>CAWUFW010002311.1:0-1200000 GCA_963921515.1 Calotriton arnoldi
CATCTGACTCCATGCCCCCAGTTGTGCGGCACACACCATGTCAGACACCTCCACTGCAGTTGTCAGTGACTCTCCAGCACCCACCACCCCTTCCCTGCCTCCTTCTGGTGAGCCCTGATCCTGTAAAACACACAAGATGATGGACGGAATTTTGCACATTGGCAAACATTCACCCCCAGTCACAGATCTGGGTTTAATCCATCGTTATTTTGCTTCACCACGCCACCCCAGTTCAGACATAGCCATATGCAAATCAGCCTTGACCCTGTGCCTCATGGGAACAGTCCAGACTGAACTGCCAAGCCATGTCTTCCCTGGACCGGAATCAAGCATCCTAGGACCGGTTTCGGGCTTTCAGCCCTCATCAGCCAGGATAGCTTGACTCCAGTGGCGTAGTGAGCACGGGACCCACGTCTGGGCATACCCTTCCCACTTAGGGCAAAATGCAAAACACACAAGATGATGGACGGAATGTTGCACTTTGGCAAACATTCACCCCAGTCACAGATCTGGGTTTAATCCATCGTTATTTTGCTTCATCACGCCACCCCAGTTCAGACATAGCCATATGCAAATCAGCCTTGACCCTGTGCCTCATGGGAACAGTCCAGACCGAACTGCCAAGCCATGTCTTCCCTGGACCGGAATCAAGCATCCTAGGACCGGTTTCGGGCTTTCAGCCTCATCAGCCAGGATAGCTTGACTCCAGTGGCGTAGTGAGCACGGGACCCACGTCTGGGCATACCCTTCCCACTTAGGGCAAAATGCAAAACACACAAGATGATGGACGGAATGTTGCACTTTGGCAAACATTCACCCCCAGTCACAGATCTGGGTTTAATCCATCGTTATTTTGCTTCACCACGCCACCCCAGTTCAGACATAGCCATATGCAAATCAGCCTTGACCCTGTGCCTCATGGGAACAGTCCAGACCGAACTGCCAAGCCATGTCTTCCCTGGACCGGAATCAAGCATCCTAGGACCGGTTTTGGGCTTTCAGCCCTCATCAGCCAGGATAGCTTGACTCCAGTGGCGTAGTGAGCACGGGACCCACGTCTGGGCATACCCTTCCCACTTAGGGCGAAATGCAAAACACACAAGATGTCCCTGCGGTGCCTGGCCTGCCCCCCCGTATTTCCCTCCGAGGGGAATGTCCCTGGTGTGTAGCAGTGCAGGCATGCGAAGGGTGACATCTGGCACTGTCACCATGTTTGGACTCTTGTTATGGATTGGCCATTGGCCTTTGTTGTATTTCTGGACTTTAACTTCGTTAACACACAAATGCTGAATAAAGCTACTTTCTGTTCTCTAGTGGTTTTGCTTCTGATGTACATGATGTTGCTAACCGTGCCCTTGCTGCAGTGATGGTGATTTTTGATCTCAGGAAAATGAAGTGTTACTGTGCAGGACCCCATGTGGTCCAGGGGGAATGTGTCCTATCCTGTTGTGTATCCATGTCATCCTTTGCAGCAATATGAGGGTGTCATGTTTTCACTTTTGGCAATGGGATTTCCTACTTACATTTGCAATATCACATCTGTGGCCTACACCCCTGCACATCTGTTGTGCTTGCCATTGTTCAATTAGTCTACTTCCCTGACCGTGTGACCATCTCCACTGGACATGCAAGTTTGGGCATCAATGGGGAAGGAATCAGCTGTGTTATCAGTGCAACTTGCTATACATGTGTGTTGGATCTGTGCTGATGATTTCGGTGACACTCCCATGACCAGGCTGATATGACGGGAGCCTTCATTTTGTGCAAATTGTTGACTGTGTGACCAAGTGTTCTGCTGACATGATAGAGCCCTACTGAGACAACGTATGGCACAGCTTTCCTACACAGGAGTGGAGTCCCCTCGTGGCAGTGTGTGAATCTGTGACATTGCCTGAGCACAAGGTGTGTGTTGTGTGAGGATGTCTGTGTGTGTTCACTTCCATTTTGCTAGGCAGGCTGGGATCCCTAGTGATGTTCCTGTTTGTGATGCTTGCTGAGTTGACCTATGTTCCTCCCCAAGTCATCTCCCTGGGTTCGCTGTGATGTGGGTGCATGGCACATTACTGGTCATCAGGGTGTCACCCATAGGTGTGTTTGCTGTCAGGGCTGAGTTTGTGGGCAAACGCAGATGGGACACAGTCAGGATTCCCCTTGGCACTTGTTGGTTACACCGGTCATGTAATTTCCAGTTTGTGTTAGCTTTCAGTGATTGTGACACGTTGTGTGTGTGACTGCTGCCACTCCTCAGAGTCAGAGCTGCAATGTTGGAAGTTGTCTATGTGTGTTCTTTGTGGGTGACCTTGGCTTCTTCATTGGTGTGTGTTTGTGGCCGGGATCCCATTGGTTGGTGTGGTATTGGCGTCATGTCCATGTACGGCGTACTGTGCAGTGTGTCAGACATTCACGAGTCTTGTTGACTGGCCAGGTGTGATGGGTTTCTGCACCTTAGTTGCCACCACCACCCCTGGGATTGTCATGGGTGCATGTGCAATGTCACCAGTGCATGTGAGCTTCACTGCTGCACATTGGTGGAGATCATGGTGTGTGGTGTTGAGTGTGTGCAGATGGGAGTTGTTGCACGGCTAGACCCCTGCCTCCATGTTGGCCTTGGCTGACAGGCTGTGCTGATAGATTTGTGCTTGCATAGGTGTGGTGGTAGTTTGTTGCTCAGGACACATGACTGTGGTTCACAGCGTGAACGACATCTAGCTTTGTTATCACAGTGGGATTATCATGCAGGCCAGTGTGGGGACCCTGGGGGTAGTGCTGTGGTGGGTCTGTGTCTTGCTGTGTTAGTTGCTGTTCCTACAAGCCTGTGTGACCTGTGTAATTTGGGCTCACTCTCATCTGACAATGCCTGATTGCCCACAGAGGGGATTCGGACCCATGAGTTTCTTTTGTGTGGCACTGTATGCACATCTGTGTAATTGGGATTCAGGCCTCCTCATGTGTTGTGTGGTTTCCTGGGGACACTGGCACCCCCCACCCGCACCTGTTGTGTTTGATATGCAGTGTGGGGCTGCCTGTTTGTGTTTGTGCATCTGCACCACTGCATTGGCATATCTTTGGTGTGCCATTGGCTGCGTGTTGTTTTGTGGGTTTCCCCTGCTGTCCCTGGGACTCCTAGGTCATCAGTCAGCACAATGATCATGATTTGTGTGTCCCATTGCTGCCATGGTATGATATTTGTTCACCTCACATCTACAGTCTCCACAGGATATCTACATTTGTGTGCCCATTGGTGCAAATATGTGGGTCTGCATTGTGATGGTCACTTCTGTCATTGTGTCATTGATGAATGTTGACAGTGTCAGCCCCCATGGGTGATGTTTGTCTGCACATGGCCAAAGGTATGTCTTATTTGCATGGACAGTTTGCCTCCCACAATCTATGTTGCTATGGGACACAAGCACTACTTTGCCACTCATGTGTTTGTTGTTCTGTGACCAGGAATCATCCATGCTGTTAGGCAGTTGCAGCTTTTTCCATGACAACACTTACCTTTTGGTCACTGTGATTATGGGGGTTTAGACCCCATTGCCACAATGTTCAAAATGTGCTTCAGCTATGTACCCCACACTTACCTTTTGGTCACTGTGATGATGGGGGTTTAGACCCCATTGCCACAATGTTCAAAATGTGCTTCAGCTATGGACCCCACACTTACCTTTTGGTCACTGTGATGATGGGGGCTTAGACCCCATTGCCACAATGTTCAAAATGTGCTTCAGCTATGGACCCCACACCTACCTTTTGGTCACTGTGATGATGGGGTTTAGACCCCATTGCCACAATGTTCAAAATGTGCTTCAGCTATGGACCCCACACTTACCTTTTGTCACTGTGATGATGGGGGTTTAGACCCCAGTGCCACAATGTTCAAAATGTGCTTCAGCTATGGACCCCACACTTACCTTTTGGTCACTGTGATGATGGGGGCTTAGACCCCATTGCCACAATGTTCAAAATGTGCTTCAGCTATGGACCCCACACTTACCTTTTTGGTCACTGTGATGATGGGGGCTTAGACCCCATTGCCACAATGTTCAAAATGTGCTTCAGCTATGGACCCCACACTTACCTTTTGGTCACTGTGATGATGGGGTTGGACCCCATTGCCACAGTGGTCATGGTCTGCTTGCATTGTGGAGGCCACACACATTTATGTGTGACACATGTGATAGGGGGTCACATTGTATGTTCAATGTCATTTTCAGTGTTGTAGGCATTTGACACAGTCTACACACGCTTGTCATGGTGTCGGGAGTCTGTTTTTTCCTACATTCCTTATGTTGGGGTATGCTGGTTGTGTCATGCATTACCCATCCTATGAGTAGGGGTGGTGTGGGTGGTAGGCATCCAGCCCCCCATGGGTAGAGGTGGTGGTAGTGGTAGGCATCCAGCCCCCCATGGGTAGGGGTTGTGGTAGTGGTAGGCATCCAGCCCCCCAAGAGTAGGGGTGGTAGTAGTGACAGGTATCCAGCCCCCCCATGGGTAGGGGTGGTAGTAGTGACAGGTATCCAGCCCCCCATGGGTAGGGGTGGTAGTAGTGACAGGCATCCAGCCCCCCATGTGTAGGGGTGGTAGTAGTGACAGGCATCCAGCCCCCCATGGGTAGGGGTGGTAGGCATCTAGCACCCCAAGAGTAGGGGTGGTAGTAGTGACAGGTATCCAGCCCCCCATGGGTAGGGGTGGTAGTAGTGACAGGCATCCAGCCCCCCATGGGTAGGGGTGGTAGTAGTGACAGGCATCCAGCCCCCCATGGGTAGGGGTGGTGGTAGTGGTAGGCATCCAGCCCCCCATGGGTAGGGGTGGTAGTAGTGACAGGCATCCAGCACCCCATGGGTAGGGGTGGTGGTAGTGGTAGGCATCTAGCACCCCAAGAGTAGGGGTGGTAGTAGTGACAGTTATCCAGCCCCCCATGAGTGGGGATGGTAGTAGTGGTAGGCATCTAGCAACCCCTGAGTAGGGGTGGTGGTAGTGGTAGGCATCCAGCCCCCATGGGTAGGGGTGGTAGTAGTGACAGGCATCCAGCCCCCATGGGTAGGGGTGGTAGTAGTGACAGGTATCCAGCCCCCCATGGGTAGGGGTGGTGGTAGTGGTAGGCATCCAGCCCCCCATGAGTGGGGATGGTAGTAGTGGTAGGCATCTAGCACCCCCTGAGTAGGGGTGGTGGTAGTGGTAGGCATCCAGCCCCCCATGGGTAGGGGTGGTGGTAGTGGTAGGCATCTAGCACCCCAAGAGTAGGGGTGGTAGTAGTGACAGGTATCCAGCCCCCATGGGTAGGGGTGGTAGTAGTGACAGGCATCCAGCCCCCATGGGTAGGGGTGGTAGTAGTGACAGGCATCCAGCCCCCATGGGTAGAGGTGGTGGTAGTGGTAGGCATCTAGCACCCCTGAGTAGGGGTGGTGGTAGTGGTAGGCATTCAGCCCCCCATGAGTGGGGTTGGTAGGAGTGGTAGGCATCTAGCACCCCTGAGTAGGGGTGGTGGTAGTGGTAGGCATCCAGCCCCCATGGGTAGGGGTGGTAGTAGTGACAGGCATCCAGCCCCCATGGGTAGGGGTGGTAGTAGTGACAGGCATCCAGCCCCCATGGGTAGGGGGTGGTAGTAGTGGTAGGCATCTAGCACCCCTGAGTAGGGGTGGTGGTAGTGGTAGGCATCCAGCCCCCATGAGTGGGGATGGTAGTAGTGGTGGGCATCTAGCACCCCTGAGTAGGGGTGGTGGTAGTGGTAGGCATCCAGCCCCCATGAGCGGGGATGGTAGTAGTGGTAGGCATCAAGCACCCAATGAGTAGGGGTGGTGGTAGTGGTAGGCATCCAGCCCCCCATGGGTAGGGGTGGTGGTAGTGACAGGCATCCAGCACCCCATGGGTAGGGGTGGAGGTAGTGGTAGGCATCTAGCACTCCAAGAGTAGGGGTGGTAGTAGTGACAGGTATCCAGCCCCCCATGAGTGGGGATGGTAGTAGTGGTAGGCATCTAGCACCCCCTGAGTAGGGGTGGTGGTAGTGGTAGGCATCCAGCCCCCCATGGGTAGGGGTGGTGGTAGTGGTAGGCATCCAGCCCCCCATGGGTAGGGGTGGTAGTAGTGACAGGCATCAAGCACCCCATGGGTAGGGGTGGTGGTAGTGGTAGGCATCTAGCACCCCAAGAGTAGGGGTGGTAGTAGTGACAGGTATCCAGCCCCCCATGAGTGGGGATGGTAGTAGTGGTAGGCATCTAGCACCCCTGAGTAGGGGTGGTGGTAGTGGTAGGCATCCAGCCCCCATGGGTAGGGGTGGTAGTAGTGACAGGCATCCAGCCCCCATGGGTAGGGGTGGTAGTAGTGACAGGCATCCAGCCCCCATGGGTAGGGGTGGTAGTAGTGACAGGTATCCAGCCCCCATGGGTAGGGGTGGTGGTAGTGGTAGGCATCCAGCCCCCATGAGTGGGGATGGTAGTAGTGGTAGGCATCTAGCACCCCTGAGTAGGGGTGGTGGTAGTGGTAGGCATCCAGCCCCCATGGGTAGGGGTGGTGGTAGTGGTAGGTATCTAGCACCCCAAGAGTAGGGGTGGTAGTAGTGACAGGTATCCAGCCCCCCATGGGTAGGGGTGGTAGTAGTGACAGGCATCCAGCCCCCCATGGGTAGGGGTGGTGGTAGTGGTAGGCATCTAGCACGCCCTGAGTAGGGGTGGTGGTAGTGGTAGGCATTCAGCCCCCCATGAGTGGGGTTGGTAGTAGTGGTAGGCATCTAGCACCCCCTGAGTAGGGGTGGTGGTAGTGGTAGGCATTCAGCCCCCCATGAGTGGGGTTGGTAGTAGTGGTAGGCATCTAGCACCCCCTGAGTAGGGGTGTTGGTAGTGGTAGGCATCCAGCCCCCATGGGTAGGGGTGGTAGTAGTGACAGGCATCCAGGCCCCCATGGGTAGGGGTGGTGGTAGTGGTAGGCATCTAGCACCCCCTGAGTAGGGGTGGTGGTAGTGGTAGGCATCCAGCCCCCCATGAGTGGGGATGATAGTAGTGGTAGGCATCTAGCACCCCCTGAGTAGGGGTGGTGGTAGTGGTAGGCATCCAGCCCCCCATGGGTAGGGGTGGTGGGAGTGACAGGCATCCAGCACCCCATGGGTAGGGGTGGTGGTAGTGGTAGGCATCTAGCACCCCAAGAGTAGGGGTGGTAGTAGTGACAGGTATCCAGCCCCCCATGAGTGGGGATGGTAGTAGTGGTAGGCATCCAGGCCCCATGGGTGTATATGGCATTGGTGATAGCCATCCCGCCCCTATGGTTCTGCTGTCGCTGGTGTGAGTCATTTCTGCATCCCTATGTGTGTGTGTTATATGTCTGGTACGTGTCGTTTGTTTGTGTGGTGGGTGTTTGACTTACCTTCTGCACCCTACGCGTCCGTACCAGTTCCGGTAATAGATGTAGAGTATTGGTAGGACCTGCGCGATGGGATTCATGGTTGGTTCGTCTCGTTCGTCTTTCTCGTTGCTTCGCCTCGTCCTCGTGGCTGGCGTGTTCGTCTCGTAGCCGTGGATCGTCTTGTGGCGCGAATCGGAGCTAATGTGCGCCTCTCCCGGATGCTCTGACGTGCCGTGCGTAGCGACGGGTTCGGCGCGTACGGAGGGCGCATCGTACTAGTCCGGCCGGACGGTGCTGTATTTTGGCTTCCGTGCGACTCGATTCTGCGTTTATGGATCCGGCTCGGGCGGGGATCAGGGGCTGCATTGGGTGAGTACGGCTGGGTCGGGATCGGGGCTGTTGTGCGCATCGTACTTGTTCGTTCGGACGTATGTTCGAATCGGTCGGGAAACACGCATTCGGCTTGGTTTTTTTCTGGACGAATAGTGTTAGGTGCGCCTCCGCCCGAGATCGGAATCGGCCCCAAAGTGTCTCATACAATAAATGGTTGTAATAGGATGTGTGAAAGATAAGAAACTGACTGAACCTTGGTGATGCCATGCATTGCTTTATTCAGACGATTTCTGCAAACATTGGATAAATCCACCAATGAAAGCACACTTGTCTTAGGAACGAGCTGGTCCAGAACACATACGGAAACGTGATGCTGGCAGCACGCCTAAGCACAAAACCAACAACTACAATGAAAAACCTGCAGTATTTTATTTTTATATCCCCATAAGAATTTGACATATGAATGCCGAGCCGATCATACAAAAGTGGATATTTGTGGACATGCTCTGATGCGCTGGTGCAAATCCCCTAAATGCTTCAGCATTGACTTCTTGCCCTTCCTACAGAGATGGCTGATGCCAAAACGCCTTGCGTCATTGCAAACACTGTTTGGGGCACCTAAAAAAATGTATCCATGCACCTCAATTAGCTGGAAATATGTCCGCGCTCCAGAGCATGCCTACATTGTCAAGAGTTAATGCATGGAAAGATGACAGTGCAGTCAGTGCTTAACTTATAAAGGAATGAGTGCTGGTGCCCTAAGCGTCTTTCTCTTCATTTTGCATGCCACAGCCTTTGTAACTTAAGGCTCTAATGCACCTTCAGTGTCCCAGAAGTGAAAACAATGGAGTATAACCAGTGGTCGAAGTGGGGGGAAAAAAGTAGGGGAACGGTGTGTGGAGAATCAGAGGGTGGGTATAACCTGAGGATTGGTCAGTGGGCGGAGTCAGAGGTGTGGCCAGAAAGAGCAAAACATCCCAATTTTTAGTATTTGCAATTTCACTGACCAGTTACAGCTTATTATGTTATTTAATTGATCCAATGGATAGTCAAGTTTATTTAAGGTTTTTGGCATTAAAATACATTCACAAAGTGAGTTGCGTTTCCAATCATAGAATGTCCCAAATTCACTTAAAAGTGGAAGCACAAGCCATTTGTCTCCGAACCATTAAGTTTCTGTCCTGAGCACTTCTCCTTTTTTCCGCAAGAGCAGTTCAAACATGAATAGCAGAATATCCTACTTTGCAAATGTTTGCCACATAATACATATGCTACTGCATAATCTGACGATTTTAACTAAGCAAATTGTTTGTAGCTCAAACGGATCAAAAGTTACTAAAAAATGTGACTTGTTTTGCTAAGAAGTGGAGGGCCCGTTGCAAAGCTTGATTGGTCACCTTTTTCACTGCTGCATTTGTATGTTACACTGGTACTAATGAGGCAAAACCTTTGCAGAGACTGTTAGTATGTATAAAAAGTTCAAAATTATAAAGTATCAGAATCAAAATGAATCTAGACAGCAGAGCATTTCATATCCCTCACACCAATACAGCAGTTCGAAACTGGCATGTTCAAGAGATTTTCCTTCAAGCAAGCGGAACCAGAGGCCCAATATGTGCCCACCACATTATCCGCAAGGATTTACTGTAAAGCTAGAACAAAATACTTTACCTAATCAGGTGTGGTAACCAGTCTATGAAACAATGTGATAAAGTTCTCCCCCACCTATAAATACAAACATGATTTGGCCACAGCATAACATGCCATATTTTTATAGCCAACTATACTCAGTATACTCCTCCACCACCACACCATCCATCACCTTTAGCCCCAATGCCGGAAACTAAAGGTGCCGGAACTGCAGCTACACCAGCCTCAGAGCCACCGAAGCGCCCGCCAAGAAGGACCTCAATCACCTCCGATGCATCCTACTGAACACCCGCTCCGCACGCAAACACGCCGTCGAGCTCTGGGACCTGCTCAACACATCATCACCAGACGTCGCCTTCCTGACAGAGACCTGGATGAACGACTCCTCCGCACCTGACATCGCCATAGCCATCCCAGACGGCTATAAGATCACCCGCAGAGACTGCGTCAACGGAGTAGGAGGAGGAATCGCCATCGTCCACAAGAACTCCATCAGGGTCTCAACCAGCACCGACGACCTTCTCTGCACCGCCGAACACATGCACTTCCAGATCCACACGGACCCCAACACCACCCTTAGAGGCACCCTTGTCTACAGACCCCCTGGGCCCCGACCCCAGTTCAGCGACTCCATCGCCGACTTCATCAGCACGCACGCCCTGACCTCTACCGACTACATCCTCCTCGGAGACCTGAACTTTCACCTGGAGAACAACAACGACAGCAACTCCACCACCCTGATCGACAACCTCGCCAACCTCGGACTGAGACAGCTCATCACAACACCGACTCATTCCGCCGGCCACACGCTCGACCCCGTCTTCTCCTCAAGCTCCCACGTCTCCTTCAGCCACACCACGGAACTCCTCTGGACCGACCACCGCTGCATCCACTTCACCTTCCAGAAACCCACCACACACCACCGCACCCAACAGATCCCACGCCGCTGCTGGAGCAAAGTCACCGAAGACCAACTACGGGCAAACCTCGCTCTCAGCCACCCCTCCGACCCATCCAACACCGACGACGCTGCCTGCAACCTCAGACGATGGATAGACGACTGTGCCAACACCCTCGCCCCGCTGAAAAAACTCACCTACAGCGACACCACCAAAAGAGCCAGCTGGTTCACCCCGGAACTCCTAGCTTCCAAGCGTACCTGCCGGAAACTAGAGAAGAAATGGCACAGTGATAAGACACCGGACAGCCACGCAGCCCACAAAGACGCCATCCGTAACCACCACCACCTCATCAGGTCCGCCAAGAGAATCTCCTTCAAAGACCGCCTCGACAACAACGTACACAACAGCAAGGAGCTCTTCAACATCGTGAAGGAACTCTCCAACCCCAGCTCCAACACCAACGACATCCTGCCGTCGCAAGCCCTGTGCGATTCCCTCGCCACCTTCTTCCACCGCAAGATCGCCGACATCCACGACAGCTTCAACACCCAGACTGCCCCTACTAAGATAGATACACCAGACCCGCTGCACACCATCGACCATGACCCCTTGCCAGCCTGGGCCAGCGTGAACATCGATGACACCATCAAGACCATGAGCACAATACACTCCGGCTCCCCGCTCCTGGACCCATCCCAATCAGGGTTCCGCAGCAACCACAGCACTGAGACTGCCCTCATCACCGCCACCGACGACATCAGGACCCTGCTGGACAACGGTGAGACCGCAGCCCTCATCCTGCTGGACCTCTCCGCCGCCTTCGACACTGTCTGCCACCGCACTCTAAGCGCACGCCTCCATGACGCAGGGATCCGAGACAAGGCCCTGGAATGGACCACCTCCTTCCTCGACGGCAGAACCCAGAGAGTCCGCCTCCCACCTTTCCGATCCGAAGCCTCCGAGATCATCTGCGGCGTACCCCAGGGATCTTCCCTCAGCCCAACGCTGTTCAACATCTACATGGCCCCGCTCGCACGCATCGCCAGACAGCACGACCTCACCATTATCTCCTACGCCGACGACACTCAACTGATCCTCTCCCTCACCAAGGACCCCCTCGCCCCCAAATCCAATCTCCATGAAGGAATGAAGGCCGTCGCCGATTGGATGAAGATCAGCCGACTAAAGCTGAACACGGACAAGACAGAGGTCCTCATCCTCGGCTCCAACCCCTCAGCCTGGGACGACTCCTGGTGGCCAACGACGCTGGGAGCAGCCCCGACACCAACCGACCACGCACGCAACCTGGGAGTCATCCTCGACTCAACGCTCTCCATGACCAAGCAAGTCAACGCAGTCTCCTCCTCCTGCTTCAACACCCTCCACATGCTTCGCAAGATCTACAGGTGGATCCCGACAGATACAAGAAGAACAGTCACCCAGGCCCTCGTCAGTAGCAGACTCGACTATGGGAACGTCCTCTACGCGGGAGCCCCGGCCAAGCTCATCAAGCGACTGCAACGCATACAAAACGCCTCCGCACGCCTGATCCTCGACGTACCACGCCACAGCCACATCACCCCCCACCTCAGGAACCTGCACTGGCTCCCCGTCAACAGGAGAATCTCCTTCAAACTCTTCATCCACGCACACAAGGCACTCCACAAGACTGGCCCAGCCTACCTCAACAGACGACTCTTCTTCTACGTCCCCAACCGCCAGCTCCGCTCCGCCGACCTCTCCCTCGCCACCGTCCCTCGCATTCAAAGAACAACCACCGGCGGCAGATCCTTCTCACACCTCGCCACCAAGACCTGGAACACCCTTCCACTAAGCCTACGACAGACCCAAGACCTGCTGACCTTCAGGAGGCTACTCAAGACCTGGCTGTTCGACCCGTAGCCGCCCCCCCCCCCTTTTTTCTCCCCAGTGCCTTGAGACCCTCGCGGGTAAGTAGTGCGCTCTACAAATTCTGTGATTGATTGATTGAATGTCTGCAACAGAAAGCCCTTATCAACAATCCCATTGTCACCAATTCTCAACAATTCCTGCACCAACTCATCAAGTTTTATACACACATCAATTCCCATCACTGCCACCTCCATCAACCCCACCACTTCCATCTACTTCCATCTACTTCCACTCCCCACTTAGGTAACCCTTCATATTCATCCATGCCACCATTATGCTCATCAATGCCTCCACCACTATCTCCACATCAGTCCCCACATTTTCAGAGTCCTCCATTCTCAGCAATGCTTTTACCGCCTCCACCACCTCCTCCTTCAGGTGATTTAACTTCATCTCCTCCATGTTAGTCTTAAAAGAGCCTTTCCTCAGAGAAGTATGATGAGTTAATTGCCACTCCCAATGAAATTAGTTTGTGTGATCTGCAGCTTTTTTTTAACATGGTTATTCGTTCCCTCCTATTCAATATAATCACTTATAGGTCAAAAAATAAATCCATAATTTTTAAAGCGTGAACGCTATACTTCCAGAATATTTGCTATCAGTTACTCATTTTTGGGCATAGGCAGTGAAAGATATTAGAGATGACCTGTAGAAAATGTGTTTCAAAATATCCTTTTCCATCTGTTAGCCAGTGCCATCCTCATTTGTTGGATATGTATCAGTTCAGTGAGTATACAGTCATATATCCATGGCCCCTGCAGCCTGTCTCTAATAAAAAAAAAGTCCTCCTTATTTAGATAATGACGGAGGATTCAGGCCTTCCGCCCCCAATTATAAGACTGTTTAGATGCAGCTATTCTGCTATTTAGATGTCAGAATCCATGTTATTCATAGAAGCTGCCAATGGAGTGGCCATACTTGTTACCTGATTACAACATGCTTGTTGATGAGACAGGGCAACAGTGAAGCCCATCATTCTCATTGTCATTTTCCTCTCCCCGCCTTAGAGGGTCAATTAAGGTTGCCCCAAACCCCACGACCCCCGTCCTGCACACATGCAGCTTGGAAACTATTCCTCTGATGTCCTTGCGCATGACAAATAATAAAATAAATGAATTCTAGGGAGAGATCATTGGGGCTCCCTGAATCCCAGGGAGTGGAAACACGGGTCCAATCACAACTGCACCGTGGGGGTCCAGCAGTCCCTAGCATCGCCCTCCGTGGGGAACTAGGAAGAGCAGATTTGCTCCTTGGCTTGAACTTGTGCAGTAAATTTTCCTCTCTATTAGAAATGTCTTTTTAAATTCCTGCAGCGTAATGAATCTTTTGTCATGATGTAGTTGCTTTACATATAACTTGTGAGTAGAACTGTTTTATTATTTTTTTTTTTCCTCAACTGAACCTTCACTTTACAAGGTACTTTAAAATTGTCTGAAGTTGGTTTCTTTTCTTACTAAGCTGAATGAAAGTTTTCACAACAGTAGTTTAAGTAACACCGATTTTAAAATGAGTACGAAAATGCCCATTCTAATGTGCATTACATTTTGAAAATTTACCAAGTAGATATATGTTTGTACTCGAATATGTATTCATTCTGACACCGTTTTGGTTCAGCTTTTTCTGTGATGTATTACGTACCTATATATATTTTTTAATAAATGCACATCTTCAGCAAAAAAAAGATGGCATTTCCAGCAAAAGTATTTCTTATGTTTTTGGATCTTTTTAACAGGGGAACGAATGAAGGAAAGGAGAGAAAAGGGGTTACCAGCCGTTTCTTGAAGTCACGATTTTCAGGAAGTGAGGAGGAGCGAAACAGAGACAGAAAGAGAGGGAATAAGAGGAAGAGGAAGAAAGAGGGAGAGGGGGTGTGGGGCAGCTGCCAGAGTCAGAGCAGGAAAAGTGGACACTGTCCTTCTCTGGGCAAGAAGGAAGAGACAGAGGGGCATATTTACAAGCCCCTTGCGCCACTTTTACGCCGCCGTTGCGTCACTTCTGTGACGCAGCGGCGGCGTAAAGCCAGCGCCATGCTGCGGGGTATTTACAACGTGACTCATCTAGGGAGATGCGTCACGTTGTAAAGCCTGCGCCACATGAAACCTGCGTCAGGTTTCATGTGGGCGTTCTGGCGCAGGGTGGGGCGTTCCGGCGCAGGAACGCCTCGGAAGAGTGGCTGAGTGAAATCTGCAAGATTTCACTCAGTCACTTTCCGACCCCGCTGCGTCAAAACCTTGCGCCTGCTTGAAGCAGGCGTAAGGCTTGACGCACCATGTTAGACATGGCATGGTTGGCACAGTGCTGGAGTTGCGTCGCGCCCGCGACACAACTCCAGCACTGCGCTAACGTTACGGCAGCAGATGCGACACGCATCTGCATTTCCTTGCGCCATGATGCGCCGCATTGTAAATGCGGCGCATCCGTGGTGGCGCAAGGATTGAGATGCGTGTCGCACGTTTCCTGGCGCATCCCTGCTGATTTGCAGGGATGCGCCAGGAAACGTAAATATGCCCCAGAGTCCTTTTCCTTCTCTGCCTGCCCCGCCCGTCCCCGAACAGCCACGAGCAGCCGAGCCTTATCAATAGGCCGTGGCTATTTCTGCCATCAGGGGACGAATTTTTAAAAGAAAAAAGTAGGGGAACGGTTTCCATTAAATTAAAAAAATAGGGGCACGCCGTGCCCTGCCGATCCTGCCCACTTCGACCACTGAGTATAACACGTACATGGCACCTCTACCCAAGGCATGAAGGACACCATGCTGCAATAGTACCGCCGATGCCCTTCTGCGTCCCATCAAGGGCTTCTGAGTGGCGCTCTTTTGACTATTGTTCCTGGGAGTCTTTTAGTCATTTCATCAGGAAATCGATGCAGAGTTGTAAAGTCACCTTCTTGTCTACCTGACATCTTGACTTCTGGCGCAGAAAACTGAAAATGCATCATCTGATTGCTGATCCCGAATTCACCACTGGTGTCTGGATGTCCTGTGTGTCTGGATGGAAGGACGCTATCTCTCGAAACAGTCGGTACCTTTTGGATCCCATGCCCCTGCTTTATTTAACCAGTCAGGGCCTCATTTTTGGGTTTTCTGCCATAGGGCAGCGCTGCAGGCCTTCCTGGTGTGCTGCCCTACGGCAAAAAAAAAAGGGCAGGAATATGCTGTATCTGTTAGATACGGCGCATTCCTGTCCTTTTCCCCTGCGCCGGCGCACAATGGGCTTCCGTGCGCCACTCAGGCACCTTTGCACCATGGTGTAAGGGTGCTTGCGTTGCGGGGATGATTATTTTTGTGCAGGAAGGGAAACCTTCCAGCACAAAAACAATCACAAGAAGCATTTTCCTCTTTCTATGTGTGCTGCAGACTGCAGCACACATAGAAAGAGGAAAAAAGAGGAGAAATAAAGATATTTCTCCTCATTGTGCCTCCCTTATGCCTTCCCTGGGGAGGCGTATGTTTTTGGCACTGCCTCAGACTTACGATTTCTCGTAAAACTGGGGCAATGGCAAAAAACCATGGATGTTGCTGGGAACGCCCCCAACAACACCCATGGAACGCCCCATTCACACAGTTTTCTGTGTGAAAGGGGCACATATTTATAAGGCCATGAAAAGCCACGTAACTTGGCTTTACGTGTCCTTCTAAAAATGCCAGTGGCACACTGCCACGGAACGTCAAAAAAAGTGACCTTCTGGCGGCGCAATAGTGCCGGTAGGGCCTCATAAATGAGGCCCTCAGTTTCTGAGTTCCTAGCGGATCAATTTGTTCTCTTTATCTAGTTTTCTTTGTCCTAAAACTACTAACTCTGGCAGCAAACCATTCCCTTATTGGCTAGATGAGTTTATTGCAATACTTGTCTTTGCTTCTTTTCACAACTTCGGTAACTCTGCATCAGTTCTCTGCATGGCTGGTGTACATATCCCTCAAGATTAGTTTAGATGTCTGGGCCGTGCCGAGGTCGAAGTGTAGCAAAAGATCTGTGTCCTGCAGGATGTAGGCGTGGCAATGGATGATACTTTGAGGAGAAGGGGTAATCTAAACGGATCACAGTATATAGCTCTAAGCTATTCGGTAGCACAAAGTACGTTGGTAAACAAAATCATGAGCCGCAACTGCAAAAATCATGAGCCTCATTTGCAAAAAATAGTGAAATTGGTTGTACAAAACAGTGGAACCAAATGACAGTAAATAACAAAGAAGTGGAATTCTGTGCCATATAACCTGCTCACTATAACTCTTAGGTTTCCTGACCAGTCAAGATATCTGGAGGTCAAAGGGACTTTGGATACTGACTCTGCTCATCTGCTTTTGGAATCTAGTACTACTTAGTAATATACTCATATACTTGTTGCAGAAAAGTGGTCACAAACCACAACAATACCTTTTGCGACCAGTATCTTTTTAAGTGACCCGACTTATGCATTGATAAGTCTATTTGTAAAATATCAAATCGTGGGGGATTACTGACCCACCTGCCTAATAAAAATTAATTAGTCAGGTCACGATTGGTGACTCACTGTGATTGGCTACAATCATGGATGAAGGCCTGTAA
This sequence comes from Calotriton arnoldi, assembly GCA_963921515.1. Classification (NCBI taxonomy): domain Eukaryota; kingdom Metazoa; phylum Chordata; class Amphibia; order Caudata; family Salamandridae; genus Calotriton; species Calotriton arnoldi. The sequence continues at coordinate 16,679 of CAWUFW010002311.1, forward strand.
AGGTCAGCAGACTCAACTCTGTGTGATTGCTTTTTAAAATCGAAAACTTTTTTAAAATCAGCCTGATTTTCTTTAGGGAAATGAGGCTTCCTTTAAAACACAAAATATTTCAGTTTTGAAAAGCTTCAGTGGGAGTTGGTATGTTCCCCTGAATCACTGCCTAGTCCCCTTGAAGCTGCCACCCTGATTCACTAAGAGGAAGGTGTCCAAAGGGGACCCTCTCCCTCTTGCAAGAGTTACTACCCCCCCCCTTGGGTGTTGTTAACGAATCGATAGTTTGCAACTGGACCATTCATACATAGGGTACTGAATCTTCAATTTGGAAGAGATATTCACAACAAATCCTTTCCAAACTGCAATTCGGCAGCTGTGCAGGTAAGCGCGGTGGTGCGGGGGGGATGTCAACAGATGACGGAATAGGGAAAATTAAATAAATAAATAAATCCTATTCCGTTGTCTGTCAACATCTCCCACCCCGCCCCACCGCCCCACTGCGATTACCTGCACCAGCCACTGCTGCAATTCGATATCCAATTCCAAACCCATTTTACGAGTTAGTAGAAATGTACCTACTCCTACAAGGGTTTTACATCATACCAAAAATGTTTTACTGGTCACAAATCCTCTGATTTTGAGGGTTTGCCACCAGCTAAAGGTTCAGTCCATCTGGTCCTTAGTCTCCCAGAGTGGTGCCTTCCCTGCTGTAGCTCTTTGTGGACGCTTATGGAGTACAGTTACATGAAATGGATGAAGTATCACTGAACTCCCAGTTAACCTATGCAGGCTCAGTCCAGTGATCATGGCATACCCCAGTGAGCCATAGTGGAGTGTAGTTCTGAATCTCCTGGCCGTTGAAGGCAATTGTAAATGGCAAATAGGGGCTGGGGCAGACTGGGCTGTGGAGACTGTTGCAGAGTGTTGGGTGTCCCATGGAACCTATAGGCACTGCATATGGAATTGTGCGAATTGGTAGTCATGGTGCTATATGCCTACAGAATGCATTTAACACATTTGCTACGTAATTCACCATCTGCTGCATAATTTGCACCTTTCAGCATCACAAAATCTTTGGTTCAAGCTCAATTGGATACAAAGTTACAAAAACAAAGTGCCACTCAGTGGCATACTCTCTGCAGAGGTTACTTGGTCACCTTTTAATCTCTCTTTGCTGCCTTCTGGTGTTTCCTTGGTACTGATGAGATGCAACTTTTACCAGACAGTATTAAAGTGTTACATTTTTAAAATAGTGAAATAACACTGCCAAAGAATGTGCCACATTATGTGGCACTACTTGCTGTTTCTTGCACCATAACTTAATCAACTCTGCCACATAATTCGGTCCTCGATTGCTGCATAATTCGAGTGGCCCTTCTTATATGGAGAAAGCAAGCAGCACAGATTTATATATAAAGGTAAAGTAGGGCCCTTCTTATCCGAGGGATAGCCTTTATTTAGGTATACTTGGCCTTGCAGGGGGATCTTGAAGAAAATGACTTCCCAGAACAGCTGGGGTGTGGGATGTGGACACCCACCACAGAGTTCCCTCTTTGCATATCACTGGAAATGTTGTCTTCAAGGCCGTTTTGAGGCTGCCCCGTGGCCATTCCCCTCACAAGCTTTATAGCTGGATATCGAATAGGCAGCCATCTGCCATGGACACTTTCATAATTCTCACTTTGTTTTATATTTTTAGTTTTCTTAAAATAGTGTTCAAAACCAGTGCTAGTTGCTAAGTGTTTTGACGGGCAATGATAAAAAACGAACAAATGCAAACCCTATAGGAAACCCTATGGAAATTCTGATATACATAACATCCACTGGGTAATTATATATATATTATATTACCTACTGGTGGTCGCCAGTAGGTAGTTATAGTTAGGACCTAGTTTCCATAGGAAAAGCGTTTTTTGATTTGCCAATATCTTTGGCGCCGTTTGACGAATCTTCGCGAAATTTTCAAAACTAATGGCCCGCTCCGGTCAGCTCCTGTCTTGAAAGTTTCAGGGTGATTCGTCAAGCAAGGGCCAAGAAAAAAGGGGGGTCCCAAAACGCGTTTTCCACATGTTAATTTCCATAGGAACTCTTGTTGCGGCTACAGCCCGAACTGCTGAACGGAAATACACCAAATTTGGGAAAGAGGTAGCTCATGGTCCAGAGTGCACTCTTTGCTTTAAATGGTGTAAATCCGTTCAGTAGTTCCTGAGAAATTTAAAAATAAAAAATAATCGATATCTGGTAACCGCGGAGGATCCGCGAACCCTCCCGATCATGAGCTTCATTTTGATTGGCTGTCAACACTCCAAACCAAGAAGTGTTGGCAGCCATCTTGTGACTCGGTAAAACTGAGTCACAAAAAGAAAGGGAACAAAATGATTAAAAAAAAAGAAAAGGGGGCAGGGTAGAAACACCCTGACCCCCTAGGCCTGGCCCCCAGGGCTTCAAAAAGCATTTTGCGGTGTCCCGCGCTTCGTTTTAATGAGCCCCCGGGTGGGCCAGGTCCAGGGGGCATTCCTGTTTGTTTATGCGGGGGCCCTGCGGGGGCCCGCAGCCCCAGGGACCGCCACCTCCCCGCGGCGATAGTTATTCAAATGTGGGGGGCTCGCGGCCCCCCAGCAGCCCCAGGGACCACCACCTCCCCGGGGCTTTATTATTATTATTTTTTTTTAAAGCGTGGGGGGGCTCCTGCCCCCCTCACGCAGCCCCGGGGACCGCCACCTCCCTGGGACTTTAATAAACAAATGCGGGGGGACACGTGGCCCCCCTGCAATCCCGGGGACCATCACCTCCCCGGGGCTCTCTGAAAATAAAGTATTGTGGGGGCTCGAGCCCCCCCACACGCCCCGTGGACCACCACCCCCCGGGGCACTAATTAAAAGAAGCTGGGGATCCGTTGCGGACCCCCGGCCCTGGGGACCACCACCTCCCCGGGGCTTTGCTTACGAAGGGAGGGGGGCCACGCGTCCCCTCTCCTGGAGCCCGATATGGCCCTTAGGATTGCCACCCCCCAGGGCCGGCTCCAGCAATGTCACGGGGTGCCCACCCCCGGGACATTGCAGTTTGCAATGTCAGGGCGTTTGAGATGTCATCAGTGATGTCATCAGTGATGTCACTGATCATGTCATGAGTGATGTAATATGTGACGTCATCAGCAGTGCATTGCGGGGGCGCGATTTATAGTTAGCTCAACTCACTATAACGGCCGAATTTCTCTGGTTTTGTACAAGTGAAATGTCCAACTAACTATAACGTCCCTGAAACCTGTGTTTTTTTCAGTGACATTATATATATATATATATATATATATATGTTTGGCGAATAGCCACACTTGGCCGATCCACTTCCTATTGATACCGGTGCCAGCAGCGGCGGCAGCAGCCGCTATATATAATATGCGAAGAATTCTTTCAGGAAATCCCAGGAAGAAGACAGCGGCAGACCAGAACACAGCACAAATAGTTTATTGTGCCCACAAACGACGCGTTTCGGCGAAGCCTTTTTCAAAAAGGTCTGGTGTGCCGCTGTCTTCTTCCTGGGATTTCCTGAAAGAATTCTTTGCATATTATATATATATATATTATCTACTGGCGGTCGCCAGTAGATAGTTATAGTTAGGACCTATTTTCCATAGGAAATCACGCAACATTCTATTCCCAATAACTTTGGCGCCGGTTGACGAATCTTCACGAAATTTTCAAAACTCGTGGGGCGCTCCAGTCCACTCCTATCTTGAAAGTCTCGGGTGATTCGTCAAGTGAGGGCCGAGAAAAAGGGGTCCCAAAACGTGTTTTCCCCATGCAATTTTCCATAGGAACCTTTAGTCGCAGCTACAGCCCGAACTGCTGAACGGAATTACACCAAATTTGGCAAAAAGGTAGCCCTTGGTTCAGAGTCATGCCTTTTGGTTAAATGGTGTAAATCCGTTCAGTAGTTCCTGAGAAAATCAAAAGTAAAATCACATATATATCTATAGCCGTGGAGGATCCACGCACCCTGCGCGCACCCTCCCGATCACGAGCTGTATGCTAATTGGCTGTCAACACTCCAAACCAGGAAGTGTTGGCAGCCATCTTGTTCCTCAGTAGAACTGAGGCACAAGAAATCAGAAAAACAATTGCGAAAAACGCAAAAAGGGGGCAGGGTAGAAACACCCAGACCTTCTAGGCCTGCTCAGGGGGTCCCACAAGGACCCCCAGGGCCAAAAAAAGCATTTTTTTTTTTTTAAATCGGCAGGATGCGCGGATCTCACGGTGAATAAAAAAAAAACGAAGCACGGGCTCCCGCGCTTCGTTGTTATTTGGCCCCCGGGTGGGCCAAGTCCCGGGGGCATGCGGGGGTTCATCAAAATATTTTGGGGGGTGGCCTCTAAGGCCCCCCCAAGCCCCGGGGACCGCCACACCCCAGGGCTTTGATTTTAAAATGGTGGGGGAGGGCACTCGGCCCTCCCGCAGCCCCGGGGACCGCCACCTCCCGGGGCTTCTTTTTTTTAAATTTAGATACCTGAGTGGGGAGGCCAGAGGTGACATGTGTGCAAACATGCCCTGTGGCGTGTTTTAAGTTGGGGGATTAAGTCCCCTTGAATCCTGAGGGTCCCTGGGGTCCAACTAGCCCACCAGGTACCTCCAGTAGGCGCCACAGAGCTGTGTTGCAGAGAGGTGTAAAAAGGGGCGTGGCCTCGGACCACCTCTTTGCAACGCAGGGCTGTGGCGCTTCTGGAAGTACCTGGTGGGCTAGTTGGGCCCCAGGGACCTCAGGATTCAAGGTGACCTAATCCCGCAACTTAAAACGCGCCACAGGGCGCGTTTGCACAGTGTTGAAGGGAGGGGCGGGGCCTGAGGTGACATGTGTGCAAACATGCCCTGTGGCGTGTTTTAAGTTGGGGATTAAGTCCCCTTGAATCCTGAGGGTCCCTGGGGTCCAACTAGCCCACCAGGTACCTCCAGTAAGCGCCACAGAGCTGCGTTGCAGAGAGGTGTAAAAAGGGCGTGGCCTCGGACCACCTCTCTGCAATGCAGGCCTGTGGTGCTTACTGGAAGTACCTGGTGGGCTAGTTGGGCCCCAGGGACCCTCAGGATTCAAGGTGACCTAATCCCCCAACTTAAAACGCGCCACGGGGCGCGTTTGCACAGTGGTGAAGGAAGGGGGCGCAGCCTCAGGTGACATGTGCGCAAACACGCCCTGTGGTGCGTTTTAAGTTGGGAAATTAATTCCCCTTGAATCCTGAGGGACCCTGGGGGCCAACTAGCCCACCAGGTACCTTCAGTAAGCACAACAGAGTTGCGTTGCAGAGAGGTGAAAAAAGGTGCGTGGCCTCGGAACGCCTCTCTGCAACTCAGCTCTGTGGTCCTAACTGTAGGTACCTGGGGGGCTAGTTGGGCCCCAGGGACCCTCAGGATTCAAGGGGACTTAATGCCGCAACTTAAAACGCGCCACGGGGCGCGTTTGCACACATGTCACCTCAGGCCCCCCCTCCCTTCACCACTGTGCAAACGCGCCCTGTAGCGCGTTTTAAGAGGTAGTTTTAATCCCCCTGCCCTATTATGTACTAGGGACTTACAGAGGAGGTCATGCTAATCACAGGGGTACCCCAACGCATAGTGTTCCCTAGTGTATGTAGGTGTTTTCACTGTATTCTAAGTGTCTTTTAGCATAGCACTGGCTCTGGTTAGTCAGAGTCAGTTACCACCAGTACCCGTCTGAAAAAGTTGTGGGCACAGGATGATTTTGCAACAAGGCCTCTTTCTGCTCCTCTGTTGGTTCTTTCTGCACATCCTTTGCTTCTTCCTGCACTTTTCTTCGTCTTTGTGGACTTCTGTTGCTTCTTTCTGCATTTCGTTTGCTTCTTTCTGTGCGTTTTTTCTTCTTTCTTCACATGTCCTACCTCTGTGGGCATAGTTAGAAACTAGCATTTAAAAACCTTTGAAATTCACTTAAAAAACCATAGGTTTCAGGCACGTTATAGTTAGAAATTAGCATTTAAAAAACCTTTGAAATTCACTGAAAAAACCATAGGTTTCAGACACGTTATAGTTAGAAATTAGCATTTAAAAAACCTTTGAAATTCACTGAAAAAAACCATAGGTTTTAGGGACAGTTATAGTTAGTTGGACATTTCACTCATACAAAACCAGAGAAATTCGGCCGTTATAGTTAGTTGAGCTAACTATAATTCGCGCCCCTGCAATGCACTGCTGATGACGTCACATATCACATCACTCATGACATGGTCAGTGACATCACTGATGACATCTCAAATGACATCACTGATGACATCACTGATGACATCACTGATGACATCATCCATGTGATAATTTCATGCATCTTCTCACACCCTAATATAACTTTTGATACACCCACTCTAAATTACAGACTGCCATTCTCAAAACCATACACACTCCAATACCAATAACTACATACCCACTCACTGATTCTTAGGTCTACACACACACATCTACTCACTCACCCGTACAGTCACTCATACTTACAGTCACTCAGTACAGGACTATCATCTGCACTCATACACCTATATAAACACTCACACACCGCCACTCATCCATAGAGGTACTCACACACCTAGTCAGTCATGCAAAAAATTAATCACACACCCATTTACTCACCTATACAGTTATACACACACCAGCTCACTTACTCATACAAACACTAGCACATTCTTTTGCTCTTATACAATAACTGATACAAGCATACACGCATCCATACAGCCACTCTCACAATCACACACTCTCACTTATAGCCATTTAAATATTCTAACACACATATATACTGCCTTTTACATATGTAGTTACTCGCACATGTACCACTGAGATATACATTCACTCACTAACACACCCATACACACACTCACCCACCCAGGCATGGCCTTTTTTTTATTTAAAAAAATGTTTTGGAGGGGGGCTGCGTTGCCCCCCTCCTCAGGCCACTTATGGCCCCGGGGACCCCATCCCACGAGGCCGGCCTTTGTTTTTTAATGTTTTTTTTTTAAATTATAAATTTTGGGAAGGGGGCCGCGTGGCCCCCCTCCCGGGCCACTTGTAGCCAACCACGGTCCCGCCGGCTCCCCGCGTCCCTCGGGAGCCGGCATTGCTTTTCCACACGGGGAACTGCTTAGATGCAGCTCCCCATGTGGAAAAGCAATTTGCTTTGAATTTTGGAAGAGAGAGCAGGTTTCCTGCTCTCTCTTCCAAAATTCAAAGCAAGTTTGCTATGACAGGACGGGAGCCGCGAGGCTCCCGCCCTGCCATAGCAAACTACATTGTTCGGGGGTGAGCACCCGGGACACTGCAGGAGCCGGCCCTGGGGGGTGGTGGTCCCCAGGGCCATCACAGGCTCCAGGAGGGGGGCCGCGCGGACCCCCTCCCAATATCTTCAAAGCCCCGGGGGAGGTGGTGGTCCCCGGGGGTCTGGGGGTCCGTAACGGACCCCCATCTTTAAATATTTAGTGCCCCGGGGAGGTGGCGGTCCCCGGGGCATTTGGGGGGGCTCAAGCCCCCCCACACAGGTAATTGTAATTAAAAAAAAAGAAGCCCCGGGGGGTGGCGGTCCCCGGGGCTGCAGGCGGGCCGAGTGCCCTCTTGCACCATTTTCAACTGAAAGCCCCGGGGGTGGCGGTCCCCGGGGTTTGGGGGGCCTTAGAGGCCCCCACTAATTATTTTTATAAACCCCCGCATGCCCCGGGACTTGGCCCACCCGGGGGCCAAATCCAAGAAGCGCGGGAGCCCGCGCTTCGTTTTTTCACGGCGGGATCCGCGCACCCTGCAAGCATCCCACCGATTTTTTTTTAAATGCTTTTTTGGCCCTGGGGGTCCTTGTGGGACCCCTAAGCAGGCCTAGGGGTCAGGGTGTTTCTACCCTGCCCCCTTTTGCGTTTTGCGCACTTCGGATTTTTTTTTTTCACGGCGGGATCCTCGCACCCTGCAAGCATCCCACCGATTTTTTTTTTTTTTAAATGCTTTTTTTGGCCCCGGGGGGTGGCGGTCCCCGGGGCTGCAGGCGGGCCGAGTGCCCTCCCGCACCATTTTCAACTGAAAGCCCCGGGGGTGGCGGTCCCCGGGGTTTGGGGGGGCCTTAGAGGCCCCCCCACTAATTATTTTTATAAACCCCCGCATGCCCCCGGGACTTGGCCCACCCGGGGGCCAAATCACAAAGAAGCGCGGGAGCCCGCGCTTCGTTTTTTTTTTTTTTCACGGCGGGATCCGCGCACCCTGCAAGCATCCCACCGATTTTTTTTTTTTTAAATGCTTTTTTTGGCCCTGGGGGTCCTTGTGGGACCCCCTAAGCAGGCCTAGGGGGTCAGGGTGTTTCTACCCTGCCCCCTTTTTGCGTTTTGCGCACTTCGGATTTTTTTTTTTTCACGGCGGGATCCTCGCACCCTGCAAGCATCCCACCGATTTTTTTTTTTTAAATGCTTTTTTTGGCCCTGGGGGTCCTTGTGGGACCCCTAAGCAGGCCTAGGGGGTCAGGTGTTTCTACCCTGCCCCTTTTGCGTTTTTCGCAATTGTTTTTCTGATTTCTTGTGCCTCGGTTCTACCGAGGAACAAGATGGCTGCCAACACTTCCTGGTTTGGAGTGTTGACAGCCAATTAGCATACAGCTTGTGATCGGGAGGGTGCGCTCAGGGTGCGCGGACCCTCCACGGCCATAGATATATATGTGATTTTACTTTTGATTTTCTCAGGAACTACTGAACGGATTTACACCATTTAACCAAAAGGCACGACACTGAACCAAGGGCTACCTTTTTGCCAAATTTGGTGTCATTCCATTCAGCAGTTCGGGCTGTAGCTGCGACTAAAGGTTCCTATGGAAAATTGCATGGGGAAAACATGTTTTGGGACCCCCTTTTTCTCGGCCCCCACTTGACGAATCACCCGAGACTTTCAAGATAGGAGCGGACCAGAGCGGGCCATAAGTTTTGAAAATTTCGCGAAGATTCGTGAACCGGCGCCGAAGTTATTTGGAATAGAATGTTGCGTATTTCCTATGTAAAATAGGTCCTAACTATAACTATATACTGGCGACCGCCAGTAGATAATATATATATATATATGTATCATGAACACTAGGTTGCCCCACTGGAGATGTCACTCATGACGGGGTTACAGCACAAACACCACCGGCAGCAGCAATGTCCAGCCTGCCCTCCTGCCTCCTCATTCACTGCCAAACGCGTTTCGAGCACTTGATTGCTCTTGATCACTGGCTACACAAAAATACGGGACCAGCGGACTTAAGTAGAACTTCAAATTTATTGGATTACAAAGTCCTGCCCATGTGGGCGTCAACAATAATGCCTCATGGATATAGTAGTCCATCGAAATGATGCCTGGACTTTGAATTTCCATTAGTAACCCAGGTGGGTGCCGCTTGCTCCTTAAAAAATTAACATGCCCCAGTGGGATGATTAAAACAAAATTGTCTCACCCCCAGTGGGTAGAAGCAAATAAGGAAGGGCTGTCATGCTGTCCAATACAACCCGGTAGCAAGGCCCCCTTCATTCCGCTCGGGGCTCGTGAATCCGAACACCGTAGATCAGCCTCTTCGGCGGCAGGACATCTCCGCGGCTGGACTAGCCGCTAAACATCATGAACACTAGGTTGCCCCACTGGAGATGTCACTCATGACGGGGTTACAGCACAAACACCACCGGCAGCAGCAAAGTCCAGCCTGCCCTCCTGCCTCCTCATTCACTACCAAACGCGTTTCGAGCACTTGATTGCTCTTGATCACTGGCTACACAAAAATACGGGGCCAGCGGACTTAAGTAGAACTTCAAATTTATTGGATTACAAAGTCCCGCCCATGTGGGCATCAACAATAATGCCTCATGGATATAGTAGTCCATCGAAATGATGCCTGGACTTTGAATTTCCATTAGTAACCCAGGTGGGTGCCGCTTACTCCTTAAAAAATTAACATGCCCCAGTGGGATAATTAAAACAAAATTGTCTCACCCCCAGTGGGTAGAAGCAGATAGGGAAGGGCTGTCATGCTGTCCAATACAACCCGGTAGCGAGGCCCCCTTCATTCCACTCGGGGCTCGTGAATCCGAACACCGTAGATCCGCCTCTTCGGCGGCGGGACATCTCCCCGGCTGGACTAGCTGCTAAACATCATGAACACTAGGTTGCCCCACTGGAGATGTCACTCATGACGGGGTTACAGCACAAACACCACCGGCAGCAGCAATGTCCAGCCTGCCCTCCTGCCTCCTCATTCACTGCCAAACGCGGTTCGAGCACTTGATTGCTCTTGATCACTGGCTACACAAAAATACGGGACCAGCGGACTTAAGTAGAACTTCAAATTTATTGGATTACAAAGTCCCGCCCATGTGGGCGTCAACAATAATGCCTCATGGATATAGTAGTCCATCGAAATGATGCCTGGACTTTGAATTTCCATTAGTAACCCAGGTGGGTGCCGCTTGCTCCTTAAAAAATTAACATGCCCCAGTGGGATAATTAAAACAAAATTGTCTCACCCCCAGTGGGTAGAAGCAGATAGGGAAGGGCTGTCATGCTGTCCAATACAACCCTGTAGCGAGGCCCCCTTCATTCCACACGGGGCTCGTGAATCCGAACACCGTAGATCTGCCTCTTCGGCGGCGGGACATCTCCGCGGCTGGACTAGCCGCTAAACATCTTGAACACTAGGTTGCCCCACTGGAGATGTCACTCATGACGGGGTTACAGCACAATCACCACCGGCAGCAGCAATGTCCAGCCTGCCCTCCTGCCTCCTCATTCACTGCCAAACGCGTTTCGAGCACTTGATTGCTCTTGATCACTGGCTACACAAAAATACGGGACCAGCGGACTTAAGTAGAACTTCAAATTTATTGGATTACAAAGTCCCGCCCATGTGGGCGTCAACAATAATGCCTCATGGATATAGTAGTCCATCGAAATGATGCCTGGACTATGAATTTCCATTAGTAACCAAGGTGGGTGCCGCTTGCTCCTTAAAAAATTAACATGCCCCAGTGGGATACTTAAAACAAAATTGTCTCACCCCCAGTGGGTAGAAGCAGATAGGGAAGGGCTGTCATGCTGTCCAATACAACCCGGTAGCGAGGCCCCCTTCATTCCACTCGGGGCTCGTGAATCCGAACACCGTAGATCCGTCTCTTCGGCGGTGGGACATCTCCGCGGCTGGACTAGCCGCTAAACATCATGAACACTAGCTTGCCCCACTGGAGATGTCACTCATGACGGGGTTACAGCACAAACACCACCGGCAGCAGCAATGTCCAGCCTGCCCTCCTGCCTCCTCATTCACTGCCAAACGCGTTTCGAGCACTTTATTGCTCTTGATCACTGGCTACACAAAAATACGGGACCAGCGGACTTAAGTAGAACTTCAAATTTATTGGATTACAAAGTCCCGCCCATGTGGGCATCAACAATAATGCCTCATGGATATAGTAGTCCATCGAAATGATGCCTGGACTTTGAATTTCTATTAGTAACCCAGGTGGGTGCCGCTTGCTCCTTAAAAAATTAACATGCCCCAGTGGGATAATTAAAACAAAATTGTCTCACCTCCAGTGGGTAGAAGCAGATAGGGAAGGGCTGTCATGCTGTCCAATACAACCCAGTAGCGAGGCCCCCTTCATTCCACCCGGGGCTCGTGAATCCGAACACCGTAGATCCGCCTCTTCGGCGGCGGGACATCTCCGCGGCTGGACTAGCCGCTAAACATCATGAACACTAGGTTGCCCCACTGGAGATGTCACACATGACGGGGTTACACCACAAACACCACCGGCAGCAGCAATGTCCAGCCTGCCCTCCTGCCTCCTCATTCACTGCCAAACGCGTTTCGAGCACTTGATTGCTCTTGATCACTGGCTACACAAAAATACGGGACCAGTGGACTTAAGTAGAACTTCAAATTTATTGGATTACAAAGTCCTGCCCATGTGGGCATCAACAATAATGCCTCATGGATATAGTAGTCCATCGAAATGATGCCTGGACTATGAATTTCCATTAGTTACCCAGGTGGGTGCCGCTTTCTCCTTAAAAAATTAACATGCCCCAGTGGGATAATTAAAACAAAATTGTCTCACCCCCAGTGGGTAGAAGCAGATAAGGAAGGGCTGTCATGCTGTCCAATACAACCCGGTAGCGAGGCCCCCTTCATTCCACTCGGCGCTCGTGAATCCGAACACCGTAGATCCGCCTCTTCGGCGGCGGGACATCTCCGTGGCTGGACTAGCCGCTAAACATCATGAACACTAGCTTGCCCCACTGGAGATGTCACTCATGACGGGGTTACAGCACAAACACCACCAGCAGCAGCAATGTCCAGCCTGCCCTCCTGCCTCCTCATTCACTGCCAAATGCGTTTCGAGCACTTGATTGCTCTTGATCACTGGCTACACAAAAATACGGGACCAGCGGACTTAAGTAGAACTTCAAATTTATTGGATTACAAAGTCCCGCCCATGAAAAATAAAAGGGGGTCAGGCATCAAATTAGCACATGGATGATGTCATCAGTGATGTCATCAGTGATGTCATTTGAGATGTCATCAGTGATGTCATCAGTGATGTCATCAGTGATGTCACTGACCATGTCATGAGTGATGTAATATGTGACGTCAACAGCAGTGCATTGTGGGGGCGTGAGTTATAGTTACCTGAACTAACTATAACGGGGGAATTTCACGGGTTTTGTACGAGTGCAATGTCCAACTAACTATAACTGTCCCTAAAACCTATGGTTTTTTCAGTGAATATATATATATATATATAGTAGGTAGTTATAGTTAGGACCTCGTTTCTATTCAAAAAGCGTTTTTTCGGATACTGTCGGGGGCGTGGCCAAGCGCGGATCGAAGATGGCCGCGTAGTGAAGTAGCTCCGCCGAGTGTCCCGGCCCCACGTCTATCCTGCGGACACATCCGTGATATCAGTCGACACCCCCCGAGATCGGAGGGGTAGCGGTCCCCAGCCCGCTTTTTCCGGCGCACCGAGCAGCCCCAACAGGGGAGATAGCAGCTCCGGAGTGTTGCGGCCTGCGGGAAATCTGAGCGCCGGGGCCCACAGTGAACAGTGGCGCCGGAGGGGAGTCCCGACCTGAGTGGTGGAGGTGCCGCCGTGCGATATCGAGGCGGGGTTACGGGGGGACGGGCGAGACCAGCAGCGGAGGTGGTGACTGCCCTTGGGCCCTGAAGCTAACAAAGCCCCCCGCATTGACAACTGGAACTGCGGGCAGCGCACCCGCCGGGAGCAGAGTAATGGCGGCGGTGCGCTCCGACTGAGGGGAACCTCCCTGTCGCTTGTGGTCCCGGGGCCGGAAGACGCTGCACACAGGTACCGTAGCGGCGTTTGGTCACCCGCCTGGGTCCCGGGGCGCCCAGCTGGCCGGACCCGACTTGAGGGACCCCACCCCCCCCCCTGGACAGTGCAGGACTTGCTCTCGGACCCCTGGGGCCTGCGTTGTAGCTGCCGGATAGAACTTACTGTTGGGAGCTGTGTGACTGGTGCCTCTGCCTGCTTCCACTATTCTAGCCCAGTTGGTTGTGCACGATGGCTGCTGCCGGGGATCGCAGGGGGACCGGGTCCCGTGGGGCGAAGCAGGTGCAGACTAACAAATTGGACAGATACACAGTCGCTAGGGACCCTCAGCGGAGCCGACTGTCTGCAGGGACCAATCAGGGACACCCAGGGGAAGAGGAACAAGAGCTATCTCTCGCGGATGTCATGGGGGCAATTGCTGGAGTCAAAACCTCTCTCGAGCACAAAATGGATGCCATGGCGATTGACATTAACCTGATTAGGTCCGACCTGGGGAAGCTTAACGAAAAAGTCAAGCAGGTTGAGATAACGACCACCAGTCTCGTTGGGGATGTCACACAACTACAAAGGGAGATGCACGAACTCCAGGACTCACACAAGTACATGGACCTCAAGCTGGATGATTATGAAGGTCGACTCCGGCGCAATAATCTCCGCATCCTAGGAGTGCCGGAGAGGGCGGAGGGGCAATCCCCGGACCTATTCGTTGAGGACCTCATTCTTAAACACCTGCAGCCCAAAGGCCTCAGCAAATTTTTTGTTATCGAACGTGCTCACAGGGTCCCGGGCGGCCGTCCCAAACCGGGCGCTCCCCCGCGGCCCATGCTGGCTCGGGTCTTGAACTATCGGGACAGAGACACTATCCTTCAGAACTCCAGAGCGGGGGCGCCCCTCCGATATGAAAATGCTGCCATCTCCTTCTTCCCGGACTTTACACAGAGAGTACAAAAGCAAAGGAGGTCTTTCCTCACTGTGAAGCGTGGCCTGAGAGAGAGGGGTCTGAAGTACTCAATGCTGTTCCCGGCACGTCTCCGGGTGGAGACAGAGGGACGGGCATGGTTTTCGACGAGCCCGAGGCAGTGGCAGAGTGGATCGAACATCGCGGAGCGACGGGCCAGGCGGATCGCGGCACTGGGACACAGGCGGACATTTCACCGATCTGAAGTAGATCTCTGAGGACTGCGGCTTTGAACTACGTAATGGGGTTATCGATATGGGATGGGCTGGGGTGAGCGGTATATCTGCGCTTTATTATGGGGACTGGTGATGACATATATGTTTCTTGACATTTACCTGCCGGGGGTGTCACACTCGGCCTGGTTAGGGGTGGGGACATGGAGCTCACTTTTCCCCCTTCTTTTCTTTCTCTGAATTTCTTTCTAGGGCGACAGGCACTCTGCAAGTTTTCGATGGGCAGTTCTAAGCCTAGAGTGCAGGGCAGCGGGGTGGGGGTTGTTGGGGTGGGACAATTTGTTTTTTTGTTCTTTGTTATATTTGTTTCATTGGTGCAATGGACATATACACCTGCAATAGAGTTGCGGAAAGAGTACAAGCCCGGAGTTGCTGGATCTATATTCTGCAGTACAGGCATGATGGGGGATAAAAATGTAAAAATTATGAGTTGGAATGTTAACGGGTTAGGGGACAAAATCAAACGAAGTGTAGTACTTCAATACATCAGGAGGCACTCACCCGATGTGGTCTTACTCCAGGAGACACATCTGGTTGGGAATCTATGCAAGGCAATGCACAGAGGGGGTATAAACTGATTGCGCACTCTGGTTTCACCTCGGGATCCAGGGGTGTGGGTATTATGACAAGGAACAACTTCCCGCTGGCGGTTAGCTCCACATGGGGAGATGATAGAGGCAGATACGTCGGTGTTTCCGGGATGTGGGAGGACCGGCACATTGCCTTTATGTCTGTCTATGTTCCCCCAGGCCTACAGGGTACAACGTTTGCTGATTTGGGCGCAGCCCTGCTCGCCCTTCCGGATGGGCTCCTGGTCCTGGGAGGAGACTTCAATGCAGTGGTTTCAGGCACGTTAGATAGATATCCCCCTCGAGAGGTAGTACCGTCTGCCCGATGGTTGCCTGATTTCCTTGAGGCGATGGGACTGGTCGATGGCTGGAGAGTGTACCACCCGGGCCAGGTGCAACACACCTTCCACTCTGGGGCACACAACAGTCTCTCCCGCTTAGATTACTGCCTGGTGCCAGCTGCGCAGGCGACATATATACACGACATCAAACACTTAGCCAGAGGTATCTCTGATCACTCACCTGTCTGGGTTCACCTGTCGGTAGGTATGGGCGGAGTGGGAAGATTGGCCCCAATTAACCCTTGGTACTTACGTAACCCCAAGATCCGTCAGGAGCTTATCAAAGCTATTGACGAATATTTTTCCGACAATGTGGGATCGGTGCCCTCTTCCAGGACCTTGTGGGAAGCATTCAAGGCAGTAATTCGGGGACAAGCCCTGTCTTTGATATCTAGCTCTAAGAGAGACAAGCAAAAGGAGGTCCTCGAACTTGAGACAGACATATATAGCCTGGAGAGGGAACTGGAATCTGGGGTTACGCCGGAGAAGATCCACTTGTTGAGTATGAAGCAGCACGACTATAAAGCGTTGGTCTCGGATAGGGCCAGGGCCCTGAGTAGAGAGCAGCAGGGCAGGCTTTATGACCAGGGAGACAAGGCCGGGAAGCTCATAGCATGGCTGGACAAGAAGGAATGGGCGAGTCGGCTGGTCCCAGAGCTCAATGTACAAGGAGGCGTTTTGGTCACGGAACCGCAGGAAATAGCGGACAGGTTCGCTGATCATTTCCAATCGGTCTATACGGCGGTCTCCTCCCACACTGAAGCGGACTCTCAGGAGCTGCTGAGGGATATTAAGCTTCCCTGCCTCTCCCGTGAGGATCGAGACTATATGGATAGCCCCCTTACAGCCGATGAAACCGCGCAAGCGATCCGTTCCTTGAATTCTGGGAAAGCTTTGGGCCCGAATGGACTTCCCATTGAGCTCTACAAGTTGAGACCAGATAAATTAGCCCCATATTTGAACGCTATGTTTCTGGAATCTAGGGAGGTGGGAACGTTGCCCCGGGAACAACGAATGGCTACTATTGTCACCATCCACAAGGACGGAAAGGATAAGGCGGAATGTGCCTCATATAGGCCCATCTCTCTTTTAAACGCCGAACCCAAGATTTTAGCCAAGCTCTTAGCCAACCGCTTGGTGAAGGTGATCGGAGGCCTGGTGCATCCAGATCAAACCGGGTTCATGCCTCATAGAAACACAGCTCTGAATCTCCGTAGAGTGCATGGGGTGATAGATAGAGCCGGCACCCTTTGCGAGCCGGCGGTGATTGTGTCTTTGGACGCGACCATGGCCTTCGACACTATCGAATGGCCATACCTATGGGCAGTTATGGTAAAGCTGGGATTTGGGCCGGAATACATTCAGTGGGTGCGTCTCTTATACTCTGAACCACTGGCTCAAGTGGTGGTGAACAACAAGGTGTCAGCCTCGTTCTTGCTCAGTCGGGGAACTCGACAGGGCTGCCCCCTGTCCCCCTTCTCTTCTCTCTGGCCTTGGAGCCCCTGGCCGCATGGATACGCTGGGATCCAAGGATAAGGGGTCTGCGG
The DNA here is from genome assembly GCA_963921515.1 of Calotriton arnoldi. NCBI lineage: Eukaryota > Metazoa > Chordata > Amphibia > Caudata > Salamandridae > Calotriton > Calotriton arnoldi. The sequence continues at coordinate 33,645 of CAWUFW010002311.1, forward strand.
TGGTCCCCGGATGGGAGGACCGCATATCCTTATACGCGGATGACATTTTACTTTATTTGGCCTCCCCTAGAAATTCTCTTGTAGTGGTGATGGATATTCTCGCAGTTTTCGGCCGATTTTCTGGACTTTCTATCAATTGGGGAAAATCCCTATTATTTGTATTGAGGGGAGACCCTCCTGTCCCTCCCCGGAACTGTCCAATACAAACAAACTCGGTTGGATTCAAATATTTGGGGATATACATTTCGCTGGACCCCTCGGTCCGCTATGCCCAAAACCTTCTTCCCCCTCTTCGCAGACTTAAAAGTGATATTAATAACTGGAAGACGCTCCCTATCTCACTCCTGGGCAGAGCTACTCTGTTTAAGATGATGGCCTTGCCGCGATTCTTATATGCCCTACAAAATACCTTGGATGTAGTCCCGGCACGTTACTTTCGGGAGGTGGAGGGCCTGCAAAGAGACCTATTATGGGACGGCAGGCCTCGAATCGCCTTGAGCAAACTAACGTTGTCTTGGTATGATGGAGGCATCAGTCTCCCTGATGTCAAGAAATACTATTGGGCTTCCCAACTGGCAGCCATTAATCATGGCACGTACGGCCGAGTGGATGACCCGGGCTACGCCATGGACAGATGGCTCCTTCCGGGGGCACTTATGGTAGGGCGTTATACTCCCGACCTAACCGGTTCAAACTAACTGGCCCCACGAAGCACTCAGTGCAAATTTGGCATGCCGCCACTAATTCTCTTGGCTGGAGGCACAAACTCACATTGGCTACCCCTCTCTGGGACTCGGAGAAATTGGGCGACCTGTGGAAGACAAAGGGCTTCGATAGGTGGGACCTTATTGGGATTTCAGCTATTAAAGATGTCTGGGGAAAAGGGGAGCCCAAACCCTTCAGCATGCTTCAGGGCGAATATAAATTGGCGGATACCGAATTTTTTCGCTATTTACAGGTCTCACACTCACTTCAGTCTTTATGGCCTAAATGGGCGGATCCCCGGAGGTCTCCCCTCTGGAGGACAGAATCTTAGATGGTCATCTCCCTGACAAAACGATATCCTTAATTTACAAGAAACTAATTAATCACATGACAAACCCCCTCCGGGCACTGCGAGATAGGTGGGCACAAGATGGGATAGAACTGGACGACGAGGAGTGGCAAACAGCAGTATCCTCCCCTAAAGAGGTGGCTATCCCGGCACGCTTGCGACTGGTTCAGCTGAAGATCCTCCATAGGATCTACATAACGGGCCCTAGATTAATACACATGGGGTGGTCGGAGACAGGGGAATGCAGGCGACGCTGTGGCCAGATCGGAACGTTTATGCACATCATTTGGGAATGCACACATATCAACTCTTATTGGCGTCAGGTGCACAACACAATCAACCAGGTAATGAGAATCTCCCTCCGTCCCGAGGCTAGACGATGCCTCCTTAATATCTGGGAGCCAACAGACTTGGACACTTCTCATACACAATGGGTCACTCTGGGGCTCATGCTGGCAAAGAGAAATATTGCTCAACTCTGGGGGCGGCACACACACCTACACTAGAGGCCTGGGAAAGAAACCTGGATTGGTGCATGTTTAGGGAAAAGACGGTGTATTTGGCAAGGGGGTGCCCAAGGAAGTGGAGTCGAGTCTGGAATCCGTGGAATTTGTATAGAGGAGAGATTTGTACGCCACCTTGTACTGTTGATTATGATGATCCTCTTCCTTAGTGATGTTCCTCACATGTGTACTGTCTATTTATCCCTCCATTCATGCATACTGAGAAAAGTAAACTACCTGGTCTCTTGTACTGTACCATTCACCAGCAACTGTTTAATAAAAAGAATTGTTAAAAAAAAAAAAGCATTTTTTCTTTTGCCAATATCTTTGGCGCCGTTTGACGAATCTTCGCAAAATTTCAAAACTAATGGGGCGCTCCGGTCAGATCCTGACTTGAAAGTTTTGGGGTGATTCGTCAAGCGGGGGCCGAGAAAAAAGGGGGGTCCCAAAATGCGTTTTCTCCTTGTAAATTTCCATAGGAAACTTTAGACAAAGCTACAGCCCAAACTGCTGAACGGAATTACACCAAATTTGGCAAAAAGGTACCTCTTGGTTCAGAAAGCGCTCTTTTTTTCAAATGGTATAAATTCGTTCAGTAGTTCCTGAGAAATTCAAAAATAAAAAATATTAATATCTGGTGACCGCGGTGGATCCGCGAACCCTCCCGAGCACGAGCTTGATTCTGATTGGCTGCCAACACTCCAAACCAGAAAGTGTTGGCAGCCATCTTGTGACTCAGTTGAACCGAGTCACAAGAAAAAAGGTCAAAAAACATTACAAATCAAGAAAAGGGGGCAGGGTAGAAACACCATGACCCCCTAGGCCTGCTCAGGGGGTCCCAGAGGGACCTCCAGGGCCAAAAAAAGCATTTTTAAAAATATTTTCAGCAGGATTCGCGCTGGGTGCGCAAATCCGTCCGAAAATATTTTTAAAAAATGAAGCACGGTCTCCCGCGCTTCATTCCTTTAAGCCCCAGGGTGGGCCAGGGCCCGGGGGCAATGTTTTATTATGGTGCGGGGCCTGCCACCTCCCCGAGGCTTTAATGATAGTGTGCAGGGGCACGCGGCCCCCCAGCAGCCCTGGGGACCGCCACCTCCCCGGGGCTTTCTTATTGAAATGCATGGGGGGCTCCTTCCCCCCACGCAGCCCTGGCGACTGGCACCTCCCGGGGGCTTCAAATTAAATAGAGGGGAGGAGCCTCACGGGCCCCCCCCAAGCCCCGGGATCGCCATCTCCCTGGGGCTTCAATAATGTATATTAGTGTGGTGGGGCTCCTGCCCCCCCCCAAGCCCCAGGGACCACCACCTCCCCGGGGCTTCAATACAATTACAGACGTGTGGGGGGGCTCCTGCCCCTCCCCACACTGCCCTGGGGACCACAACCTCCCCGGGGCACTAATTATTGAAATACGGGGGTCCGTTGCGGACCCCCGGCTCCGGGGACCACCACCTCCCCAGGGCTACATACATGTTGGGAGGGGGCCCTTCATGGCCCTGGGGACCGCCACCCCCCAGGGCCGGCTCCAGCAATGTCCCAGGGTGCCCACCCCTAGGACATTGCAGTTTGCAATGGCAGGGCGGGAGCATGGTTTCTGCACTGTCATTGCAAACTCCTGCTTCGCTTCATGGAAGCGAGAGGAGAAAAACTGCTCTCGCTTCCATGAAGCAAAGCAAATTGCCTTTGGACAAGGGGAGCTGCATGTCAGCAGCTCCCCTTGTCAAAAAGCCATGCCAGCTCCCGCAGGAGGCGGGGACCCGGCTGGGACCACGGGGGCACTGGGGATCCCCCCGCGGTCCCCAACAAAGAGGCTAAGACCCGGGGGATGGGGTCCCCAGGGCCGAAAAAGGCTTCAGGAGGGGGGTCGCGCGGCCCCCCTCCTTTAAATGTTGTTCATTTTTTGTTATTAAAAAACTGGCAATGCCCTGGGGGATGGGGTCTCCGGGGCCGAAATCGGCCTCTGGAGGGGGGCCATGCGGCCCCCTTCCCATTTTTGTTTTTATTTTAATTTAAAAATGGGTCAGGCCCTGGGGGATGGGGTCCCCAGGGCCCACAAAATATTAACAGAAGGGGTGCCAAACAGCCCCCCTTCTGACAATAATTTTTAAAAGAGCAGAAGCCGGCATCTCGCCGGAGGCCCTGTCCCCTCCCTGCACCACTGTGCAAAAGCGCCTCCTGGTGCGTTCTGGATTGGGGGATTAAGTCCCCTTGAATCCTAAGGGTCTTTAGGGACCAACTAGCCCACCAGGTACCTCCAGTAAGCCCCACACAGTGGGATTTCTGAGAGGTGGTCCGAGGCCATGCCCCATTTTACACCACTCTGCAAACGCGCCTCTTGGTGCATTGCTGGTGGGGAGATGAGGTCCTCTTGTGTCCTGAGGGCCTCAGGACTAAAGTGGACTTCATCCCCTGAGCAGCAGTGCACCAGGAGGCGCGTTTGCAGAGTGGTGTAAAAAGGGGGCATGGCCTCGGACCACTCACAGCAATCCAGCTGTGTGGGGCTTACTAGAGATATCAGGAGGGCTAGTTGGCCCCCAGGGACCCTCAGGAGGCTAGGGGACTTCATCCCCCAACCAAGAGCGTGCAAGGAGGCGCGTTTGCAGAGTGGTGGAGAAAGGGGGCGTGACCTGTGTCCACCTCTCAGCAATCCCACTATCTGGGGCTTATTGGAGGTATCAGTTAGGCTTGTTGGCCCCTAAGGACCCCCACAACTGAAGGGGACTTCAATCCCCATCCAAGAGCGCGCCAGGAGGCGGGTTTGAAGAGTGGTGGGCAAAGGGGGCGTGGCCTGCTATGAGAACTTAGCAATCCTGCTGTGTGGGACTTACTGGAGATAATAGGAGGGGTAGTTGGCCCCCAAAGATGTCCTTGGGGGCCGACTACACCTCCTGTTACCTCCAGTAAGTCCCACACAGTGGGATTGCTAAGAGGTCTTCAGAGGCCACGCCCCCCCTCTCTCCACCACTCTGCAAATGCACCTCCTGGCACACTACGGGTTGGGGGATGTAGTCCACTTTACTCCTGAGGGACTTTGGGGGCCAAGAAGCCCTCCGGGTACCGCCAGTAAGTCCAACGCAGTGGAATTCCTGAGCGCTGGTCGGAGGCCCAGCACCCTTTCTCCACCACTCTGCAAACGCGACTACTAGTTAAAGAAGCATTTGCAATGTAATAGGTTTCGCATTTGTGAGAGTTAGAGCTATTGGCATTGTAAATGTTTTTACTAATGTTTTTTGGAGTGGATGTACATTGTGTGTAGTGGAATTATGTGGTATGTTGTGCAGTGAAATTATGTGGATAGAAAGTATGTGGTATTTAGTGTATAGGAATTATGTAGAGTGGGATTATGAGTTATGGAGAGTAATTATGTGGTATGGTAGTTTGTGTTGTGGAGTGGTAACCTCAGGTTTAGTCTTCCTCGTTTCCATAGAAGCTAAACTATGAACTCAATGAGACAAAAAAAATAAGGAATCACTGAGGAGCACTTCTGGACCTAGTCAGAGGTATGAGCAGGGCCACTGGAGTTATGCGACTGTTTGGCTGCACCGACTTACGCACAATTATACTTTTTCTGCATTAGCCACATAATCCATCATCTGCTGCCTAATCTGCAGATTGAACAAAAAAAGCCTTGTTTCTAGCTCAAACAGCTCAAACGTTACCAAAAATGCAGCGACAAGTGTTACAGCATGGTGGAAGGTCCTTTGTAAACCTAGAATGGTCACCTTTTATTTATTGCTAAATGTGGGTGTTAAATTGGTACTAATGGTGTGCAAGCCACTCTTGCTTCTTTCTGCGCCTCTCTTGCCTCTTTCTGCATTTCTGTTGCTTCTTTCTACACCTTTCTTTCTTTTTCTGCACTTCTCTTGCCTCTTTCTGCACATCTCTTCTACTTTCTGCACCTCTTTTGCCTCTTTTTGCACCTCTGTTGTCTCTTTCTGCACCTCACTTGCTTCTTTGTGCACCCCTCTTGCCTCTTTCTGCACCTCTCTTGCCTCTTTCTGCACCCCTCTTCCCTCTTTCTGCACCCCTCCTGCCTCTTTCTGCACCTCTGCTCCTTCTTTCTGCACTTCTTTTGTTTCTTTCTGCACCTCTCTTGCTTCTTTCTGCACCCCTCTTGCGTCTTGCCTCTTTCTCCACCCCTCTTCCCCCTTTCTGCATTTCTGTTGCTTCTTTCTGCACTTCTCTTGCCTCTTGCCTCTTTCTTCACCCCTCTTCCCTCTCTCTGCATCTCTGTTGCTTCTTTCTGCACTTATCTTGTGTCTTTCTGCACCTTTCTTGCTTCTTTCTGCACCCCTTGTGTCTCTTTCTGTACCCCTCTTCTCTTTCTGCACTCCTCTTCCCTCTTTCTGCACCTCTGTTGCTTCTTTCTGCACCTCTCTTGTCTCTTGTCTCTTTCTCCACCCTACATCCCCCTTTCTGCATCTCTGTTGCTTCTTTCTGCACTTCTCTTGCTTCTTTCTGCATCTCTCTTTCTTTTTTCTGCACCCCTCGTGCCTCTTTCTACACCCCTCTTCCCTCTTTCTGCACTCCTCTTGCCTCTTTCTGCACCTCTGTTGCATTCTGCACTTCTTTTGTTTCTTTCTGCACCCCTCCTGCCTCTTTCTGCACTTCTGTTCCTTCTTTCTGCACTTCTTTTGTTTCTTTCTGCACCTCTCGCTTCTTTCCGCACCCCGTTTGCCTCTTTCTGCATCCCTCTTCCCTCTTTATGTACCCCTCTTGCCTCTTTCTGCACCTCTGTTCCTTCTTTCTGCACTTCTTTTGTTTCTTTCTGCACCTCTCATGTTTCTTTCTGTATCCCTCTTGGCTCTTTCTCCACCCTACCTCCCCCTTTCTGCATCTCTGTTGCTTCTTTATGCACTTCTCTTGCTTCTTTCTGCATCTCTCTTGCTTTTTTCTGCACCCCTCATGCCTCTTTCTGCACCCCTCTTCCCTCTTTCTGCTCTCCTCTTGCCTCTTTCTGCACCTCTGTTGCTATTTTCTGTACTTCTCTTGTCTCTTTCTCCACCCCTCTTCCCTCTTTCTGCACCTCTGTTGCTTCTCTCTGCACCTCTCTTCTTTCTTTCTGCACCCCTCTTCCCTCTTTCTGCACCCCTCTTGCCTCTTTCTGCACCCCTGTTGCCCCTTTCTGCACATCTGTTCCTTCTTTCTGCACTTCTTTCTTTCTTTCTGCACCTCTCGTGTTCCTTTCTGTATCCCTCTTGCCTCTTTCTCCACCCTACCGCCCCCTTTCTGCATCTCTGTTGCTTCTTTCTGCACTTCTCTTGCTTCTTTCTGCATCTCTCTTGCTTTTTCTGCACCCCTTTTGCCATGTTCTCCACCCCTGTTCCCCCTTTTTGCACCTCTGTTGCTTCTCTCTGCACTTCTCTTGCTTCTTTCTGCACCTCTGTCCCTTCTTTCTGCAACTCTTGTTCCTCTTTCTGCACCCCTCTTCCCTCTTTCTGCTCCCCTCTTGCCTCTTTCTGCACCTCTGTTCCTTCTTTCTGCACTTCTTTTGTTTCTTTATGCAACTCTATTGCTTCTTTCTGTATCCCTCTTGCCTCTTTCTCCACCCCCTTCCCCCTTTCTGCATCTCTGTTGCTTCTTTATGCACTTCTCTTGCTTCTTTATGCACCTCTCTTGCTTCTTTCTGCACCCCTTGTGCCTCTTTCTACACCCCTTCCCTCTTTCTGCACTCCTCTTGCCTCTTTCTGCACCTCTGTTGCTTCTTTCTGCACTTCTTTAGTTTCTTTCTGCACCTCTCTTGCTTCTTTCTGCACCCCTCTTGCTTCTTTCTCCACCCCTCTTCCCCCTTTTTTCATCTCTGTTGCTATTTTCTGCACTTCTCTTGTATCTTTCTCCACCCCTCTGCCCTCTTTCTGCACCTCTGTTGCTTCTTTCTGAGGTTTCAGGGACGTTATAATAAGGAATTAGCATTTAAAAATCTTTGAAATTCACTGGGAAAAAAAACATAGGTTTCAGGGATGTTATAGTTTGAAATTAGCATTTAAAAAACCTTAGAAATTCACTGAAAAAACCACAGGTTTCAGGGACGTTATAGTTAGTTGGACATTTCACTCATACAAAACCAGAGAAATTCGGCCGTTATAGTTAGTTGAGCTAACTAGAATTCGCGCCCCCACAATGCACTGCTGATGACGTCACATATCACATCACTCATGACATGGTCAGTGACATCACTGATGACATCACTGATGACATCATCCAGAGACTGGGTGATTTTTAAAAGTTTAAGAATGCTAATTATAGATACACAAAGGTGTATTGAAGAATGAGTGGGTATATGAGTGTCTGAATGGATGATTTAGTGGGTGCGTGACTGTTTAGTGAGAGATTAAACGTGTCTTAGTGAATGCATGGGTGAATGACTAATCTGTGTGAATGTCTGTATCAGTCTGTCAGTTGGTGTGTAAGTGGCTGCATGGGTTGGTGAGTAGCTACATGAGTGTCTATATGGGTTAATGATTGGTTGTCTGATTACCTGTATTGGTGTCTGAGTGTCTGTGTGGGTGGGTGGGGGGGTGTGACTCCCTCCATGGATGTGTGAGTGGGTGATTCAGTGGGTGTAAGGGTTCATGAGTGTGTCTGCGAGGGGCTGTATGGGTGAGTGAGTGTGCGTATGGCTGTGTTGGTGAGTGAATGGATGTCTCAGTGGTATATGTGTGAGTAACTACATATGTGAAAGGCAGTATATGTGCATGTTGGAGTATATGCGTGACAATATGTGAGAGTGAGTGATTGTGAGAGTGGCTGTATGGATGAGTGTGTGCTTGTGTCAGTGATTGTATAAGAGAGTAAGTATGTGTTAGTATCTGTATGAATAAGTGAGGTGGTGTGTGTGTATAACTATTGGTGAGTAAATGGCAGTGTGATTGAGTCTTTGGGTGACTGACTAGGTGTGTGAGTATCTCTGTGGTTGAGTGGCAGTATATGAGTGTCTGTATGGGTGTATGAGTGCATATATCAGAGGCTGTATTGATGAGTGACTGCATGTATGAGTTACTGTATCGGTGAGTGAGTGGATGTGTGTAGACCTATGAATCAGTGAGTGGGTATGTACTAACTGGTATTGGTGAGTCTACGGTTTCGAGAATAGTAGTCTGTATTTTAGAGTGGTTGTATGAAAGGTTATATTAGCGTGTGAGGAGGTGCATCAGTTATTAAGTGGCTGATGTCATCAGTGATGTCACTGACCATGTCATGAGTGATGAAATATGTGACGTCATCAGCAGTGCATTGCGGGGGCGCGAGTTATAGTTAGCTTAACTAACTATAACGGCCACATTTCTCTGGTTTTGTATGAGTGAAATGTCCAACTAACTATAGCGTCCCTGAAACCTGTGGTTTTTTCAGTGAATATATATATATATGATACTCACTTCCGGCTACTGCCCTGTAATCCTTCCAACTAATCAGCCACGGACAACACAGGAAGACGGCACACACGGAGGAATGTGGATTTTTCAGGTGTAATCTTTTATTCAATTATTATCTTTTTTCATCTTGCAAAGTGCATAGTGCGTCAGAAAAACAGGCCTACGCGTTTTGGCCAAAGCCTTCAACTGGGTCATAGAGTCATTTTTAAAGGGCAACAGCCCTCCTTCCCACCACCTGATTAAAACCAAAACATACATTTCAAAGGATTCGGACCGCATAATTCATTTACCTTATGGTAAACTTATTTAACTGTTTCAAAGACATTATTTTATCCGCTCATTATATTCCTCCAAACAACTGTAATTGTAAAGTACACTGTTTTAAAAGTCCGCCACGGGTAATTTATATATATATCTATATATATATATATATATATATATATATATATATATATATATATATATATATATATATATATATAATCTTTTACCGCTTGTCACAATTCCCCATCTCCGAAATATTTGAAGCAGGCACGGACCACGTTTCTGTGCAAAGTTCGTTTATTTGCTTTCCTTTAGTCGGCCATGACGCGTTTCGGTCCCTCCTGGACCTTGATCACATGACAGCGCTCCTAGGCTTCAACTACCATTTTATAATTTTTAAAGTGACAGTGCATGGTGCAAAACACAGCAGAATCGGCCCAATGAACAGTGAAGACATACTTAAATTGGGTGCCATAGATCATTACAGTGCTTCTATTTCAATACAAATATAAATATTTTGAAGAGTGTCAATATCATCATTTTGATCACTGTTAGCGATGTAATTCAATATAAATAAATAATTTAAATCAAATAAATAGATACATGGTAAAATGCATTAGCAATAAAACATAATGTTATTACCTATTTTAAGATCAAATTTTTTACAATTCTTAAAAACTTCATTTCAACAAATATAAATTGTATAAATGTTAAAACCTAATATTGACACATAAAATCATTGTATATAAAATATCAGATTTTTAAAATAATTGCTTAAATGCAGATAGTAAATGATCTGTAATATTGCTGTTTACTAGTTAAGTCAAGGTTCCTGTCCAAGCCGTATTATTCTTAAAGGCAAAATTTCTGTATTTGTAGTGCAAGTGCTTAAATCAATCTGCTTCCAATTTAATTAATTTTGAATTTTGGACCCATTGAGTGACCTAATAAAGTGAAAAACTAATCCACCCTACCCTTACGTGTAAAAAATAATAATAGTGAAATATAAAAACCATGATGGTTATGGCTAAGGTCAGGCGGCAGCCCCTGTTACAAATGTTACTTAACCACGAATGTTATCATCTTTTATATAACATGTGTTTTGTCTTGATTAACAGCTATTGGGGTCACAATGTAAGTCAAGACTAATGTAAGACCAGTGAGTAAAATGAAGGTATAAAAACACAAATGTTTCAAAAAATTAATTTTATATTAATTAAAACAAAGTGTTAAAACCTGCATTTTATATAAAAGAGAAAAATCATCTTAAATACACGTATAAAGGTCTTCAGTGGTGTTTAGACCTCCCGGAATTTTGCTGTCGAGGTTAATAATGTATCTCGTTTCCAGTTTGCGAGAGTACCTTCTCTGTCCCCACCTCTTCTATTTTTTGGCACAGAGTCTATGAGGTAATAGGACAAATGTTGTAAATCATTATTGTGTATTTCTTGGAAATGTCTTGCGACTGGGTAGGAAGGATCTCTATTTGTAATGGCTCTAAGATGTTGTAATATTCTTTTATTGGCAGTGAGTTTTGTGCTGCCTACATATCTAAGGTTACATGTACATTCAAGAATATAAATAGCATAATCTGTTTTACAGTGTAGAGCTCGTGTTATTTCTATCTCCCTGTCACTAAAAGGTGTCTTATACGTTTTTTGTTTAAGCCATATTGACAGGCTTTGCAATTTTTACATTTCATAAACCCTTTTCGTTGTGTTAGCCAGTTTTGTGTATCGGCGACCTCAGGGCTACTTGTTACTAAGCTGTTACTCATGGAGGGTGCCTTCCTGTATGTTATTCCCAATGATTTTGGCAGGAGTCCCCTATGATCGGATCGTCTAATACTGTGGGCCAATTGCGCTGTACTATGTTTCTGATTGTCTTATGTTGCAGATTATATGTAGTAATAAGGCGCAATTGGTAGGTTTGGTTGTCCTTTTCTTATTCATTCTCCTTGGGTTTTAAAAGGGTGTCTCTCTCTGGTCTCATGGTTTTGGTAATTGCTGCGTCTATTGTTTTGCTATTGTAACCTCTAGCTAAGAATCTGTTCTTGCTTTCAAGTTGTGTAGTTTTTAAATCCATTGGATTACTGCAAATACGTTTGATTCTTAACATTTCCCCATAGGGGATGCTGTTTATCAAGTGTCGTGGGTGGAAACTCGTAGAGTGGAGCACCGAGTTTCCAGCTGTTTCTTTTCTAAAAAGTCTTGTCTCCAGTTTGTTATTTTTCACTAACACCTCTACATCTAGAAAATTTATACTCTGACTACTAATAGTTGAAGTGAAGCTTAAATTTATCTCATTGATTTTGATATTTTTTACTGAATTCATTAGCTTCATTTGTTGAGCCATCCCAAACAACAAAAATATCATCAATGTATCTTAAAAATAACTTTACATTTTTAGCCATTTGCATACTGTAAACCGCGTTGAGGACCAGCTCCTCCCACCATCCCATATGTAGACAGGCGTAGTTGGGGGAGAAGCTGGCCCCCATAGCAATGCCACGTATCTGTTGGTAAACAGTTTTATCAAACAAAAATACATTGTTGTTCAGACAAAATTGAGTTAGATTGCTTAACATCATGCAATGTGCAGAAAGTCTGGATTTGCCTTTGCTGAGGAAATGTTCTAGTGCCCTTATACCGTCTCTGTGTCTGATGCTGGTATAGAGTGACACTACGTCTAGAGACATTAAAAGGTAACCATCTTTCCATTCAAAATTATTGATTTTATCAAGAAAATCACTCGTGTCTCTAATGTACGTTGGCAAGGAATGTACTAGTTCTTGTAGAAAATAGTCTATATATTGACTTGCATTTTCCAATAGACTATCTTGTGCGGAAATGATAGGGCGGCCAGGTGGATTTTCTTTGTCCTTGTGTATTTTAGGAATAAAATACATATTAGGTACCGTTGGATTTTCTTGACGTATAAACCTGTATTCGTCCATTGTTAATATTCCTGCGCTTCTCCATGCCAACAATTTCCCATACAAATCATCTTGTATTGCTTTTAGTGCACCCCAATTGCTAATTTAGTAGCATGATCTATGGTTTAGTTGTGATAGGGCCTCCTTCATGTATTGTTTTCTATCCCACAAAACGATATTGCCTCCTTTGTCAGCATTCCTTACAATCATGTTTTTATTGCTTTGTAGCTTTGTAATTAGCTGCTTTTATAGTCTATCTTTTGGGTGCCATTTTTGTTTTGTTTGCCATATTTTGTAGTTTAACTTCTTGATTTCATTGGTTACCTGGTCATTAAAAATATCAATGCTGTCTCTGGACATTATAGGATTGAATGTTGATTTTCTTTTGAAAGGTGTAGTTTTCCTATCAGGCATATATTCATCTAGGGGTGAGGTTGCTGTCTGTATTGCACCGCAGATGTTTTGAGAACAAGATTCTGTATTTGTATTGACCCCCCGCGTAGTGGAGGATTCCATTTGTAATTCCATGAGTGTATCTAATAAAGTTGAATCACCTGCCTGCGATGTTTGTATTTGGTCACTTTCAAAGGTGTTTGTTTCCACCGTTTCTTTTTCTTTTGTCGTTTGTTTTTCTTTTAGTAAAGCATGATGTTTTTTGAGCTTTAGTTTTCTTATGAATCGGTATATATCCATTCGGGTATTGGCATAATTGAAATTTGATTCAGGGCAAAATGAGAGACCTAACGATAAAAGTTGTTGTTCTGCTTTGGTTAGAGTGGTTTCCGTCAGGTTGATGATTGTTTGGGCTGGATTTTCATTTATTGCTGGTTCCAAGCCTCTCCCTCTCCCTCTTGTGTTTTTGTTGTATATTGGCCTCCCGGTTTGCTTTCCTCCTCTGTCTCCGCTTGTGGTTGCGCCTCTTCCTCTGGCGCTCTGCTGTATCCTCGGGCGAAGAGTCGCCCTTCTTTCCTCCACAAAAAAATTGATTTCTTCACCTGGAGATAGATTTGGTAATGTTTGTCTTGGAACTGACGGTTGGCCGTCCAGTTCTGCTTCACTTTCCAGATTGGAACTTAAATCTGAATTAGATACACGTTCATAAGTATTTTTATTGGTGGATGCATTGGTGCTAGTTTCACTCTGTATTTCCATTTTGTTTGTTTTCATGATGTCGTATTTTTTTGAAAAGGTAAAAATACGCCCTGTTTCATAATCCACTCTATCGCGGTGAAACTTAAACGCTTTGCGTTCTTTAATTTTGTCCTCCTCTCTTTTCAAGCGCACTGTCATTTCATCTCTTAATTTTTTCTCTTCTTCGCCTTTGTTTAGTTGTTTAATTTCATCATTAAGGGGCCTATTAGGATGGCGGGCGGACTTAAGTCCGCCCGCCACACTAGTGGTGCTGGGACCGGCCGCCAGTGGTGCGGCGGTCCCGCACCACCAATTAGGATGCGACCGCCACCCTGGCGGTCGCATCCCGCATCACTAACATTGCGGCGGGTGCTGCTGTAAGCAGCACCCGCCGCAATGCCAGAGAGGCATGTTGTGCATTGCCATGCACAACGTGACAGGCACCGCGCGGTGCCTGCCACCTTGAGCTTGGCAATGTAGGGGGGTACCATAGGTACCCCCCAAGTGCAGCCCCCCACCCCCCCGGGGGCCCGCAACGGGCCCCCACAGCAATTCCCGCCAGCCCTTTCATGGCGGCCAGAACCGCCAGGCATCATAATATGGATGGCGGTGCCTTCCAGGCACCGTCACCATATTATGCCCAAGTTCCGCCCGGGAGGCAATCGTGACGATTGCCGACCGGCGGAAAAGCGGCGGACGGACTTTCCGTCTGCCGCGGTACCCCCCGCCATTGTAATTTGGCGGGGGGGGAATTATGTTGTGATGTCGGGTGGATCGCCACCGCCGGATGGGCGGTGGCGATTTACCCGCCATCATAATGACCCCCTTAGTGTTTCAATTTTTTCTTGTAATGCTATTCGGTCTATTTCAGCGTATTTCACTAAAATTTCGACAAGTCTTTTGGATGATTCCAAATTGCTTTGAGCCCAATCTCTCATCATGTCAGGGTTTGGCTGGTCGTAACTGGGGGCTATTAGTATCCTTAGCCCCCTAGGGATTCTGCCCACATCCAAATAGCGGTGCAAAGACTTATGCTCCCACCACTTGCCCTGTTCAGATTTTGTAAGTTTTTCTAGTGTCCTGAATTTTTCTTTAATGTTCGTGTTTACTGGATTGACAGCAACTTGCGGTGTTCCTACGTTGCTTTGAGACGTATTGCTGAATATTTCAAAGGCTGCCGCCTCTCGGTCCCTGAGCGTGTCCTCCGACATATTTGATGGAATATAGTACTTTAAAGCAGTAACAGAGACGGGTGATTCAAAATAAATCCCGCTGTCCCCGCTGCTTGCACGCCACACTCCCCTCAATGCCAATCAACTCCTACCTTGAATGTTCAATCCCCGTCCGGCGCGTCCTCCGACACGGCTTTCCGAGGAGTTCACTCCAGGCGGTTTGTTTGTTTTGGCCGCGGGATGGCCGACGACTTGTTTCCTTACGGGGAAAACAATGAAAATACCTCCGGCTGGTTGCACGGAACTGTTAGCTTCCAGTATGTCGTCGCCTCTTTGTGTGTGGGGGTCCGTGCTAGGCTGTCAGAAGCACATACAGCCAAAATATCATCTTTTACCGCTTGTCACAATTCCCCATCTCCGGAATATTTGAAGCAGGCACGGACCACGTTTCTGTGCAAAGTTCGTTTATTTGCTTTCCTTTAGTCGGCCATGACGCGTTTCGGTCCCTCCTGGACCTTGATCACATGACAGCGCTCCTAGGCTTCAACTACCATTTTATAATTTTTAAAGTGACAGTGCATGGTGCAAAACACAGCAGATTCGGCCCAATGAACAGTGAAGACATACTTAAATTGGGTGCCATAGATCATTACAGTGTTTCTATTTCAATACAAATATAAATATTTTGAAGAGTGTCAATATCATCATTTTGATCACTGTTAGCGATGTAATTCAATATAAATAAATAATTTAAATCAAATAAATAGATACATGGTAAAATGCATTAGCAATAAAACATAATGTTATTACCTATTTTAAGATCAAATTTTTTACAATTCTTAAAAACTTCATTTCAACTAATATAAATTGTATAAATGTTAAAACCTAATATTGACACATAAAATCATTGTATATAAAATATCAGATTTTTAAAATAATTGCTTAAATGCAGATAGTAAATGATCTGTAATATTGCTGTTTACTAGTTAAGTCAAGGTTCCTGTCCAAGCCGTATTATTCTTAAAGGCAAAATTTCTGTATTTGTAGTGCAAGTGCTTAAATCAATCTGCTTCCAATTTAATTAATTTGAATTTTGGACCCATTGAGTGACCTAATAAAGTGAAAAACTAATCCACCCTACCCTTACGTGTAAAAAATAATAATAGTGAAATATAAAAACCATGATGGTTATGGCTAAGGTCAGGCGGCAGCCCCTGTTACAAATGTTACTTAACCACGAATGTTATCATCTTTTATATAACATGTGTTTTGTCTTGATTAACAGCTATTGGGGTCACAATGTAAGTCAAGACTAATGTAAGATCAGTGAGTAAAATGAAGGTATAAAAACACAAATGTTTCAAAAAATTAATTTTATATTAATTAAAACAAAGTGTTAAAACCTGCATTTTATATAAAAGAGAAAAATCATCTTAAATACACGTATAAAGGTCTTCAGTGGTGTTTAGACCTCCCGGAATTTTGCTGTCGAGGTTAATAATGTATCTCGTTTCCAGTTTGCGCAGAGTACCTTCTCTGTCCCCACCTCTTCTATTTTTTGGCACAGAGTCTATGAGGTAATAGGACAAATGTTGTAAATCATTATTGTGTATTTCTTGGAAATGTCTTGCGACTGGGTAGGTAGGATCTCTATTTGTAATGGCTCTAAGATGTTGTAATATTCTTTTATTGGCAGGGAGTTTTGTGCTGCCTACATATCTAAGGTTACATGTACATTCAAGAATATAAATAGCATAATCTGTTTTACAGTGTAGAGCTCGTGTTATTTCTATCTCCCTGTCACTAAAAGGTGTCTTATACGTTTTTTTGTTTAAGCCATATTGACAGGCTTTGCAATTTTTACATTTCATAAACCCTTTTCGTTGTTTTAGCCAGTTTTGTGTATCGGCGACCTCAGGGCTACTTGTTACTAAGCTGTTACTCATGGAGGGTGCCTTCCTGTATGTTATTCCCAATGATTTTGGCAGGAGTCCCCCTATGATCGGATCGGCTAATATTATGGGCCAATTGCGCTGTACTATGTTTCTGATTGTCTTATGTTGCAGATTATATGTAGTAATAAGGCACAATTGGTGGGTTTGGTTGTCCTTTTCTGATTCATTCTCCTTGGGTTTTAAAAGGGTGTCTCTCTCTAGTCTCATGGTTTTGGTAATTGCTGCGTCTATTGTTTTGCTATTGTAACCTCTAGCTAAGAATCTGTTCTTGCTTTCGAGTTGTGTAGTTTTTAAATCCATTGGATTACTGCAAATACGTTTGATTCTTAACATTTCCCCATAGGGGATGCTGTTTATCAAGAATCGGCGGATTTGAATATGGCACGGGTGCCGTTTATTGAAGTGATTCTTGTGGTGGATGTGAACTGTCTCTTGGTGCCACGATGCACTGTGATGACACGAAGTTTATTTTGAGGGACAACAGCAGGCTACTCACTGGAGTTAAACGGTAGGCACTACAAGTACCAACAGGCCCTAGCGAGGGCCACGCCCACTGAGGCGGGGTGTTTGGAAGTTATAAGGATGCCGCCAATCTTGCCCTGCTGTTGCCTTCAATGCCTTGAGACCCTGAAGAAGTGAAATACGAAACGCGTTGGGACTGGCTGTTGATTTTTGTGGACCGAGATATGCTCACGCTGCTGCTTCCAGCAATAAACATATTTGGCGAAAACCTACCTGTGATGTGGCGTCTTCCTCAACAGGCAAACTTTGTGGTTGGATGTTAGCGGCTGGCCTGAACCACGGAGGCTGCCCTGGCGCTGTTGCAGCGTTCCAGCGATTCCGTCAATCGGCGGATTTGCATATGGCACGGGTGCCGTTTATTGAAGTGATTCTTGTGGTGGATGTGAACTGTCTCTTGGTGCCACGATCCACTGTGATGACACAAAGTTTATTTTGAGGGACAACAGCAGGCTACTCACTGGAGTTAAACAGTAGGCACTACAAGTACCAACAGGCCCTAGTGAGGGCCACGCCCACTGAGGCGGGGTGTTTGGAAGTTATAAGGATGCCGCCAATCTTGCCCTGCTGTTGCCTTCAATGCCTTGAGCCCCTGAAGAAGTGAAATATGAAACGCGTTGGGACTGGCTGTTGATTTTTGTGGACCGAGATATGCTCACGCTGCTGCTTCCAGCAATAAACATATTTGGCGAAAACCTACCTGTGATGTGGCGTCTTCCTCAACAGGCAAACTTTGTGGTTGGATTTTAGCGGCTGGCCTGAGCCGCGGAGGATGCCCTGGTGCTGTTGCAGCGTTCCAGCGATTCCGTCAATCGGCGGATTTGCATATGGCACGGGTGCCGTTTATTGAAGTGATTCTTGTGGTGGATGTGAACTGTCTCTTGGTGCCACGATCCACTGTGATGACACGAAGTTTATTTTGAGGGACAACAGCAGGCTACTCACTGGAGTTAAACGGTAGTCACTACAAGTACCAACAGGCCCTAGCGAGGGCCACGCCCACTGAGGCGGGGTGTTTGGAAGTTATAAGGATGCCACCAATCTTGCCCTGCTGTTGCCTTCAATGCCTTGAGCTCCTGAAGAAGTGAAATACGAAACGCGTTGGGACTGGCTGTTGATTTTTGTGGACCGAGATATGCTCACGCTGCTGCTTCCAGCAATAAACATATTTGGCGAAAACCTACCTGTGATGTGGCGTCTTCCTCAACAGGCAAACTTTGTGGTTGGATGTTAGCGGCTGGCCTGAGCCGCGGAGGACGCCCTGGCGCTGTTGCAGCGTTCCAGCGATTCCGTCAATTGGCAGATTTGCATATGGCACGGGTGCGGTTTATTGAAGTGATTCTTGTGGTGGATGTGAACTGTCTCTTGGTGCCACGATCCACTGTGATGACACGAAGTTTATTTTGAGGGACAACAGCAGGCTACTGACTGGAGTTAAAGGGTAGGCACTACAAGTACCAACAGGCCCTAGCGAGGGCCACGCCCACTGAGGCGGGGTGTTTGGAAGTTATAAGGATGCTGCCAATCTTGCCCTGCTGTTGCCTTCAATGCCTTGAGCCCCTGAAGAAGTGAAATACGTAACGCGTTGGGACTGGCTGTTGATTTTTGTGGACCGAGATATGCTCATGGTGCTGCTTCCAGCAATAAACATATTTGGCGAAAACCTACCTGTGATGTGGCGTCTTCCTCAACAGGCAAACTTTGTGGTTGGATATAGGCTCTTGAGGAGTCGAAACGCGTAATGGCGGCAGAATAAAGCAGTAAACCTCACATACAAGTGGTCCGTGTCCGTGTGTTTTGGAGAGGATTGAGAGCAACGACGGCGATTGTGATATATATATATATATATATATATATATATATATATATATATATATATATATATATATATATATATATGGTACACATGTACCCAGGACATAGGTACCCCAGAGACCTCCCATGGGCTGAAGCATGTATTATGCCACCCATGAGAGGCCATGCAAAATGGAACTACAGGTCTGCCATTGCAGCCTGTGTAAGCTGGTGCCTGCACCACTTACGTTAGATATAGGTTTACTATATCTATAGGTCACTACACTTAAAACCTATAAGTCACCCCTATAGCAGGCCTTAACAATCCTGAAGGCAGGGTGCTGGGTTTTACGTGAGAGGGTGCCCCTGCGTGAGCAAAGCCCCTCTGCAGCCTTCGGAGGCCATTCTCCCGGGTTGTCTGTGACACAGCCAGACATATAGGTAGAGGTGCATTATATCCTCGCGGTAAATGCTATCTCGAAAACGGCTGAAACAAAACATGTTGTGTTTGGTAGCAAACACCTTGGAATCATACCTCCACGCCGGTAACCGGTGTGGGAGGTATGATTCCACCCTTCTGAAGCAAGCTTCGTGGGTCCCTGGTCTTCCCGATACCAGCCTTCTCGACCCGGACAGCACAAAATGGTTGCTGCCGACCAGAGACACATTTCTGCCCTCCTGCTGCTGAACCAAGCTCGAGCAGAGGAAGGCAGCACAATAGGCATCCTGTCACAGGGAGGTGTGACCACCTCCCAGACAGGATTTAGTGTATTGGAGCTGGGTAGGTGCACTTCCAAAGTGCCTGAAAGTCTGCACGAGGGGCATATTTGGTGTCCCTGTGCATAGTCCAGCTCAAACCAGTTCTGGGAGCCGTTGGCTCCTGCTTTGGAGTGAAACTGGACAAAGGACAGGGGTGACCCACCCCCCTGTCCTGACCCTCCCTTGGGAGGGCCCCCTGAATCTGTCCAACCCTCTCCCGTGGGTACAAAAAGGCTTACCTGGCTGTATGACCCTAGATTCAACGTGGACAAGATTCTGAACAAGAAACCACTGACCTTCGACCGTCTGGACACTCTGGACTTCGCTGGACTTTGACTGGGCCTGACTTCGTCTCCCTCTCTGTCCAAAGCATCGTCTGTGCCCATGCACCATACAGGCTCTGTGCAGGACCTGTGGAGCATCAAGGACAACTGAAGTATCTCCCTTGGGGTGAAGGAGTCACTCCCCTGCGTCTGCAGGCACCATAATGCAACTGACTGGTCTGCTGATCCTGAGCTCCTGCAGACTCCGAAGGCTCCAGCAGCACAGGAGGTGGGTTCCTATGTTCCTGGAGGTTGAGCTGCCTTCTCACCAAGTTTGAGGCCAGTGTCCTTTGTTGGGACTGCATAACCCGAACCCCTGTGCTCCGCGTATATTTGCAAGTGCATATGCTTGTTGGTGTTCCCAAACTTCATGCATTGGGCAGTTGATAGCCTCAATCTTTGCGCACATTTTGTACAATGGACTTTGGCCTCCTCACACTCTGTGCCCTGCAAGCTGTTGTTTTGTGAAACTGCTAGAGGTCCCCTTGCGACTCCTGTGCCTTCGGCCTGTGGGTCCATTTGAGGGACAATCCTGATTTTCTTGGGCTTCCCTGGTTGCTCCAGGCCTACCCTGACTCCCCTTGCTGTAGTGAGTCCTCTGGTCTTTGCTGGGCCAGACCGTAACCTTTCTTGACCTTCTTCGTGGATTGCCGTTGCCAAGGCTTGTTGGTGCTCCCGCCGGACACCGACCCCTCAGCACTCGACATCCTTTGTGGAACAGCTCGTATCCAGCTCCTGGTTGTCCTCGACATCTCTTGGTCCCTGCAGCTATAGAGTCAAGGTCTCTTTCTTCGCACCTGAAGCACCCGACATCGGTGGGCATTCGTCTACCGAGCCCCTGGTCACTCCTGAGTGACCCAGAATCTGTCCCCTCTGCTTTCAGGTTCCTTCCATCGAGAATCCACCTGCGGATTCGACCGGACACTTTTCTTCTTTCCAGCAGTGGCATTTCTTTGAAGACTGTTTATCAAAAAGGGGGGGACAGAGGGCTTGATCAAGATGTCCAGCGTACTTGCCCTATCAGAGTGAACGCAAAAAAGAGGTACGCAGTTCCTCAGTATGGCAGGTAGTCCCAGGCACTCAAAAGGAGGGGAATTCCTCCTTTGGAACTGAGGCCCTACACACCCAGTAAGCTAGGTGTCATGCTTCATCATATGGTCTGCTCTGTCAGTGCGCTGCACACTCGACGGGCACCCATAGAGGCTTGTCGGAGATCTTGTTCCTGCCATAGGTGTCGTGGGTGTAAGGGACCTAGTGTGAGTGTAGATGTGCTGGAAGTGAATATAAAACAAGAGGATTCCATGAGAGTAAATTTTATTCTAAATGGATCCCTACTCTGATTAAAAAAAGTGAGAGAGGCTGACTAACAAGCTACCAGGTTCAAGAGGCTCTACTCCTGATGGTCGACATGTTCCACGCCTGTGGTGTTTCTTCAGGACCGTGAGAAATGACCATCTACAGTGAATGGGTGTGCAACATGCCCCATAGCTGAAATAAAACTTGTAATAGTGTGAGGATATTGCCTACTACTATAAGGATAAACAGGGTACTACCTGTTAGTACTGGGACAAACCTAATAAGTATCAGAATGACGCCCCATCTGTTACAGCACTAAATACAGACATCTGTAGTAGGATGTCCGCTTCCACTAGAAGCCGCGCTAAACACCTACCCCTTCGTGCTGCAACCGGTAGTACCCTGTTTATCCTTATAGTAGTAGGCAATATCCTCACACTATTACAAGTTTTATTTTTAGCTATGGGGCATGTTGCACACCCCATTTCACTGTAGATAGTCATTTCTCACGGTCCTGAAGAAATCGCCACAGGCGTGAAACATGTCGACTCATCAAGGAGTAGAGCGCCTCTTGAACCCTGGTAGCTTGTTAGTCGCCTTTCCTCACTATTTTTAATCAAGTAGGGATCCATTTAGAATAAAATTTGCTCTCATAGGAATCCCCTCTTGTTTTATATTCACTTCCAGCACATCTACACTCACACTAGGTCCCTTACACCCACGGCACCCTTACGGCAGGAACAAAAGATCTCCGGCAAAGAGCCCCTCTATGGGTGCCCGTTGGGTATTGCAGCGCCGACCCGACGAGGAGCAGACCCATATGATGAAGCATGACACCTAGCTTGCTGGGTGTGTGAGGGCCTCAGTTCCAAAAGGAGGAATTCCCCTCCTTTTTTGGGTGCCTGGGACACTACCTGCATACTGAGGAACTGCGTACCTCTTTTTTCGTTCATTTCTTTGAAGACTCCCATTGAGAACGACAGCGGTTTCCGACGCCACTTCAGCCCTATGCACCCGGCTTCCCTGGGATAGGTAACTCTGGTGCTTCAGTATCCACGGGTGGGGTGGCTCTCCAACCTTCTATGTTCCAAAGGGTTTCCTCGTAATCCACTGATAAGGGTCCTTAAACTTTAAAACTGCAACCGCGACTCTCCCATTGAATTGTACGTTGCAGGCGGTTGTGTTCTCACACTGCACCCGTTCTCCGTGGGGTCCCTACTTACCCACCTTGGGAGGTTCCTTTGGGTCCCAGCGATTCTACACTCTCTAGACATTGTCTTGACTCGAGTCATGGTTCTTATACCACTATTTTAGTATATGGTTTGGTCTCCCCCGGGAGCCCACTGTGTATTAGTGCTACTTACGATTATTTCTGTGCTACAGTATTGTGTGCTTTGTGTTTATCTGCATGTAGCAGATACTGTGAGGTATTTAAGGTGTTATAATAATAAATATATATTCTTATAACTACTGTGTGGTTCTCCTTTCATTTAACCAATACAATTAGATTGCATTCTGGTAAAACAAGCTGCTTAACATTCCTTCAAGACTAAGCCTGAAGGCTGCTCTCCACAGCTACCACTTGGATAGCTTTCTAAGGTTATCTTTGACCTCTTAAATCACCATAAGGGTTGTTTGGACTGGTGCCAGGTGCCCACTTTAATTAGTGGACGTCATATACCAGGTCAACTTCTCACATTGGTGTGCAGCGGTTGGGATTCAAGCCTGCATTGTTTTACCAGATAAATCTTTGAAATGATGAACTGAAAACCACTAAGTACTAGGTACATATAATACTAGCTTAGAATAAGTAATTTCTACTGAACTTAGGGTTGGGTAAGTCAAGGGTCTAGCACACCCTTTCTCCAACCTCAGAGAGTTTAGTTCCCACTAGGTTAGGTAGGTGCAACACCTCACCACACTTAGTATGTCTTCTAAAGGAGATGCCGGTGGCTCTCTACCCTCTACATACAGTGAGCTTTCATTCCAAGAATTGAAAGCCCTGTGTGCCTCTAGAAAGCTGAAGACAGGGAGAACTGAAAACACCCGCCGCCTCATAGAGGCCTTACTGTTTGATGATCTTAGGAAGACCCCTGGGTCAGATGAACAGGAGAAAGTGGGTGGGGCAGGGAATGAGGACAGGTCAGGAGGTGACACCTTTTATGACCTAGACTCAAACCCTGGCCAGGAGGAACAAGATGATTCCCACCTGGACAACTCAGATCTTCATGGAGAGGAGGAAGAAGGCCAAGATGGCCCTCTTTTCACCCCTCCTGGAAGAGTGCAGAGTTTGCCAAGCAGATCTAGATCTCCCTCTGCAGAGTCACATCACTCAGGACAGTCTGTAGGGACCTCTGTATCTAGCAAGAGGGACCACTCTTATGACAGGGAGTACTAATTTCTGGAACTTGAGAAAGCTACGCTTAGGCTCAGGCAACAGCAATTGGCCCTGGACAAAGAGTCCCTAGAAGTCCAGAGAGCTAGAAAAAGATTGGGACTAGAGTCCCATGGTGGCAGCAACAGTGTCCCTAGAGTTAAGGAACATTCTTTTGACAGTAGGGACCCGAGCAAGATTGTCCCTCCCTACCATGTTGGGGAGGACATCCATAAATGGATATCTGTTTTAGAGAGGGCCTGTAAAGTTCAGAGGGTCCCTCAAGAGCAGTGGGCAGCTATCTTGTGGCTCTCCTTTGCTGACAAAGGTAGAGATAAGCTCCTCACTGTTAGAGAAGAGGATGCTGACAATTACTCAGTTCTGAAGAGTGCTCTCATTGATGGGTTTGGCTTAACCACTGAACAGTATAGGATTAAGTTCAGAGACACCCAGAAGGCACAGAATCAGGACTGGGTAGACTTTGTGGATAGTGCCATTAAGGCTCTAGAAGGCTGGTTGCTTGGCAGCAAAGTGAATGATTTCAAGGGATTGTACAATTTGATTATGAGGGAGCAGATCCTTAATAATTGCCAAAATCAGTTGTTGCATCAATACCTGGTTGACTCTGATCTGACATCTCCCCAAGAATTGGGAAAGACGGCAGATAGGTGGGTCAGAACCAGGGTGAAGCAAAGAAACCAGAACCATGGTGGTGACCAAAAGAAGCAAGATGCTAAAACTTCAGATAAGGGTGGGGACAAAGGTAAAGATGACAAGTCTTCATCAGGGCCCCAAAAACCTGCATCTGTGGGGGGAGTCACAATCCAACAAAGGGAAAGGCAAAAAGAAACCTTGGTGGTACTTATGTAAAGAAAAGACCCATTGGACAAAAGATGCCAATTGTCCAAAGGCCAAGGATTCACCTCCAATCACCACTGCCCCTAAGGCAACTGCTCCCCCTAGTACAGATTCAAGTGGTGGTACAGGGAACAAGGGAATAGTAGGGTTAACCTTGGGCTCTGAGATGGGTTCTGGCCTAGTCAGAACTCCAGCTCAGGCTGTACTTGTCTGTGATGGTGGCATGGATATTGCCACCTTATTTGTCAGTCCCAGGAACCTGCGCAAATACATACAACAGTCTTTGATTAATGGTAAGGAGGCCATGGCATACAGAGACACAGGTGCAAGTGTCACTATGGTGACAAAAGATATCGTGGACCCTGAACAGATCATACTTGGTGAAATGTGCCAAGTGACCAATGCTAACAATGTCAGGACTCATCATTCCTTGGCAGTTGTTAATTTCAGCTGGGGAGGGGTAACTGGCCCAAAGAAAGTTGAGGTTAGCTCAGACCTTCCAGTGGAATGCTTGTTAGGCAATGATTTGGAAACTTCAGCCTGGGCTGAAATGGAATTAAGGACTCATGCAGCAATGCTGGGCATCTCTGCAGATGTGTTTGCTGTGACCAGGTCACAAGACAAACTGATGTCTACTGAACAGGCCCTGGATTCTGAAAGAATGGACCAGGTGCCTTCCAAGAGAAGGAGCAGGAGGGGTAAGGCGGTGTCTTCCCTCCAGGCTCAGAGAGGATCCATCTCTTGAGGGAGATGATCCCAGTCCCTGTGAAGGAACTGTCTCAGATGAACTGGAACCTGATCAGGTTGGGTTCTTGGGGACAGGGGGCCCTTCCAGGGCAGAACTGAGCCAGGAGCAGCAAACCTGCCCCTCTCTTAAACCCCTCAGACAGCAAGCTGCTGCTGAGGCTGATGGGAGTATCAGTGGATCCCACAGGATCTATTGGGATAAGGGACTCCTTTACTCAGAGGGTAGAGACCCCAAGCCTGGTGCCACCAGGAGGTTGGTCATACCTCTGAAGTTTAGGGGCTTCCTACTCACCTTGGCACATGACATTCCCTTAGCAGGACACCTAGACCAAAGTAAGACTTGGGACAGGCTTGTCCCTCACTTTCACTGGCCTCATTTGTCAGAGGATGCCAAGGAGTTTTGTCACTCCTGTACCACCTGTCAAGCCAGTGGTAAGTCAGGAGGTACCACAAAGGCCACCCTAATACCACTACCTGTGGTGGGGGTTCCCGTTGAAAGGGTTGGGATTGACATAATTGGTCCCATGAACCCTCCAACTGCATCTGGGCACAGTTATATTCTAGTGGTGGTGGACCACGCCACTAGGTATCCAGAGGCTATACCCCTTAGAACCACCACAACTCCTGTGGTGGCCAGGGCCCTCCTGGGAATTTTTTCCAGAGTGGCTTTCCCTAAGGAGGTCTTAACTGACAGAGGTACAAACTTCATGTCTAGTTACATTACTGCAATGTGGAAGGAGTGTGGAGTGAATTACAAATTCACCACTGTAGGAAGGTAGGATCTGACTGCATGGTTACCCCCACTTTTTTCCTGGTGTTTTGCTGGTTTTTGACTAGTCTGACTGGGATCCTGCTAATCAGGACCCCAGTATATCTGCTTTCTCCCTAAATTGGTGATGTTATGTACTTAGGTACACTCCAGATTGGATACTGGGGTACCCTTGTCAGTCCCTAGTATATGGTACCCATGTACCCAGGGCATAGGTACCCCAGAGGCCTCCCATGGGCTGAAGCATGTATCATGCCACCCATGAGAGGTCATGCAAAATGGAACTCTAGGTCTGCTACTGCAGCCTGTGTAAGTTGGTGATTGCACCACTTACTTAAGATATAGGTTCACTATATCTATATATATCACTACACTTAAAACCTTATAAGTCACCCCTATAACAGGCCTTAACAATCCTGAAGGCAGGGTGCTGGGTTTTGCGTGAGAGGGTGCTCCTGCATGAGCAGGGCCCCTCTGCAGTCTTCGGAGACCATTCTCCCGGGCTGTACGTGATACTACCAGACATATAGGTAGAGGTGAATTATAACCTTGCGGTAAATGCTATCTCGAAAACGACTGCAACGAAGTATGTCGTGTTTGGTGTCAAACACCTTGGAATCATACCTCCACACCAGTAACTGGTGTGAGAGGTATGATTCCTCCCCTCAGAACCGAGGTTCTTGGGGTACCTAAGTCTACCGGTACCAACTTTCTCGAGCCTAACAGCACAAAATGGATGCTGCCAGCCACAGACACGAGTCTGCCCTCCTGCTGCTGAGCCAAGCTCGAGCAGGGGAAGGCAGCACAATAGGCATCCTGTCACAGGGAGGTGTTACCACCTCCCAGACAGGATTTAGTGTATTGGGGCTGGGTGGGTGCACTGTCTCAGTGCCAGAAAGTCTGCACGAGGGGCACACTTGGTGTCCCTGTGCATAGTCCAGTTCAAACCAGTTCTGGGAGCCATCCGCTCCTGCTCTGGCGCGAAACTGGACAAAGGACATGGGTGTAGCCACCCCCCTGTCCTGTCCCTCCCCTAGGAGGGTCCCTAGAATCTGTCCAACCCTTTCCCGTGGGTATAAAATGGGTTACCTGGCTACAGGACATTAGATTTACGTGGACAAGATTCTGCAAGAAGTGACCACTAAACTTCGACCGTCTGGACACGCTGGACTTCGCTGGACATTCCTTGGGCTCGACTTCGTCTTCCTTGCCGTCCCCAGTCTCGCCACTGTCCGTGATCCATACAGGCTCCGTGGAGGGCCCTGTGGACCTCCAAGACAACAAAAGAATCTCCCTCGGAGTGAAGGAGTCACTCCCCTGCAAACGCAGGCACCGTAACGCATCTGACCAGTTTGCTGACCCTGAGCTCCTGCAGACTCCGAAGGCTCCAGCAACACAGGAGGTGGGTTTCTGAAGGTCTCCGAGGTTGAGCTGCCCTCTCACTGAGTTTGAGGTGGATATCCCTCATGGTGACCGTATACCCGTACCCCTGTGCACCGCATTTATTTGCAGCTGCACATGCTGTTTGTCGTGCAACAATTCTGTGCATTGGGCCATTTATAGCCCTGACCCCAGCGCATCTTTTCTGAGAAGGACTCCAGCATCCTCGTACTCTGTGCCCTGCTAGCTGGTATCCTGTGAAACCGCCTGAGGTCCCCTCCCGACTCCTGTGCCTTTGGCCTGTGGGTCCACTTGAGGGTCAACTTTGCTTTAATTGGGCTCCCCTGGTTGCTCCAGGCCTGCCCTGACTCCCCTTGCTGTGGTGAGTTTCCTGGTCCTTGCTGGGTTAGATCAACACTGAACTTGACCATCTATGTTGTTGCCGTTGCCAAGGCTTGATTGGTGCTCCAGCCAGACACCGACCCCTCAGCACTCGACATCCTTTGTGGGACAGCTCGCCTCCAGCTCCTGGTCATCCTAGACATCTCCGGGTCCTCACAGCTGAAGAGTCAAGCTCACCGTCAACACACCTGAAGCACCCGACATCGGTGGGCATTCGTCTACCAAGCCCCTGGTCACTCCAAAGTGACCCAGACTCTGTACCCTCTGCTTTCAGGTTCTTCTCATCTAGAATCCACATTTGGATTCCACCGGACACTTTTCGTTCTTCCCGCAGCAGCATTTCTTTGTCGACATCCATAGAAAACAACGAGGGTTTCCGACACCACTTCGCACCTATACACCCGGCTCCTCTGGGATAGGTAACTCTGGTACAAAGGTATCCATGGGTGGGGTGGCCCTCCAAACCCTTAAGTTCCAAGGGCTGTCTTCGTAATCTGCTGGGAAGGGTCCTTAATCTGTGATTTTCCAAACGCGACTTTCCCATTAAGTTGTACGGAGCACGCGGTCGTGTTCCCACACTGCACCCGTCCTCCGTGGGGTCCCTATTCACTCACCTTTGGTGGTTCCTTAGGGTCCCAGTGATTCTACACCTTCTAGACTAGGTCTAGTCCCGAGTCGTGGTTCTTATACCACTTATTTAGTATATTGTTTGGTCTCCCCCGGGAGCCCACTGTGTATTGTGCTACTTACATTTGATTCTTTGCAACTGTATTATTTGATTTGTGTTCTATCCTGGTGTAGAGGATACTAGAGAGTGTTATATATAATAAATACATATTTTTATAACTACTGTGTGGTTTCCCTTTCATTTAACCAATACTATAAGGTTACATTCCTGATAAAACAAGGTGCTTAACATTCCTTCAAGACTAAGCCTGAAGGCTGCTCTCCATAGCTACCACTAGGATAGC
Source organism: Calotriton arnoldi (assembly GCA_963921515.1). Taxonomy (NCBI): domain Eukaryota; kingdom Metazoa; phylum Chordata; class Amphibia; order Caudata; family Salamandridae; genus Calotriton; species Calotriton arnoldi. The sequence continues at coordinate 62,221 of CAWUFW010002311.1, forward strand.
TTTCAAAAGGTTATCTTTGACCTAATCACCATAAGGGTTGTTTGGACTGGTGCAAGGTGCCCACTTTAATTAGTGGACAGCATATACCAGGCCAACTTCTCACATTGGTGTGCAGCGGTTGGGATTCAAGCCTGCATTGTTTTACCAGAAAAATCTTTGTATTGATTAACTGAAAAACCACTAGTATCTAGGAACATATAATACTAGCTTAAGATAGTAAGTTCTACTGAACTTGGGGTTGGGTAAGTCAAGGGGCTAGCACACCCTTTTTCCAACCTAAGAGAGTTTAGTTCCCACTAGGTTAGGTAGATGCCTACACCACACCACACTTAGCATGTCTTCTAATGGGAATGCCACTGGTGGCATCCTGCCTACTAAATATGATAGCTTTACATTCACAGAATTAAAAGCTATGTGTGTATCTAGGAAGCTGAAGACAGGGAGACATGGCAACACTCAACGTCCAATAGATGCATTACTGCTAGATGATATTAGGAAGACTCCTGGGTCAGATGAGCAGGATAGAGTGGGTGGTACAGGGGAAGAAGATAGGTCAGGAGAGGACACCTTCTATGACCTAGATTCCAACCCTGGACAGGAGGATCAAAATGATCCACCCCTGAACAACTCAGATCCCCAGGGGGAAGAGGAAGGAGAGGATCAAGAAGACCCTCACTTCAGTCCTCCAGGGAGAGTGCAGAGTTTACCCAGGAGATCTAGATCTCCCTCTGCTGAGTCAAATCATTCTAGACATTCTGTAGGGACCTCTGTTTCTAGCAAGAGGGACAACTCTTATGACAGGGGGTGCCAAATGCTAGAGCTTGAGAAAGCTAAGCTTAGGCAACAGCAATTTGCCCTGGATAAAGAGTCCCTAGAAGTTCAGAAGACTAGAAAGAAGTTGGGACTAGAGTCCCATGGTGGCAGCTATAGTGTCCCTAGGGTTAGGGAACACACCTTTGATCATAGGAACCTGAGCAAGATTGTCCCTCCCTTCCATGTAGGGAATGACATCCAGAAATGGATAACTGCTTTGGAGAGGGCCTGTAAAGTACAGACGGTCCCTCAAGAGCAGTGGGCAGCTATCTTGTGGCTCTCCTTTGCTGACAAAGGTAGAGATAAGCTCCTCACTGTAAGAGAAGAGGATGCAGATAACTATTCAGTCCTGAAGAGTGCTCTCATTGAAGGGTTTGGCTTAACCACTGAACAGTATAGGATTAAGTTCAGAGACACCCAGAAGACACAGACTCAGGACTGGGTAGACTTTGTAGATGGTGCTACAAAGGCTCTGGAAGGTTGGATACTTGGCAGCAAGGTGCATGACTATTTAGGATTGTACAATTTGATTATGAGGGAGCAGATCCTTAATAATTGTCAAAACCATCTTTTGCACCAGTACCTGGTGGACTCAGGTCTGACTTCTCCCCAAGAATTGGGAAAGAAGGCAGATAAATGGGTCAGAACCATGGTGAAACAAAAGAACCAGGGTGGTGACCAGAAGAAAGATTCTTCCAAGACCCAAGAGAAAGGTGGGGATAAATCAAAAGATAAGTCCTCTGAAGGGCCCCAAAAATCCTCTTCTGGGGGTGGGTCCCAAACTCCTTCCTCCCCTGAAAAGAAACCTTATTGCTTTGTCTGTAAGAAGCCAGGCCACAGGAAAATGATGCCATCTGCCCCAAGGTCAGCAATAAGGAAAATATTCCTCCAAACACTACTTCTACACCTCCTGGTACTACAGGTAGTAATCCCCCAGGTGGTGGTAGTGCACCCAAATATTTGGTTGGGTTTTCCTGGGGAACTGAGGTGGACACTGGCCTAGCCAGGTCCCCCACACAGGCCACTTTGGTCTGTGATGGTGGCATGGGGTTTGCCACTTTTACTGTCAGTCCCAATTCCTTGGGCAAGTACAGACAAGAGCTTCTGATCAATGGTCAGAAAGCTGTAGCCTAGAGACACAGGAGCCAGTGTCACCATGGTGACAGGAACCTTAGTGCCCCTAGCTCAGCTTTTACCTGAGTTTAAGTACCAGGTGACCAACACTGATGGTGTGAGGACAGATCATCCCATGGCCATAGTCAATCTCAGCTGGGGAGGGGTCACTGGACCAAAGAGAGTGGCAGTGTCACCAAACTTGCCTGTAGATTGCCTATTGGGTAATGATTTAGAAACTTCAGCCTGGGCTGAAGTAGAGCTGAAGGCCCATCTACAGATGTTAGGCCTCCCTGAGACAGTTGGTGGGACCCCTAGGGCCTCAGTCCAACCCCAGGAAAAGTTTGGAGTAGTGAAGCCAGGAAGAATGGCCCACTATGCTCCACCAGAGAGCAAAGGGAAGAAGAAAAAATCCTCTTTCCCCCAGACATTAGGTAAGGGTCAGCTTCCTCAGGGAACTGATCCTACCCCTTGTGGAGGAACTGCCCCAGAGGTGGTCAGGCATGTCTTGGCAACACCACTGAGGGCAGGGGACCCTTCCAAGGTGGTACCCAGTCTGGAGCAGGTATCCTGCCCCTCTCTACCCAGCCTCAGTCAGCCTAGGGCTGCAGAGGTCAGGGATGTCTGTGGACCCCTAGGGGCCTACTGTCCAGAGGAACCCCCTCATCATCAGATTAGGGACACCTAGTCTAGTAGCACTAGCCAGGTGAATATTCCTCAACATTCTGAGGGATCCCTCTTACCCTTAGGTAGTGACATCCCCCAGATTGACTCTGTTGGGCAAAGGAAAACTTGGGACCACCTGGTTCCAAACCTCCCCTGGCCCTCCACTGTCCCAACCAAAGGGACTCAACCCCCAGCTGTAGGCAGCCAGACGTTGACCCCTAGGGCCAGATATAACTCAGTCATGGAAAGAAAGGCCTCCATGGTGACCAGTGCTCTGAGGAAGCTGAGACCAACTTTATTAGGGCCTCACTTCCCTACTCAGGCACCCCACCAGCCTTTTACTTTGCCAAAGCACCCCACAGGTAGTAAACCCAAATTTTGGAGAATACCCCAGACCCTTCAAGGGAGGGACTCCTTAGTGGACCATAAGACAGGGGGTATCCATGCTAGTGCAGGATCTTCCTTATATGGCCACTTAGTCAATAAAGTCTCAACTGGGCAAGGTTAGTCTTATCTCCTTTCGTTTGGGGGGATTATGTAGGAAGGTAGGATCTGACTGCATGGTTACCCCCACTTTTTTCTTGGTGTTTTGCTGGTTTTTGACTAGTCTGACTGGGATCCTGCTAATCAGGACCCCAGTCTATCTGCTTTCTCCCTAAATTGGTTGTGTAAAGTACTTTGGTACACTCCAGATTGGATACTGGGGTACCCTTAAAAGTCCTTAGTTCAAGTTCAAAAACACTTTATTCGGATACCTTCATATCCATAAAAGCACAACACACATAACAAATTTTTAAAAATGCACAAATAGGAGATCACAATAAAATCCATTGGTGATATACACAAATACACATAGTGAGAATATATCAGGTTTATGCAAAACTCATATATAGATAATATAGGATCTCAGGGATTAGACATCATCTGGCATGCTTGCACAGCAATTCTCAAGAAAGTGCCTGTGCGGAAAACCAGCTCACCGTCAGCCAGGGTAAGTAACCTCAAGTAAGCGTTTTCCAGACTAATGGGCGTGAATTTCTTAAAAAACGGAGTTAAAAACCACTTAATATAGTTTAAATAATATTTACAGAAAAACAAGAAATGTAAAATAGTTTGACCACTCTGGCCATCACACGGGCAAGGTAAGTAGTCAAGATTTGTGTGAGGGCCAAGGGGAAAGCACAGTGCAAATTTTACAGTACCTGCCCTAAGGCGAAAGAGGAGACTCCTCTCCCAATAACTCATAGGCAGGGTAAGATAGCTGGCCAAGGGATACACGGTCTGTTCGATGGTCATGTAACTAAGGACGGAGGATTTCTTAGATTCCCTTTCGATCCTTTCGTGCTGTAAAGTGAGTAGAGTGCGTTCCTAAGGTCATTTTTATGCAGGGTCTCAGCTGTACTAGGATTTAAAAAAAGACTTCCTTTGTTAACACTACATAGGCTTCGGTACACTCCTGACAGCCATGGGATATTGTCGTGTAGCTCCTATAGTACCCCTGCAGGACCTGCGCGTTTGGATAACATATACTGCGGGCTTGGTGGCAGACTGATTCCGTGCACCCCCACCGTATATGTTAGCCTAGTTTGCATTGGCTAGCTCGCAGTGCCACTAGTGTCTCCTCTTATCGGGGAGAGATTAGTTTCTGGCAACCTTAGATCATGACAACCCTGATTCCCTCAGAATCGTGGAAACAATGTACTACTTTTCGCTCAGTCACTCATGCTCACTTATTCGGTTTGTCTCAGAGAGTTACACAGAATAAACAGTTGGGCGTTTCAATAAGTATTTATTGAACAGCTGTTATTCTAGTGTAAAATATATGTGCTGCGGTACCCAGCAGACAATAGCAGAGATATATTATCAGCAGTACGATAAAAGCAAAGGGATAGAACAGTTCTACCATATTGCGATAATCATGAATACATACATGAATATAAAAGCATTATGCAAGTGCGCGTACTCCTACGATGCCTAACTAGATGTACCTGTGTGTACTTAGCATATGTGTAGGTCTAAAAGCTAAGAGCCAAGAATCCCTCTAGGATTTAGTCGAACCCCCATACCTGAATAGAGAGAGTGTGGGACCCCGTCCTGGTCTCGAGTTGGACACCCCGTCAGGGCTGTGTCAGACCACTGTCAGCTGGAGCGACTGCATGCAGGAGCCTCAGCGTCTCTGGTCAGTGTGTCAGCATGGAAGTCTCGGTTCCCTCTGTCTTACCGGGGCAAGATGTGGTGTATTTATACCCTAAAGAGTCTCAGTCCTCAGTATGGTTTGTATTGGACATGAGGAAGACGTCAGGGGTGAACTTTGTACATATATATTATGCACATGGTGTATTCCTAGAAAGCCATGCATAATTAATGGGTACAGTGAGGGCCTGTGTTTGGGAAAAACCCTGCTGTATTCAAAACCACAGGATAGATAACGTTCAGCCCTCAGAGCTCGTTGTGTACTAGCTGGGACCAATGTAGGTGAAAGATCATGCCTATATAAGGACCCATGACTATAATAGGACATGTACAGTTATGACCATAATTGGGCATATGCGGCTATGACCATAATAGGGCAAGTACGAATATGACCATATTAGGGTAAATATGAATACGTCCATTTTAGGGCATGTACGAACGGGTCTACATTAGGGCCTCTATGCGGGATATAACACCCACTTCTCTTCCGAATTAGATAAAAATGACCATACTTAAAATCTGGACAATTTAAAAATATATATTTTTTTTTTAAAGCAATTAAAAACATGGTTCTAAAAAATCGTTAAAGTGAAGTGTTGGTTTTTTTTTGTAAAATAAAATAAAAAATGTTAAAATTCAGCTATTTCTAGTTGCCACTTGAAAAAGTCAATATTGTCTCTCTATAAAGATTGCATTACCATAAGCAGGAGAAGGCCATGCTTTTCTCAAGCGAAAGTGTCAATGTAAGAAAATGTTCCAAATTTAGATCGTTTGTTTTGAAACGAGCAAAGAAGCCGAATTCTTTCCCAGGACGCGATGAGCCAATTCGAGATTAAACGTCCTGGCTGGGAAGTTCAGTATTATCGGTGTCAGCTGCTGCAGACGACAAATCCAACGCCTCACAGAGAACGTCAATTGCACATAGATGGAATGTAGTACCTGCCAACAGTCGGTGCTGCGGCAGCTTGTGCAGCAGTTGTTACCTGGGTGCCTGTGGAGGAGTCACCTAACCCAGCAGGAGCAAACTGCACCTGTGGATTCTCCAGGAATGCGTTCATCAGAATTGGAAGCCGCTGAGGACAACGCAGAGCGTGGGCCTTTATGGGGAATCCAGCATTGCATCCGTGTCCATAGGCGCATCCGATGGAAACGTTAGACAGAGATCCAACGTGCATTCTTCTCCGCAGGACAGGCATCGAAGAACAGGTAAGATGCAGTCTACCCAGACTGGTCTAAATGATAGAAACCAGGAGGCATTGAGTTCTCGCAGGCAAGAAATGCCCAGAAGTTGTACCATGCGTTCACGGTATTTCCGCTCCAGGAGCGTGTTCACCATTCACTCGGGAAGTGGGCCGTCCATTGCGTAGCAGCAATATTACAATCAGGATTCCTGCGATAAGGAACAGGATGAGTGGGAATCCTCCAAATACGCTTCCCAATACGGAGTGTATAAAATTTGGGATTACTCCGAGGACTGTCTGAAAGGTGCTTAACAGTCCGGACCCTATGGTCTTAAATAGGTGTACAATACCGCTCGTATCAGACATGTTGAAGATACGTCCCACCATTTCTGCGAAATGAATGGGGCAGTTTGTACGTATGAGTGCCTGTATCTCGGTCGAGGTCCTTGCAACTTGAAGTTCATAGGTTTCTCGAGCGGAGGTTAAGGGCACGGGTTGCTGTAAAAGCATGGCTTTCAATCTGCTCAGAGTATCAAACTGTATGAAAGAAACATTCAGCGAAGGCCATAGCAGCGCCTCCCCGACTGTGTTCAGTGGCGGAAACAATATTTGCATACAGCAAGTAACCCTGGAGTTAACAGTGACTAGATATGCGACGCCCGGAAGCATCCCACAGCAACCTTGATCATTTAGCATTAAGGAACTCCCATTCGAGAGCAGCTGGAAAACCGGCGTGATCATGGCCGCTGGGGTCCCTGACATGTGACAAGATAAGTTCACCACTGAACCACTGCAGGTGCCGTGTAGAGAAATATCCTGACAAATGAACCACTTAAAGCGTTCTTGCAGTTTGTACCACTCAGATACACTTCTCGATCCCCATTCCGGCATCGGTATCTATATGGTAACTCCCAAGTTTCCTTGATGTAACCCTTACCCATCTTTTCATATTTGCCTGCCTGCCTTTGCTCAAGGCAATATTGAAACTGAAACGTGGTGACCGGCGAGTGATTTGGCCATGAATTAGCCATTCGGTTGATGGTGATTCGGCTACAGTGAATGGTAACCTTTCCAGTTTCTCAATACGCAGCATTGTATATTTGGCTCCCCTTTGTGCCATTTCTGTCTGTTTATCAGTCAGATTGTATTCTGAGAACAGAGACGTGGTGTTTATAAAACGCCATGGCACATAGCCTGAACGCAAAGATTGCAGCGTCCAGCTTAGCATCATAATAGAACGTAGCTGAGATTGCCCGTGTTGTAACAAGGCCAGATCTTGTTCTAATATGTCGATTGCCGAAGACACAATGTTGCCTAAGGAGTAAATCCTGGAGGTCAAAGTAGTTAACCCATTATCCACTACAGCTAATGCCTTTTCTAAGTTAATACGGTCTATCTCCCGTATCCTTTCTGCGGCCTCTTGTTGGGATATTTTCCAGTTTTCATTATAGTAGGCATAAAGGCCTGCATATATGAAACGTTTCTGACGTTGTTTCCTGGGACCTAGTAGAAAATCTCTAAGATCCATGTCAGGTGTGAGTAAGGTCAAGTGGTGCTTTACTTCTGTCAGTGTTGAGGTCTCTAGCCAATCAAGGCACAACTTCCCAACACTATACGATGTCACTACCCCTGGGTGTTGTCTTTGTACATAGCGTGGATCTGGCCTATGGATACTAAACCCTTTGGTTCTATTCATAAATCTCTGTTGACATTTGTTTGTGTCAATGGGCCAAACCAGCCATTCTGTCCAATCAGGATCTGATCTGTTGTACTGGAAAATGTCATCTAATTTCACCCCATGTGTAGTAGAATTCTGCCCCCCACTCATCTGCGATGGTGTTGGAAACCCCGGTGTGTTCATTTCCTTGCCTTTGGCTAATCCAAGACAGGATGTTTGTTGCACAGTTTCATTCAGAAATAAAATCTGCTGCGGAATGATGCATGCTCTAAAAAGTGCTTCTATTCCCTGGACTTGCCAGTCCCTAGAACCCCAGATCGATTTGGAATCTATTGTGTCTTTCCATAGATCGAAACCCTGTTTAGACAACTGGTTCAGAAAGGATGCAGAGTAAATATGTTTGGTGTTTGTTAACATAATTTTCTGAGCTGAAATTTTCGCCACTTTATAATAAAATGACTTCGGGTCGGATGTGTTAAACCCTGAGAAGTATGTGAATTTCTGTGCAAATGCTTGTGAACTACCTTTCGGTGGTGTTGGGCAGTGTTCCCACTGGTGGTACTCAAATACATTTCTAGGTGTTATAGATTTGTGCAAGAAATGATGACCATATTGCTGGTAACAGTACAATGTATCATAGTCTGAAGTACCTTCTAACACTTCATTGTTCGGAAATGCAGCAGTTTTTTCAAAATCGGACATCATAGCATTTACAGTTTCAGGGTCCCAATCATCAGAAAATGTACTGGAGGTAATGAAATCACTTAAAGAAATTTTAAATACATGTTTTAGCTTTAAAAGTTCAGTCGGACCGAATACATCATAATCAATCTTGTCCCATACTATACCGTCCGGTATAGGAACTGCTGTAATGTTCACTGAAGACAAGTCTCTTGGTTCACAATGTGAGGACTGGTGTGGTTTTAAAATCAAATTGACTCTTTGGGCTGTAGAGCTCTGCTGGAGGTATCTTCCATTAATAAGCATACTAAAAGTTATAATTAACCCTAGCCAAAAAAGAAAAAATTAAATCCCAGTGATATACCATAGTTCAATCCAAGGTGACACTAGGTAAGTCTTTCTAAAAAAGATCAAAAAGTCAATGAGTTTCTGTTTGAGTGATTTTTTGGCTGGCGTCGTTTCCGGCTCGCTTGGATCCAGTGAAAACGTATCAAAGTTCATGAAATAGCCAGAAGCAGTTCGATCAATTGTTGGAATTGCATCGGGATTTGTTGAAATTGGACTTTGCTCTTGACGAGGCATGTTGACGTAGATGTCTGTAGTCGGTCTTATTGCAACTTCGTTGTTAAGTTGATTTTCATTTTGAAGATGAATTTCTTGTTGAAGTGGAACGAGTTCCATAGCATTGTTGCTTAGTCCTTCATTCCGTACAGGTGGCTCTTCAAACGTGATGAGTCTTTCTGTTTGGACTTCTTGGATTGAAGCGAGAGGAGGGCGTCTGCTACTGTGGAGTCCACGAGGCCTACTGTTTAGTATCGGCCACATAGTGTGGTTTGATTAAGTCGATTGAGACAAATCTTTTCTCCTTCTTTCCGGCAAGAGGCGGCAGAAGTACAGTTCTTGTGCCTTGGATTGCGAGGACCGGTACAGGCTTTCTGTAGGATGGCCCAAATTCTTTCTTGTCAGCAATCTTCTCTCTGACCAGATCCCCGATCTTTGGGATCCAGACAGGTCTTGCCGTTACTGCCTTGACTTCCTCAGTGGCGGCCTGTTTCTGGAGCACGTTACTTTGTTGTGTCCTGGATTCATTTAGATCCTGTAAAACAGCCAAACGATCATGGATATCAAATGGTTTTTCATCCGCCACTGTGCCTTCACAATCAAGATCAGGTACCCACATTCTCGTCCCAAATAGGACCTCGTAAGGAGTGACACCCCCTAGAGAGCTTCTTGGCTGGTTATTGAGCGCGCGCTGTACCCCATAAAGGTGATCGATCCATCTACCGCCCTTGCCTAATACCCTAGCTGTTAAAGATTGCTTTAAGTCTCGGTTTTTCCTCTCCACAACAGAATTTCCCTCGGGATGGTACGGAGAGGAGTACCGCAATGCTACGCCCATTCCTTCCATGGCCTCTTTGTAAGCCCGAGAGCTAAACGCTGGACCACGGTCAGAATGTAACGTGCCAACTGCGTATGTGCCGATAAAGACTCGCAAATCTTTTATAACAGTTCGAGCGTCAGCCGAGCGCTGAGGCCAAACCCATAGGAATCTAGAGCAGGAATCCACTGCAACCATGATGTATTTCTTGGACCCATCAGATTATAGGGGTCCGCAGTGGTCCAAATACACACATGCGAGAGGTCTGACTTCAGCAATGGTGTCTGTGCTGGGCGTGTTACGGTGAAGCCTTTCATCTGCTGTCAGATGTCGCATTTCAAGACATAGGGGCCGATTCCGATTCGGGCCGGAAATCTCTCCGACCGAGCCAGACTCGGAGAGATTTCCGACCGAATCGGACTCTGGCAGCCCGACCGAACGAGTACGATGCGCACGTATGCCATCGGACTCGAGTCGGTCGGACTCCCATTGAAGTCAATGGGAGCCGGTCGTACAACGCGTACGCGGGCTCCCATTGACTCAATGGGTGCGAGGCGGTCAAGGGCGCCCCCTACAGCGTGTACGCGGTGAAGCGACTCGCGCCGTACACGCACAGGTAGGGGGGACCCATGGGTCCCCCCTGTGTGCGACTCGCGCGGCTACACGTACAGGGGGGTCCGACACGGACCCCCAAAGTACGTCTCCGACTGCTCTTTGGAGCCGGAGTGCGCGGCTCGGTCGGACTGCTCGCGGCGCGCATCGTACTCACCCGGCCGGGGAACGTCTCCATTGCGCGGTTCGACCCGGGAACGAGTCGGTCGGAGCGGTCGGGACGCCCGGACGAGTCGGTCGGCGAATTCGCATCGTACTCGCTCACCCGGACGCGCGTATGAATCGGTCGGGAAATAGGGCTCCGAATCGTATCCGGTTAAGCCGAATCCGATTCGGAGCCCTACCGGCCGAGATCGGAATCGGCCCCATAGTCTTTGGTCTGCTTGGTCAACCCTGGCCACCAGTAGCGCTGTTTCAGTAAAGAAATAGTCGCTGTAACGCCTGTATGCGCAGAACCCAAACCCTTGTGTGCTGCTAGAATTAAGCCTTGCCTACGATCTATATTTGGTATTACTCTATCCCCCACTCCAGAAATCTGAGCATATGGAATGTTTTGTGCATCTAACTTGTAGGAGTACTTGAGTGGGAATTTTTTAGGTACTGCTGTGAAAGCATTGACAGCTACCATAATCTCGCCGTCTACCCTCGTCTTTGAACGAGTAACTGCAGCTACGGCAACTGACCGAACAGCCCCCTTTGCGGCTTCATCAGACAATGAATTCCCTTCAACGTGAACGCCATCACGCTGATGACTCAGTGTATGTATCACGTGAGCCCTTGGTAGTTCGTTTCTCAACTCCACTACCTGTTCCCATAGCATTTTATGCTTAATTGTGCCACCTTTCGCATCTTTGAACCCGTTTTGTTCCCAATGATGTAGATATTCATTGTACGACTGTACACAGTAAAAGGAATCACACACAATAAGTGTGGGGAATTTGTGATCCGTATTTATAAGTGCCAGTATAAGTGCTTTGAGTTCTGCCAACTGAGCCGTGCAGTCTCCTAGAGATTGCGTTTTAGTGCAACTCGGATGGAACTTTCCATCGTGCATGCGACCTTTAACAATCGCACACACCGCGCTGTAAGCTTGCTTACTCCCTATAGCCGGTTGAGCAGACCTGTCAGTGTAAATAATGTATTCATACTGATCGAGAGGCAAAATTTCATTTGGTAGAGGATATTCTTGTTCGTATTGCAGGAATGCCTGTGTTTTTAAACTTGGATCAAATCTGTATTCAACATCCGTTGCAGTAAGAGAATTAGCCCATTGTATCCATCTTGGATGTAAGGCTTTAGCATTTGGAATGCTAGCTTTTGTAACAGCTTCTAAAGCTGGTACTGGGGTCACGACAATTATGCGTTTTCCCTGAGCCAGAGCTCTTTCGCTTGCTACAGCGGTCTGCACTGCTGTCAGAATTTTTTCTGTTGAAGTGAAACGCATTTCTGCATTTGTGTACAGGTGTGATTTGTATGCGATTGGTACAGTTTCGCCTTCATAAAAAGTTAAATACGTGTACCCGCATTGACCCGCTATTATGCGGATCACTAAGTTCTGTGCATTTACGCGTGTCTGTTAATGTTTAGAAGCTATCATGTCTTCCTGTAGGGAACGCAGGATATTTGTGTGTTCCTGTGTCCATTGTCTGACTGAAAAATCAGGTTTTTATTAAATCGTAGAAAGGTTTTACTCTTTCTGCGTAATCCAAAATGTATGTTCGACCAAAATTTAGGAATCCCAGAATTGATTGTAAATTCTTTAATGATTTTGGAGGTTGGAGCAGCGCACACTTTTCTAAAAAGTTAGTTGCCAGGCTTTTTCCCTCACTTGACAGCTCGTATCCTAAAAATAGAACACTGAGGTGGGCAATTTTTGATTTTCTAAAATTAAATTTATAGCCCTCAGAGGCGAATCCCATAATAATGGTGCTCACCCTGGTCAAGTGCCTCTTTAAGTCATCGGCCGTCAGATAAATATCATCCACATAGGACAATGCTTCTTTATCCAAATTTTGGAGTAACTCTGTTACCCTTGCTGAAAACAACCCCGGGCTATTCTTATACCCTTGGGGGAGTCGGCAAAATTTCCGTTGGGACCCTAACGTACTGAATGCGGTTAGATACCTGCTTTCAGGCGCTATATTTTGGCAGAAAAATCCATTTGAGATATCAAGTGTTGTTTTATATTTTTGTCGCACAATGTTATTCATTAATGCGGCACTGTGTGCATTTTGAACTGCAAAAGTCTTTGTGCAAGTGTTTAAATGTCTGTACTCTAAAACTAGACGATATGTATTGTCAGGTTTGGCTACAGGGAACAAAGGATTGTTCATAGGTGAAGTGCAATTTTCTATCACCCCCTGGTATTCTAGTTGGTCTAGAATCTCCCTGACCTGTTTCTTAGCTTCCTGCTTAATAGGGTATTGCCTTTGAGCATTTGGGGAAACTTTTAACGGGATCACGTGGTGGGTTGACTCCTCATCCCAACCAGCATGATTCTTGTACAATGCTGGAGCTAGGGCAACCATCCACTCCTGCGCATATACCATGGGAACGAGATCGGAAAAGGCTGGAAAAATTACAGTTTCTCCCCTAGGGCACTCCATGACGAATGCTGGCGGCCAGTCTTGTTCTGCTAATAGAATGTCATAACCAGATGACAGATTTTTCCAAAAGAGACCTTTGACTTTTCTGGGCTTGTCCCCCTCCATCCGGAGTGTTATCTCATGTAACTAATGAGGGACACTTACCCGAGTATCAGGCGTTTCCACCGTGATATACTCACTGAACTCCGCTGTCACCAGAAATTCCTTCAGGTTCTGGCGAGCTATTGTTACTTCTGCCGCGCTGTCTAGCATCGTCAGAGCCCATTCCCCGTTCAGAAGCTGTGTCCTCAGAATTCTGGGCATGTCTGATCTTGAGACCTGCTACCTTCTTCTTTTTGAACTGAGGTTTTGATTTTTGTTTATCCTCTTTTTTAGGTGCGTAGTCCGCAGCGCGTTGCGTGTCTCTGGACTTTGTACGCTCCTCTTGTCTGTGTTCTGACCGTCCTTCCCTCTCAGAGTTTCTTGATGAACCCTGAAAGGAACGAGAGGAACGAGTATCAGTATCCTGATACCTGTCAGGTTTTTTAATATTATCCCTATTCCTGAGGTTATACCTCCTTTCAGAGGGCTCCTGTTGAGGAGACCTACCTCTGGACTGAGATCTGCTGTCTTTGGACTTTTGTTGTTTTTTATTTTCCCACTTCTTTTTAGAAGAAGTAGGCGTCTGCTTTGTAGTGTCCTTTTCAGGACTGCCCACCAGTTGTGGTTTTAATGCTTTCCCACCTAGACTGTCTCTGCCTAATTCTGCATATGCAGTTTCAATTATTTTGGGTAGTTCGTGTTGTTGATCTACTGGACTGAACTCCCTTAGGCGTTGGCGGATCGCCACTGAAGCTGCTTCCCCCTTAATGTTAGCAAGTATTATGGCTGAGACCTGTTCAAAGTTGTTTAGCAACTTCATCCCTAAGTTAAGGGCAGGCTCTGCTCCGTACTCATTTTGTATCTGTTTTAATACTTCAGGTACTACTGCTATTGACGGGATACCATGTGTTCTGGTATATATGGCAGCAAAGACTGAACCCCAAGAGGTGCAGTCCTCTACTTGTGGTGTGAGACCCATGGGCAAGCAGATTGTCAGAATTCTGTGTTTATCACTGGTGGTAGTATTCGGGAATACTGCTTCAAGCTGAGTTATTTTCTGAGCTATCCAGAATGGGATTTGTTCACGTTTTGCTGGCATTTTGCCCATTATCGCGTGTAATGTTTGTGGAGTTATTTTATTAACTGTACCTTGGACCGGAGTATCTTGTGCTGCAGCTGGTGCAGGCTGAACTGTTAAAGTCCTCATTACAAATTGTGTGAGGTTTCTGTAGATTTTAATTAAATCTCTGTGTTGTACGAGTAAGTCTGGCTGTGGCATTGTGCCAATATCAGGATGCAGTGTGTATGCCGCTAATATGGGCCATGTGGCTCCTGCTCCTCCGAGCGGGCCTAATCTTGCTCTTCCTTGTACGTGGGGTAGGGCGCCTTTAAACCAGTAATTATGTTCCTGGTAAGTGAGTGGAACCTCTAATTCCTCAAAAGGAGTATAGTCCGCTGGTGTTTCACCTTCTAGGTAGTAGTGAAATACATCTGTAACTGGATTCGCTGCTGGGAATGTAACCCATGAATAGAACACCTCTGTTTTATTGGATTCGTGTGCCTCAATCACGAAAATTACATTACCACCCCTGGCTCTTAAGCCATGTTCTAGAAGTTTTATGGTGACTGCCCTTCTGAAATTTGGTGCAATTTGTATTGCATCTTCAGGGTCTTCTTCTCCTAAACCGAAGAGGTCTGTTGTAACTCTCCTTGTTTCGTCTGCTTCTTCCACCATTTTTAATTGGAAGAAGGAAGGTTAAAGAATTTTTAAGATAAGGTGTAAATGCACAATTGTTGGAACTATATGTCCTTCAAGCTTGAATAACCAACAGCCAATAAATAGTATTCTCGTACTACTCAGCTGCGGCGGATTTTGTGCCCACCCACTCCAGACGTCTCTGGGGTTTTGTGAGTAGGTTCTCTGAGAATAGCATGACTGAACTACTCAGATTCTACTGTTAAATAAGTACCCAACCAACTTTGGGCACCATGTCGTGTAGCTCCTATAGTACCCCTGCAGGACCTGCGCGTTTGGATAACATATACTGCGGGCTTGGTGGCAGACTGATTCCATGCACCCCCACTGTATATGTTAGCCTAGTTTGCATTGGCTAGCTCGCAGTGCCACTAGTGTCTCCTCTTATCGGGGAGAGATTAGTTTCTGGCAACCTTAGATCATGACAACCCTGATTCCCTCAGAATCGTGGAAGCAATGTACTACTTTTCGCTCAGTCACTCGTGCTCACTTATTCGGTTTGTCTCAGAGAGTTACACAGAATAAACAGTCGGGCGTTTCAATAAGTATTTATTGAACAGTTGTTATTCTAGTGTAAAATATATGTGCTGCGGTAACCAGCAGACAATAGCAGAGATATATTATCAGCAGTACGATAAAAGCAAAGGGATAGAACAGTTCTACCATATTGCGATAATCATGAATACATACATGAATATAAAAGCATTATGCAAGTGCGCGTACTCCTACGATGCCTAACTAGATGTACCTGTGTGTACCTAGCATATGTGTAGGTCTAAAAGCTAAGAGCCAAGAATCCTTCTAGGATTTAGTCGAACCCCCATACCTGAATAGAGAGAGTGTGGGACCCCGTCCTGGTCTCGAGTTGGACACCCCGTCAGGGCTGTGTCAGACCACTGTCAGCTGGAGCGACTGCATGCAGGAGCCTCAGCGTCTCTGGTCAGTGTGTCAGCATGGAAGTCTCGGTTCCCTCTGTCTTACCGGGGCAAGATGTGGTGTATTTATACCCTAAAGAGTCTCGGTCCTCAGTATGGTTTGTATTGGACATGAGGAAGACGTCAGGGGTGAACTTTGTACATACATATTATGCACGTGGTGTATTCCTAGAAAGCCATGCATAATTAATGAGTACAGTGAGGGCCTGTGTTTGGGAAAAACCCTGCTGTATTCAAAACCACAGGATAGATAACTGTTCAGCCCTCAGAGCTCGTTCTGTACTAGCTGGGACCAATGTAGGTGAAAGATCATGCCTATATAAGGACCCATGACTATAATAGGACATGTACAGTTATGACCATAATTGGGCATATGCTGCTATGACCATAATAGGGCAAGTACGAATATGACCATATTAGGGTAAATATGAATACGTCCATTTTAGGGCATGTACGAACGGGTCTACATTAGGGCCTCTATGCGGGATATAACAATATCCTTCCCTTTCTCACACCCAATGCAGTCACCTATAATCTCTCTCGTTAGTGATGCGGCCGGATTTTTCCATAGGGATAGCCAGAAAAGGGCAGGGCGAGACCTGATAAAGTCCTCTATGAAATTTAAATTAAGTTCCTTGTGGCAAATGTATTGAGCCGTGGAAATTGGTACGCCTAATAGCTTCCTGCAGAATCTATTCTCTTCTTGTTGAATACAGTGGCTCTTGGCGATACCCCTAGTATATGGTACCCATGTACCCAGGGCATAGGTACCCGAGAGGCCTCCCATGGGCTGAAGCATGTATTATGCCACCCATGAGAGGCCATGCAAAATGGAACTCTAGGTCTGCTACTGCAGCCTGTGTAAGTTGGTGATTGCACCACTTACTTAAGATATAGGTTCACTATATCTATATATATCTCTACACTTAAAACCTTATGTCACCCCTATAGCAGGCCTTAACAATCCTGAAGGCAGGGTGCTGGGTTTTGTGTGAGAGGGTGCTCCTGCATGAGCAGGGCCCCTCTGCAGTCTTCGGAGACCATTCTCCCGGGCTGTACATGATACTACTAGACATGTAGGTAGAGGTGCATTATAACCTAACGGTAAATGCTATCTGCAAAACGACTGCAACGAAGTATGTCGTGTTTGGTGTCAAAAACCTTGGAATCATACCCCCACACCAGTAACTGGTGTGGGAGGTATGATTCCTCCCCTCAGAACTGTCTTGTGGCTCATGGCCTCCTGGCCGGTCTGGCTACGTTACCGCAGGCCTGGCTGCCATGATGACTCTTGCGCACGTTATTATTGGATGTTGTCCTGTCGCCCTCTGTTATTGCCAAGTTATTCTACAACAGTCTGCATATTCTGTTTCTCACCTTTTCTCCTGTTCCCTTTTGGGCTCAGTCTGAACAACAGTTACAAGGTCGAATAACAACTCCCTGGTTCATACTGATTTGGCCCGTCCCTCGCACCTAGACATAACACATGTACAGCTGCCATTGAGAAATTAGTGTGCTTTTAATAATGCGATCGCTTGCTCTAAGATAGCACTTGGAGACGACCTTTCCAGAGAGAAGAGCTGTGATTGTTTGCTGATCTAGTTTTGCATCAAGAGACTGAGGTATGGGGGTTCGCTAGTCAAAGCCCAAAGGTCTTCTATTATTATAATAAACTGGCTTCCAGCACGGGGAGGGTGGTAATGTTAGTTAGACATATCTCCACTGCTTTATGAGATGCTTTCCCTGTTTGTATTCTATGGAGTAGTAACTATGCTGATTATATTGTTCTTATGTATTATGCTACTAGTACTGACACGTGTACTGTATCTTAGAGCACGTAAGTTGAAATAAACATTTTAACCTATACAGTGTCTCTTCATACGCATGTTGTGGACAGGTACGAAAGTGACGAAAGAGTGTTCTTGCCTCTGCGTGTCCTGAGAGAGAGAGATACCGTGTTCTGGGTTGTCTAAGCATTGGTACATTGGTGCCAATGGGACGCTAAGGCTAGTTGGGTTGGGGTTTTGGGTGCTAAGGTTTATGGTTGGCTCACCACTATATTCCGAGGTCCTATTATCCTGTGCATAGCTCTGTATGTGCAGAAACCCTATGACATGGCGTGACCAACGAGTGGGGCAGCTTACTGGCGAGACGCTTGATTAGTACTTGTGCTTGTCCACAAACCCCTCACGTACGCTTCCGGAAGCGTGTGTGATGGTGATACCTCCTATATTACAGTTATTGTAGGTTCTTTCAAGCTTGAAGTTATTAGAAAAGGTTTTTCTTGATTAAAACCCTACTTGTGCTGCCTCCTGTTAGTTTGTCGAAGTATTCTGGCCGTAAATGGCTGTTCAAATTGCGGCGCATAGCCGCGGAGCACTCCGGACACACTTACGGGTGTATGGAGTGCCAGATGCTGGAGTCGAACTGATCTTTGTGGTACAAGCCGATCCGGCTTACCACTTTGAGGTGTTCTACTCATGGGTAACTTTTCCTGCAGTGGATGGGACTGACGATTTGTTACATGAATATACAGCCACCGCAGTTCCTAATAACTATATACCTTATTCATGTCTTGAGGTACCGCTCACGGCTTGGCAACACCGTGTTTGGTTTAATGGCGCCCTCCCACAACCGACTACCACGGTTCGTTTAGGCCCCTTATCTATTGATGGGGCCACTTGGCCTGTTTTGGCCGGGTACACCCCACATCCGCGATATATGACGATACCAGTCGCGGAACTGCGCAACATGTATTCGGCTTTGGTACGAGTGCATCGAGCCTTAGTGCAATATGTTACAGGCAACATCCAGGGAGCCCCTCCTGGGGTTGCAGGCCATCCAGCTGGTGCAGCCGGAGTTGCCATAAGTCCTGTAATGGTGAACTCAGTGATGGGCAAACGTCCACAACATAAGGACGACTTTCCTCATTGGCTTGCAGAAAAATTTGATCAGTTGGAGGCAGTTTTTCCACATACAACTCCAGTGGATAAACATCGTATTTTGACGATTAGTTTGCCAAAAGACTTAATTCCCGAGTTGACAGCATGTGACAACTGGGGTAGAGTATTCGCAGCAGTATATTCTAAATGTTTTGGTACGCCTTCCATGACAGTTCTCCCCTCTGTAATTAAAAAAGTACAGGATGAACACGGCCCTGAAGCGGCAGTGGAATTAGGGATGAGACTAGTGGGAGTGTTTGAAGTAGTAGCTGAACTGATCCTTGCAAATGTCAAGGGCGATGCAGTGAACTTTCAAGTAGCGAACGCTTTGGCTTTGGTCCCAGAATTGGACAAGCCTCGCGAATTACCGAAAATTATTACCCAGGCTTACAAAACTATTGGTAGAAACAGCCTGGGTAACAAGCCTTTTGCTAAACTGCAAACACAATCGCAACCACAACAGCAACAAACCAAATCTCAATCTGAGAAGGATGAGAAACCAGTCTTCACTAAAAAGAGCTGGAGGCTGAAAAAACAGGGTAAGCAACAGACAAAGCAGGGATCGCGAGGCGCATCCCCGGTTTCAGTTTCTTCTGAACGTACTTATGATTTACGCGATAGAGCGAGAATTAAGTCACCGGATAGGTTTCAGATCCCTGATACGCGTTCTCCTCGTTCTTTACAGGCACAGACTTCGTCACAAGCCGGTGGAGGAGACCGCCAGGATAGAGGAAGGGCCCGTGAGGCCCCACAGGGACGAGACCAGCCTCGACAACAAGTCAGAGGAAAAGAAGAAGACGTTCAACGTTTTCGACCCCAATTTCAGAAGAAAAAGTTGCCGCTGTAACAGCGAAATATGCCACAGACGGTGAGAACGAGACTCCTGAATTGGACGTGGGCAGTAACCCTCCTAGACAGCGCCGCGGAAGTAACCATAGTGCGGGAGGCGCTACGTCCTCATATGGAGGCGACAGCAACTGAAACATTCATTACTGTTGAAACAGCAGACACCAGAGTGGCACCCCCTGACAGACTATTTAATATAGTCCTCCAAATTGAAGGTGATATACAGCGAGTAATTAAAGGTATTTTTTGGGAAAATCTGACCTCTTCATATGATATTTTATTGGCAGAGGCGGATTGGCCACCCCCATTCGTAATTACTGCGCGTAAAGGGGAGGAGGTAATCCTTCTGAGCTTTTCTCGACATGTCCCAAAGGACAAAGCAGAGGCTCTTGCAGCAGAGTGGGCTGTGTCACTGGCTCCAGCGTTATTCCGCAATCACGTGGGTTGGGACGAAGAATCTCCCCCCCATGAAATACCTTTGCGATCGTTGCCGCAGCCACAACCCCAATATCCCATAAAACGTGAAGCCAAAGGCCCCGTTTCCGAAATTCTGACACAGTTGGAATATCAGGGAGTAATTGAACCCTGTGTATCACCTATGAACAATCCCCTTTTCGCGGTTTCTAAACCCGATGGATCGTACCGTTTAGTATTGGATTACCGGCATTTGAACTCTCATTGTCGGACCTTTGCGGTGCAAAATACCCATAGTTCTGCGCTTGTAGACAGTCTTGTTCGTAAAAAATACAAAACAACCCTTGACCTTTCAAATGGATTCTACACGCACAACTTAGCCCCGGAGAGTGGCCAATGGTGTGCCTTTACTTCCGGTGGTAAAATGTTCAAATTCAGGCGTCTTCCTATGGGGTACAAAAATAGTCCAGGAGTGTTTGCCGCTCGTGTTGTCTCTTTATTAGACGGCATAGATCCAGACGCCTGTTCGTATGTGGATGACATTTATCTGACAGACGATGAATTGTTTCTGCATCTGACCCGGGTGGACCGCATTATTCTTGAATTTGCGGTTCAGGGATACAAAATTAACTTTGCCAAATCCCATATTGCTGAATTTACCGTTTTGTTCTTGGGCTATGAGCTCAACAATGAAGGTAAGGGTTTAGCCCCCATTTTCTTGAGAAATGTGCACTTCTGTGCCCTCCTACTAATCTGAAGAAGCTTCAGTCTTTACTGGGTTTTCTGAACTTCGGACGTACATATATTCCCGAATACGCCCAGCGTATCAAGCCATTGTATGCTTTGATACAACCTACTTTTTCGAAGTCTTGCTGGCTTCCGGAGCATACCTCCATTCTGCAGTCTTTGCAGACAGACCTTCTTGAGTCTAAATACCTTTTGACGCGTGATAACCACACAAACTTGGTGATTAGAATCATTCCAGGGGCAGTGGGTTTCACGTACTTAACCTTTAATGAAGGTGATACAGTACCCATCGCATACAAGTCACATCTATAC
Source organism: Calotriton arnoldi (assembly GCA_963921515.1). NCBI lineage: Eukaryota > Metazoa > Chordata > Amphibia > Caudata > Salamandridae > Calotriton > Calotriton arnoldi. The sequence goes on from CAWUFW010002311.1 coordinate 83,175, forward strand.
ACCTCTGCAGAAATGCGGTTCTCATCTGTGGAGAAAGTGCTAACAGCAGTGCAAATGGCGATCCTGAAGGAGCGCGCACTGGCACAGGGAAAACGCATTCTGGTGGTAACACCCTATCCTGCCCTAGAGGCAGTGACGAAAGCAAGTGTTCCGAACTCTAAAGCTTTGCACCCCCGTTGGATTCAATGGGCAACATCTTTGACGTCTCCGGATGTCACTTTCATTTTCGACTCTTCTCTTCAGACTCAGGAGTTTTTACAGTATGAATTTATTCATCCTCCTCCTTTGTCCTTATTGCCGCTTGAGGATTACGACTGTGTGATCTACACCGATGGCTCGGCACAACCGGCCACTGGGTCCAAGCATGCTTATTCAGCCGCATGTGCTATTGTTGCAGGTACGTTTGTGAATGGAAAGTTCAAATCCACTGTGGTGCATACGCAGGCACTCGGGGATAGTACCGCACAATTGGCCGAGTTGCGTGCTTTGGTGCTTGCTCTTGAGTTCGTAAATCCTGATGTGACCACTTTAATCGTGTGCGATTCTTATTACTGTGTTCAAACATACAATGACAATCTGTTCTTTTGGTCGCAAAACGACTATAGAGACGCTAAAGGCAACACAATCAAGCATAAAATGCTTTGGGTTAGGGTGGCAGATTTACAAAGACGTCTGCCACTCACACAGGTGGTTCACACCCTAGGCCATCAGCGAGTGGGCGCACACGCTGTTGGTAACAGTCTGGCAGATGAAGCTGCCAGATCAGCAGTACTCACGTGTTCAGTAGCAGCAGTTACTAGATCCATGTCTAAAATAGACACTGATATCTTGGCAGCTATTGCTGCAACAAAAGAAGGAATTAATTACCCTAGAGGTTTCCCTTCTAAATATTCTTACCAGATAGGTCCCGATCAGGCTCCTTATGTAACAATACCTAACGTTGGGGTTCGGCTGATCCCCAACGCGGACCGCAGACTTTCCTTGATGGCAGCGGCACACGAAGGCATGGCTTCGGCGCATGCTGGTGTGTCTGCGACAATTTCCATTTTGCAGCAGCGTTACTGGTGGCGTGGTTTATACAAAGATACACGTACTTATGTGCTTTCCTGTGACGTTTGTCAACAGATCAAGCCTTCAACAGTCACAAGACCACCGCAGACCTCGCTTGCAATTTCGAACAGACCCTTTGGGTGTGTTTACTTGGATCACTGCGGTCCATTTTCTTCAGACACTGCCTATAAATATATCTTAGTGGCAGTGGACTCGTGCACACGGTTCATCTGGGTCTGGCCACAACGGAGTGCTGACGCACGAAATGTCATTAGGGATTTGCGAGTCTTTGTGGGAATTTTTGCATGCGGCACCTTCCATTCTGACCAAGGTCCGGCGTTTGCCTCTAAGGCTTACAAGGACGCAATGGGCTCCTTAGGGGTGCGGGTGAAATTTTCGTCTCCGTATAGGCCTGAGGGCAACTCTATCGTTGAACGAATGAACCGTGACTTAAAGCAATCCTTGACAGCTAGAGTTATAGGTACTGGCAGGAACTGGCTGGCCCACTTGTATACTGTTCAGCGTGCACTTAATAATCTCCCTAGAAGGCCTCTGGGTGGGCGGACCCCTTACGAAATGCTCTTTGGCATACGAATGTTTGTGCCTGACCTTGATGGTCTAGACATGGCGGCGCAATCCGCCAAGTTTGATGTAGATAATCATTCTACTATGTTACAGGACTTACAAGAAGCCCGAGACAAACTAGCAATTGCACATTTGCCTTCAGCCACAGACCCTGCTTTGCAGATTCCGGTTGCCGGTTGGCTTCCGAAGATTGGCGACCTGGTACGAGAGAAGGTGGAGAACAAAAAAGAATTCGGCCCCTCTTTTCGTGCACCGGTTCCAGTGCTGGGCTTGAAGGGAACACGTACAGTCATCTTACCACCGCTTCCCGGTCGCAAGGAAAACAGATACATCTCAGTGGAAAATGTCAAGCTACAACATCTGGCCGATCTTAAATAGTGTCACACCAGCGGTCTCTTGTCCTGCCATTTATCGGACAAGCGTTCGAGGTACGCCTGCACGAACAGTCACTGATGTTACCATGGAGATGGTTGATTTGCCTGAAAATATATTTGAACCCACTGCATCACCCTGCATAGACGAGGACGAATATACTTATCCCGCCACAGAGTCGGTGGCACACCAACCAACAACGCCACTGAGCCCGACACGTTATTCTTTTGACTCAGTATCCAATTCATCACAAGTCCCGTCCAAGTTTAGTCTTTTTGTATCGTGGTTTAGAGACAATTTTTTGATTCCACCTTGGACATACATTTGGATGATACTTTTCTTGGTTTTTTTGTTCATGTCCATTGGCTTTGTCACAGTGTTCTTTCTACTCATCAATGGTCACTATTTACCTGAACGCTCTGCTGTGAACAGTGTTGCTGGAACTTTGGCTCCACATTCCTCTTCACACATCATGAAGCGTGACCACACATTTGTGAACATTTCAGCGTTTCCAGTTGCTGATGGCATAGTATGGGATGCGGTAAACTTTCAAATACATGGCCCGACAGAAATTATTAATGTACCAAATGTCCTTCGAGTCTCGATGGGTGATGTAGTAAAAGTAATATTCATTCTGATGATTGGGATGTGCATGCAGTTGAAGCATTATTTGCTTATTTAAAATATTATGCCTCTTTTAATGCTGAAGACTTGTATATGAATTCTGCGAATTATGCCGATTTGTATTGTTACCAACATTGGGGAAATCATTTTCTCCACAAACCAAGTGCACTACGCAGCCCTGTTACTTACACCCAATGGGAACACTGCCCAAACCCCGTACCAGGTAGTTCCCAAACTCTTCGAAATAAATTCACCTATTTTACTGATTTTAATCGATCGAACCCTGGGTCATATTATTTTAAATTAAAAACTCCATTGACTCAGAAAATAATGTTGACCCATACTAAATTATTATATTCGGGTTCCTTTTTGAGCGCCTTGGCGGTGGGTGGTTATGAATATTGGAAAGACACAGTGGATTTAAAATCAATTTGGGGTTCGAAGCCATGGCAGGTGCAGGGCACTGAGGCCCTGCACCGTGCTTGCCTTATCCCAGCCCAAATTCTATTTTTAAATGCTTCCATTTATCAGACCACGTGTTGGGGGTTGGCTACCGTTAAACAACTAAATGCGCCAAACATCCCATCCTTGTCGAGTCTTCCAAATGATAGTTTGCGTTTTAATATGTCACTTATGGCGTTACAGGCTCAGTTTCAGAACAATTCCTTTAATGTTTCTGCACTGATACAGTCACCCTGGTTGGCATGGCCTATATCATCTAATGCATGCCAACTTCGTTTTCATGGCACAGTTCCTGGTTACATACAGGACAAGCCTGATCCAAGATTTACTGAAACTCGTTCTGTGACCACTTATTCAGTTGGTAAATTATGTAAACAATGGTTACAACATTCGTCCTTAGACTCTGTTAAGAACCATTTATCCCTCCTATCAGGCACTATTGACTTATCTGACTTTATCTTGGGACCTCGTGGTCCCCGACTGAAGAGATTCATTTATGAAGCGTATAATGAGCTCTGGAAGCTGTCACAAATGGAAGCTGCTTCCCGTCTTAGAGAAATAGACCAAGCAAACTTGGAAAAGGTGCTTGCTGTTGTTGACAATAGTATAAATACCCTGTCTTCCCACATTTACACATTAGACAATATTGTATCCTCTGTTGTTGATATTGTACAAGATGATGTCTCTATGTTGTATCATGGTCAGAATCAGTTGCGCTCAGTGATGCAGTTTGCATGGACTTTGCAAACTCTTAAGTTGGGTAAAGTCCCTTGGAATTTGTTAAACACCACTGCCCTCTTTCTGCCTTTTAATTTGACAGACAAACAGCAGTTCATGTCCATGAAAGATGCATCCTACACTTTGTTACATATTGAAAAAGTGGATCCTTTACTCGTTCTCTGTAGCAGAACTAGATTCTGCGGTGTGGCTAGTTCATGGGGTTATGCTTTACCTTTTTCCCTATTTGAGTTCAGTTCGTGCATGAAGCATTATCCTGTGGGCCGTTTCCAGCCTTTGGGTGGTGCTTTCCTGCATGAACTTTGGTCCTTGCCTTTCATGTATAAATGCCTTAGAGATGGCAAGGAAGTATTTCTCACGGGGGAGTCTTGTGATTCAACTGTGGGTCATTCGCTTATTTGTAAACATATTAAATTGCACGGGGCTTGTAGCGTTTCAGTTCCAAATCTTGCATGTGTCCTGAAGGGTATTCCTGCTCCTGCTATTTCTCCTACTTTTACTTTGCTTACCAACGGTAGCTATTTGCTTTTAAATAACGAAAATTGTTGTGGCCTGCAGGCCGGCATTCCGTATATTGTTACAGTCTCGCACAGAGTTGTCTGCTGCAAGAATGTGCTTTTTCCTCCCCTCACGACATCGTTGATAGCTCTATTTGGCCTTCCATTCCTACCATGGAGGCAGATTTCAATAAGTTGAGCAGAATAAAGGCCCTATTATTGAATGAGGAGGTTATGCTCACATCCGCCCGGGAGACATTCATTCTCCAGGTGGCGAGCACCCACAGTGAAATACAGGCCCTTTTGAACACTGACCTCCCCCAGCATTTTGGGGAGTTAATTCATCGTATTTTTAACGCATCAAACACCGAGGGTCTGGTGCACTTTTTAAGGTTGTGGGGTCTGGCCTCGTGTCCACCTTTCAAACTATTTTTGGTGTGATACCGGCATTCATTCATTCTATTTTTTCTAGCGTCTTTGGTGGATTCCCATTAATCCTCGCTTTGGCGGCCGGTGTCTTGCTGTTGGTCTGTTTTTTGCGCAATGGCTGCACTCCACTGGGCCCTTCTCGATCCCGAACGCCTCCAGCTGCTCCGTGAGCGACTCCTGGTTGGCTTCGATGTTCTGCCCTTGGCAACTATCAGTGTGTCCTACACCCTTTCCTTTCGCTTTGCGTATTTCACTTGCGTGCAACCTGTGATGTCTTGCATCCGCTGTCCGTTTACATGGACCATGGATTATTGCCTCTCCAATTCGTCATTGTCGGTCCCGGATTTTGTTCGGTTGGTGGGTCCCTTAGAGGCCCATGAACGGGATTGTTCCGCTGCTGGCTTTATGATGCGTGCGGCTGCACTGGGGATTTTGGCACAATGGGATATCTGGGCGGCTGCTCAGAATCTCCTACAACAAAGTTATATTGAATATCACGCAAGCTGTCCCGCATTGCTTTTGGATGCTCCATACTCTGAAGACCATTCCTGCAGCTTTGACCTATTGGACTGGATGGCGTCTACGTTTTTTGACGATTCCAATGATGTCCTTCTGGACGGTATAGCATTTTTCTGCTCTTTCACATTTTTGGATTGATTGACTTGCCGTTAGTTGTTAGTAGACCGCCTCTATTCTGCTCAGGTGTTTGGAACTCTGTCTTCATTTTCGTCGTGGCCGATGGACTGTCCAGGGGAGGGTGTCTTGTGGCTCATGGCCTCCTGGCCGGTCTGGCTACGTTACCGCAGGCCTGGCTGCCATGATGACTCTTGCGCACGTTATTATTGGATGTTGTCCTGTCGCCCTCTGTTATTGCCAAGTTATTCTACAACAGTCTGCATATTCTGTTTCTCACCTTTTCTCCTGTTCCCTTTTGGGCTCAGTCTGAACAACAGTTACAAGGTCGAATAACAACTCCCTGGTTCATACTGATTTGGCCCGTCCCTCGCACCTAGACATAACACATGTACAGCTGCCATTGAGAAATTAGTGTGCTTTTAATAATGCGATCGCTTGCTCTAAGATAGCACTTGGAGACGACCTTTCCAGAGAGAAGAGCTGTGATTGTTTGCTGATGTAGTTTTGCATCAAGAGACTGAGGTATGGGGGTTCGCTAGTCAAAGCCCAAAGGTCTTCTATTATTATAATAAACTGGCTTCCAGCACGGGGAGGGTGGTAATGTTAGTTAGACATATCTCCACTGCTTTATGAGATGCTTTCCCCGTTTGTACTCTATGGAGTAGTAACTATGCTGATTATATTGTTCTTATGTATTATGCTACTAGTACTGACACGTGTACTGTATCTTAGAGCACGTAAGTTGAAATAAACATTTTAACCTATACAGTGTCTCTTCATACGCATGTTGTGGACAGGTACGAAAGAGACGAAAGAGTGTTCTTGCCTCTGCGTGTCCTGAGAGAGAGAGATACCGTGTTCTGGGTTGTCTAAGCATTGGTACATTGGTGCCAATGGGACGCTAAGGCTAGTTGGGTTGGGGTTTTGGGTGCTAAGGTTTATGGTTGGCTCACCACTATATTCCGAGGTCCTATTATCCTGTGCATAGCTCTGTATGTGCAGAAACCCTATGACAGAACCGAGGTTCTGGGGGTACCTAAGTCTACCAGTACCAACTTTCTAGAGCCTAACAGCACAAAATGGATGCTGCCAGCCACAGACACGAGTCTGCCCTCCTGCTGCTGAGCCAAGCTCAAGCAGGGGAAGGCAGCACAATAGGCATCCTGTCACAGGGAGGTGGTACCACCTCCCAGACAGGATTTAGTGTATTGGGGCTGGGTGGGTGCACTGTCTCAGTGCCAGAAAGTCTGCACGAGGGGCACACTTGGTGTCCCTGTGCATAGTCCAGTTCAAACCAGTTCTGGGAGCCATCCGCTCCTGCTCTGGCGCGAAACTGGACAAAGGACATGGGTGTAGCCACCCCCCTGTCCTGTCCCTCCCCTAGGAGGATCCCTAGAAACTGTCCAACCCTTTCCCGTGGGTATAAAATGGGTTACCTGGCTACAGGACATTAGATGTACGTGGACAAGATTCTGGACACGCTGGACTTCGCTGGACCTCCCTTGGGCTCGACTTCGTCTTCCCTTGCCGTCCCCAGTCTCGCCACTGTCCAAGATCCATACAGGCTCCGTGCAGGACCCTGTGGACCTCCAACACAACAGAAGAATCTCCCTTGGAGTGAAGGAGTCACTCCCCTGCAAACGCAGGCACCGTAACGCATCTGACCGGTTTGCTGACCCTGAGCTCCTGCGGACTCCGAAGGCTCCATCAACACAGGAGGTGTGTTTCTGAAGGTCTCTGAGGTTGAGCTGCCCTCTCACTGAGCTTGAGGCGGATATCCCTCGTGGTGACCGTATACCCTTACCCCTGTGCACTGCGTTTATTTGCGGCTGCATATGCTTGTTGTCATGCAACAATTCTGTGCATTGGGCCATTTGTAGCCCTGACCCCAGCGCATCTTTCCTGAGAAGGACTCTAGCATCCTCACACTCTGTGCCCTGCTAGCTGGTATCCTGTGAAACCACCTGAGGTCCCCTCACGACTCCTGTGCCTTCGGCCTGTGGGTACACTTGGGGGTCAACTTTGCTTTAATTGGGCTGCCCTGGTTGCTCCAGGCCTGCCCTGACTCCCCTTGCTGTGGTGAGTCTCCTGATCCTTGCTGGGACAGATCGACACTGAACTTGACCATCTACACTGTTGCCATTGCCAAGGCTTGATTGGTGCTCCAGCCGGACACCGACCCCTCAGCACTCGACATCCTTCGTGGGACAGCTTGCCTCTGGCTCCTGGTTGTCCTAGACAGCTCCGGGTCCTCGCAGCTGAAGAGTCAAGCTCACCATCAACACACCTGAAGCACCCGACATCGGTGGGCATTTGTCTACTGAGCCCCTGGTCACTCCAAAGTGACCCAGACTCTGTCCCCTCTGCTTTCAGGTTCTTCTCATCTAGAATCCACATTTGGATTCCACCGGACACTTTTCAATCAATCAATCAATCATGTCACTTATAAAGCGCACTACATACCCGCGAGGGTCTCAAGGCGCTGGGGGAAGAGGGGGGTGGTGCTGCTACTGATCGAAGAGCCAGGTCTTGAGGAGTCTTCTGAAGGCCAGTAGGTCTTGGGTCTGTCGGAGGTTGGTGGGGAGGGTGTTCCAGGTCTTGGCGGCGAGGTGGGAGAAGGATCTGCCGCCGGCGGTCGTTTACCGGATGCGGGGGACTGTGGCGAGGGCGAGGCTGGTCGAGCGGAGCTGGCGGGTGGGGGTGTAGAAGCTGAGTCGTCTGTTGAGGTAGGCTGGTCCGGGAGTTGTGGAGTGCTTTGTGTGCGTGGGTGAGGAGCTTGAAGGTTATCCTCTTGTTGACAGGGAGCCAGTGCAGGTCTCTCAGGTGGGGTGTGATGTGGCTGCGTCAGGGGATGTCGAGGATAAGACGTGCAGAGGCGTTCTGGATGCGTTGCAGCCGTCTCAGGAGCTTAGCCGTCGTTCCTGCATAGAGGGCGTTTCCGTAGTCCAGCCTGCTGGTGACGAGGGCCTGGGTGACTGTTTTTCTTGTTTCGGTGGGGATCCACTTGAAGATCCTGCGGAGCATTCGGAGGATGTTGAAGCAGGATGAGGAAACGGCGTTGACCTGCTTAGTCATGGAGAGGGTGGGGTCGAGGATGACCCCTAGGTTGCGTACGTGGTCGGTGGGTGGCGGGGCTGTTCCCAGTGATGTTGGCCACCAGGAGTCGTCCCAGGCTGAAGGGTTGGAACCAAGGATGAGGACCTCCGTCTTGTCCGAGTTCAGCTTCAGGCGGCTGGTCCTCATCCATTTGGCGACGGCCTTCATTCCTTCGTGGAGGTGGGCTTTGGCGGTGTGAGGGTCTTTGGTGAGGGAGAGGATCAGCTGGGTGTCGTCGGCGTAGGAGATGATGTTGAGGTTGTGCTGTCGGGCGACGTGGGCGAGGGGTGCCATGTAGATGTTGAACAGCGTTGGGCTGAGGGAGGAGCCTTGGGGTACGCCGCAGATGATCTTGGTGGCCTTGGATCGTTCTTCCCACAGCAGCATTTCTTCCATAGAAAACTACAAGGGTTTCCGATGCCACTTCGCACCTATACACCCGCCTCCTCTGGGATAGGTAACTCTGGTACAAAGGTATTCAAGGGTGGGGTGGCCCTCCAAACCCTTAAGTTCCAAGGGCTGTCTTCGTAATCTGCTTGGAAGGGTCCTTCATCTGTGATTTTCCAACCGTGACTTTCCCATTAAGTTGTACGGAGCACGCGGTCGTGTTCCCACACTGCACCCGTCCTCCATGGGGTCCCTATTCACTCACCTTGGGTGGTTCCTTGGGGTCCCAGCGATTCTACATTTTCTAGACTAGGTCTAGTCCTGAGTTGTGGTTCTTATACCACTTATTTAGTATATGGTTTGGTCTCCCCCGGGAGCCCACTGTGTATTGTGCTACTTACGTTTGATTCTTTGCAACTGTATTATTTGATTTGTGTTCTATCCTGGTGTAGAGGATACTAGAGAGGGTTATATATAATAAATACATATTTTATAACTACTGTGTGGTTTCCCTTTCATTTAACCAATACTATATGGTTACATTCTGGTAAAACAAGGTGCTTAACATTCCTTCAAGACTTAGCCTGAAGACTGCTCTCCATAGCTACCACTAGGATAGCATTCAAAAGGTTATCTTTGACCTAATCACCATAAGGGTTGTTTGGACTGGTGCAAGGTGCCCACTTTAATTAGTGGAGAGCATATACCAGGCCAACTTCTCAAAACCACACCCTATCACCCACAATGCAATGGGTTGGTTGAAAGGTACAACAAAACCCTAAAGGGCATGATCATGGGCATCCCAGAAAAGCTTAAGCAAAAATGGGATGTTCTGTTGCCCTGCCTTCTCTTTGCCTACAGAGAGGTCCCACAAAAGGGGGTTGGCTACAGCCCTTTTGAACTTCTGTTTGGGCATCCAGTTAGGGGTCCCTTGTGTTTGGTGAAGGAGGGATGGGAGTTACCTCTCAAACCTCCCAAGCAAGACATAGTGGACTATGTACTTGGTCTCCGCTCCAGGATGGCTGAGTACATGAAGAAGGCCAGCAAAAACCTTGACCAAAAGGCTGTACTGACTGTTTATCAGCCAGGACAGAAAGTATGGGTGTTGGAACCTGTGGCCCCAGCAGCTCTCTAAGACAAGTGGAGTGGGCCCCATACTATCCTTGAGCAAAAGGGAGAGGTCACCTACTTGGTGGACCTTGGAACTCCCAGGAGCCCCCATAGGGTGCTCCATGTAAACAGGCTCAAACCCTATGAGGACAGTGCAGACATGGGCTTGCTCATGGCTACTGATGAGGGACAGGAGGAAGAGAGTGACCCACTCCCTGATCTCCTCTCACAGAACCCTGATGATGGCTCCGTAGATGGTGTAGCCTTGGCAGGCAGCCTCACTGAGCAACAGCAGATTGATTGCAGGAAGGTCCTCAATCAATACAGACACATGTTCTCTTTGACTCCTAGTCAGACCACTTGCTGTACCCATGAAGTTGACACAGGTGAGAGTCTACCTGTTAAAAATAAGATTTACAGGCAGCCTGACCATGTCAGAGATTGCATCAGGACTGAGGTCCAAAAGATGCTGGAATTGGGAGTGATTGAACCCTCAGATAGCCCTTTTTTTTCCCAGAGTTTTATATAGCGCGAACTTGACCCGAAGGTATCGGGTATGAGAGCGCTTTACATAGCACCAGTTGCGTTACATGAGGACTAGTCTAGTGGTCCTGGTACCCAAACCTCATACCCAGGGTGGTAAAAGAGAAATGAGGTTTTGTGTGGACTACAGGGGGCTCAATGCAGTCACTAGGACTGATGCTCACCCTATTCCTAGGGCAGATGTACTCATTGACACTTTGGCCTCAGCCAAGTTCTTGAGTACATTTGACCTTACTGCTGGATATTGACAAATCAGACTAGTTGAGGATGCCAAACCAAAAACACCATTCTCAACCCCTAGTGGGCATTATCAATTTATTGTGATGCCCTTTGGTTTGAAGAATGCACCTGCCACATTCCAAAGGTTGGTGAACAAAGTCCTTACAGGCCTGGAAGCCTATAGTGCAGCATATCTTGATGATATAGCTGTCTTTAGCTCCACCTGGGAGGATCACCTGGTCCACCTAAAGAATGTTTTGGAGGCTCTGCAGAAAGCAGGTCTCACTATCAAGGCCACTAAGTGCCAGATTAGGCACAGTAAGGTTGTGTATCTGGGCCACCTTGTGGTGGAGGCCAGGTTCGACCATTGCAGAGCAAAATCCAGACCATCATGGACTAGGTTGCTCCCACTACCCAGACTCAGGTCAGAGCTTTCTTGGGCCTGACTGGGTACTACAGAAGATTTGTGAAAGGATATGGGTCTATAGTGACTCCCTTGAATGATCTTACATCAAAAAGAATGCCCAAGAAAGTTCAGTGGACAGTTCGCTGTCAGGAGGCAATTTATGACCTCAAGCAGGCCATGTGCACTGCTCCCATTCTGCAAAGTCCTGACTATTCCAAACAATTCATTGTCCAAACAGATGCATCTGAGTTGGGGTTAGGGGCTGTGTTGTCACAACTTAATGCAGAGGGTCAGGATCAACCAGTAGCTTTTATTAGCAGAAGGTTGACCCCCAGAGAGAAACGTTGGTCAGCCATTGAGAGGGAAGCCTTTGCTGTGGTTTGGGCTCTGAAGAAGCTGAGGCCATACCTGTTTGGCACTCACTTCATTGTTCAGACAGACCATAAGCCCCTCTTATGGCTAAAACAGATGAAGGGTGAAAACCGCAAACTTTTGAGGTGGGCCATTTCCCTACAGGGGATGGACTATACAGTGGAACATAGACCTGGGAGTAACCATGCCAATGCAGATGGACTCTCCAGATATTTCCACTTAGAAAATGAAGACTCAACTGGGCAAGGTTAGTCTCATCTCCTTACGTTTGGGGGGGTTGTGTAGGAAAGTAGGATCTGCTTCTTATGGTTACCCCCACTTTAAGCTTGATGTTACACTGTTTTTGACTAGTCTGACTGGGATCCTGCTAATCAGGACCCCAGTCTATCTGCTTTCTCCCTAAAATGTAATGACATGTACTTAGGTACACTCCAGATTGGATACTGGGGTACCCTTATAGGTCCCTAGTATATGGTACACATGTACCCAGGGCATAGGTACCCCAGAGGCCTCCCATGGGCTGAAGCATGTATAATGCCACCCATGAGAGGCCATGCAAACAGGAACTACAGGTCTGCCATTGCAGCCTGTGTAAGCTGGTGGCTGCACCACTTACGTTAGATATAGGTTTACTATATCTATAGGTCACTACACTTAAAACCTATAAGTCACCCCTATAGCAGGCCTTAACAATCCTGAAGGCAGGGTGCTGGGTTTTACGTGAGAGGGTGTCCCTGCATGAGCAGAGCCCATCTGCAGCCTTTGGAGGCCATTCTCCCGGGTTGTCTGTGACACAGCCAGACATATAGGTAGAGGTGCATTATATCCTCGCGGTAAATGCTATCTCGAAAATGGCTGAAACAAAACATTTCGTGTTTGGTAGCAAACACCTTGGAATCATACGATTCCACCCTTCTGAAGCAAGCTTCGTTGGTCCCTGGTCTTCCCGGTACCAGCCTTCTCGACCTGGACAGCACAAAATGGTTGCTGCCGACCAGAGAAACATTTCTGCCCTCCTGCTGCTGAGCCAAGCTCGAGCAGGGGAAGGCAGCACAATAGGCATCCTGTCACATGGAGGTGTGACCACCTCCCAGACAGGATTTAGTGTACTGGAGCTGGGTGGGTGCACTTCCAAAGTGCCTGAAAGTCTGCTTGAGGGGCACATTTGGTGTCCCTGTGCATAGTCCAGCTCAAACCAGTTCTGGGAGCCGTTGGCTCCTGCTCCGGCGTGAAACTGGACAAAGGACATGGGTGTAACCACCCCCTGTCCTGACCCTCCTGGGAGGGTCCCCTGAATCTGTCAAACCCTCTCCCGTGGGTACAAAAGGGCTTACCTGGCTTACCTGGCTGTAGGACCCTAGATTCGACGTGGACAAGATTCTGAGCAAGAAACCACTTACCTTCGACCGTCTGGACACTCTGGACTTTGCTGGACTTCGACTGGGCCTATCTGCGTCTCCCTCTCCCTGCAAAGCATCGTCTGTGCCCGTGCACCATACAGGCTCCATGCAGGACCTGTGGAGCATCAAGGACAACTGAAGTATCTCCCTTGGGGTGAAGGAGTCACTCCCCAGCGTTTGCAGGCACCATAATGCAACTGACCAGTCTGTTGATCCTGAGCTCCTGCGGACTCCGAAAGCTCCAGCAACACAGGAGGTGGGTTCCTATGTTCTTTGTGGTTGTGCTGCCCTCTCACCAAGGTTGAGGCCAGTATCCCTCGTGGGGACTGCATAACCCGAACGCCTGTGCTCCGCGCACATTTGCAAGTGCATATGCATGTTGGTGTCCCCCAACTTTGTGCATTGGGCTGTCGATAGCCCCAACCTCTGCGCACATTTTGTACAAAGAACTTTGGCCTTCTTGCACTCTGTGCCCTGCAAGCTGTTGTTTTGTGAAACTGCTAGAGGTCCCCTTGCAACTCCTGTGCCTTCGGCCTGTGGGTCCATTTGAGGGACAATCCTGATTTTCTTGGGCTACCCTGGTTGCTCCAGGCCTGCCCTGACTCCCCTTGCTGTGGTGAGTCCTCTGGTTCTTGCTGGGCCAGACTGTAACCTTTCTTGACCTTCTTCGTGGGTTGCCATTGCCAAGGCTTGTTGGTGCTTTCCCCGGACACCAACCCCTCAGCACTCGATATCCTTTGTGGGACAGCTCGTATCTGGCTCCTGGTTGTCCTCAATGTCTCCTGGTCCCTGCAGCTGTAGAGTCAAGGTCTCCTTCTTCGCACCTGAAGCACCCGACATCGGTGGGCATTTGTCTACCGAGCCCCTGGTCACTCCTGAGTGACCCAGACTCTGTCCCCTCTGCTTACAGGTTCCTTCCATCAAGAATCCACCTGCGGATTCCACCGGACACTTTTCTTCTTTCCAGCAGTGGCATTTCTTTGAAGACTCCCATTGAGAACGACTGCGGTTTCCGATGCCACTTCAGCCCTATGCACCCAGCTTCACTGGAATAGGTAACTCTGGTACTTCGGTATCCACGGGTGGCGTGGCTCTCCAACCTTCTATGTTCCAAAGGGTATCCTCGTAATCCACTGATAAGGGTCCTTAAACTTTAAAACTGCAACCGCGACTCTCCCATTGAATTGTACATAGCAGGCGGTCGTGTTCTCACACTGCACCCGTCCTCTGTGCGGTCCCTACTTACTCACCTTGGGTGGTTCCTTGGGGTCCCAGCGATTCTACACTCTCTAGACATTGTCTTGACTCAAGTCGTGGTTCTTATACCACTATTTTAGTATATGGTTTGGTCTCCCCCGGGAGCCCACTGTGTATTAGTGCTACTTACGATTGTTTCTGTGCTACAGTATTGTGTGCTTTGTGTTTATCTGTGTGTAGCAGATACTGTGAGGTATTTAAGGTGTTATAATAATAAATATATATTCTTATAACTACTGTGTGGTTCTCCTTTCATTTAACCAATACAATAAGATTGCATTCTGGTAAAACAAGCTGCTTAACATTCCTTCAAGACTAAGCCTGAAGGCTGCTCTCCACAGCTACCACTTGAATAGCTTTCTAAGGTTATCTTTGACCTCTTAAATCACCATAAGGGTTGTTTGGACTGGTGCAAGGTGCACACTTTAATTAGCGGACATCATATACCAGGCCAACTTCTCACACACCAAGTCTTTCTTTTTTTTAAATTCATTTTGTGGATCCACAGATCCATTACTAACCAAAAGCACACATTCAATACTAAAACAACAACACATTTAATACAAACATATGCTATTACAATTTCTATAAGTGTATCTCTGTTTGTGTGTGGGTGTATGAGAGGCTCTGTGAGTGACTATGTGGGTGTGTGAGTGGCTATATGGGTGTGTGAGTGGCTGTGTGGGTGTGGGAGTGGCTGTGTGGGTGTGTGAGTAGGTGTGTGAGTGGCTGTGTGGGTGTGTGAGTGGGTGTGAGAGTGGTTGAGTGGGTGTGTAAGCAGTGTTTGAGTGTGTGAGTGGGTGTGTGAGTTGCTGTGTGGGTCTATGAGTGGGTGTGGTAGTGGTTTTGTGAGTCTGTGAGTGGGTGTGTGAGTGGCTGTTTGGGTGTGTGAGTATCAGTGGTTGTGTGGGTGTGGAAGTGGGTGTTTGTGTGGGTCTGTGAGTGGGTGTGTGAGTGGTTTTGTGGGTCTGTGAGTGGATGTGTGAGTGGCTTTATGGGTGTGTGAATGGCTGTTTGGGTGTGTCAGTGGGTGTGAGTGGTTGTGTGGGTATGTGAGTGTGTGTGTGAGTGGCTGTGTGGGTCTTTGAGTGGGTGTGTGAGTGGATTTGGAGGACTGTAAATGGGTGTGTGTGTGGTTGTGTGGGTGTATAAGTGGTTGTATGAGTGGTTGTGTAGGTGTGTAAGTGTGTGTGTGAGTGGCTCTGTGGGTCTATGACAGTGTGTGTGATTGATTTTGTGGGTCTGTGAGTGAGTGTGTGAGTGGCTGTATGGGTGTGTGAGAGGTTGTGTGGGTGTGTAAGTGGTTGTGTGAGTTGTTTTTGTGGGTGTGGGAGTGAATGTGTGTGTAGGTGTGTGGGTCTGTGAGTGGCTATATGTATTTTTTTAATTGGGGTCTGGATCCACCATGGAGCACACAGGGGATCGCGCTGAGCACCACATTGGATCCATGGATCATTGCGCGCTAAAAAAATAACATTTTTGAACAATTTCTTGTCCATGAGGGGTCCCTCACAGACCCACCATCAGCCCCATGGGTCCAGGGTACCTCTACACTTACCCCTTCCATCAGTTTTAAATTTTATTTTCTCCATTGGTAACCGAGTCTCGATGCACAAAATGGCGGGCACAACTTTCCTCTAGGTTGTGGCCAGCCAATCATGGCATTGCTGTTGGCGTGCTTCTTTAGAAATACATAAATATTTTTACTTTAATAACTCTAAAACTACTTAACAGATTTACACCAAATTACAAAAAGCACTCTTTCTGCACCAAGATCTAGCTTTCTGCCAAATTTGGTGTAATTCCGTTCAGCGGATTCGGGCTGTAGTCGTGTTTAGAATCCAATGGGAAATTGCATGGGGAAAATTAATTTTGGGACTCTTCTTTTTCTCGGCCCTCACTCAATTGATCACACTGAAACTTTCCAGACAGCTGCTGAAGTGACTGTCAAACTAGTTTGGAAAATGTTGTGCGGATTTGTCAATCGGGCTGCAGTTATTAGCAAAACAATAAATGCTCTTCCTATGGAAACTCGGTCCTAACTATAACTATCTACAGGTGACCACCAGTAGGTAATAAATTAGATAGATAGATAGATAGATGGATAGATGGATAGATAGATAGAAAGATAGATAGATAGATAGATAGATAGATAGATAGATAGATAGATAGATAGATAGATAGATAGATAGATAGATAGATAGATAGATAGATAGATAGATAGATAGATAGATAGATAGATAGATAGATAGATAGATAGATAGATAGATAGATAGATAGATTATAATATAATAATCCTTTTGTACAAAAGTTGTGCAACATGGCTAAACAAAATGGGCAAATCCAATAGGTCTTACATAGGCGAAAACCACTGACTTTGCCAGTGCTTATTTTTCATAGTGACAGGCAGTCGTAAAAGAGCTTGTGTCACCCAGATCTTCACAACCAAACAGGTAGAAGACAACATTTTCTATTAGTTTTGAGACACTGTGGCGCATTTGGGTTGGCTGTGGAAGCTCTAGTTAGATATTAATTGGTTCTGGGGCAGTGGATCTGCATGTGTCCCAAGTAAATAATTAGCTGCTGCATGAATGGCGCATAATTATGCGACATGGCATAATAGGTAATATTTTGAATTTTGCGCAATAACTTCAATGCAAAATTTTGCTTGATTACACCCAAATAATGGAAATTTCGCACAAGCCTCATCTATTCTTCGTGTCTTACTGAAGCTTGAGAAACTCATCTAACTAAACAAAAGCTCAAATGATTGACGTTGAAACTCTTGTTAGATTTGATAAAGATGTTGTTTAGGGCTGGCTGGAGGACTGTTCTGAAGATTAGAACCAGATATTTTCAAAGTTCACCAGTTCATCCTTTACTTTGTGTCTTTTCAACTACAATTTCCACTCAGAGTTTGAGAGCAAAGGGCACATTTACACAAGAAGAGATTAATAAGATTGATCATTTACACTGCAGCCAAAATGAGCTAAATGTCCTAGTGGGATAGTCACTGGAGAGCAGAGACCAATGGTATCTCTAGAGGAAGCACCCCTGGTCTTAGAGATCTAGGAAAAGGAGGGAAACACTTGACTCCTATTCAAGGCAAGGAGTGGGGTCGGTGTCCTCTGACTAGAATATGGAACGACTATATGACTAACCGAGATCTTTATTTGTATATTATTTTAATGTGCAATACTAAATTGGATCAGTAGTGATATATTTTATCTGTTCAATTAGGTGAAATGATCAGTAGGAGACAAAGTTTATTTGTTTAGTTCTATTGTGCAATCTCACCTACATAATTAATACACTGCACTTCCGAAACTGCAGTTGCAGTGAATGCAATGAACGCAGGAGATTATATTTAAAGCAGGATTTCTTTTGCAAATAACAAAAGGTGATGGGAAAATGCTTACAGAAGTCTAAGCCACTGGCTATCTCTCAGACTTCTTTCTAATATATTGCTTTCTTGCCCACTGCACTACTCCAGGAGGGGGGGGGGGCAACCAAGTTCAAATCAGTCTGGTCAGTCTAGTCCAAACTATTGGTCGCATTATTTCTCAACAGGAATACAGGCAAACCGCTCTGATTTTCAGGCTTGTTGGGCTTGATCAGCTATCGCTGTTTTAATGTAGGCAGTGCTTAATTTGAGCCGGTGCTTTCCGGTGCTGAGCACCGGCACTTTATTGGTTTCCGGTGCTCGGCACCGGCACCTAATTGTCAACACCACACTTAGGGCAGTCTGCCACAAGGTGGCGCTGCTCATGTAATTTAGAGATGAGCAGTATAACAGTTGTTTAGGAAAACAATATACATTAAAAAATTGCTAATACCTGCCTCCCCAGCCATTCCTTTAGCTTTGGGGACCTGGAATAATCTGAACTGTTGCATTTACATGCGAGAGAGATGGTTAGTAGTTGTTTTGGCAGCGATGACAAGGGCGATGTGTGGTGCAAGCTGCAGTGGCCTCCTGGTCAGAGCCCTGGCACTTAATATTTTACAAATTAAGCACTGAATGTAGGTATGATAGGCTAGCTCAGACATGGGTTTGTGCTTGCTGTGTCCTAGGACTCATTGATGAGGTGCATTATATTCTGGCAGAATCAGAAACAAAAACATTAATTGGCTGTGTTTCCTCCCTGACAAGCATGAGGACAGCTTGGTTTTCATCAGCGTAACCAGGACCAGCTCTGCCAGCAGAAACCCTTGACTGGCAAGCCAGTCCACCACTGTTCACAGTGATGGTTATCCACCCATTTTATGGTGTAGTGACTTTCACTGCATACTCCTTTCTGGGGGTTGTTTGACATTAGAACGTATTCCGTTGCAACACATGCCTATACAACACATGCGTTACAATGTGAATGCCATTACCACGTTTAATCTTTACCATGAATTTCTTTGTAAAAGTATGCATGTTAAGGGCATATTCGTGATAAAGGTTTTTCCTGACCCCTGCTCCAAGTCTGGTCCCTTGCGCCCCCGTCCTTTTTTTTAAGTACCCCTCCCCTGTACCCCTGCGCGACCCCCCGTACCAAACCCTTATAACAAATACCCCTCACCTGAACCCTAAAAACTGACCCCTGCGCGACTCCCTACCCCCCAACCCCCAGACCTTCTTCAAACTACCCTGCCCCAGAGCCCTAGCAGTGGACCCCTACTGCCCGCCCCGCCCCCCCCCCCTTCCCGGGCCTCAGCCTGTCTAAAAACTACCCATCCCTTGCCCTGAGCCCTAAAAGGGGACCTTTTAACAAATACCCCTCCCCTGTCCTGAACTCTAAAAACTGACCCTTGCGCGACTCCCTTCCTCACCATCCTCCGGCCCTTCTTCAAACTACCCCGCCCCTGTGACCTAGAAGCGGACCCCTACCCCTGCGTCTCCAGCCCATCTAAAACTACCCCTCCCCTGCCCTAATTACATTAAAACATAAATACATTCAATACATTTAAACACATCAATTTAAAATCCCCCTTACCTCTCCACGACTTCACCTCTCTAGCTCTTCTGAGACGTACAGAGGAAATGAAAGGGTCAGTTTCCTCTAACGACGCGGATAGACCACCCTTACCATACACATACCTTTTCCACACATAGCTTTACAACGTAAAGGCATGCGTGGTAAAGGCTGTGCGTGGTAACGGTGCATGCATTGTAACGCATGCGTAGTTAAGTTTATGCGGGGAAACAACTGAGTTGTAATGGCTGTTTCCCCTTTTGTTAACACCATGGGAGGCATTAAACAGTAAGTAAAGTGCATCTCCTAAACCTGTGGAAACAGATTCATTAGAGAGATCCCCTCCCAGTAGGTGGGGAATCCCTAAATATGGTGGGTGATCTGTGCTGGGGAAGCGGAGGCCACACACACTGCTGAGCTGGAGGGCCACTATAGTGTCAATGGCTTCCTAAGTTTCTGAACAAAAAAACTGCCAGTAAGCTTGTATGCATTGGCTTCCACAATGTACAGTCTTTGAGACAGATGGTAAATATTTCAATGCTGAGCACTTCAATCCGCAGATTATGTTTTGTTTGCAGCATTTGTGTAGTGTGTTACTATAATGTTTATGGTCTAAAGCATTCTCGTAATTCAGGTACAGTCTTTAGAGAATATTGTAATTTTAATGCTTTCATTTTATGTTTCATTCCAGACCATTTATATGATACACAAATCTACCTGGTCTTCAAATGTATAATTTTGAGTAATGCCCATATGAATCTCTTCTTGGGATATGAGGATGGATGGTGGGATCATTCAGAAATATTGTAAAACCAGATTAACCATTGCTTCATCACAGTTTAGAGTGGGAATAGGTTGTTGGATCTTTTGAGCAAGCGTATGGTTACCAGATGACTCCAAGTTATCATGGATATAGTACACCAGTCCACATGTTTCTTGTAATTACAGTTGTGGGAGATTTGGGCTTTAGATTTTTGGTTTTATTGGTTCATTTAAGGTTTGCCCTGACTACACTTCTTAGAATGCATTGGTTTGTAAATGAATGCAAATACCTAAGACCATCAAATCATTTCCAAAGGGATTTAACCCTTTAAGGATGGTGAACACGGGGCACTAAGTAATAAGACAAGTAGGCATTCTTTGTTCAAACATAAATCCTACTATTTTCATTGCAGAAGGAAGACACTACAGTGACTAGATTCTAGTAGTGCCCAGCTCAAATGTAATATTGTCTGAAACAACCACTTTACCCAAACCCTGTTAAAGAGTGCCCAACCCATAAGCACGATTTGTTGTTTAACTCTACAAAACATTGGTGCAAATTCAAGTGACACTTTGTAATACTCCATTGTGTGTCACAGAATGAATTAAAAGCATCAATTTATTAAAGCAAAGGGATCCTTAGAATAAGGCATCTAAAATATACATAATTCTCTTCTTATCCTATAGTAAAAGCTTTGTAACTCACCTGAGGGTGAAGTGGCACATTTGTTAATTCTTGTTAAGAATAGAGTGCTTTTGGAGGCCACTGGAGAATTTGCCTGTCTCGGTCCTTAAAACACCACTCATCTTGACTTGTGATGCGTTTCAACCTCTAAAACAGCTTAAGTTTAATAGAGGTCTTCTTCTGGAGTGCGGTCCTGTGCTGTTTTGTCAATATAATCTTTTATGTCCAGGTCCGAGACAACAGGGGTTCATACATGTGCTGGTCGTACAGTTTCTTTTGATTCCATGCCTTCTATTCTCCTTGTGTCACTGTCACTTTGTCACTTAATGGTCCATCACTCGGCAGCCTTCCGCTTCCTCTTCGTTTTGTGCTGATAACATGGAGTCATCTGGTAACTTAAGCCCCTGGTTTGGGTTGGAGTTAGGCCTGCTTCCTCGTACCATACAGTGCACATTACTACCCACTGGGAGTGAGATACTATTAGTGATACCCTAACCTCTTTTTGCATGTTTTATGTGTTGGTTTCAATCTCCTCTCTTAAATCCATTTTGCCAGTGTCTTTCATTAAAATTAGGGCTCCCAGTTTCATGGTATTTATTTTTTTAACATTTCTGTCTATATTTATCCATATTTACTTTTTGGCCATCTTATTGGTGTTTATCCATATTTATTTTGTGTTTTGTGAATAGAGAAGGTGATAACTCTTATATGTTGTGCACTCATACTTTGGGCTTGTCAGGTTTTAGCACATTACACAGCAAAACATATTAAAATAATGAACCCACTTGAAAAAAATTGGCATAATAGCACAAATAGATATTGAGAGATACAGTATTTTGATCCAATTCATTCAGCTTTGTAACTCCCCATGCTGCCAATATGAACAGCTACTGTACTGAAATTAATTAATTTCAGTATGGAGAGGCACTCAAAACTAGCCAAATTATCTGTATTTTTCAACTTTTAAAAATAAATACAGACAGGAAACCCAATGTTTTTTGTCTGTATTTATCTGTAAAAATCAGGAAAACAAGGAGCCCTAATTAAAATGTTGCAATCTGTTACTTTTTTATGCAAATTGTGCTCTCTAGTTTTGAGTTGATGGACAATAGGCACACACCCTTCCATTGAGCCCGTCGCCCTTCATCCATTACTCTCACTTGACCCTGAATCTCCACATTTCTCTTGCCCGCACAAGCTCACCTACTGCCCAGAAGCCTTCAGACAGCAGGGCGCAGTGCCTGTGCCTGACATGCGCAGTGGCAGAGACAGGGTTATGCAGGCTGATAGGGGAAGACAGGCAACCTTATTTAAAAGTCACTTTCCATCGTAATTGAAGGCAGTTACCCCAACGGATACATCATTTTCTTCGCATCCTTTTTTATGACTGGCAATAACTCAGAAAATTCCGGAACAGATGGAATTTTTATTTGACTCATCGTCTCGGCCTGACTTACAGCGGAGTCGGATTCTTCCAATCAGGCAGAAAGGGCGGGGGGAAATGAAGAGCTCTGACTTGCGTTATCATCTGGATAACAAAGATTAGCATTCAGCACCCCCGCAACCACCCCCGCTCCCCAACGAAGGCACCGTAAACAGCTCTGGGAGACGGGGAAGCGCTGTATGGATGTCCTGTCGAAATTTTAAATGTGTACCGAGTGGAAGTAGTCCATTATTTCTGTCTGTGCACGGCGGCTTCTGGCTTCTGACATCGAATTCTTGCATTAAATTGCCTGTCAAGCCCCCCCCCGTACAAAATCTACACCGCACAAACCCTTCATCTCAGGTGCTAAAAAGGATCGGTCTCACCAGACAGGAGCCTCAATTATGCCTCACATCACTGGCCTAATGCACTTCAGAGGAGTCTTGTGCATTCCCGCATGACTGGCCTCATTCTTTTACGCGTTCTCAAGCCATTTCGCCATACCTTGTGTGCACGTACATGAATGGAATGACAACTGTTTCCATCACTGGCCCGTGTCATGGCAAGCGGGTTGTACAGCAGTGCTTTAAGCGAGACGAGAAAGGTGGGGGCGTGTACATCAAACACACAAAAGGTGATTGTAGTAATGCTTGGAATTTATCTAACCAATGGCAATCGCTCGGGTAGCATTCTTTTGTCCACCATGCAACCTCAGTTTGGACCCAGCCATATGCAAAATCAGTCTTGACCCTGCACCAATGGGAGAAATCCCGCCCGAACTGCCCAGCCAGGTCCTTTCAGAACAAGAACACAAGCAACCCAACACCAGTTTCACCATAATTGGCATCAGTTTGGTGTAGCTTGGTTCCAGTGGCACAGTGAGCGTGGGACCCACATCTGGGCATACCCTTGACACTTAGATATGTTACATCAAACACACAATAGGTGATAGGAGGAATGCTTGCAATTTGTCTGGCAATTGATCGGGGTAACATTTCAAGCCATCGTTCTTTTGTCCACCATACCACCTTAGTTTGGACCCAACCATATGAAAATCAGTCTTGACACTACTCCAATGGGAACAGTCCAGCACGAACTGCCAGGCAGTGGATCACTTCTTGGAAAGGCAGGGACAGGAAGTGGAGAGAGGAGGGTAAACCAGTAAGGACTGGACAGGCTATGGGCGATATCACAAGAGACCAGCTGTGCCAGAATTTAAAGAACAAGTGCTAGATTAGGAGCATTAAATGAAAAGACGTTCCCATCAGCTTTGAATTGGTTTTATTATGATGTGTGGGCAATTACAAGAGCAGGCTCTGATAGCCCTATACACTTTACAAGAGTCTGATGACCTAGACGTGTCACCAGGCTCTTATACTTCAGTTCACTCCCAATCACACTTCAAATCACATACCCCAGCGGTGCATTGAGACCTCACTAACCCTTCACACAGCTTCTTTATTGTTTCCTCTGTTCTTCCGCCTGATAGTGGCATCAGACATGTCAGTAAAGTCTGGTTCATTAACCACCATTGGTTTCAAATGCTGAAATGGAGACTCACACTTCCTACACAACTCTGGTTTTAAAAACTTAGCTGTACTCTGCATTAGACATAAGCTGTGGGACTGTGGCCGTGGATGGAGGCCATAGTGGGAGCTCTTGTGGCTGGGGCAGGACAGGCAGATACATCCTTCACTTGTGTTGACCCCTCCTGCTTTCAGTACTTCTGGCTTCTCTTGGCGTCTCTTCTACAGGCAAGCAATCTGTTGCTGCAAAGATGACTGCCCACTTTAAATCCAAGGAAACACTCGCATGCCTGCATTGCAGGGCAAGATGAGGCCGCTGCATCCTGAACTCCTTGGCCTATTAGTCCAGTATACACTTTATTGCCTAACACTTTGCACTAGGTTTGTGTCACAAACAGAAATAAAAAATCCTGATTTGCTTCAGAAAGTTACCTAAGGTAATGCAAAGTAGCGCTATGTGGTACTTTGCACTACTTTGAGTCAAGGGGACATACCATGGGTGGTTCACGGGCCTTATCCAGCAACCACCCATGGGTTTTGATTCACATCTCTGTCTGCAAAGATTTGTAGACAGAGATCTGTGTTGTGTCAATAATTACGCTTGCTTGAGGCCAGAGTAACAGTGCACCAACTTTCAATACTCTCCACATTTTTCTAACTTTGCACAGTAGCAGCTGCTACCGCACCGGGGTGGTGGGGCGCGGGTGTGGGGGACAAAAACAGAAAAAAAACTTACCTGAAACGCCCGCCGCCTCATCTTTGTCCTCCGTCCCTCCAACATTTTCCTGCACCCCCCGGCCAGCAGCAGGAAGCGCCCGCCCTCCCAGCCTCCCCATAGCCAAACGCAATTCTGCAATGCAGCGTTGTGATTGGTCTGAGCGCTGTGGATCGGTGCTCAGATGGGGACTGGGGACTGCACTGTGTAATGCAGCCTGGTGGGGGACATGTAAAGTGCCCAAGCCTGCTTGGGCGGCCCGAGAGGGTCAGCCAAGCAGTCATGTGCACTTCAGGAGTGAAAACCACTCCTCTCCCTACTCCACCAGCCCCACCCCGCCCGAGAACCACTGAAGTATATAGGACAAATAAAATGATAATAATAATAGTTATTATCATTTTATTTTTCCTTTTGTTCAGTGGGACGATGCTCCTCCGCCTTAGCGGAGGAGCTGCCACTGACTTTGCATGTGTGCTGACTGCCCTGCTCACATAAAAAGTGGGAAAAGTATTAAAGTGTAAATTTGAGATTGGAAGGTCCCCCTTCCAATAAAAAAAACTATGCTTGACAGAACACACACTCCCTTGCACTATGGTGCAAGGGACTGTACATTGGCACATGGCAGCCTAAAGTATGCCAGCATAGAAAGTGAAGAAAACAACACTATACAGCCGTGGTTCCTTCATTCGAGCAGAGGAGTGTCTACCCACTGCTAAAAAACTCTGAAAAGTTGAAAACTAAAATGGCAATAAAATGTATTTATTATCAGATTATTTTTCACTGCTCCCGAGCCAAGCATGAGGGCGGGGCTGGACCATTGCTGCTGACTGGCAGCAGGAGAGGAGTGATGCACACTCCAGTTTAAAGTGCGCATGTCACTTTGGCCGACTGTTTTGCGACGGCCAGCCTGACACACGCACTTTCAACCTCTCCAACCCAAGCTGTCTTAGACAGCTGGGTGGAGAGCAGGCAAAAGTCCCCAGTGTCTGAGAGAGCTTCGAGCCAGTCTACTCCAGCCAATCCTGGCACTTCTCTCATGCTGCTTAACATTATCAGCAGCATGAGAGAAACGTCTGGAGTGGTTAAGGTTGTTGGCTCTGAAACCATGTGCTCATCGACTGAAGAGCACTGAGGAGGACCGGAGGAGGTAAGCCAGTGGGTAAGTACATATTTTCTTTTTAAGTTTATGACCCACTGACAGGCAGTGAGAATTTCTCACAGTGGCTATCAGTGGGTCATAAAATTAAAAACAAAAGCTCTCAGTCGTGGTCCATTATAAACACTGTTTATAACAAGCCACATTTAAGGGCTTTGGCGTTGATCCAAAAGGAATTCTCACCGTCTGTCAGTGCCTGTCAGTGGGTCAAAATGATTTATTGTTTGCCCCACCACTTATGCATGTCACCAGCCACCACTGACACCATATCTTGGTAGATATGGTGCTCTTCTGCTCTCTCCCTTTCACAAAATGCAGCACAGCGACTTTGGCTCCTGCACTTTTTTGTGTGAAACGTTTTCAAATCTTCCCCAATATTTCTGAGAGCTAAGAGCAGTAGCAATCACAGTCTTTCTTTTCAAGTGATTATATACATTCAGGGACTTGATTTTGTGACCACATGGTACAAAAAACATTTGGGTATAATGGAGTGACTATTAAGAAAATGCAGAGTGGGTGATACAGGAAAAATTATTGAACCCCAAATTGAGGTTATTAGTACTGCCACCAAATAAGTTACTAATTACTTGGTAGAAAATGCATTCACTTGAATGATGAATGCTAGAGTTCTTTGGATGTTCTTGCCCAGCTGAAGTCTAATTCTGGCTGGTAATACTTTAGCCAGCAGTTACTCGAAATATGAAGGAAAATTACTAGCACTGCGCTGGGTTTGCATCACAAAAGTGACACAAAGTGGTGCAAAGTATAGAATTGGGATTTACTTTCCAGGGCAGAACTTGTGCTACTTTACATTACTTTTAATCAAGGGGACATGCCATGGGTGGTACAGGGGCATTCCTATGCAACCAGCCAAGATTTGTGATGCTAAGCCCTATGTACTAACATTTGTAGACTGAGTTTTGTGCCAAAATATAACACCTCTTTGCTGCATTGTTCAGCACACCTACTTTGGGCTTGAATTTGAGTTTGGCAGACAGTTTATTCCATCACAAGTGTGACGGATATCCCGTCTGCCTAATTACAAGTGCCATTGGATATAATGCACTTGTAATATGGCAGATGGAATAGCCGTCACGTTTGTGACGGAATATCCCATGCATGGAACTCAACTCAGGCCCTATGTTTGGAAAGTTTTAAACTATGTCTTAGCATAATATTTTGTAGTGGAAGAGTACCTTTTATTACCTTGTCTAATAGCATGCTTCAGAGTAGGGCATGCATGCATTTTTAGCCTTCAATTTTGAGTTAGATGTTCAGTAAGCTTTAATCGCAGAATCAAGTATGGTAAAACATCAGTTTGTAAAGAATAAAATACATATCAGAGTCTTGGATTACTTTGACTCCCCCTACAACATGTTGCTGAGTGTTTGATGATGGAAGTTCCCTCTTAACCATGATTCCTCAGTGAAATCTTTGTCAGCTCTTCCTGTCTGGAGATAAAAGTATGGGTGGGCCCATGGAGCCCAAGCTTACCTTTTCTAAGAATGCAGATGCCATTTGTTGTCCAGTGGACTCCTCTTCTTACTAAGACATAAGACCTGACTTTCAAAAGTGTGTGAGATGCCTTGATGTTCCTTGGAAAGAGATAACAGCGAAGAAGAGAATATCCTTTTTAGGAAGAGGAGAAGGAAATCTTCATTTCCTTTCTGTCATAGCTAACTGGGAGAAATCTAACCCATCTTCCCCTGGTTGTGATTTGGCACATGTCTGACACATACAACACAGCTCACCTCCCATTTTGACTCCTTTACAGCTTAGAAGCTGAGTATGGAGACACATATATGCTTCAGGAGACATATATACTCTGCTGTGTTTAAGGAAACAAGGGCGTTCGTGATGGGGCCTTGGGGGCCCATGAAAATGTGTCTATCCAACAGGAGAAAGGGTCAGAGTACCCTTGACTGCCCAGACTAGGAATGCTCCCTCTGTGTTCATAAATGGACCCCAGTTTCCCTGTGATTACCGTCAGTATAGTGAAGGGAAAAACTGGTCAATGGCAAAGACTTCCCCCTATGAGAGTTGAGAACTGGTATTATCTCTGCAGAGGGTTCTGAGCACTTCACCTCGGAACTGCAGGGTCTGGTGTGACCCACATTTATGTTGCCAAGGCACTAAGGTTAACTGCCTCCACCCCGCCCCCTAATACGGTGTCTGAGGCAACATAATCCAAGCGCTTGGATTCTCAGTCATTGCATATCAGGAATTTACTTGGAAGTAAAAGAATGAACCATTATCCTGAAAATCAGTTTGATGGTTATAGTGTGCAAAAAAGAAAGCAACTGTAGATAGTATATACATTTTGAGAATGATATGCTATGTGAAAAGTTGCTAAGACATATCTCTCGACTAAGACATGGAGTGCAGACATCAGTGTGTAACCTGAAAGTCACAGGTTCGAATCCCATGAGGTCTGAGCAGACTTCTATTCTTCCAAGCGTGGTAAAATTCATACCATTGAGGTAGGCAATGATCAAAACCTGTTTTCCATATCTCGAGGCCAGACAACTGGGGGAGAGTGCTACTATAAACATGAAAAGTCATTACATTTTTTTTATTATAATTGAATCGCATTCATAATGTGATCTGCCTGTGATACTTATGGCTTTTCAGCCAAGGATAGTGTAACTATCATGATAAAGTCCACCTTTTGCCACCATACTTGCAAGAATTTCTTGAGGCTGGGTGACCGAGCTTGCAGGCCATACCTTGAATGTATTGGAATATTTTATGGCTGCCATTCAGAACCTGCAACTTTTCAGTCGGTTTTATGTGAGAATTGTGCTGTAAAATGTAACATTTGCCCCGTTTTTTTCATACTTTTGTCAGGTAAACTTCTGACCTTGAATTGCCAGTCAAATAGATCCCCTGAAGGTTGTCCGTTACTTGGTGGAATTTGGGCCTAGTAATTACAACCCAGCACTTTCGAAGTGCACCAGTTGTCAAAAGGGGGGCTAAAGCTGTCTTCTCTTTATCGCTCAACAAGAGGGGGTGGAGATGTCTTCTCTTCGTTGTCTCTTTACGGGGGAGGGGGGTCTTGAGATGCATTCCCCTCATCCCCAGAACAGTGGGCGGGAGGTTGTTCTCATTACCTCTGAACGCGGTGTGTGCGCCTGACCGGTCGGAGTGGACATGTCACCTGTTACAATTACGCTGCCTTATACAGTCAGCAAGATGTTGCGTCGAAGATATCACGCGTCACGTGGTTCGGAGATATCTCCCTTACAACCCTGGGCCCGTCTCGCTCCTGAGGACTGGCGCTACTGATTTGTAGCTCTCATTACAGGGGCGTTTGCTGTTACAATTAAGCTGCTTTATACAGTCAGCGAGATGTTGCGTGGAAGATATCTCGCGTCACGTGGGTCGGAGATATCTCTCTTACAACAACCCTGGGCCCGTCTCGAGCCTGAGGAGTGGCGCTACTGATTTGTAGCTCTCATTACAGGGGCGTTTGCTGTTACAATTAAGCTGCTTTATACAGTCAGCGAGATGTTGCGTGGAAGATATCTCGCGTCACGTGATTCGGAGATATCTCTCTTACAAAAACCCTGGGCCCGTCTCGAGCCTGAGGAGTGGCGCTACTGATTTGTAGCTCTCATTACAGAGGCGTTTGCTTGCAGCGAGGTTAGCTCACGTGAGACTCTTTTCCCGAGCAGAGTGGACTCCTGGAAGAAACAGAGACAGCCTTTAATTACTTTCAGCATATAATGAGTGTAATTAGCTGCGGTGGTGAGGAGTCAGCTTATTGTTTTAGGGCACGACTTGGAATTATCGAAGATCCAAGGCTGGGAGAAAACTTGTAATTAGTGACTGTTACAGTCATAGGGCGCGGAGACCCCGCAGAGACATTCTGCTGCTGGGGGGTTTATCAGCAGGAAGTTTGCGGAGGTGTGGTGGACGCTAATCAGGCTAAGCGGGAGAGCTCTGTATCACACCCCCGTGCCCCAGAGGTCTGGATCTTCATTAACTGAAATCCCCGACTGAAGACTGGAGGAAAGGAAGAGAACGATGTCGGAGAAAAGGAGGAGTGAGTGAGACTACTGGGAGGAGAATGAGGCCAGTGATGGACCGAATTGGTGTAATTTCATGGAAATGAATGAGGCTAGTGTTGGGAGTGAGTGAGATTTGAGGGTAGAGTTGGAAACCAGACGAGACATGAGTGAGATAGCTGGGAAGGCCCCGAGGCCAGTTATTGGACGAGTGAGTGAGCCGTCAGTGAAGAGAATGAGGCCAGTGGTCAAAAGAGTGAGTGAGACTTCTGGGAAGAGACTGAGGCCAGTGTTGGTAGGAGTGGGTGTGATTTCAGGGAAGATAATGAGGTTAGTGATAGGAGTAAGTGAGACTACAGGGATGAGTACCAGGCCATTGAAATGTGGAGTGAGGGAACAGAATGAGGCCAGTAGTGGGAGGAGTGAGTGAGACTAAAGAGATGGGAATTTAACAAACGATGGCGTACATAAGCTTGACCAGTCACGAGAATGAAGAGGGCGATTGGAAGAGGAAGAGATACATCAGGGAAGAGATTGAGTGCAGATATATGAATTATGAAAGAGAGAGTTCAGTGAAAGGAATGAGGCCAGTGGTGGGAGGGGTGAGTGAAACTTCAGCCAAGACAAAGTGGGTAGTGACGCAATGAGTATGTGAAACTTTAGAAAAGAGAATGTAAGTGGAATATGAGAAAAGAGTGAGACTTCAGAGAATAGAATAGGGCAAGTGACTTGAGGAATGAGTGGCACTTCATTAAAGAGACGGAGACCTATGATGTGGAGCATGAGTGACATCAGTGAAGCGATTGGATCTTCAGCTACAGAATAAAGACAGTTATGTGAGAAGTAAATGAGTCTTCAAAGAAGAGAATGAGGCCAGCGATGATAGGTGTGAGAGGGCTAAGGTGAAGGGAATGATGCCAGTATTTGGGGAAGGATTATGAGTTCAGTAAAGATAACGTGGAATGTGATGTGAGGGATGTATGATATCTCAAATAAGAAAATAAAATCAGAGGTGTAGAAGAGTGACATTTTAGTGAAGGGAATGATTGCAGTGAAGCATGAGCGACACTCTTTGGGGTGAGTTAGACTACTGATGTGTGGACGAAAGGGTATTTGTTAATGAGAATGAGGCCATTAAAATGGGGGACTGAGGGAGATAATAAGGTTGGCTGGAGAGAATGAGTGAGAATTTAGGAAGAGAGGAAGACTGGAGGTGTTGGGAACGAGTGATAATTCAGTGAAGGGGACGAGTCCAGTAACGTGCTTCAGTAGCGGGGCCTCGATGAAGGGAAGGATGGCTTTGGGATAGGACACGAGTGAGACCCCGAAGAAGAGATTGAAACCGTGATGCGGCGACTGTGGGCGACTCGAATGCAGAGAATGAGCCACCAACGTGATATGGAGAAAGAGAGAGGCCCTAATGAAGTGAAGACGGGAGGCGATGTGGGCAAAGCGAGATGCCAATGAAGGGAGTGTTACAAGAATAAACAAACGCCAATGCTGACTCTATTGAACCAATGATTTCAGTTTGTGGTCACACAACTTAATTACTATGATCACCATTTAATTTCAATGTTATTTATGAAAAACCTTCCAATTTACATACAACTGTCATCGACAGAGGAACAACATCATCATTACGCAATAAATGTAAATTGATTTATTTCATGATGACGTTGTTCCTCTGTTAAATGGTGATCACGGTAATTAAGTTGTGTGAACACAGACTGAAATCATTGTGTTGGTTAGAGTCAGCATTAGGGTTTGTTTGTTCTTATAATTTTGTAGTGGCCTAGCCTTGCTGACGTGAAATTGGCCCAACCCCTTGTTGCTATTTAATGAAGTGAGTCTGGCAGTAATTCAAGAATTAGTGTCAATCAATTGAACAGTATGAGGCTTTTGTAGGGCAATGGGTGAGACCCAAGTGAAATATGAGGTTCATGACGTGGAATGATTAACATTCCAGTGAAAAGAATGATGACACACACGCAGTGCTTAATTTGAGCCAGTGCTTTCCGGTGCTCAGCACCGGCACTTAATTAGTTTCCGGTGCTGGGCACCGGCACCTAATTGTCACCACCATACTTAGAACAGTCTACCACATGGTGGCGCTGCTCATCTAATTTAGAGATGAGCAGAACAACAGTTGTTTAGGAATACAATATACTTTAAAATAGTGCTAATACCTGCCTCCCCAGCCATTCCTTTAGCTTTGGAGACCTGGAATAATCAGAACTGTTGCATTTACATGCGAGAGAGATGGTTAGTAGTTGTTTTGGCAGCGATGACAAGGGTAATGGGTGGTGCAAGCTGCAGTGGCCTCCTGGTCAGAGCCCTGGCAATATTTTACAAATTAAGCACTGCACACACGCCAGAAATAGGACACTCTGCAGGGTCTCTGCACCCTATAACAGTAAAAGTCCCTACTAACCAGTTGTCTCCCAGCCCTGGATCTTTGATAATTATAAGATATGCCCCAAAGCAATACCAAACTCTCCACCGCCACTATAAGCAGGACCATGAAACTATGCAGCAGTGGAGGACCAAATCATACAGCAGGTACTTCTAAGTAGTGTGGCTTGAAAAAGCATATTGTGTTGCCTAATGCGGCACAATCTGTGGCAGTGATAATCAGCTATTTTCTCATTTTAACAAATTAATACGGTTTGGGGAATAGTATCACCCCATTAAACCCAATTGTGCAGTCGAGCACAGCAATCAGCAATCCAAGGGGGGGCAGGTACCCTTTGCAATGGAGTTGTCAGTATGGGGCTGCACGTGCATCACTTTTGTTTAATTAACTTTTGACCCGCTTGACTTACTTACTGCCCAGTATGACGGCTGGCATGTTGGGCAACAATAAAAGACCTCAACTTCTGTCTGTCTTGGGCAAATTTCTGTACTGTGACCAGCTGGGGTTCAGATTCTTCATTTCTGTTTCCACAGTTTCCCTTCAGCTGTTCTTTGGCCTGCCTTTTTTCCGTTTAGCTTCTAGGGTCCAGTAGTTCCTGGTTGGAGATGGTTTGCGGCCAGAAAATGCAAAAGATTCTTCTCAGGTTACTGGTGTGACCTGCTTGAGCTAGAACTTTTTTTGTTAAAATCTGCAAATTATGCAGCAGATTGTGTATGATGTGGCAAGTGTAGTAAATCCATAATTATGCAGAAATATTGCAGCTGCAGAAACACATCATCCAGTGGCCCTGGCCATAGTATAGCATTCTAGCCTGCTGCCCTAGGCTAAATTGGTCATTAAAGGATGGTAATGGCACTGCTCAGGCCTGTAACTAACAACCAGATTCTGGGTGAGGACCTTTTACAATCAGTATAGCCGGAGGTAGAAGGGCTTTAAGGCTATTAAACACCCCACCGCTGAAGGTAGAATGTTCTAAATAAAACGGGAGAAACAGAAAGACAAACACTAGAATTTGTGGCGCAGAATTTCATACCGTCCATCACTGGCCTTGAGCCACTCCATTGTCTTGAATGGAGCACCGAACTTTCTGTGGTTATAATATTTGTTAAATTAGTGAGACTAAACTGAAGGAGATGAGGTCTCTAAAGGAGAATGAGTGATGACCAATTGAAATGTTTGCAGATTGTGATGTTGAATAAGTAAAACCCAATTAATTGTATATGGTCAAGATTTCATGAGTGACACCCAATTGGATCATTCAAGATCTGTGATGTGGAATGACCAAGATTCATTTAACTCAAAGGTTTCTCTATTTGACTCTTTGTAGGTCTGGCATAGAGCAAGCGTAAGCTATATTGCAAACCTCGTATAATACAAAAAACCATAAATACAAATCAATACATATATACAGATATATAAGGGCTTTAGGTCGTTTCATCCATCGTTACCTATTAGTCTGTTCAGCTGTCATTTACATTGTTCTTCTGCTCACCGCAGCATACAGTATTAGGTAATGGGTCAGCCCGCTGCAGCCATTGGTCCTCTTGCACTGTGAGTGATGGGATTTTTTCCTGATCACTTCTGCATATCCACCTAAAATTGAAGTGCAATTCACTGCCAAAGCTGATGGCCCAAAACTTTACTTTGCCAATGTTTTTTTTTCAGTTTCTTATCTTTTTTTTTTTTATTTTACTAATTCTTGTGTGTTGAAGCTAATACTTCAGTTCATAGTAATTCAAAGCCAATAGGACCATTTATTTCCTACAATAATAGTCATATTTTCCTGTGATGTACAATAAAACTAACAAGGGTTTCTGTGCCTATTCTAAGTACATCTGACTGCTTGGAAGTACCGGTACAGTGCGATTAAAATTATACATGGCAGTTAATATTTTTAAATTGCATTTTTTTAAATGCAAACATAAGACCACCGCTAAGAGGTGGTGGCATATTTTCTTTTTCTGCTTTTAATTTTGCGACACATGCTCACAATGAAACAAGCATTTGCAATGCAATAGGTCTCGCATTTACGCGAGTTTGAGCTATTGACATTGCAAATAACAATGCCTTTTATTTTTGTTTTCGTTTTTGAAACATAAATAAAAGGCATTGTCATTTACAATGCCAATAGCTTAAACTCGCGTAAATGCGAGACCTATTGCATTGCAAATGCTTGTTTCTTTGAGGACATAGCCTCATAGTTTCAGTACAGTGAGGAGGAAGGCGTACAAGAGGTATCTCTATGACAGGACTCATGAATGCAGGTTTCTGTCCCCACAGGACGAGGAGGTGAATTTAGGAACACTTCTTGTTTTCAAGATACTTGCCAAATGCCGGCCTGTTGGAGATCCGATGGATTTCATTACTCTGTTGTCCCAAAATTTAAACTGTATACCAGAGACCTCCAGACTCACTCATTGCGAGTAAGATTCACTGACTTGGAGATCTGGTTAAGCTCTCACAACTGCCTAAATGTCACATCTAGGACGAAAGAGCTAGAACCTGAACTATCAAAGTGAATCTTTTCAAAGCGCTTCTAGATGGAGAGTAGTTGTTGTGAGCTGTAAAGAGTTCCAGGAGCAGTTCAACCACAAAGCAAGCTGTCCTACAAACTGCTTCACTTGATGTGAGAAACCACTTTGGGCACTCAAGGAGTGTGGTTTCATCCTATTTGGAAGCCATTAGACTACTTTGGTGACGTTTTGGGCTTTTCTGGAGCAGCACAGAGCCGAGCGCTTCTTTTATGCGCCTACAGAGCATAAAGTGAATTTATTTAACCGGACATTTTTCAAGTTAGTGATTTCTTTTCAGACAGCAAAGCACAGAAACTGAAAGAGGCAAACCTGTACTATCTGACAATAAAGCACCAACTGAGAGAACTAGCGGATTAAATGAATTCGCTTTACACCCTGTAGGTGCATAAAATAGGAGCTCGGCTCTGTGCTGCGCCATTAAACCCCATCATGATACAGCCCCTGGTGTTATTTAATTTATTTTAGATTTATTTTAACCTTTTTATCACTTCAAGGACGTCACTTCTCGTGCTATTTTTGATGTCAAAGTTTCTGTGACACCTTTCTGTGGTCATCAAAAATGCTAATTAGTTGTCACTCCTAAAAAGTCTCAAAACTTTGAGAGCTCTGGAATAAATCATGTTACCCTTTCAAGCACTGGCTTCCTTGCGTTTTCTCTACGCGACAATAAAATTGCCAGTTCTTTAAAACGGCGCCGTTCAAATTTGAAAGCGTAAATTTCAAATGCTGGTGCACAAAACCTAAGTACCAGAGTCTTTCTTGCTATGATACGCACCGTCGCTCTGAATGGGATTCCCATCCTGCGCAGTTTGATATTACAGATACAAATCTCGATCCTCCCTGAAGCTCACGCGAAGCTCTTAGGTGTGACCCTGCTCGGCAGCTGTTCATTCTTCAAGGAGAAGCATTGATTTCACGCAGTTTGTTTTCCCGGCGCTGTTGGCTGTTAACGATCACAACGGAAATCGTGGCATTGAGAACTCGGATTATTGAGATTCAAGGCCAGTGAGATAATCTTGGAAAATGCCGATTTATTCCAGAAGAAGAAAAAGGAATACAAAGTAATAATTCAGGCTCAAAATGGCATTTCACCTTCCTCAACACATTCATGTAAATCGACTGTGGCAAGTGGTGCGCGCACGCGCGCCACAGCTAAGCATGTGATTTCAATTATCACGCCCGTGTCTGGGCACGATAATTGAAACCACATGGCCTATTGGTGTCTATTATGCGCACCAAGCGCGTAATAGACACCAAAAGGCCATGGGAGGAGCATTGCTCCTCCCATGGCCTATTGGTGTCTATTACGCGCACCAAGCGCGTAATAGACACCAATAGGCCATGGGCGGAGCAATGCGCCCGCCTTTGGCCAATTGCGTGCAGTCTTTTATAAAAAGACGCACGAAAAGGCCAATGGGGTAGCACAAAAGGAATCGCACACGCACAAGCGTGTGCGATTCCTAGATCAGTGCTGAATCCCCGTTTTTCACCTACTAAATGTCTCGCGCTGCGCGAGCACGGTTGCGCAGTGCAACGCTAGGCGCGAGACCTAAAAAAACACCCCAGCATGCCGAGGCTAAACCAATTGGCTGTTCCTCTGCTTATTTCAGCAGATGATATCTGTTCTCTAAGTTCACCCTAGTGTACAACTGTGAGAACCAGGAACTTACCGTAACTGAGAAACTAGGAGCTGATCCAGTCAGTCACTCAGAGCCACTTATTACGAGAAGTCGCGGCCCGTGCCTTACCTTGTGCTCTCCGCATCGCTGACTCGGCGATGCGGTGAGCGCAAGGTAAGTGTTTTTTATTTATTTATTTTATTTTCCCTATCCGTCGTTTGTCACCTCCACTCCCCCTAACCCCGCCCGCAACCACCGCACTTACCTGCGCGGGCCGCCACTGATTATGAGTGTATAGTTGACTGAAGCTTTTATTATTAGTTAGTAAGGGCCAGCAACATGATATCTGTGCCAAGAAGTTTAGTATTTTATATTTACAAGTGCTGCATCACTTTACTTTATATCTCAGTTGTATATTTATAAACAGTCCCACACTGTGTACTTAGGGGGGCAAATTTACTAAGAATTCACTTAACACAGCAAGTTTCTGCACAGGGTTTCGTGAACTGGAGACAGCAGAACAGGATCATATCTGCTTAATTATGGGACTGTTTTTCTCTCTCTCCTCTCGATGTGTCAATTTAGGCCGTCCTGTGCCAACACACACACCTTTGCACAGTGGTGCAAGTCTGTGTTGATGATGTCAAGCATAGGTTTTGTACTGGAAGAGGACCCATCCCTTTCTATGCTTTGACATAGTTTAACGCTTTTCTAACATTTTGTGTGTGTTGTACAATACAACACAAATGCAAAGCTAGAAACGTTTTGAGAAAAGAACACGTTTCTCTGACATTATGCCTGCTTCAAGGGGGTGTGAATATTTTGTGTAAATCCCTGTCTACCACTATTAGTACTTGTGGGTGGCTACATGGGAATGCCCATGTACCACCCATGTTATGCTCCGTTTTTGCACAGTGATGCATAGTAGCACAAGCATTATTTTGGGCCTACTTTCCAGCACAAACCCTGTCTTTCACTTCAAAGTAAATCCCAAAATGAACAAGTTACAGCGATCAGAGTCACTTTTGTGATGCAAACCACCGGAAAGTGTTGATAAATTTGGCCCACGGTGTACAGGGTCAGATGTATCTACTGCCTGATCCTGGGGAAGAAACAAACAAGATTTTTTATACACTTTCTCTACTATCGGGTCACGGGGAGATTTTCACCAAAGTGATAAATTTTCTGGTTTTTTTTGTGGTTCCTAAAATGGGTGTCATCTCATTCTGCAACCTTTACTTCTTTTTTTGTGATCAATACAATTAATTTGAAAAGTATTACGAGCTACGCCAGATATTTCTTCCATAATCACAAATAAACTCGAGCAGGTTTCAAAGACAGCTTTAGCTGCCAATCACCTTCACAACGCACATCCCCACTCATTCTCACATCTGTCCGAGTCTCCTGTCAGAGTCTCTGCCAGCGGCACCATCAGTCCCGCTGGCAGCTGGCACGGCGGAAATGGAAGAAGGTGCTTCCCTTCCCTGTCGTCATTTTGTTGAGGAAGCCCCCGCCCGGCCAAGCGAGCAGTTCGGAGCCCCTTCCTCCTCTCTTTTCCACCCAGCTTGCCTTCGTTCCACCAGGGGGGGCTGTTATGGGTTTAAACTGCCTCCCATTGTCGGATGAGGTAGGATTGTGTCAGATGGTGGGGGTCGAGGACGGCAATCCCGAACTACGGTTCCACCATCTTAGCCTCCAGGCCATTCCCCTCTGCTGCTTCATCCTTTCAATACCCCCACCCACTGCACACGCTCGCTCCATGTTGCTGGCCCCCACCCTGTCCATTCTTTCCAACACCCATCTGTTGCTCCAATGTAACCAGCTCCCCCCCACCCGCTCCTCCAATGCTCCAGACTTCCTTGTGGTCCTTAAACTAAAATGATTTACTTTTATGTTTTTTGTAAGCCCAGTACTTGCATTTGCTGCCAGGCAGCTCTCCTGTCAAAAAAGCACTTTTACTTAAGTAAAGTGTTGTACTTATCACTCCAAGTGGCACTCGCCATCTTAGATTGGTAAATAAAAAAAATGGCACCCGCAGCATTTCATACGCATGCGCATGCGTGGTGACCATGCATGCTTAAATTTCATCACATATAAGTTTGCCAGCAGCATTATGATGCATTAACGCTCATGTCATTGCAGCTCTTTTCTTTTTTCTTGCAGCTGTTGCAAAGCATTTGGCAAATACACTGGCAAAGCCTATAGCTTAAGAATTTGTCAATGATTGTTTTTGTTTGCAGTTTCGATTCTGTGTGGTTATGGTAAAGATACGTTTTTTCTTGTACCGAATTTTAA
Organism: Calotriton arnoldi; assembly: GCA_963921515.1. Classification (NCBI taxonomy): domain Eukaryota; kingdom Metazoa; phylum Chordata; class Amphibia; order Caudata; family Salamandridae; genus Calotriton; species Calotriton arnoldi. The sequence goes on from CAWUFW010002311.1 coordinate 121,451, forward strand.
TGTAACTGATGAATTAGTTGAACAAGAAAAGAGATGCATAATACACATTCTTAAGTCTGAGATGCATAATACACATTTTTAAGTGTTGTAAAGTCATCCTGTGCCCTGGGCACCCCCCAACTTTTTGCTGACTGGAACTTGTGGTAACTGACTCTGACTGACCCTGGGCTCTGTTTAACCAGGCCCAGGGCCAGTGCCATGCTGAAACACTTAGATAACAGTAAAGCACCTACATACACTAGGGTACACTTTGGGTTGGGGTACCCCTGTAATTGGCATGACCTACCCCATAAGCCCCTAGTATATAATAGGGCAGGGGATTGAAACTACCTAGAAGTCCCCAGTATCCTGGCGCATGGCAGTTTAGAGGCCAGCAGCCTTTTTGCACTTGCATGTGTGCCCTGCTGAAGCCTGTGGTCAGTTTAAAAGCAGCCCTGGGCGCCAGGATTGCTCTTAAACATGTAAATTGTGGCCAAACTCGACTTTGGGGTTTGGGGCACTTAAAACTGGTCAACCTAAAATGTTTTGGCATAATAATGACCCCCAGGGTCTCCCTAGGTATCCCAGGGGTGGGGGGTCAGGTATCTATAAGGTAGACCCTTATAAAATGAGTTTATATATGCCCTGGGTTAAGTGAAATTCACATTTCACTCTCCCCATTGTGTAAAGTGCTGCCCAAATTCGACTTTGATGCTGGGGGCACTGGGCATGGAGGATCTGCAATATTTTTACAGATTCAGCACCCCTAGGGTCTCCCCTAGGTGACCTATGGGTTGGGGGTCCTGTGAAAATAAGCCAAGTACTTATAAAATATGTTTTTGTAAGTCCTGGTGCTGGAAAAATGGCCCATGTCATTTTTCCCATTGCAAACCCCCTGCCCCATAGGTTAACATGGGGAAAGTTATTAAACAATAACTTCTGATAGGAGAGGGATAAAGATTCCATTCAAAGACTCACTAGAATGGTATTGATAAATCCTACAATATGATGTTATTTAATTTTTCCCAAAGTGAACAGACAAGAAGTTATAACACTTTCTGGGTTTTAGTTCCAAATCCAGCCTTCCAGTGCTCTGCCCTGATTGGTCAGAGTTAAGGGGATTAGCCAGCCTGCCTGAAGAGGTGATAAAGATCCCCTGGGGCCAGCCAGATGGCCTGGGAGGGCAGTGAGCTGTTCTGCAGGAATGCCAGGCCAGGGGAGGGGTCGTAAACAATGAGCTTCAAAGGGGCAGAGCCCAGAGCAGTGTCATTAACAGCTTTGAACCCCCACCTCAGCCAGATGGCAGGATTAAGGAAGATATGTGCAGATGTAGGGAGGAGAGGCTAGGTTAATTAGCCAACTCAGTGGGAGTGTTTAGCCAGCTCTTACCTCCTTGCTGGAAAATCAGCCATTATGGATTTGGAAGCTTTGTTGCACTCTGGGATAGAATAATGCCACACTCTGCAGGAAGGAGTCACTCAAGTGGGAGGGTACCCTACTCCTATTGGTGAAGCTTGACCTCCTGGATGACCCAGAGACTGTGGAATAAGTATCTGAGAGAGGCCCAGCCCCTCAGATCTGCTGCTTGAAACTGAAGAAAGCAAGACTGGCCCTGCTGAAAACTTCTGCTGTGCAAAGACTTCTAAGGCCTGACCTCTGGAGACTGCACCACCTGAAACTACAGCTTTGTGGACTAACTGTGCTGAGTAAAAGAAGTCAAGAGTGGACTCCTGCAAGCTACAGGTTAACAGAGCTCATCTGGACCCTCACCACCAAGAATCACCAACCTGGGGAGCTACCAGGGGATTTGTAAGGGTGACGTCCAGTGCATTGTGGGAATTGAAGTCCTCAACTTTCAAGGACCATCTTGGAGCTTCCAGACCCTTGGAGTAAGTTTGAGACACTTTGGGACCATTTGAGGAACTTCAGGAAGAAGTTCAGAAAGTTTGGGGAACTTTGGAGGAACTTTGAAAAAAAGCTCCATAGGGGGACCGACTCATCCTGGTCAGCCAAGCCGCCTGCCTTCAACCGCGAGCCGGCCAAGCCCACCAGGTTCGTCCCGCTAAAAGCTCCATCGCATCGACTTCCAGAGATTGACCGGGACTAGCGAAAATCTGAAGCCGGCGAACCCTCACCGGATCCGGCTACATGAGGAGCATCGAGGGACCCCACGAGAAAAAGCTCCAGAAAAGCTTCTAAGTCCGCTCGTAAGAAAGTCGACCGGGATCAACCGCGAGCGCCAATCCGCCTGCCTTCCATCGCGTGTCGGCCTGGATTGTTGGATTGCCCCGCTGAAGCGATCTTGAAAAAGTTTCTAAGTCCGCTCCAGGGAAGTTCACCGGGAGATCGTCGAAAGGCTATCCGGCGGAGCCGCACCGGATCCGGACTGACGGAGAGCGTCGAGGGGCCTCGAGGAGAAAAGCTCCAGAAAAGTTTCTAAGTGCGAAGGTAAAAACATTGACCGGGACCTTCCGCGTGGGGTATCCGCTCAGGGCACCATCGCGGTCGGCCTTAAACTTTGACTTTGGCCCGGTCTATCGCGAGGCTATGTCCCAATATGGTGCTCGATGCTTCTAAGTGCTATATTTTATTTAAACTTTGAAAATTCATATCTCCGGTTCCCTACATTGGATTATTGTCGTTTTGGTGTCATTTTAAAGATAAAAATATTTCCTATTTGTATAAATTGGTGTTGGATTTTTATTATGTGTTGTGTCTTAATTATTTACTGAAGTGGTGTTTTTAAATGCTTTACATACCTGTCTTTGAAGTTAAGCCTGTCTGCTCGCAGCCACGTTACCAGGGGTTGAGCATAGGAATAATTTTCTGAGACCTATGCTGAGTCCTATCATGTGTTAGTGGCCTTATTGGCAGGGGCAGACCTACGTTTGCCCCTACCAATAATCCACTTTCCAACATTTGGTGGCAGCGGTGGGATGTGGACTTGTGTTTAAAAAATACACCTTTCAGTGAATGAATTAAAATTATAAAAATCCTCTAAATTGCCTTAGAACAAAACTTTTGAGTTTGATTTTTGGAATTTGGACTAAACAGTTTTAATCCATTGTTTTGATTTTTCCAAATTGTTCTAAGTCTATTGTGCCTCGTGTTGTGACCCAAAACTAGGGAACCATGGAGTTGGACCTGGCCAAACTGTCCCAGTGTAAGTTGACGGAGCTTAGGGAACAGTGTAGGCTTAGGGGGCTGCCTGCTTCCAAGAGGTATAGGAAGGCAGGGTTGTTTCAGTTTATACAAGCCCATGACCAGGCAGCTGAGGGGAATCAAGGGGGATAGAGGGTGTCCCCCTACCTCCCCAAGAGAGGGAGGAGGTTGAGGATGATGCCTCTTCCATTATAACTAGTGTAAGCCAACAGAATCCTGATGGTGGGAGTGGGGAAGGGTCCCTTACTCAGGAACCACTATGGTCCCTTGCAGAGAGACAGCTTCAGGCTCAATTAGCTTTGATAGCTTTAGAGCAAAGGAAACTGGATTTGGCTGAGAAGAGGTGGGAGAAGGAGGAGAAGAGAAATGGTGGCAGCGAAAGCGAAGAAGATGCTGAGATGTCCAGGGGTGGCAGATTTGAACCTAAACTTCCAAAGGGTATTGTGCCCAAGTACACTGAGGGGGATGACATTGACAAATGGCTTGCAGCTTTTGAGAGGGCCCTTAAGATGAGTAGGGTCCACTCTAGGTATTGGGGTGCACTCCTGTGGGAGTTGATTCCAGTAGCTGGGAGGGATAGGCTCCTGACCATGAAGGGAGAGGATGCAGAATCATACCAGCAGATGAAAGCCTGCTTAGTCAAGAGGTTTGGTCTGACTCCAGAGCAGTACAGGGTGAAGTTTAGGAACACCCAGAAATTGAATTCCAAGTCTTGGATAGACTTTGTGGATGTTTCAGTGAAGGCACTGGAAGGCTGGATTTGTGGTAACAAAGTGAGCACTTATGAGGGATTGTATAATTTGTTTTTGAAAGAACACATTTTGACTCATTGTGCAGAAGAGAAGTTACGCCAGTATCTAGTGGACTCTAAGCTGACAGACCCCAGAGAGTTGGGGGAGTCAGCTGATGAGTGGGTGAGAACCCGGGTTTCCATTCAGCACCAGGGGGTGACCAGAAGAAAGGAGGACAGGTCCCTCCCCAAGGGAAAGCCCAGGGAAATGAAGGTCAAAAACCTAAGGAGTCCTCCAAAGACCCACAAAAACCTGCACAAGGAGGGGGGGCCCGAGCCAACCCAAATCCAAAAGGAGGTGGATTCAAGGAAAGAATGGTAGGTTCTTTGATCCCTCAAAAGTGGGTAAGTGCTTTGACTGTAATCAGCCAGGGCACAAGCAGGGAGATGCTGTCTGCACTAAGAAGCTCCCCCTAAGGGGCCATCTACAGGGATTGCCAGTGTGAGTGTAGGGGTGGAGAGTGGTACACCAGAAGGGGTATTCCAGTAGGGGCAGCAACCTTAGTGTCCCTGGGTGGGGTGAATATTGCAACCCTGGATGCCTTACCTCCAAACATGGAGAAGTACAGGCAGAGACCTAAAGTGAATGGGACTGAGGTTGAGGCTATCAGAGACACTGGGGCTAGTGTAACTATGGACCTGGCTGAGCTGGTGCCTCCAGAGAGGGTGATACCTGGTGAGTTTCACCAGGTGACTTATGCAGACAGCAATACCAAAATCCATCCCATGGCTGTGGTGGATTTGGAATGGGAGGTGTGACAGGCCCTATGAAGGTAGCTGTGTCAAAGGTGCTCCCAGTCCAGTGTTTACTGGGCAATGACCTTGAAGCCTCTGCGTGGTCAGAGGTGGAGAGAGGACTCCATATGAAAATATTGGAGCTCCCTGAGTTGGTATGTGCTGTGACTAGGTCACAGACTAGCCAGAAGGGAGGGGCTGGACACTTGGACCCTGGAACAAAGGGCCAGGCATCCATGGACAAGGGTACTGGGCCTGGTGAGCCAGCCCAGGGAACTCCAGAGGTGCAGGCAGAATCCAACCCTGCTGGGGAGGATCTGGCCTCGGAGGGAGGGACTCTATCCCTGCCAGAGCTGTCAGATTTGGCAGAACTGACAGGAGCAGGTGGACTCTCCAGAGAGGAGTTCAGTCAGGGACAGCGTGACTGTCCCACCCTTGAGAGCTTGAGGCGGATTGCTTCTAAGCAAGAGGAAGGGGATGACAGTGGGTTTCATAGAATCTACTGGGAAGATGGACTACTTTATACTGAGGCCATAAACCTCAAGGAGGGGGCCACCAGGAGGTTGGTGGTGCCCCAGAGAGTTCATCCTGACTTTGGGTCATGACATCCCCTTGGCAGGACATTTGGGACAGACAAAGACATGGAACCGGTTGGTGAACCATTTCTACTGGCCCCATATGTCTGAAAAGGTAAAGGAGTTTTGCAGCTCCTGTGTCACCTGTCAGGCCAGTGGCAAGGCAGGGGGCAAGACAAAGGCTCCCCTAGTACCACTGCCAGTGGTTGGGGTTCCTTTTGAAAGGGTGGGGATGGACATTGTTGGTCCCCTGGACCCACCTACTGCATCAGGGAATAGGTATATCTTAGTGGTAGTTGACCATGCCACTAGATACCCTGAAGCCATACCTCTTAGAACCATTGATGCTCCTGCAGTGGCTAGAGCACTACTTGGTGTGTTCACCAGAGTGGGTTTTCCAAAGAGGTGGTGTCAGATAGGGGCACGAACTTCCTGTCCAGCTATCTGACTGCTATGTGGGATGAGTGTGGTGTCAACTACAAGTTCACCACCCCCTATCACCCACAAGCAAATGGTCTTGTTGAGAGATTCAACAAAACCCTGAAGGGCATGATAAATGGGTTGTCAGAGAAACTCAGGAGGAGATGGGATGTTCTCCTCCCATGCTTACTGTTTGCCTACAGGGAGGTGCCACAGAAAGGGGTTGGTTTCAGTCCCTTTGAGTTGGTGTTTGGACACCCTGTGAGGGGGCCATTGAGCCTGCTAAGAGAGTCTTTAGAGAAGCCTCTTAAGGAAGCTAAGGACAATGTGCTTGATTATGTGCTAGGCCTGAGATCTAGGATGGCAGAGTACATGTACAAGGCAAACAGGAAACTGGAGGCCAGCCAGGAGCTCATGAAGCACTGGTATGATTAGAAGGCTACTATGCCTGAGTATACTCCAGGACAATTGATGTGGGTGTTGGAGCCTGTGGCTCCCAGGGACCTCCATGACAAGTGGAGTGGGCCCTATCCAATCTTAGAAAAGAAGGGTGAGGTTACCTATTTGGTTGACCTTGGCACCCCCAGGAACCCTCATAGGGTCCTGCATGTGAATAGATTGAAACCCCACCATGACAGGGCAGACATGACCATGTTACTGGTCACTGATGAGGGTGTGGAGGAGGAAACGGAGCCTGTGCCCGACCTCCTCTCCACTAATGTGCAAGATGGGTCAGTGGAGGGGGTTGTACTCTCTCCCAAGTTGACAGACCAGCAGCACAGAGACTGTAAGCAAGTGCTGGAGCAGTTTGCTGGCCTGTTCTCCTTGACCCCAGGCATCACTGAGTGGTGTGTGCATCACATTGACACTGGTGACAGCCTGCCTGTCAAGAATAAACTATACAGGACATCTGACCATGTCAGAGCCAGCATTAAAGCTGAGGTTGCTAAGATGCTGGACTTGGGGGTAATTGAACCGTCTGAGAGTCCATGGGCCAGTCCAGTGGTGCTGGTACCTAAACCTAATCCTCAGGGGGACCCAAGGAGTTAAGGTTCTGTGTGGACTACAGAGGATTGAATGCAGTCACAAAGACTGACGCTCACCCTATACCTAGAGCTGATGAGCTCATTGATAGGTTAGGGGCTGCTAAATACCTGAGTACTTTTGATTTGACTTCAGGTTACTGGCAGATTGCCCTCACTGATGGAGCAAAGGAGAGGTCAGCATTCTCCACCCCAGAGGGACATTATCAGTTCAAGGTAATGCCCTTTGGCTTAAAGAATGCACCTGCCACCTTCCAAAGGTTGGTGAACAGGGTCTTGTCTGGGTTGGAACAGTTCAGTGCAGCTTACCTGGATGATATAGCTGTATACAGTTCTACCTGGGGGGATCACTTAGGCCACCTAAGGGAAGTGCTTCAGGCCATGCAGCAGGCAGGCCTGACTATTAAGGCAAGCAAGTGCCAAATAGGGAAGAGTTCTGTGGTGTACCTGGGCCACCTGGTAGGTGGGGGCCATGTACAGCCTCTCCAAGCTAAAATCCAAGCTATTTTGGATTGGACAGCACCTGTTACCCAGACTCAGGTCAGGGCATTCCTTGGACTGACAGGGTACTATAGAAGGTTTGTTCAAAATTATGGGACCATTGTGGGGCCCCACACAGAACTGACTTCTAAAAAGAGGCCCAAGAAGGTGATTTGGACCCCAGAGTGTCAGAAGGCTTTTGACACTCTGAAAGCTGCTATGTGTTCAGCACCAGTGTTACTGGCCCCTGACTACACAAAAGAATTTGTAGTTCAGACAGATGCTTCAGAGCAAGGGATTGGGGCAGTGTTGTCACAGCTAAATGAAGGGGGCCTTGATCAGCCAGTTGCCTTTATTAGCAGGAGGCTTCTTCCCAGAGAGCAGAGATGGAGTGCCATTGAGAGAGAGGCTTTTGCTGTGGTGTGGTCACTGAAAAAGTTGAGACCCTATTTGTTTGGGACTCACTTTCGTGTTCAAACTGACCACAGGCCTCTCAGATGGCTCATGCAGATGAGAGGGAGAATCCCAAGCTGTTAAGGTGGTCCATTTCCCTACAGGGAATGGACTTTACAGTGGAACACAGACCTGGGGTTGCCCATGCCAATGCAGATGGACTTTCCAGGTTTTTCCACTTAGCTGAGGAGGACTGCCAGGGTGTAGGTTAGTAACCCCTCACCTTTCGTTTGGGGGGGCTATGTTGTAAAGTCATCCTGTGCCCTGGGCACCCCCAACTTTTGCTGACTGGAACTTGTGGTAACTGACTCTGACTGACCCTGGGCTCTGTTTAACCAGGCCCAGGGCCAGTGCCATGCTGAAACACTTAGATAACAGTAAAGCACCTACATACACTAGGGTACACTTTGGGTTGGGGTACCCCTGTAATTGGCATGACCTACCCCATAAGCCCCTAGTATATAATAGGGCAGGGGATTGAAACTACCTAGAAGTCCCCAGTATCCTGGGGCATGGCAGTTTAGAGGCCAGCAGCCTTTTTGCACTTGCATGTGTGCCCTGCTGAAGCCTGTGGTCAGTTTAAAAGCAGCCCTGGGCGCCAGGATTGCTCTTAAACATGTAAATTGTGGCCAAACTCGACTTTGGGGTTTGGGGCACTTAAAACTGGTCCACCTAAAATGTTTTGGCATAATAATGACCCCAGGGTCTCCCTAGGTATCCCAGGGGTGGGGGGCCAGGTATCTATAAGGTAGACCCTTATAAAATGAGTTTATATATGCCCTGGGTTAAGTGAAATTCACATTTCACTCTCCCCATTGTGTAAAGTGCTGCCCAAATTCGACTTTGATGCTGGGGGCACTGGGCATGGAGGATCTGCAATATTTTTACAGATTCAGCACCCCTAGGGTCTCCCCTAGGTGACCTATGGGGTGGGGTCCTGTGAAAATAAGCCAAGTACTTATAAAATATGTTTTTGTAAGTCCTGGTGCTGGAAAAATGGCCCATGTCATTTTTCCCATTGCAAACCCCCTGCCCCATAGGTTAACATGGGGGAAAGTTATTAAACAATAACTTCTGATAGGAGAGGGATAAAGATTCCATTCAAAGACTCACTAGAATGGTATTGATAAATCCTACAATATGATGTTATTTAATTTTTCCCAAAGTGAACAGACAAGAAGTTATAACACTTTCTGGGTTTTAGTTCCAAATCCAGCCTTCCAGTGCTCTGCCCTGATTGGTCAGAGTTAAGGGGATTAGCCAGCCTGCCTGAAGAGGTGATAAAGATCCCCTGGGGCCAGCCAGATGGCCTGGGAGGGCAGTGAGCTGTTCTGCAGGAATGCCAGGCCAGGGGGAGGGGTCGTAAACAATGAGCTTCAAAGGGGCAGAGCCCAGAGCAGTGTCATTAACAGCTTTGAACCCCCACCTCAGCCAGATGGCAGGAGTAAGGAAGATATGTGCAGATGTAGGGAGGAGAGGCTAGGTTAATTAGCCAACTCAGTGGGAGTGTTTAGCCAGCTCTTACCTCCTTGCTGGAAAATCAGCCATTATGGATTTGGAAGCTTTGTTGCACTCTGGGATAGAATAATGCCACACTCTGCAGGAAGGAGTCACTCAAGTGGGAGGGTACCCTACTCCTATTGGTGAAGCTTGACCTCCTGGATGACCCAGAGACTGTGGAATAAGTATCTGAGAGAGGCCCAGCCCCTCAGATCTGCTGCTTGAAACTGAAGAAAGCAAGACTGGCCCTGCTGAAAACTTCTGCTGTGCAAAGACTTCTAAGGCCTGACCTCTGGAGACTGCACCACCTGAAACTACAGCTTTGTGGACTAACTGTGCTGAGTAAAAGAAGTCAAGAGTGGACTCCCTGCAAGCTACAGGTTAACAGAGCTCATCTGGACCCTCACCACCAAGAATCACCAACCTGGGGAGCTACAAGGGGATTTGTAAGGGTGACGTCCAGTGCATTGTGGGAATTGAAGTCCTCAACTTTCAAGGACCATCTTGGAGCTTCCAGACCCTTGGAGTAAGTTTGAGACACTTTGGGACCCTTTGAGGAACTTCAGGAAGAAGTTCAGGAAGTTTGGGGAACTTTGGAGGAACTTTGAAAAAAAGCTCCATAGGGGGACCGATTCATCCTGGTCAGCCAAGCCGCCTGCCTTCAACCGCGAGCCGGCCAAGCCCACCAGGTTCGTCCCGCTAAAAGCTCCATCGCATCGACTTCCAGAGATTGACCGGGACTAGCGAAAATCTGAAGCCGGCGAACCCTCACCAGATCCGGCTACATGAGGAGCATCGAGGGACCCCACGAGAAAAAGCTCCAGAAAAGCTTCTAAGTCCGCTCGTAAGAAAGTCGACCGGGAACAACCGCGAGCGCCAATCCGCCTGCCTTCCATCGCGTGTCGGCCTGGATTGTTGGATTGCCCCGCTGAAGCGATCTTGGAAAAGTTTCTAAGTCCGCTCCAGGGAAGTTCACCGGGAGATCGTCGAAAGGCTATCCGGCGGAGCCGCACCGGATCCGGACTGACGGAGAGCGTCGAGGGGCCTCGAGGAGAAAAGCTCCAGAAAAGTTTCTAAGTGCGAAGGTAAAAACATTGACCGGGACCTTCCGCGTGGGGTATCCGCTCAGGGCTCCATCGCGGTCGGCCTTAAACTTTGACTTTGGCCCGGTCTATCGCGAGGCTATGTCCCAATATGGTGCTCGATGCTTCTAAGTGCTATATTTTATTTAAACTTTGAAAATTCATATCTCCGGTTCCCTACATTGGATTTTTGTCGTTTTGGTGTCATTTTAAAGATAAAAATATGTCCTATTTTTATAAATTGGTGTTGGATTTTTATTATGTGTTGTGTCTTAATTATTTACTGAATTGGTGTTTTTAAATGCTTTACATACCTGTCTTTGAAGTTAAGCCTGTCTGCTCGCAGCCACGTTACCAGGGGTTGAGCATAGGAATAATTTTCTGAGACCTATGCTGAGTCCTATCATGTGTTAGTGGCCTTATTGCCAGTGGCAGACCTACGTTTGCCCCTACCAATAATCCACTTTCCAACATTAAGTCTTTAATAAAACTGAGTTTCTGTCACTAACTAGCTATAAATATAAACATTATACCTGTGTACTGAGCCAGACCATGAATTGTTGGAAAATTAAAACTCTGCATTGGGTTTCTTTTCAGAAGTGTGTCTAAAATGAGGACTTCAAAGCTAAATATTTTGAATAATAATATGCTGTACATTTAAATAGTTTAGCTCCATTAAAAAATATTCGTGAGTAGTAGAATCTTTTCAACCACCCTTAAAGAAGGTCAGACTCTTCCGCTGCATTGACCCATTTATTAAAAAAACAAACTGGTATCACAACATTGCTCAAGGTTGAGTTAAGCCTCCACTACAACTCTGGACAGCTGGCAATTGTCGAAAACACATGACTCAATGGAAAACATTGATGTAGGATGTAGCCTTAAGGCTAGAGCAGTCGACCTCGAAGCTGGTGAACCGGGTTCGACTCTTAGCAATGACGCTCAACATCCTGTGATTCTGGGCAAATCACCTAATCTCGCTGTGCATAACAAAAATGTATGTGTCTATCTGTAACAAAACTGGTGCTCATGTAAAGCGCTCTGATATCTTCGGGTCTAGTTCGTGCTATATAAAACTCTAAAAAAGAATATGGAAGGATCTGACCCAGTGCTTAAATTGTACAGGTGGGGAATCTGAACTTATTTCTCTTTATCAGCCTTTAACCCACAACAAAAGAGAGAAAACAGTGGCAGTGAAAGAAATTAAAATGAACTTGGAAGAGTGAGATAAACACATGGGATGAGGTGAAATCAAAGCTAGGTAACTCTGGTGCTTGGCAACCACAGCATTCTTCAGTGGTGGGTTCCTAAAAAAAAACTTGGGGCTCTATTTATTTATTTGTTTATTTATTTGCAAAAATTAAGCTTTGGCCCAGCCCAACAGAGCGGCAGCGCTGCAACAAAGTTGCCATAGATACCTCCCTCATATCTCTAGTGATGTTTGGAGCAAAATTATATTGGGGGATGGCGACCTTCGGCATCTGATCGAGTAAATATCGCTTGGGCTGACGGTTTCACAGGGAGAGGTATGGCAGCAGGTGCAACGTGCCATCAAATTACAGCAAGAAGGACCGAAGATAATTAATTTATTGGTTGTTAAATTTGTGAATATCCATATACAAGAATATCGTGGACAGAATATCGAGGGACAAAATATTGAAAGGTAAGTGCATATAGGGAAGTATAGATGTACTACTCCTAACTCCACAACTACGTACCTTGAAGATATTACCTACTGGCGGTCGCCAGTAGGTAGTTATAGTTAGGACCTAGTTTCCATAGGAAAAGCGTTTTTGTTTGCCCAATAACTTTGGCGTCATTTGACGAATCTTCGCGAAATTTTCAAAACAAGTGGGGCGCTCCGGTCAGCTCCTGTCTTGAAAGTTTTGGGGTGATTCGTCAAGCAGGGGCCGAGAAAAAAGGGGGGTCCCAAAACGCGTTTTCCCCATGTTATTTTCCATAGGAAACTTTAGACAAAGCTACAGCCCGAACTGCTGAACGGAATTACACCAAATTTGGCAAAAAGGTAGGTCTTGGTTCAGAAAGATCCCTTTTTGTTAAATGGTGTAAATCCGTTCAGTAGTTCCTGAGAAATTAGAAAAAGAAAAAGTTTCGATATCTATGGCCGCGGTGGATTCGCGAACCCTCCAGAGCACGAGCTTCACTCTGATTGGCTGTCAACACTCCAAACCAGGAAGTGTTGGCAGCCATCTTGTGACTCGGTAGAACCGAGTCACAAGAAAACAGTAAAAAAAAAGGTTAAAAAACAAGAAAAGGGGGCAAAGTAGAAACACCCTGACCCCCTAGGCCTGCTCAGGGGGTCCCACAAGGACCCCCAGGGCCCAAAAAAGCATTTTTTAAAAATAATTTCGGCAGAATTCGCATTGGGGTCGCGAATCCTGCCGAAATTATTAAAAAAAAGAAGCGCGGACTCCCGCGCTTCATTTAAATGAGGCCCCCGGGTGGGCCAGGTCCCGCGGGCATTGCCCAAATAATAATAGCAGGGGCCCGCGGGGGCGCCCGCAGCCCCGGGGACCGCCACCTCCCCGGGGCTTTTGAAAGAAAAATGCGTGGGGGGGGTCCCACCCCCCCCACACTGCCCCGGGGACCGCCACCTCCCCGGCGCTTTTTTAATTGTATGCGGGGGGCATGCGGCCCCCCCGCAGCCCCGGGGACCGCCACCTCCCCGGGGCTCTGTTTAAAAAAAAAAAAGTGTGGGGGGGCGGCAAGAGCCCCTCCACACGCCCCGGTGACAACCACCTCCCAGGGGCACTCTTTTTTAAATTTCGGGGGTCCTTTACGGACCCCCAGCCCCGGGGACCACCACCTCCCCGGGGCTTTCTAAATGAAGGGAGGGGGGCCGCGCGGCCCCCCTCCAGGAGCCCTCGATGGCCCTGGGGACCACCACACCCCAGGGCCAGCTCCTGTAGTGTCCCGGGGTGCCCACCCCCGGGACACTGCTGTTTGCTATGGCAGGGCGGGAGCCGTGCGGCTCCCGCCCTGCCATAGCAAACACTGGTTTGGATTTTGGAAGCGAGAGTGGGTTTCCTGCTCTCGCTTCCAAAATCCAAAGCAGATTGCTTTTCCACAAGGGGAGTTGCATGTCAGCAGCTCCCCTTGTGTAAAAGCAATGCCGGCTCCCGCAGGAGGCGGGGAGCCGGCGGGACCGTGGGGGCATTGGGGCTCCCCCCACGGTCACCAACGGAGTGGCCAGGCCCCGGGGGATGGGGTCCCCGGGGCTAGAAGTGGTCCGGGAGGGGGGCCACATGGCCCCCTCCCACCCCAAAAAAAAAAAAAAAAGGAAAGGCCGGCCCCGGGGGATGGGGTCCCCGGGGCCGAAAATGGCCTGAGGAGGGGGACCACGCGGCCCCCCTCCAAATATATATATTTTTTTATTAAGTACTGGCCATGCCCTGGGGGATGGGGTACCCGGGGCCGAAAATGGCCTCAGGAGGGGGGCCACGTGGCCCCCTTCCGTATTTTTTTAAAAATTAATCAAAATAGGGGTCAAGCCCTGGGGGATGGGGTCCCCAGGGCCCAAAAAATAGGAAAAGAAGGGGGGCCACACAGCCCCCCTTCTAAAAAAAAAAAAGGCCCGCCACCTCAGTGCATCACTCCGCAAACGCGCCCCGTGGCGCGTTGTAAGTTGGGGAATTAATTCCCCTTGAATACTGGGGATCCCTGGGGGCCAACTAGCCCACCAGGTACCTCCAGTATGCGCCACAGAACTGCGTTGCAGAGAGGTGGTCCGAGGCCACGCCCCTTTTTACACCTCTCTGCAACGCAGCTCTGTGGCGCTTACTGGAGGTACCTGGTGGGCTAGTTGGACCCCAGGGACCCTCAGGACCCTCAGTGATGTCATTTGAGATGTCATCAGTGATGTCATCAGTGATGTCACTGGCCATGTCATGAATGATGTAATATGTGACGTCATCAGCAGTTCATTGCGGTTGCGCGAGTTATAGTTAGCTGAACTAACTATAACGGGGGAATTTCTATGGTTTTGTACGAGAGAAATGTCCAACTAACTATAACGTCCCTGAAACCTATGGTTTTTTCAGTGAATATATATATATATGGCACCAAGCTCCACATTTGTGGATTTAAGTATAGAAAGTCTATACTTACTTACCTTTCTATATTTTGGAGTCACTATTTTGTCCTCCTTATTTGCATGCCTCTACATTCTGGATTATATATTCAGGGTGCACGCTGAAATATGCTTTTACGAGTAAATAAAGAACGCCTTGATAGCACTTTTGTCTCTTTTTCCATACAGATATAGTTCATGATTGCAGTTGTTGCAAACTTTTTAACAAATGTCCCTCCCTGAGAGAGCAATCAATCATCTCTTTCGAGTTTTTGCTTTTTATGTTCCAAGGCTGAGAATCTTCAATATGTTTGCTTTGCTGTTAGTAAACGATGTTTGTTTCACGTTGGCGCAGTAAGCTAAAATAGGTGCTTCGATGATCACCATACGTACAGCACCCATCAAGATCACTGTTCTTGTAATATCTATAAGTAAGGAAGAGCAGTAGCAACAAATCTGTGTTCTTTATAAATGTATTTGAACGTGTAGTCACTAATGTTTTTCGTCCCTTGGTGGTGTTTTGGCGGTTTATTACATTTACATCAGTGCTTGAAATGGACAAATAGAAGTGCAGGTACTCTGGACCAGAGTACCTGCTTGTTTCTGAGAAGTATTGGTACTCTCCAATTAAAAGTATTACATTTTTCTTGAGAAGTGCAGGTACTCCCCCTTTCAAAATAAAAAAGTGCTGGTACTCAATACCGGATAGTACCGGTCCATTTAAAGCACTGATTGACATACATATCGTGATATGCAGCTGACATTCCTACCGTTTTGATTTATCCCTATAGGAACATGTCAATACTTTATGAGAAATATGTATATCCGCAGGTAAAGGGCGCAATTTTTATGCAACCCATGGTCTTTGTTATCAATGGTGCAGCTGGTTCATTGGCACCGCTGCCCGAGAGTATGAGCGGCCCACTCCACCTAGATTGTAGCGTTTCTTTACAGCCCAGCTGGAGGTTTTTAACGGTGAGCGGTGCATGCTCTTTATTGCATAAGAACACATGTACCCTGGCTACACCACTTTTGCAAGCCCTGTACCAAAGCTGCAATCTAATGTTCTTATTACATTTAATTTGTCGCCTCTGTAGTCATCTGTAATAAGAAACTGTACTGTACTGTAATAGTTTATCACAGTTGAATTGTAACATTGAAACACCTACTGACAGTGCCAACAGACAATGTAATATGCAGCCTCCTGAGCAGAACGTGTTACTGAGACCTAAATAATTGATAAGACAAGCTTTTCAGACACCATTCCTTTAAAAAAAATTCCATCCTGAAAATATATACATGGGAAAATATGTAGTTATTTCACTTCTGGGGGGCAATAGGGTTTAACATGAATGTGATTGCATGTTATCCACACTAACGCAAAAAAGCATTGGCAAAGCCACCAGGACTAGAGTTATCTGCCAGCCTTTTGGCAATTCTTGTTATGTTTTGTAATGGTTTATGCAAAGCTTTATTGTTCAGAAAGCTGCTGTGTGTTTGGCAAGCTAAATAAAAGTCATTGACTAAAGGCAAAAATAATTAAAAGCACAAATTACCATAGTGCTCCCTGGCACTGAAGGAAACTACTTTGTGTGTGAATATGCTCAGTTTGAAACAGCAAAAGACACACAATTGATGGATGGAATGCAGAACAAATCAAAACATTCACCCCCAGTCAAGATATCTGGGTTAAATCCATCATTCTTTTGCTCACCATGCCACCCAGGTTTAGACCTGCCCATATGCAAATCAGTCTTGACCCTGTGCCTCATGGGAACAGTCCAGCCCGAACTGCCAAGCCAGGTCTTTCCTGAACCGGAAACAAGCATCCTAGGACCGGTTTCAGAGTTTCACCCCTCATCACCCAGGATAGCTTGAATTTAGTGGCACAGTGAGCCCGGGACCCACGTCTGAGCATTCCCCGGCTGGACTGTTCCTATTGGGCGCAGGGTCAAGACTGATTTGCATATGGCTGGGTTCAAACTGGAATGGCATGGGGTCAAAAAACACAATGCGATTTAGGCCCAGATCTCTGTACTGGGGTGAATGTATGACATTGTTCTGCATTCTGTCCGTCAATTGTTCTTTTTGCATTTGTCACCCCGAGTGGGACGGGTATGCCCAGACGTGGGTCCCGTGCTCTCCATGCCACTGGAGTCAAGCAATCCTGGCTGATGAGAGGTGAACTGGTCATAGGATGCTTGTTTCCACTCCAGGGAGGACCTGGCCTGGCAGTTTGGGCTGGACTGTTCCCATTGGGCGCAGGGTCAAAACTGTTTTGCATATGGCTGGGCTCAAACTGGAATGGCATGAGGAGCAAAACAACGATGGATTTAGACCCAGATCTCTGTACTGGGGTGAATGTATGACATTGTTCTGCATTCTGTCCATCAAGTGTTCTTTTTGCATTTGTCACCCTGAGTGGGACGGGTATGCCCAGACGTGGGTCCTGTGCTCTCCTTGCCACTGGAGTCAAGCTATCCTGGCTGATGAGGGGTGAAACCCTGAAAACGATCCTAGGATGCTTGTTTCCAGTCCAGGGAGGACCTGGCCTGGCAGTTGGGGCTGGACTGTTCCCATTGGGCTCAGGGTCGAGACTGATTTGCATATGGCTGGGTTCAAACTGAAATGGCATGGAATGGCAAGGGGAGCAAAAAAAATGACGGATTTAGGCCCAGATCTCTGTACTGAGGTGAATGTATGACATTGTTCTGCATTCTGTTCATTAATTGTTTTTTTGCAGTTTGAAACAGCAGCATATTATAATTCATAGTGAAGTCAGTCAATGGCTGAAATGGGCAAATACCATGCCCCTTGATGTACACTAGAGTGGGTTGGAGAATTAAGTGAATGACACAACCACAGACAAATAGCTGAAGTGTGGCTGAAAACCCCTATATGTAACCATGTTATACATATAGGGGCCGATTATGATGTCGGTGGAACAGACTCGGTCCCACTGACATCTCTAACCGCGGTCAGACCCCCGCATTAGGATGCGGTCAGTCAGACCGCATTGGCCCAGGGACCGACCGACAGCTTCCGACGGGCTCAAGGTGTCCGTTGGGCGGTCGGTCCAATCGCATTCTCCACAATAGAGTGGGGATTACGATCCACCTTTCCGCCAGCCATTTCATGTTGGTTCTTCCGACTTTAAAGGCTGGTGGAAAGGCTTTTTGTTTGAAAACATGCCTCTTTGCACTGGGGCCTGTGCTGCGGCCCTTTTCGGGGCCACAGCACAAGCCTCAAAACAAAGAGGCATGTTTCCGACCGCCTCCACGGCGGTCAGATCCTAATTTGGCGGGCGGGACCACCAATTACCTGTCGGTTGGTCCCGTTCCCGCAATGATGGCAGTCGGACGCTCACCCAACCGCCATCCTAATTGGCCCCATAATTTCAGGAAAATCAAAAGGCCTTGGGTAATATAAACCTAAAAATCCAATCGTTCTGGCATTGGCCGCCAGCCTCTTGAGTTTGGGAAGGAAAGAAAGAAAAACGAAAGGAAAGAAAGAAAGCGAGAAGGAAAGAAAGAAAGAAAGAAAGCAAGAAGGAAAGAAAGAAGTCAAGAAAGAAAGTAAGAAAGGCAATAAAGAACAAAGAAGAATGGAAGGATAGAAGGCAACAAAAGGACAAAGAAAGGAAGGAAAGAGGGCAAGAGGCAAGAAAGAAGGAAATAAAGATGGAAAAATTTAAATAAAGGATAGAAAGAAAGAAAAAAGAAAGAAAGAAGGAAAGCAAGCAGAAAAGGAAAAAGCAGGAAAGAAAGAATGAATGAATGAAAGAAAGAAGGATAGAAGGAATGAAAGAAATCAATACGGAGGAGAAATGAAAAAGAAAGGAAAGACAGAAGGAAAGAAAGGAGGGAAGGAGAGAAAGGAAGAAGGAAGAAAAAAAGTAGGAAATATAAAAGGAAAGATAGAAGCCAAAAAGAATGAAAAGAAGAAATAAAGAAGCAAAGAAAGATGGAAAGAAAGAAGAATGGAAAGAAAGAGAAAGATGGCAAGAAGAAAAGAAAGAAGAAAGAAAGAAAGAAGAGAAAGCAAGAAAGAAAAAATAAAGAAAGAGGGAAGAAAACAGAAAGAGAGGTGGAAAGAAAGAAGGAAAGAAGCAAGAAAGAAATAAGGAAAGAAAGAAAGAAAGAAAGAAGAAAATAATCTATGAAAGAAAGAAGGAAAAAGAAGAAAAGAAAGGAAGAAGAAAAGAAAGAATGATAAAAAAGAAGAAAAGAACAAAAGAAAGGAAGGGATGAGAGAAAAAGTAAGAAAGAAAGAAGAAAAGAAAGAAAATGTAAAGAAAGAAGATAAAAGAAAGGAAAGAAAGAAAGAAGGAAAAAAAGAAAGAAGGTATAAGGAAAGAAAGAAGAGAGAATGAAGGAAAAATATAAAAAAGAGTATTATGAGTGCTGCAAATTAAACACTATATAAACTTACTTTTTTCCTGGGCAAAGTTTATTAAAGAACCATTGGTGAAATTGAGTCCAGAATAAACGTGTTCTGAAGAATTGTCCATTCACATGTATAATGAGCTTTCGTTTGTGTACTGCATGCATAGTAAAAAGAGGATAACTTAACAGAACTGTTTCAAATGGACACAATGAAATAGACACAAACTACGAAATGCCAGGAGACAGATAAAACAAAGGACACTCTAAAAGGAATTTACAACAGCATTGGCAGGAGAAAGGAACTGATTAAGTTTGGAATGTGGCCTCTGCTCCCATCTCGTAGGAACATCCTGCTTTCAATTTAGGCTCTATACACAATGGCAGCACTAAAGTTATTATAAAGTAATAACAAAAACACTGGCACTGGCACTGAGGGAAACTACCTTACGTGCAGATGTTCTCATTGGGAAAGAGCAAAGTGCAGTCACTCAAAAAGAAGTTAATAGGTGGCTGAATTAGAGTGACCTATTGCCCATGCTGTATGTTGTAGAGGGCAGGAGCAAAATGTGAATTACGCAACAACAGGCCAATGGAAGTAGAGAGGTGGCTGAAAGCCTCTTTACATAAGTATATTGTACATATAATTTTAGTAAAATCAAAAGGTCTTGGTTAACCCAGACCTAAAAAGTAGCTTTGACAATACTTACACTAAACTCATTAAATTGATTAACAGAATGTGCATGCGAGACATTTCAAGCTCTTTACTGATATGTTTATTTTCGTAGAAGAAATTCCACATTTATTACACCTTACCTGAAACCATGAGATCTTGTTGATCAGAGGGAGCAACAGTGGGCTGCGAGGAGGTTGATGTTGAGACCATGAACTATAAGGAATAAAATACTCTCTACCATACATAAAAAGGATGTTGCATGAGACCAGAGTTCTGTGACCTTATACATGAACTCGATATTTGGCTTCTTTCCTCTATTTGGTCACAAAACTCATCAGTAACCTGTGGTATGGATAGAGGTACCTTATCTCATTTACTGCATATTTTGCATTTCTTTCACCACACATAAGGATACATTTTGGTTCCTAATGTTCAATTCTACCTTTGCTTCTTATCTATCTACACACAGGAAACTTACAATGGCAGATATAGAGAATAATAATAAGAAGGAAATTCATTCATTTGAAGCATAGGGGACGTGGCCACCCACATTGAGGTGTAGACATGCATTTCCTCAGCTCTAGAGCTGCTTGAAATCCCAACTCAATATACAACTGTGCTTCTACATCTCCAGTGATTCCCTCATAATAATCATGGGGCGATTCTGCATAGTCTGATACATAATTTATCGAGTCTTCCGCCAGGGCTTGTGGCTTTAATTTGTAGACTTTCCTAAGAGTTTGATCAGTGACATATGGCCCAATCCACTTTCAGGACATGAGACACAGCACCTAAGGGTAAATCCCTTCTAAACTAGGCCTAGGTCTGGAAGGACTGTCCCCTGGCCAGTGTTAGAAGGTTGGTGTGGTGTTCCACCAGAACTGTGACTGTGTGCTTTGAAAACGTGACACAAAGAGCCAAGATGGAATACTGTTGGGAGGTCCTGATGGTGGATATAGGGTGACCACCTGGCACGGGGGAAAATCCAAGGCAGAGCTGTAAAAATTAAAGAGAAAAGAGAAATTTTACGGACACATCAGAGGACAGGCCATACCCCACTACTTTATTAGTGCATGTATTTACTATTTTTTATATTGCATTATTTATTCACTGTGCTTTGTATGTGATTGCCTCTAGGTATGCTGCAATCAGGTGGCACACTATGCCCTTGTTCATTAGTAAATTGATGCACTTGAGCACAGAGTCAAGGGCATCACCCAACCCAAATCTACCCAAACCTTCTTGGAGAGAAAACAACAGCAAAATTGTGATTATGTTTAGTAGTATTGAAGTCCAGGAAGCGTAGAATATACAAAGGAAAGTTTAATGGGTTTCAGCACAGTACATCCAACTGCTCTGGAGAAATACTCCAGAGATCTGCTCAACTCAAATGTAGAATTTCTACACCATGGCAACAGGAGACAGAAGGCACTTTAAACACAAATAACTCTAAACCAGAGCAATTAAAGAAACAATGTACAATAAGATTGAACGCATCCCTCCCCCTAACACCACAATACACTAAATATAATCTTTCATTTTTTACCGGGGGATTTGCAATTCTCCCACTTACTTTAACTCTGGAAGCTACAGATTCAACACAAACAGGTCTATCAGCAGAGCACCTAGAACTTTCATGAACCAGACTATTCTTGTGAACTTCATTACCAACAACTTCATTTTGTAAATTTGTCCTGAAAAGGTACTGATCCTTCTCTTCATCAATGCTCTCACGGCACCCTTCGTTCAGTGCGTGCAACACTTAACAACCCGCCTTACAGTCCACACTTTTCCATCCTAGGTCACAGCACTATTCATGTTAACCTTCACCACTTTAATGGAAGGACCATACTTAGAAGTTCCTTTTGTTCTGAGACCTGGCTTGAGTATTCTTACCCAATCTCCTACTACAAAGGTGGGTATCCTCACTTTCCATTTGGCATCATAAGCCTCTTTCATTTTCTCCTGTTTGTGTCTAACCTTCAAAGAAGTACACTGCATTTCACTAGTTACAACATCAGTCATCCTCTTCTTAATCCACCACGGACAGAGCTTGGATACAGGCTCTCTCCCTCTCAACAGACGGAAAGGGCTGAATTCAGTGACAGAATGAGGGGTGATACGATACATCCAGAGTCTCTCCCTCAACACAGCTTTCCAATCTCTTCCGGATTTCCTGGCCCATTCCACACCATCCTTAAGGACCCGGTTTAACCTCTCAACCTGGCCATTACTTTGTGGTTCATAAAGCGCAGTGGTAATATGTTTAATGCCACACATTTTCAGAAAATCCTCCATTTCACATGACCTTAATTGCACACCATTGTCAGTTATTAAAACTTCAGGACTCCCTTCACGGGCAAAAACTTCCCTAAAAAACTCTATAACAGCTTGTGAAGTCACATGAGCGACAAACTTAACTTCTGGCCACTTGGAGTGATAATCAATAATCACCAATGTAAAGCAAGCTTCCTGCAGTAAACAATAAAATGGACCAGAGATATCAAATGCTATTTTCTGCCACAGACACTTCGGCCATGGCACATGTTTTTATGGTGCAGAAAGGGCTTCAACATCTTGTCAGTATTGACACACTCACTACATTCTCTCACTACCCTGTTGACCATCTTATCCATACTGGGCCACCAAAAACTAGATCTTACCAATCTTTTCATAGAAGACATGCCTGGATGACCCTCATGCGCAAGTTTAAGACTTTCATCTTGCATAGACTCCGGAGGCACACATTTACCATCTTTAAAAATTAAATCACCTTCCACCTCCAATTCCCTAGACACTTGCTAAAAAGACTTTACTTCAGGGGGAACTTCTTTTCCTTTAGGCCATCCTTTAAGGATACAATCCTTCAGTAAGTTCCATGTACCATCCACAACCATACTCTTACTCCAATCTTTTTCAGAAATGGCAACAAATTCTTGGTGCAATCACCTCAACATCCTCACTCGTTTCCATCTTTCTTCACTCGGGCACGGTAGGCGGGAGAGGCAGTCAGCAGTTACATTGTACTTGCCTGGAACATACTCCACATTGAAATTATATTCTTGCAGCCTAGACATGAGTCTACCTATTCGGGCTGTAGCGTTCCAACCACCTCCAGGTGACAAAATTGACACTTGAGGTTTGTGATCCATTCTAAGAATGAACCTGCTTCCCCATAAAAAATTGCGGAAGTGCTCAATACCCTACACACACCCCAAAAGGTCCCTCTCAATGACAGAGTACCTTCTTTCCGTATCGCTGAGGGTGCGGGAGGCAAAGGCAACACACCACTCTTCCTTACCACACTTCTGTGATAACACACCGCCCACTCTACACAAACTAGCATCAACCGTAACAAGACACAAAAAAGTTTCAAAGTAGGAGCCCTCACAAATTCATCTTTGATTTGTTAGAACGCATCCTGTTGCCTTTGCGTCCAAAAGAACTCCGCTTTGTGACTAGTAAATTCTCTGAGTGGTTCCATTTTTGTGGCAAAGTCTTTGATGAACTTGCTATAATATTTTTATAGTCCAGCAAAGACAAAAGTTTCTCCTTGTTATCTGGAGTCGGGGCCGTCACAATAGCCTCTACAAGGGATTGGTTTGGAACTACACCATTCCCAGAAAGAGTATGTCCTAAATAATCAACTGAATTGCAAAACATTTTGCATCTGTTATCCTTAAGTGTTAGACCATGCAATTAGAAACGCTTGCAGACTTCCATCACATGTCCCATATGCTCTTCATGGTTTGGAGAAAATACAAGTATGTCATCTTGGAAACACTTGACGAAACAATCTAAGTCCTTGAAGATGTGAAAAACTGAAGCCGCAGGGGACAGTCCAAAAGGCATTCTCTTATACTGAAATAACCCCTGCGGCGTAAGGAAAGCAGTGAAATGTTTGGAGTCATCAGTCAAAGCAATCTGGTGGTAGGCTGATCGTAAATCCCATCCTTGTCGCCAAAATTGTAGTATTGAATTTCAGGAAGCGTAGAATATACAAAAGAAAGTTTAATGGGTTTTAGCACAGTACATCCAACCGCTCTGGACAAATATTCCAGAGATCTGCTCAACTCGAATGTAGAATTTCTACACCATGGCAACAGGAGTCAGAAGGCACTTTAAATATTAAGAACTCTAAAGAAGAGCAATTAAAGAAACAAGGTACAATAAGATAGAACACATTTCTAAATGTTTAAAAAACCCATTGCAAACAAATTGGGAAACATTAAGGTGCGTGCCTTTTTCACCATTTGCCAGTTGAACAAAAACATCTGGCCCACCTCACCCTCCACTAGATGTCAAACCTAAAATAAAATAACGAGGCAGAGCAGATGGTTAGGGCAACAATCTAACACCTAACATCAGGTTTGAGGTACCTACAACTTGTGTGTAGTCTCACAGCACCAAGAAGTCCCGACTGCTGTATTAGAATATGTGTCAGGGAGTCTACATTGATCTCAGAACTAGGAGCCCAGACCACCAGTCAAAGAAAATTGAAGATCTGGATTAAGTTGAGATCAGATGGGAGATACACAGAAACTGATTAAAAGAACCAGACAAATAAGGAAGAGAAGAACAAGGTGGGACAATTCCTAAAATCAGACAAGATGTGCCTGTCACGAGTATCGAAAAGTATTGTGTGCCTGAAGAGTAGTCTCAGAAGAGAGGCCAGAAACAGAAGAGGCACTGTCAAGTGTTTGAACAAGCGCACCCCCCACCCGGGCCGACTCTGCTGGTGCAATGGTCCATTGGTCGTGCTTGAGGAGGGCGGGCAGGGCCCTTTGGAAGGTTGGGCCCTTGGCAATTGTCTACTCTGTCCATGTCTTTAAATGGCTCTGCAGTTGAGCCAAAGCCGAAACAATGGTCTGACTCATCCCTAAGTGCCAGAATCTTCAAAATATTTGGTATGTTAATTACACAACAACATGTAACAACATGTGAGGAAGCTCTTGTGAATTAATCATGATTGTGCAGTATTAATAGTGTGCTGACCAAGTAATATACACTTGAATTCACCCGTGTACACTGATAAGATACTATTGCTTTTGAACTTATTTTAATATGACCTGTCAAAGTATATTGTCCTGGATAATGATAATTAGGCTTTGGCTAGGCCTCAATGTTATTGTGTTTAAAATGAATGTCACATTCTCTGTTGGTTATTTCTGCTACACATAGTCTAGCAAGTCACGTTTGTTTATTTCTGAATGACACTGTTCTAGAAGAAGACCCTCTAGCATGGGCCCAGTAACTTAACATCTCCCCAAGGATCTTCTGCGTGCATGCAGTATTTCATCCATTCAAAATGGGTCACTGTTGTTTTTGAACTAGTTTGTTCCGACACCTCCGGGTGGGATTAGGTCACAGGGGGTTAAATCAATACTCACGTAGTAGATTCATGCTTGGATGGTAAGATTTTAAATTGTTTTTTCTGATTTGTTTTAAATGTACTTCTTTGCTCACACTACAATGGGATTCTGCACTTCCAATGATGTTCTATGAAAAGATTTCCTATATAAATCTGAAACCCTGTATAAAATGATTTTATGCATTTAACTGAAACTTGCTGCACCAGCATTTTAATTATCCTGTATTGTATCTTTTGATTTGTTGGAATAAATCTTCATAATTTCCAATTCCGCCATAGAAGTCACTCAATGAGTCAGTCCTCTCTTTGACTATATTTTTAATATGCTGATTTTGTACCTTAACTAGGACACATTACCCATAAAATTGAGGTTAACCCCGTCCTGAACCACCCAGCATTGGGTGTGCTTTTGAGGTGTAAGATTCTAGAAGTACAGGGCACCCTCACATGATGAAGGCTTTAAAACATATTAAGTGTTTCTTTAACATATGGTAGTGTTTCAATTTACTGCATTAGATCACAATATTGCATTAACATTTATTTGAACTGAAAGTATCTAAACATGAACTTTAAACATTTATTAACCCTCCCTCCTGACAAAGCAATGAGTGAACAATGTGAACCAATTGTCTGGTGTCCCTTACAGTCAGGCTAATATTATTGTTTTGGATGGTGGAACACTACAGGCTATTAAAGTTTATTAGGGCCAGATGTATCAAGCAAAATTGCGTTCGCAAACGCCAAAATTCGCAGAATTTCGGCGTTTGTGAACGCAATTTTGCTTAGTGGTATGTATTAAGGCAAAACTGCCTCGCAAAATAAGGAATCGCAAAATTTGCGATTCCCTATTTTGCGATTGCATTTAAGGAATCTCAAATTGCGATTCCTTAAATCCAATGTAAAAGCACCAAAAAGTGCAATTTGGCCTTAAGGAATCGCAAATTACCACCAACTTCAAGTTGGTGGTAATATGCGATTTCTTTGAAAAATGCACTTTTTAGCATTTTTCAAAGTGCCATGTGGCGCACATACATGCCCTTAGGGCATGTATGTGCGCCACATGTGCACACATACATATTTCAGGGTGCAACAGGGTGTCAAAAGGACACCCTGGCACCCTTGAAATGCATTCTCAATTTGCGATTCTCTAATTGCGATTCGCAAATTGAGAATGTCCTCCCATTCATTCCTATGGGCCTCTACGCCCATAGAAATGAATGGGAAG
The DNA here is from genome assembly GCA_963921515.1 of Calotriton arnoldi. NCBI lineage: Eukaryota > Metazoa > Chordata > Amphibia > Caudata > Salamandridae > Calotriton > Calotriton arnoldi. The sequence goes on from CAWUFW010002311.1 coordinate 147,414, forward strand.
GTATTCCTTAATTGCGAATCGCAATTTGCAATTCGCAATTAAGGAATATTAAGGAATCGCAATTATTATTGTGATTCCTACATACATAGCATTTTGCGATTCCTTAATAGCAATTCGCTAAAATTCGCTATTAGGGAATCGCAAATGCAATCCTTGATACATCTGCCCCTAAGTGAGGTTTTTGTACAAGATCCATCTTGAACTGAATTATTTAAAAGTGCTCTCAAATGGCACTATCAAGTAAATTAGACACATGAAGTAAATTGATTTGACTTAGATCACAAAATTTAGTCATGCAGGGAAGTCAGGATTTGAACCTAGGTTTCCTGGTCACATGTAGTGTAATTAAGCCACTTACTAGATTAACCTTCTTGTTCTCAATCCCCTTAAGCACCAGAGGGCAGTTTTTTGAAAAATTCTGTCAGATGAAGAGTACACTGTGTTAAATAAATACAGATCATAGGTTAACCTAACCCAATGTCTAAAACAAATAGGTACATAGTGAAGGTAAGGTAAAGTAGGACACCATATTCTAATATCACTGACTTTCTCAGACTTTACATAGATATTCAACACAGCAGTTGAAGTGCATTAAAAAGTATGGATACTGTGACCCTGAGTACAATGGGGTCTGGGGGCCTTATTACGAGTTTGGCGGTCCGTGGACCGCCGCATCGGTGGTGGCGGTCCAATCACGGTGACCTCGGCAGTCCAACTGCGCTTTACGAAGAGCGCTGCCAAACTGCTGACACCACCAGCCAACTCTGACCGTGGCTGCCGCGGAGCGGGCCAATGAGGCTGTGGGAGGCTTGGACCGCCAGTGAAACCGCCCTCCTAACTACGAGCTGCTTAACAGCCAGTGTGACCATGGCAGTCCAACCACCACATCTGAGATGGCGGAAAGGGAGGGTTATAAGGATGAAACTCACCTCTACTCGTCTTCTTGCGACATGGAGGCCATCATGCACATCCTGCCACTGTTTTACCTCCTCAACCACTTTCAAAACCCAGTCTGTTGTGGACAAAATCGGCGGTAAATCATACAACTACCGGTTGCCATTGACTCCTCAGCAAAACAATGCCCCGCCATAGACCAGGGAAGGGAGTTGGGGTCCCTAAGTAAATTTCACGTACACAGGGACCCTGTCTGGGATTGTTTCTCAACAATCATCCTAAACAGAATCGTAGGATGCACTCCTAGGCAAAAACATTGGTACTGCACAGGCACACTGTACACAAATGGACATGTGGTAGCAAATTATTTAAAGTGATAGTGATGTATGCATTAATTTATGATCCACAACACCACCTCCTCATCAATATCACACCTATTAATGTATGTTACACATAACATTTGCCCTTTCTCACTTGTCTGCCATGTCACTACTGATCTTCACTAGTCATACAGGTTACCATTTCTCAAGTGTTGCTAAAGTCACATTGAACTGACTACAACTACCATGAGGCCTTGTGATTGTAACTCTGACCAAGATGCTACACTCCTTATGCCCTTTCTCCCTTGTTTGCCATTTTACCACTGATCTACACTAGTCATGCAGCTTACCATTTCTCAAGTGTTGCTAAAGTTACATTGAACTGACTACAACTACCATGAGGCCTTGTGATTGTAACTCTGACCAAGATGCTACACTCCTTATGCCCTTTCTCCCTTGTTTGCCATTTTACCACTGATCTACACTAGTCATGCAGCTTACCATTTCTCAAGTGTTGCTAAAGTTACATTGAACTGACTACAACTACCATGAGGCCTTGTGATTGTAACTCTGACCAAGATGCCATAGTGAATGGGACATACTCACATTGCATACCTCCCAGATCGTGTTGTGAGGTCAAACAAACATCAGTATGGATGTGTCACTAAAGTGAAACCCACCTTCTCTGCTGCTGCCTGCACCGGAGCCGAGGGCACCACTTGTGACACTCACCATGCACCACCTCGATTCGTACCACAGTCCCGATCTCACCGATGCCGGTGCTTCATCATCGAGAAGCCAATACCTGACGTGGGTGACCTCAAGAAACCATCGACCCTGCATCGTCGTAAGGAACCGATGCCTTGATGCCACCGCGACGTCACCTCCCCGGCAACAGTATGGAACCGACACCTCACCTCCCCTGCATCGCAGTAAGTAACCGATGCCTCACCTCCCCTGTGGTCGTCAGGAACCGACGCCGCCTGGTGCTAACGAAGCATCACCTCCCCAACACCGTGCACTGTCTTTGTTTTCAACGTTTGCCAAGGTACTGTTCTTTGGGGTCCGTGTGACTCTGGGCCCGACGCCACACACCTCGCGGTCGGCGCCGTACTTTGGGATTTTCATCTGTCACGGCGTCGTAATAGCCTCAGGTGGAGCTATTGGGTGCTACAAGCTTTATTTTTGTGAATAACCTATTTTTGGTGATATCTTGATATATGTATGGTGGATTTTTGTCGTTTTGGTCTTGTTTTCTTTAGATAAAGATTTCCTATTTTTCTAAACTGGTGTGGTGTCCATTTGTAGTTTTTTCACTGTATTCCTGTATGTGTGCACAAATGCTTTACACACTGGGCCCGATTCACAGAACTAACTTACGACAAAATCCTAAACTTACTACCATTTTGGTATTCACAGAATAAACTTACTCATTTTGGTATTCACAGAAGACACTTACACATTTTGTGTAACTTACACATTTTGTGTAACTTACTCATTGTGTGTAACTTACTCATTTTGTGTAACTTACACATTGTGTGTAACTTACACATTTTGGTATTCACAGAAGGCACTTACTCATTGATGAGTAAGTGCCTTCTGTGAATACCAAAATGAGTAAGTTAATTCTGTGAATACCAAAATTGTTGTAAGTTCATTCTGTGAATACCCAAATGTGTAAGTTCATTCTGTGAATACCAAAATTGTTGTAAGTTCATTCTGTGAATACCCAAATGTGTAAGTTCATTCTGTGAATACCCAAATGTGTAAGTTCATTCTGTGAATACCAAAATTGTTGTAAGTTTAGGATTTTGACGTAAGTTAGTTCTGTGAATCAGGCCCACTGTCTCTAAGATAAGCCTGCCTTCTCGTGCCAAGCTACCAAGGGGGTGAGCAGTGGTTGTCTAAGGGCCTAACTCCCTTACACTGACTAGAAGCAAGGCTCCCTACTTGGACAAAGGTGCAAACCATTGCAAACTAGAGACACCCATTTCAAACATCCAGCATCTACGTCAGCTGGCTGGACTGCCCCTGGATGGCATGCAGATGTGCAGTCTGCCCAACAGAGATCTGTCTCAGGAGGTCAATAGCCTTCTCACTCAGGGCAGCTGGGGCGCAGGGGCTGAGGTGCCTGGGGTAAAAGAGACACAGCTCTGTTTACGGGAGCAGAGCCGGACAACTTGGTGGGGAGCAGCAGAGAGGGTGAAGATGGAACAGGGGTGGCAGACAAGGATGTTGTGGACACAGGTCCTGTGGGGTCCACCACCACCAGGGAGCTGCCACTGGAGGTTGACTCTGAAGAAGATGACATCAAATCAGGCACCTTCATGGAACCCCCTTCACCCGCTGGGCCACTGCCTCCATCAGTGTCAGTCTCCCGACCGGAGGCACTCTGGCCAGCTGCATCCCCAATGTCATCAGCACAATCTCCTCTGCTTGCCTCGGTTGATGCTGAAATAACAGTTGAAATAGGTGTAAGACATCTGTGTAAGCTCAATGTATGAACAGCTCTTAACAATAACATTATCAAAGGAGCACAGAGCACTCCATTGACAAGGTTCCCTAAAAGTTGCATGGAGGCAAGGTGGCCCTATGTTTGCACATATATCTATAGTACCTGACCCCACCTACAGCTAGAGACTTTCCCAGTCCTCATTGGTCCTGGTGGGAACACCATCCTCATATTGCATATCTGCAACTCAATAGAACAGTGAACGTCTTTAGAGGTTTAGGAAATCTCCAGTCCATGAATATGAGATGTCACTTGTGTCCAAAATAGAAGGCACATCACCGTACCCAAAATGTTTTGCACACACAAATACCAATGTATCACAGTGTTCAAAAACCCACATATGACCACACCAAATCTGCATGTCACTCCCTGATGCATGTCATCAGTCAGTGAATGCACTTTCAAAAGTCTACATGTGTAATTCACATAACTCTACACTCCCACATCAATGGCATCGATTATCAGTTTGTGAGACACATCTATAAGTGTACATACCATGAAATACAAAGCCTCAACAATTGGACATGCCTAATACGAGAGATCAATGTCTCTTCGTATGTTTAACAAACCCACCCATGTCTACACACTCCTGTCTGTATGTACATATCACCTACATCTCCAGTATGAATGAACATTGGGACATATTTACAAGAAAAGGGGTGGAGCGCAGCGTTAGCCTTCTTGGCTTAATGCTGCACTCCGCCACTTTTGAAACGCAGGACTGCACCCTATTTACAAAACTACGGTGCAGCTCTGCGGTTCCCCCTGAGCTGGTGCTAATTACAGCTGCCTAGTGCCAACACAGGCACCCTCGCACCTTAGTGCAAGGGTGCCTGAGTTGTGGGAATAATTGTTTATGTGCAGGAAGGTGTCCCTTCCTGCACATAAACAATCTTATATGGCGATTTGTAACTTCTATGTGTGTTGCTTTGTGCAGCACACATAGAAGTGCAACTCGTCCTTTTTTAAATGATTGTTTATGTGCAGGAAGGGACACCTTACTGCACATAAACAATAATGCATGACGTTTTGCTGTTTTTATGTGTGCTGCACAATGCAGCACACATTGAAACAGCAAAAACGAGGAGAAATAAAGCATTTCTTCTCAGTTTGCCATGTTACGCCAGGTTTCTTTTGGTCTTAATTATGGTGCTTCTCGATATTTACGACACCCTTGTAAATATGGGGCAGCGCCAAAATCAATGGGTGTTGCGGCGGAACACCCACCGCAACACCCATTGCCCTCCCCTTTCACCCTAAGTATAGCATGACAGGGTGCCTTATTTACAAGGCAGCGTTAGCCACGTTAAGTGGCTTAACACTGCCTTGTAAATAAGGCGAAGCCCGTATCGCCAAAGGAACATAAAAAAAGTGACGTTCCTGTGGTGATAGAGGCTTGTAAATATACCCCATTGTCCTTTATACATTGGCCAACAAATACAAGTGTGGAGGACTCTCACCTTAACCTATGTAGACCCTTACATCATGTATCATACCCTGGCGCAGATGATAGCACAATAAATTAAAACTACATGTGCCATCATGAAAGCATAAATACTGATAGCACCAGTGTTTTTTGCCATCTCAAAATGCTGTACATATCCCACTTACCAAGACCAAGTATGGCTCATTGTCTGCATCCTATGTGCGCAGTATGCCATGTCACATCTAAGAGAACCCCAGGACAAGATAAACAGAATTGGGGAAGCATCACTTCGGACACACAGAAGACATGTGGTCTGTGTGGGACAGCTGTCACACACAACATTAAACAAATATCGGTGACCTGTCACATTCCTCAACCATGTGTCTGTACAACTCTGAAGATAGACATATAACTTAGCTCACCTATGGGTCTGGTCCAAAAGACATAAGTCTTGGAGAAACATCATGCACCTATGACCAGACCTACACATGCAACAACACTGCTAATCCTTAGGAAATGAGTAGCCTACAATGTTGATGGGAAAGCTGCTGCTTTTAACAGGGGGAAAATGTCAATGCATAATGTCTGACTCGGCCCAATACTCAAACCCTCCTATCTGCTGTTGGGCCCTCAACTGCCCATCAAGATCTGGGTAGGCCACCGCCAGTATGCAAGCCATTAGGGGAGTCAGTGTCCGGCACGCACCCTTACCATGTTGGGAGAACTTCCCCAGCTGGGCCTCCACGATCTTCTTGGTCCAGCGTCTCATTTCCTCCCACATCTTCCTGCAGTGGACGCTGCATCAGCGATAAACCCCCAGGGACCAGGCGATGGCTTTCCACATTCCCTGCTTCTGATGGGCGTTGACCTGTATATATACAAGAGATTAAGCAAACCATTGGAATTGCAAGTAAATGGATAAATGTCGGGGTCCCAATCATTTTGGAGACATCTAGCACAAGCAAGTAACAATTCTTAATACACTACATCTGTACTCCTCACATTCTTAGTACCACATATAGGGATATACACACTTTTGTAGTCATTGGCAGTCTATCCTCAAACCTGGTTGTGTCCTACACTGACAAAGACAGCCCACTAACACCATGTAGGCCAGAGCCATCCTACATGTAGTGTGCTGTATGCTACTGTGGCACACACAACACCATTCAGACCTTCTGAAGGGTAACCTACTTGTGCATATTTGTACACACCCTGTAACCGCCAGTCCCATTTACAAAATGCGTACAGTACATACAGCCTAACACCATAGTACAGATTGACAGCAAACACTAAGGTCACAATGAAAGGGCTCGCATGTGTCACACTGGCAGATACGACTCTGGTATTGTCTGACCATGTGGACAACAGAAAGGGATAGCATACAATGTGTGACAGTTTGAGTGGTTGGTACTAGCATCACAGGACATACCTCCTGCCATATGTGGCACTGACACAGGGATGACACCCACAAAATTTGGAATACATAGTTGTATTTGTTGCCTTTTAACAAGCTGATGAACCACAAAAGTTGATTGTCTCACACATAGCGACTTCCAAGACAGTCAAAATGTTGCATGAGCATTTGGCCTGTACAATGCAAGCATAACATTAGGAAGAGTTACAACACACCTGTGGAAGTAAATGGACTAACTTAATTCAATCACACACATCTACAGTGTGGGCCCATGGAAAGAAGTATCAGGTCAGGGGGTGACCTCTGACAACATACAGAATTTACAACATGCTAAGGCAATCTGGACAAATAGTGGGGAAGGGACTCATTTTGGGGAACATCCAAGGATCAGCAGAAGAGACTGTGCCTCTCAGCCTCTGTCATGGCCAATAATGGGCACAATTCTTCATCATTCCTTGCCATCTGCAGGCAGTGCAGACTCATCCCACATGTACAACACATTCTCAGCTCTTCAATCCAGAAATGTGCATCTTTGGGCCAAGCTATATGTGATATGATCGTTGTATGGTACTCTGAGGGGGCCATTGCGGTATAGCTAGCTCCATAAGCACAGTTTGACGAGTGCAGATCTGTCCTCCATAAGTATTCCAACTGTAAGCCTATAAATATATCACACCCTTTACCATAATTTTGTAACACAAGGTTTACATGGCACCATCAACTGAACATATACATTGAAATGTGCAAGCTACCCAGGAATGATCTGACACTTAACAAATATCACAATGATAATGTGAAGTACACAGAGTACAGTGCTTCACAATCCATAACATGAATGTCCTATGTAGGAACACCAAAATTGTACTTCATTATTATCATATGACAAACTGGGCACCAAAGCCCCATCATAGCCTGTGAGACAGGAAGCAATGCAGTCCAACAGAGTTAAGTATGTATGTTTGGAAGTTGCCTGATCCTCTGGTGAGCCATAGAGCTGGCCATACAGGGGAAGGACCTCATCCAAGAGCATCTCCAGCTCCTCTGGAGGGAAGGCTGGGGCCCTCACCCCTGCAGCACGTGCCATGATTGCTCCCAGAGATGGAAAACAGCAGCTGAAGTCGAGGAGGTGTAGATCGATGCAGTGTCAGTAGGCAAGTGAATATTTTTGAGCACCACAATGTACTTGGACGCCACATAGGTGGTCTTCTGCATACACGGACGCAGCCATTGGACCACAACCGTCATATGCACCAATGTTAGTCAATGGCTGTGTCCACCGTGGATGACACCTACTACTGCACGGTCTACTTCCGCCGGCGATAGTCGATTCTGAATGTCAAATAAGCGACGTCAGGCAACCGCCATTTTGGCGTTTGACATAAGAGTATTCCTCAAATGTTTTACAGCGTCACCATAACTACAAGTATGTTGGGGCATGTCTACAGAGGTTGTAGACCAATGCCCTGTAACTACCACTTCACAAACAAAATTGTACAGCATTCCTGCTGATGTCCCCATGATCACTGTGGTGATTTTGACCCCGGCGATGATGGAAATAAGGTGTTTATATCGACATATATAGGAAATGACGGTGTATGTGATACAATTGGAGTATGTGAATTTTGTACATCGCTGAAATTCACACATGTGGAGTCCAGAATGAGTATTTAATGGTAAACATTGATGTCAATCAGTAAATACGTGAATGGATGTGTAATGCTTACATATCCAATACTGTTTGTTCACATGATTAAATTGGCTTTCCCCTCACAGATGTTACTGCGGACACTGTAACCCTAGTCTAAATGTGTGTAGACCTCACATATAGATAGTCTGGGACAGTAAGGAGACGCTAGACTCCAGTGTACCTGCCATTCCCAGACTTTCAAACCATGGAAGAAAGAGATGTCATGAAGAAGTTTTGTCTGAAAAGGAAGTACCCATCATACCTGATAGTACTCACTGCAGCATGTGGGTTCCTGACAGCCTGAGGGCCTGGGCCACAGTCAACGTTGCACATGGCTCCAAATCCCCATGTGCACAGTAACAGTGGACTGAAGTATATCAGGGACTAACATTATCATAACAACAGCTATGCAAATCAGGGAAATGTGGAAGTGCAAGTCGGCTAAGCAAACACAACAGAAACTGATTGTGTGACACAGGAAGATGATTTAGGTGAAAGTCCAAGACACAAATGTGGACATATGCACATTACAAATTATACAACATTAGGCCTAAATAATTTCCACCATGTGTGGTAAATTACGTTTTTTACTTCAACACATCAGACACATCCAACCGCCATCATTGCGAGATCTTCAAGACAAATGAGGTCGACATTGTCCAAGAGAAGTAGAAATACCCACCATATGACATCCCACCTAATTCCATGGCATCCAACATGCCCATCCATGGAAGTTAGCCTTCTCCTGTGGTATACCATCACCTGTGCCATTTACAGGATTTATAAACCTCTGCTAATTGCACAACAAACTAGGGGGCATATGTACAAGCCCCTAGCACTAGCGGAAGGTCACTTGCGTTAAGCCACTTTGTAAATATGCTACCCTTTCACGCAGGTATCTGAGTGAAAGGGGCATGCAATGGGTGTTGCTGTGGGCGTTCCATCGCAACACCCATTACTTGTTGATGCTGCCTCAGATTTACAAGGATCTGTAAATCTGTGGCAGCGCCAAAAACTAACACAATGCAAGAGCAGGCGTTAGAATGGCGCACGAGGAGAAATGCTTTTATTTCTCCTCATTTTTGCTTTTTCTATGTGTACTGCACTCTGCAGCACACATAGAAAGAGCAAAAAGCCATAAATGATTATTTATGTGCAGGAAAGGACACCTTCCTGTGCATAAACAATCATTAAATAATGACAATTTGCCTCTTCAATGTGTGCTGCAGAATGCATCACACATAGAAGTAACAAATAGCCATTATGGATTGTTTATGTGCAGGAAGGGACAACTTCCTGCACATAAACAATCATTCCCTGCAACGCAGGCTACCTTGCACTATGTTGCAAGGGTACCTGCGTAGGCAGCTAATTTTAGCACCAGCGCTAGTGAAAATACAGGGTGCGCCGTATTGTAGTAAATACGGCTCATCCCTGCATTTTGAAAAAGTCGGAGCTCGGCGCTGCCAAATTTTAGCGCAGGTCCATGCTCCGGCATTTTGTTGTACATATGCCCCTAGATGTAAGAGCCAAAACTGTAGTCACACATTACATAGCACATAGTAACTTCACAATGATATCAGAAAAAGTGGCAGGACTCATGTTGTTTCTAGCAGAATGATCTGATTTATTCAGAAATGAACAAAAGTATTTTTCATAATGTCAGGCAATTGGCCAGTCCACATGGGTGCTGGCGGGGGCAGGTGCCAATAGGTTTGCCAAAAAACTTGCTTACAAAACACTGCCAGGGAAACCTCCCCAGAAAGGGGCATCTAGTGAGCACGCCAGGCACCTCAAAGATCTCAATTGGGAAGGGGGGTCTTGGGCTTGAGAGGGTTGGACTTTGCACTGGAAGGTTTTTTTTGGTTTTAGGAGGGGCCTTTGGTTTCTTCTTCCTTTTGGTTTGGGATTTTGGAGGGGTGGTTCTTGAGGTGGAAGGGTTGGGTATGGAAAAAGGGGCCTGAGTTGGGGGGAGGGAGGGAAGTGTCCAACAGGGCAAAGTCCAAGGGAAAGGAAGTGTTGGTCAAGGGTAGAGGCTGTGGGATATTCATAGGTGGGTTCAGGTTGGGAGGTAGTATGTGTCTGGTGTAGGTGGCTCTGTTGTTGGTGCAGGTATGTGTTGTGTAGGTGAGTGTGGGTGTCTGCGTGTAGTGTGTGAGTGTGTGTGTATGTGTATGTAGTGGAAGTGCAGGGTATGGGAATGGGAATGGGGTGGAAGTGTCTGTGAGTGCATTGGTAGTGTTCGTGATGATGGTGGGTGTTCATGGGTATGTGGGTGCCTGTGTGTGTCTATGTGTGCTGCATAGGTCTGTTTGGATGGGTGCATGCACAGGTGTGTGTGTGCTGGAACAAGCCAGGGAATAGGTTATTTTGATGGGGATGGGGTAGAGGAAGGATGTGGGCTGGAAGGCTGGGGTGTGTGTAAGGCTCCGGTCAGTGAGGAGGCCAGAGCCTCTAACGATCTCTATAGGGCAGACATCCCACTGTGAATGAATTGCAGGTAAGCAACCATATGAGTGTGTTGGCTGCCCAGACCCTGGATGGCATTCAGCAGTGCAGTATGCCCAACAGAGATCTGTCTCAGGAGGTCAATAGCCTCCTCACTCAGGGCAGCTGGGGGCACAGGGAGTGAGGTGCCTGGAACTGAGGAGACAGCTCCCCTCTTAAGATGTGGGCTGGACAACTGGGTGGGGAGCAGCAGGGAGGGCGGAGAAGGAACGGGGGTGGTGACAATGATGGCATCGCACCAGGATGGATGGGGTCCGCCACCACCAAGGAGTGGCCACTGTAGTCTGACTCTGTGGATGACGACGTTGAGTCTGGGTCCTCCATGGCACTCCTCTCTCCTCTTGGCCACTGGATCCATCCGTATCAGTATTACGAACGGACACACTTTGGCCAGCTGCTTCCCTCCATGACCTGGGCCCGGTCTCCTCCGCTCACCTGGGTAGATTCTGAAATGACATATGAGTTGGATCAATTCCAACTGCGTCGACACACAGGAGGAACAGCTCTTTAATAATAACACAACAAATGTGCATGTATCAGACCACCTACTAGGATGGCCTAATTGTCTACAACATTAGCATTAGCACATGCATGAATGCAACATGAGTTTGCAACATTTGCACATAATGATATCTGGACCACAGTCAGCCACAATTGCATGAGTTACCTTGTCTCCACTCCATCATCATGTATGTCGCAGGATATAACATCACCCTGTACACTTGGGCTGTATTTTTTTTTTTTTTTTTAAGTGATTAATTAAAACCTTTGCAATCAGTAAAAACATGTGTGTAAAAACAAAACAACATCATATAATACTAAAATTAGTTAAATGCATTAAAAAGTAGCAATGATTCCATAAAATTACAAAAAGGATAAAAGCTGACGTGCAATACAGCCAATAAGGTGCATAAAGTGACATGAAAAGTGCAACATTTTTTTGAAGTATTATTTCCTGAGGGTCCCTTTGCAATGCCAGTTCCTTTAAAATTAGTGTTAGGGATTTCGATATAAATAGAATTAAAATCTGTGAGCGGGCAACGAAAAGTTCATTGTTGACAGTTCCAGTTTGCAGTACATCGTGTCATTTGTTCGCCCAGTTCGTAGCACCCCTTACCAGGTAATTCCCATGTCTGTGATAGACTTATACCTTAGCCCATGTTGCTGAGCCTGGGGTGACTTGATAGAATAAAGAATTTTATGTCACCGTTGCTGGCCCACAGCCCAAAAGTGGCTGCTAAGGAGCACGAAGGAACCGTAGTGATAAACATAATTGCCAGAGACAATATATTTAAAACAGGGTTGTTGTACACTGCTCAGAAGACGGTGGGCCCAAATTGATGACCAGTTTATTAAAGGACTTCCAGGGAAAGCTTTGCTTTTGCTGCACTCATAAACCGAACAAGGCTACAGGCCAACCGGACGTTGCTGCCCTCGAAGCAAGCTTTTACCGCCTGCCTGCACGTTCGTACCTGGCTTTCGATCAGGCGCGGCTTTAATAGCTGTCTTCGTTCCGCTCCCAAGCCTTTGCAGATACATAGTAGATGTAAAACATCCTCATTGATGTCTCCGCATAATCTGCAGTGGTTCGTTGCGTCTGTGCGTTTCCATGGTGGAAGGTGACACTTTGCGGGTAAAATTCCCAACCTCAGGTGCAAGAATCTTTCTTTGGTGATTCTCGAGAAGCCTGTTCCTAGGTATGGTTGTGGCTTAGCCCTCACATAGCTCTGAATTACAAACCAACCATGGGTCCTCCTGCTAAGTGCTGCTTTGTCTTCTTCGTGGGATACAATCTTTACTGATTTGTTTACCAGGTCCTTGAAACTTTTTGGGACATACTGGTTTCCCATAGGTCCTGTAAAGCAAGCAGCCTAATTGCCGATTGAAGGTAACCCATGGCCGGGCTGTCTTTTTCCTTGTAATTTCCTTCCACAAATATGAGTTCATTGTACCTGGCTCGGCTCCCTTTATTTTATACCAGCACTTGGCATAAGCGCCCTTCCGTGATATTCGTTGCTTTTGGAGCCCGAACTCTAGCCTTATTTGAGCTGGCGATGTAAACTGCGGGAGATTGAATATTATTCTCACAGCCTTGGTGACCGCATTGTCCAAGGTAACCTCGTCTCTCCCTCTCATTGATTCACTACCATAAGTGATCGTAGGTAAAAGTCTTGCTCGGAGCACTTCTAGTAGAGGAAGAAGATTGGGGCCGGTTATTTTGTGCTTGATATTTTTTAGTGCAACTGCCAGTGTAGTCCCTCTGCCTTTGATGGCTGCTTTCTGTTTAATGAACGAGCCGTTCCTATCAAATATTACTCCCAAATACTTATATTCCTCGGCCGTCTCCAGCAACCTACCCCCCATCGTCCAATGGGGTTGGTGTTTGTTGTTCCGTCTGTTTAATACCATAACTTTGGATTTGTCAAGGTTTATACTTAACCCGTTCATCTCTGCAAAATCACTTGAGGTATTTATCAAATGCTGCAAGCCGACTGGAGTACGACTGATAAGTATCAGATCGTCGGCATACAGTAGATTTGAAAGAGTTAAGCCCCCCAGATTCGGGGCGTGATGGTTACAGTTGTCCAGCTTAATGGTGAGATCGGAGATGAAGAGGTTGAACAGGGTCGGGGCCAGGACACAGCCCTGCTTCAGCCCTTTGGTAGTTGTGATTCTCCTTGACAAGCAATCCCCTGCTCCCACTTTAATTTGGACTCATGTTTCGGAGTGAAGTAAAATTAACTGGTTCAGGAGGTTTGTGGCTATTCCCCACCTCGAGAGTTTCGCCCAGAGTATCCCCCTGTCCACACTATCGAAAGCGGCTTTATAGTCAATGAAGCAAACAAATAGTGGCTTATTGATGTTTTTAGTAGCATCTATCAAGAGCGAAAGAGCAAGAATATTTGTTGTGGTCCCCATGCTTTTTGGAAGCCAGTTTGGTTGATGGGAATTAAGGCTTTTTCCTGTGCCCAATCCGTAAGTTCATTCAGTAGGAGGCCTGCGTAGTGTTTGGCTTCGATATCTATTAATGCAATGAGCCTGTAGTTTTTTGGCTCGGTCATACTGCCTTTTTTATGGATCGGTGAAATAATTGACCCCTTCCAAGTTTCGGGAATTCTTTCGAGTTCCATAATATTGTTGTAAAGGGGTAGTAGCACTTCAGCCCAATAATCCGGATCTTGCTTGTATATGATTGGTGGTAGACCGTTGGGCCCAGGCGCTCCATCCTTCCGGCTTTTTGAGATTCTATTCACAAGCTGTTTGTTTGAAAAGAAGGGGATGAGTTCCGGTCCTTGGAGTTTGAGGAACTGCCGGTCGCATTGGTACAGCGAAGTGTCTTGTTTTATTTCGCCAGCTTCCGAGTTGAAGTGGCGCTGTAGGTACTTTACCCAAATATCCTCCGTTATGTGTGAATTTATTCCCGGAGCTGTTGGATTCTCTAAGTCGTTGACTGTCTGCCAAAACCTGGTGCTGTTGTTATTTTTTGCTTCATATAGCAGTTTTGCCCATGTTGTGTCAGCTTTTTCCTTTTTAGCAAGCCATATGATTTTGTTTCTGCGTGCCTTTAGCCTCCTTAGTTCGAACTGTATGTTATTGACTGGGCCGTGTAGGTGGAGACTGCGCAGAGCTCTGTTAATTTTGCTCTTTATTTGCCTTAGTTCGGCGTTCTGGGGTCTTGAGAGATAAATTCTTTGGTTGCTTGCCGGGTTGCATGGAGCCCCCCATTCGTTTTTTGACCTTGCTTTTTCTTTTGTTGACTCATTTTTGGACTTGGCTGAGTCGAAGCTTTTGATGAAGTTCTCCCAAGCTGTAAAACTGTTCTCACTCAGCTGTTTACTTTCCTCCCATCTTTTTTTCGATAGGGCCAGAAGTTTTTCTGGGTCGCTCGTATTGCATTTAATTCGCCGGTGATTCGATGTGACCTTTAAATTTAAATTTTCAATTGGGTGAGTAGTTGCCGTTCCATGAGCGTCGAGTATGAACTCTTGAGGTTGGTGGTCGCTGTGATCCAGAGTTCCAATCCTAAAACCTTTTATTGAACTAATCAGCGATAAAGAAGTGAAAGTGTAGTCTATTGCAGTATTTGTGAGTGCATTATGAAAAGTTGCGGCTTGTGGGCGGTCGCCCGCGGATCGGCCGTTTAATGCTACCAAGGACAGGTTCTCCAGTTCGTTCAAAAGGTCTTTCGAGATCTTAGATTGCTTACCCCACCTGCACTCATCCTGGCGTGGGATCCCCCATGCTACATGTCGGTCGGCTACCGGCCTGTCCGAGTCGGCACCCCCTATGAGGCACATATTGAAGTCGCCTGAAACGATGAAGTTTGAAGACGCCTCTTCAGTGACTAGCTTGGTCAGTTCGGCTACCAGAAGTTTTGCGCCTGCTTTTTTATTATGGGGGTGAATGTAGGTATTAACAAGTATTAACTAATGTTTGACTCTGAGGCCTGATATTTCTATCTGTATTGTTTTTATTCCATTTGTTGGAGTGTTTCTGCTTGTTAATTCCTTCACTGACGTTATAGTTTTGATTGAGGCATAAGTCGTAAGGCCACCTTTCAAATGACCAAATTTTGAACTTCGGGTTCCCGGGAGATGGTATGATTTGAAACCTTGTAGATGATACGGATCTTCCAGCCATGTTTCTTGTAGAAGAATTAAATCGAATTGTTGGAGGTACATCAATAAGACTTTGTCAGAGGTTTTAGCACCAAGCCCATTTATATTCCAGGAGCAGAATTTTAGATTAGAAGTATTTTTTGCCTTTTCTGCTCTCTGTCATTGATTCTCGGGTCTGCAGTTTATGGTTTTTGCTATCCATGACCAGTCATTTGGTACGTCCTTTCCTCTTTTGTCCTGTGCGTTCCGGATGGTTGCTCCGCTGCTCTCCGTGGCCTCAATGGAGGTACTGCGTGCCCCTTTAAGCACAGAGTTTATAGATCCAAAATTACCCTTATTACTTGGCCTGCAGTCATTAGGCCCTTGATTTTTGTCGGAGTAGGGGTTCTGGGTACCCGACTGCGTGATGAATCTGTAGTCGGATCCCCCAGGCTTCTAATTGGTGCTCCTCTTTAAGAATTCTCTCCACTATTTCCCGATTTGCCCAGGTAGTTTTTGTTGCTTCATGCTCCGATAGGTGTTTGAACGTTTTAAATTCAACGGATTCCAGGTCTTGTGTGCCGATCCCAGCCAGGTTGCTAATGGCGGTTAATATTCGGAGAATATTCCCTCTATTGAGGGTGTCGCCCCGCCCTTTAGATTTATATTCTGGGATGAACAGAATTGACTGGGAGGTTTCCCGTCGGGAATTGTTTGAAAGAGTTGCACTGCACGGGTCCTTTTCCCTTCCCCCTGTGTTTAGGGGTGTCTGTTTTTCTTTTTCCTCTCTATCCACTGTTTCAGTGCTCGGCTCTTTATTCCTCCTCCCAGTTTCGGGGCAACTAAGTCTAACTGGGCCCGGTTTTTCTGCTGTTTCCACAATTGGTTTAAAATCTGCTGTTTCTGTTTGCATGATGGCAACCTTTATGGCAGCTATTGTCGCAGGCGCGGTCCCCCCCGTTGTTGCTGGTGCCGGGTTATTTTCTGCCCGTTCAGTTATGTTGATACTCTCTGGAAGTTTGTGTTCCCTTAAGTGTGCATTTCCTGCATCTTCTGACACTGTTGAGCAAGAAGCAACGGGGACACTCACCTCAGACTGTAGGATTGATGGCTCCCTGCTTACTCTTTGATCTAGCTGGAGTTCACTCAAAATTTTTCTTGGTACTTGAAAGAAGGATTTAATAGTTGGATTTTTATTCCTCCCTTTCCTCCTTTGTTTCCGGCATTTTTTGGATGATTGCCATTTGTTCGGTGAGACTTCCCCTTCATCTGATGGCCTTGTCTGCTTGTTGCAGTTGCTGGATCTCGGCTCAGCCCTTAGTTGTTCTGGATCATCCAAGTTACTTGTAGAGACAGAGCCCAGATGCATGCTCTCGTTGTCCCTATCATGGATTCCTGGAACCTTTTGTTGTACCAGGCCAGTGGCCGCTTCTACACCTGGCCGTTGTTCGATTCTGGCCACAACTGAGGGAGAGACCAGAGCATTCTTGTTCTTATCGATTTTGGGGTGCTCTTTATGATCCTGGGCGAGCGTTGCCTTATCATTTGTGAAGTCTCCTTTTTGTTTGTTATTGTTGAATTTTGATTTGCCTATGTTCGTTGTGTTAGTGTTTTTTAGGTCCATTAAGAGGTCACCCATCACTGCAGGTAATGATGCAAGTTTATCGATGATTGAGTAGCAAGTACAGCTCGGAGGAATTATTGTTGTTTCAGTTTGAGCTCTTTTGATGAAGTTGTTCAATTCCGACAACTTACTATCGATGCTTGTAACATGCAGGGCTAAACAGTTAAGGAGGGTTAGCTGTATATCCATCTTGTCCGAGTGGTATTCCATAGCTTTAGTTGTAAGTTGCATTGTGTTTAGGAGAGATGCCCATATTTTGTCCACATACAACAATGACCAGGCGACATCAACTAGCATGGCCATAATTAATGCATCCCTACCCATTTCACACAAGGCCCTGCTACAACAACTAGTCATGTTCCTAAACCCACCTCATGATGAAGTGATGGTATAATGATACAGCTATCTTCCTGCAATATATGTAGTACCAAGAAGGATGTGTCATGGAAGTGCCCTTTCCACACTAATCACACAACCCAACTGAAATTTCTTCTTTTGTTCTTTGTCACAATAATCTCTACAAAGGTGAAACTGCGTACCTTTGCTATGTATCACATATCTCACACCAGAATTAGAATGGAGACAATGTGGCTGAAAGTTGGGTGAGATGTCCTCATATATATCCATGTGACATTAGACAACCTAGGCCTAGGGACAAGCCCACTCCCGATTGGTGTACTTACCAGTACCAATCTCCCATAGCATACTGGGAAGCCATTACAACAGGCAAAGATAATGAGACTCAGTGAATCTCCTGTCCATGAAGAGAAGCTTAAACTTGTAGACAATAGAGAAGAGACATCACAACACTTCGACTAGTCTGTCAAACACATATACCAAGGTATGACTGAGTGTACACACTCACATATGAGCCCAACATGTCTGCATTATACTACCTGCTGCATGTCAGTAGCCACTTAATGAACCTCCGCTATTCCACACGTGTGTGTCCCCTAAATGTATACTCACACCACAACGGCATGGAACATCACATTGTGAGACAGTACTGTAAGTACGTCGACCATGTATGTCATTGCCTCATTATTTGGAACTGAGTTATTACAATGAACAATGTACTTGGGTATGTGTGACCCATCCACCTATGTCTATACACCCCTGACTGTGATTACACATGACATGTATGCACATCACCATTCACAAAAGTCCTTGACATATTAAGTAACACATATAATTGTGATGGGCACAAACTTCAAACTATGTAGACCCTTATATATTGTAGCAAACACTTGTACATATGATGGTACAACACAGATATGTTACACATGCCAACCAGACCTACACATGCAATTATTCTTCAATTGTGTTTAGACAGCACAATACTCACCGCCTCCTTTTGCTATTGGGCTCTCAACTGCCCATCAAGCTCCGGGCAGGCCAC
Source organism: Calotriton arnoldi (assembly GCA_963921515.1). Classification (NCBI taxonomy): domain Eukaryota; kingdom Metazoa; phylum Chordata; class Amphibia; order Caudata; family Salamandridae; genus Calotriton; species Calotriton arnoldi. The sequence continues at coordinate 165,799 of CAWUFW010002311.1, forward strand.
TGCCAGGAACAGGCCATTAGGGGAGTCAATGTCTGGCGCGTGCCCCTACCATGTGGGGAGGACGTCCCCAGCTGGACCTCCACGATCTTCCGGGTCCAGCATCTTAGGTCCTCCCACCTCTTCCCGCAGTGGACGCTGCGCCGGCAATAAACCCACAGGGACCGCAATTTCCGAGCGACAGCTTTCCCCACTCCCTGCTTCTAATGGGCTTTGATCTGTATGGATGCAATAGATGAAGCGACTGAGTGGACATGCAAGACTGGGGTCATCTGTCTGACTGATCAAGAAGTTATAGACACCTAGCATGACCATGAATAAACTGTCAGTACCCCAAATTTGTAGACTCCCATGATGAACATGCACACTGACATGATGCCACAATACAATAGTCATCTGATGACTACACCCAACTTAGGTCATGTCTTCCACTGACTATGCCAGCCTATGTACATCACATAGCCTAGGGCCATAACACATGTACTGTGAATGTAGTCTAGATGTACCACAGTACACCATTGGGAGCACATGACAGCTAAAGTATATGTGCATGACAGTACAGACACTTTCACACCACAGACGTGTGACTCTATCCATGCTGTTCAAAACATAACTGTTACCACTAAATGTAATACATTCCAAATCATGGGTCACCATGGAAGGCCTGCCATGTGTCACAGTGTGCTCACAATCTGGAAAGTGGTGGTCATGTGGGCAACTCATTGCAAATTAGTACTATGTCTGATTGAGTGATTGAGTGTTTGGCCGATGTCCTGGCAAGAAAAGGATATCGATTTGGCCAGTTGTGGCACTGTCACAGGGATGACATCAACATACCATTGTACATACTTTCTGGTTGCTTAATGTGACACACCTGGTAATGCAGTGCTGTACTTACCAACTATCTGCACAATACATGTGTCAATAGTGCAATATGCCTGCACAATTCGAGTTCTACTCATGGGACAGTTACAACAGACTTGTGGTAGTGAGGGGCCTGTCCTAAGGCAGTGAAACACATTGACAATGTGGGCAAATGGCAAGTAGACTCAGGTCTGTGGGACTTGTCAGGTACAATACTATAGGTAGCATATATAAGAAGTAGTAGGCCAACAAATGGTTCAGAAATACTAATTTGAGCACTATCCAAGGATCAGAAGATTTACAGAGAGAGGACACTGTACTGCAGTACTATGTCACATTTACCTCTGCTACAACCTGGGCCAGAGTGGGTAAAATCATTGCCGGGGTTTGCTCTCTGCAAACTTACCATAGTACTCCCACATTACCACCACATTCCCAAGTTTTACATAGGTAAGTGTACATCTGTTGGCCATCCAATACAGGACATGCCCATTATGGTGCTATCTGAAAGGGTTTGTGATGTTTCCTTCACTCCCAGCCAAGAGGTTGGGGTGGACTGATGTGTGCTGGGAGAATTGGGGTACTATATGCATATCTGAGATCAACTACTACTACACCTTACATTATACATACACAGGTCATGCAGTCAAACATATTCTTTCATTTGCAGATTGAACAAGATCACAATAGGTAACATTACACTTTAGCATGCAGATATATGTGCATAGCACAAGGTTAGGAAATAGGGCTACTCACACATCACTATGGATTTTTTTTGTCAACAAAGTACAGAGAACCATGATCCATCACATTATTGACCTAAGTAGTGACAACACATTCTAAGAAATGTGTCTGTGATTTCACTCTGGTACTCGGAGGCACATAGTAGAATATGGACATGGTAAGGATGAACTTTCATGTTTCTTCAAACATCATGTTACATGCTCCTCTGGTGAGCCATAGAGCTGAGCATACAGGGGAAGGACCTCTCCAACCAGTGTCTCCAGCTCGTCTGGTGTGAATGCAGGGGCCCTCTCATCTGCTTGGCCTGCTAAGGTTGCTCCAAGAGGTGGCACTCAGCAGCTGACATTGTGGAGGTGTTGATTCCAGCAGTGTCAGTAGGCAAGTGAGTTTGTCTTCAAATCGTGGCATCTATGTACGCCGTGTACACGCTCATGAGCGTAGACGCACACAGCCATTGGGCGGCTGTGGTCACATTCCCCATAGTTAGCCTATGGCTGTGTCCGCCGCCTATGGCTGAACCGTCTAATGTGTAGTCAACGATCGCCAGAGGCAGAAGGTTGCATTTGTCCCATATGTGAGGTCAGGCTTCTGCCATTTTTGCGGTTGTATTAACAGTATTGTTGATGGTATTTTAGTGTTTGCTGAGGCTGTATTTGTGATGGTTAAGTGCGTCACAACCACTACAAATGACAGCAAACATGTTAACATTGGTAATGCTCCCTTCCCATGTCAAGACCAGTATGAAGCTTCATCTGTGTAGTGCATTACTGTTCAAATAGGTAAAATGTGTGCGGCGCTCGGTTGGCAGTAATGCATGTAATGCTACCCTCGCTATAGGGGCAATTTGAAATCTTTGATTTGATGATGTGCACAGTTCTGTTACAGACCTGTGAAGGCCAGCTTGGGGATGACAGGTGGATGTTCAAGATCTGCCAATGATGATGTAAAATGTGTACTGCTTCATGAAGCATTGATGTTCAGGCACATGACTTTAGCCTTACTCTTCACATATGTTTCTCTGCACACTGTGACCACAATACATCGTTTGTCTTACTCCTTATATAGGTATCCTGGGAGAGGGAGGAGATGCCAGCCATCTGTGTTCCGCCCATTTCCAGACCTACACACCATGGAAGAACGACACATCATCACAAAGTTCCATTTAAATAGGCAAACAATCATGGATCTATGTCATCAGTTGGAGTCTAACTTCCTACCTCACCTCAATAATTCTACAGCAATACCACCACTAGTGAACCTCATGTCAGTTTTGCATTTTTTGGCCACAGGCTCACTTCAATTCACTGCTGCTATTTCTGGTGGAATGTCACAACCGGTGTTCAGTTGTGTCCTCACAGAGATGCTTACAGCAGTGTTGAGACACGTGGGCAGCTACATCAAGTTCCCCAGACATGAGGATTTAGCCACTGTGAAGGAGAATTTCTAAGGATTTGGACACATCCCACATGTAATTGGATCTTGTGATGGCACCCATATTGGCATAGTACCACCACATGACAGGGTGCAAGTCTACCGGAACAGGAAGCACTACCATTCTATCAATGTGCAAGTTGTCTGTCTAGTGGATTTGTTCATCTCAAACGCCTGTGCCCAGTTCCCAGGAGCTGCCCATGATGCCTTCGTACTGAGGAACAGCACCATACACCAGTTGATGTCACAACTACTACCAGAGAGGGCCTGGCTTGTAGGTATGTGTGATCTGTCCTAACATTTTGTGGGAAATGTCAGGTAGTATGATCTGAAAATGTGTAGCTAAATGTTGCCCTTCTGTCTGTCTTCCATCTAGGAAACTCAGCGTACCCCAACCAGCAATGGTTGTTGGCCCGCTGAGGAATCCTACAACGCCAGGGGAAGTTCACTTCAATGATGCCCAAGGAAGAACACGATGGCCAGTGGAGCGGGCTTTTGGGCTCCTGAAAGCCAGATTCAAATGTCTGGACCAGACTTGGGGAGCCCTCAACTCACACAGGAAGGTGTGTATAATCACTGTGGCGTGCTGCATACTCCACAACATTGCCCTGCGACGGAACATACCTTACATTTCAGAGGATGCAGGTCATGAAGACTCACCAGGTGGGGACCCTGGAATGCCAAATGAAGATGATGATAGTGGTGAAGAGGAAGGCGCATGACTTGCGTCAGGATCTCATCCAGAACTAATTCTCCTGAGTGTAAATATGGTGTGAGATGTGATGACTTTGACTAGTCTTGTAGCTCTTGAAGTGATGTTGTGAGGAGAATATTAATGATACATATTAAGGATATGTGGGTCTGGCAATATCTGGGGAAATGTGTTTGTATTGTAAGTGTAGCTTTGGTCAGCTGTAAATGTTGTTTTGGACTGTATACCCTAGAAGTTGACAATGTGATGTGTGTCATATGTATGTTTCCTTAGCTAATCTCTCTGTGTTGGTCTGATTTAGGTACCTTCACCATGTCATCTTCATTTGGACATTTCAGAGTTGTGACATTAGCAGGTATTTGATGCTGTTCAGATGTACGAAGTGGACATGGATTGTTCCCGGGAATGTCTACCACAGAGTTTGGGTGTACAAAGCTGGTACCAAGACAGCTTGCACAGCGATAGGATGGAAGTTACCTGGCTTCCATTGGACTTTTTCCTTGTGGTGCGTTGGTCCTAATGCAATATGTGTGCCATCTTGTGATCCAGCACAATGTTGTGGTGTGCCCAATTCATGGTATCCTGTCTTCACATGTAGCTGTTGATGTGTCCCCTCATTGTAGGTCTAAGTGCTTGTAGTACATCACTGTCATTTGTTTGTGACATTTCCCCATATGCAAGAAACACTGGATTGAAATCACCCTGTGGTCAGAAACTGCTGTACTGACATGTGTCTGTTTTTGGTAGTAGCATTCAAAAGGTCATGAGTCCAAAGTCCAACATACTCCTCCCATAAGATGTGGAAAAGTAGGCAGGAATACTCCAACAAAGTGAATGCGTAGCACATACAGGAGGACATTAGGGTCGAGGTCTCTTACTGGCAGTGGTGGGCATCTTGCCATCCTGAGCTCCTTGGTTTTTGGGTGAATGTCCTCTCTTTTTGCCTGAGGGGGGATCTGGAGCTGCAGAGACGGGGGCACTAGCAGGCGTGTCATCCTCCGGCAGGGCCTCCCTTCCTGTGGCTGCGGCAGATGTTGATGGTAGGGATTTACTTATACCACAGGAAGGGGTAGAGGCAGGTGGAAAAGCCCTGCAGAGGGTGGTGTTAATGTCCCACAGCACCCCAACTAGGGAGGCCACCTTGGTGCAGATGCTGACCACCTCGGTGTAGATGCCAGCTACCTTGTTGTGGATGCCGGCCACCTCAGTGTGGAATCCAGCTACCTCAGTGTGGAAGTCAGCAACCTTCTGGTATGTGTCTCTGTGCAGCTCCTTCATTGCCCGGATTTCGGCCAATACCTGGCCCATGACACTTTGGGAGTCATGGTAGACTCCCAGGACTTGGGTGATGGCAGTCTGGTTGACCGTGGCCTCAATGGGCTCACTCTGCTAGCCCACATTTACACTCCCACTACGCCTACCCTCATGGGCCTTTGACCATGGTGCAGACTGCACCCTCCCACTAATACCATCCCAGCCCCTCCGTGACTGGGGTGGTATTAGCCATAGAAGAATCCAGGACTGGGATGCACAGGATGGTACTTACTGTGCTAGGTGCACAGGATGGGGGGCAGTGGTTGGCTCTGATGTTGCAGTGGTGGTGGGAGGTGTTGTAGTGGGCACAGGGAGCCCCACAGTTGTCATCGGTACAGGCTGGCCATATGGTCCAGGACTATCATCCACGTCCACCTCTTAAGGAGCATTGTTATCACTGAGGGCTTTGTCCTATGGGGGAGAGGAACACTGTTCAGTTTCCAATCTCTGTGCAGGTGCAGTGGTGGATCAACCCGTTGAGAGATAGAGAACAATGTTAATGTTAGAAGTGAGGTATCTACATCCACATTGTTTGTGTCAAGGTAAATGGAGACCTAGAATGGAACCAAATAGATAAATTAGTATTGTAATCTATTTGCGTGGAGCTGAAGTTGGTTACTAGACATTTGTTGACATCCATTAGATCTAGTAGATTTCATCAGCTTATTAGCTGTGAAGATATGTGCATTTTGGCTTTAGGGGATAGACATGACATCTCCAAAACTCTGCTACAAACACAATGTGGTCCTAACATATGTATTTGTCCATTAAAAGGCCTAATTGTGTCTTATACAGGCAAACACTCAGATTGGTTATATATTTTCCATTGTTCATCATGTGAGAAGTGCAGAGTCAGGAAACATCTGGCACTGCTAATGAGCTGAGTTTCCTTCATGGATCACATATATTAGAGGTACACCATGTTATCGTGTCACAGGTCCTCATGGTAGTAGTGGTAGTGTTTCAATGTGGCTTTTGCAAAATGTGAGAAATAGTAACCTGATTGAACAGTTGACATCAGTTCTTACAAGGGAGAAAAGTGAGAAGGGGCAAAAGGAGTGTAGCATCTTGGTTAGAGTTGGAGTGACAAGGCCTCATGGTAGTGGTAGTGACTTCAATGTCACTTTTGCAACACTTGAGTAAAGTTGCCCTGCATGACTAGGGAAGATCAGTTGTAGCATGGGAGACAAGTGAGAAGGGGCCGTAGGAGTGTAGCATCTTGGTTAGAGTTGGAGTGAAACGGCCTCATGGTAGTTGTAGTCACTTTAATGTCACTTTAGGAACACGTGACAAACAATCAGTATACCATAGCTGTTGGCAACATGTATTTGAGATGGACCATACATTTAAGTTTTAACACATATCATGGGTCCTGGATAAATATTTTGATGGAACTGCACTTACAGACAGCATTGCAACATCTGGCATGTCTTGGAGTTGGATGCATGTGGTCTTATATGCAACAATACACATTGCCACAGAAAAACAAACATCTCAGATACTTTGAGTATTGCATGTTAGGAAAGTAGATAGAGAACAGAATAGGAAAGGCAGAGTTGAGAGCAAACAGGACATTGTGATATTGTGCAGTTATTGAAGTGTAACTTACCAGAGTCCACTCTCCCCTCTATTCCTGACAAGCCCTCAGTATGCAGGATGGCCAAGACCTTCTACTCCCAGGGTAAGAGTTGTAATGGTACGCTGGGAGGGCCACTGCCAGTCCTTTGAGCCTCCATGAGGGGGCTGCTGTACATGGTATGTACCCTCAGCCTGAGGTCGTTCCACCTCTTCCTTATGTCTCCCTGTGTGCGCAGTGGCACCAACAGCATTCACTCTGTTGACTATCCTGTCCCACATTTCTATTTTTCTACTGAGTGGAGTCTGCTGGACTTGGGACCCAAAAATGTGTGGCTCTACTCTGATGATTTCCTCCACCATGACTGTCAGCTCTTGCTCAGTGGCGCTTGTTTTTATTTCCCAAGCAAGGTGATAAAAACAAAATTGTGAATGAGTATATAAATGAAGAACAAACAAGTTATAGAGGTAAAAAGGTGCCAAAAAGAAATTTACAGGTGGTGGAGAGTGCTAAATGTGAAGAGAAAAAAGGGCTGCCTTATCTAAAGAAAATGCCTGTCTGTCTTGCTGTGCTGCAGTTTGGAAGCAAAGGATGCTGTTCAGGGATGGGGTGTGTTTTATTTTGTGATTTGCAGGCATGTCCACTTGCCAAAGCACATCAGGTGTGTCATTTTTAAGTCCATCCAATGGTCACTGTTTTGTTCTTTTTGTTTTTGGCACGCACCGCGGCAGTCAACTGCTGTTGGGTAACCGCCGTTTGTTGAGCACCGTGGTGAGACCGTGAGGATGACTGTGTAGTTGTAATACACTCGGCGGGTGGCCACGGACCTGACAGCGTCGTTGGATGCACCGCCGACATTTCAGACCGTTTTGCTCCTGCCAGGTAGACCGCCATGGCCACGGTCGGCGTTTTAGTCAGCACAACTCCTAATACGACGGGCAATAGATCGCCAGGGCAGCAGTGGCGTAAACGACACAGATGCGTTTCTTGGGCAGTTGGACCGCCAAACTCATAATAAGCCTCTGTGTCAGTGAGTGTGGAGGTAGAGTCAAAGTCTTAGCTAAAAAAGAATAAAATCTGGCAACTGCTTAAAAAATAACGCACATCTAAAATGAAAAATAAATGCATGTTAAACTAATCAGTGGGAAATGCACTATTGTATGTGAGGAAACCTCTATTGGTTAATGTGATCACTGTAGATGTCTGTGTGTGCAATCAGAGGCCATAGAATTAAATACTTTCTGGTGCAGCCGAGAATAATGACTTGGGTAGTTTTAGTACTAGGAGGTCCCTGCTTGGCACCGAAAAGACTGTGAATGTGTAAGTCATTATTTTAACCTTGCATTACGAACAGTATAAGAAAGGCTGCCACAAACTGCAAAAATAAAGTTTGGTTAAAGATAAAAAAAAGTTCTTCCAAAGTATAGATTGTAAAAATATGCATATTGTACCTAATGCAGACATTTTTTATAACTCTCCATTAAAAACAGCACTTCACAGCTCACCATGGAACGCCTTTACAATACCTCTCAAAAAGCAATAAATCTATGCAATGAGGAAGCTTAAAGTGACTCCATCAATTAACGCCTATACCAGCATCCAAGCAGCCTTTACATGTGCATATTAACCAATTGCACACACATTTACATTTCTTTCAGGCAGCGGGCACCCTGGCAAGAAGGCTTGATTTGTGTTTAGCTGTCTGCCCCTCCTCTGGTTACACAGCACAGGAGACTACCTCCCTTCCACTTCAGCTGAGCCATCTCAACTGTCAGAATTAACCATTATTGTTTAGTCAAAAGGCTAAAATTACAGACAAATGGCATCCATTGAAACATGTCATGGGCAGTGAACATTAGGGTTAAATTATGGGCAGTCTGTGTAAATTACCAACGTGTGGTCTCCCTAGGTTGGTAGATGGAGAACAACAATGCCTGTGTGTGATCTGGACAGGATAGATAGCCCATGGTGAAGTTAGTTTGGTGTGTGGCCCATAGCTAATGAGTCTGCCACCAGGGATCCCTACTTCAAGAAGGGCATCTGCTGTTGTAAAATGCAGTGCTATGGAGCATGTTACTCACTTCCTGCTGTGGCCTGGCGCATTTAGAGTGACTGGCTTGAAGGACTAGTGTAGGATGCTCAACACTACTGGGGCCACTTGAGGCCGGAGGAAACTAACCCCAAGCAATAGAGAAATTCCAGCATAGGACTTACAAACAGCAGCTATGATAACAATGCAGGAAACCTACTTTCCTGGTTACAAAAGAACGAAGCCCTTGCCCAACTATTGTTACATCTATTAATGACAAAACAGGCAGAATTATATACACGTAGGAGGGAATCAAAATGGCATTGTTTTCGATATTTTGAGCAACTATGGACCACATTTAAAGTTTGATAGACTACCATCTGCCAAATGTAGCTGGCTCAGTGTTTTTCTTCTGTTCCTCAGCGTCAAGTTTTACCTGTTGGTGATAGACAGAAAAATAAAGACCTCACACCATCCGCCCTAAATAGGGTGGGCATTGTACTTCCCTTTCTCCGACAGCATCTATTCCATCAGCTGTTGTAGGAAGCATTTCGTCAATGGAGCCAACGTGCCTCCGCTGATGGAAAGAGGACAGTCTACTCATCCCTAAATGAGGCTGCTAAAACAAGGATTTGGCAGACAGGGCACTCATCACTTCTGTGTCCGAGTATTCTCTCCATCAAATTCTAAATCTGGCCCTATATATAAAACATTGTCATGGAGCCCATAGCCCTTGAAGATGCTGGCTTGAATGTTGTAAGAAATGGGATTATCATTTGGGATGGTTAACTGCCCATCTCAAGGAATAATCACAACCCTTGCCAGAGTGAACTATGGCACATAGCAAACAAGCTTAATTTAGACACAGTATGTAAATAATTTATGCAGTACTAAAACAATTATAAAGTTAAAATGCAACAATAAAAATCCCAAACTGAATTAACAAAATAGAGGAAAATTTTATAAACAAAATGACATCAAAATGAAAAAAATCCAATAAGGTGAACTGGAGGCATGATTTTGAAAGATTTAAGTAGAAATCGCTTCAAGAAGTACAAACTTAATTTATTGTCAATGGTCAGGGTAGACTGGGACCTAGATGAGATGTGACTCTGACCGCAATGGAGTGGGAGTTGGATACACCAATCAGATCCATCCTGGTCAAATATTTTACCGTCTGACTTTGGTCCTTTACGTCCCGATGCACCACAGAAGTACACTTTTAAATTTCCCCCCAGGACCTCAGGGGAGGCACTTAGAGACTCACAGAGCATCAGGCAGAGGCCATCAGCAAAGTCCAATCCAGGTCCATTTGCCACTGGTCAACTGGGCTGTTGCAGGAAAAGGCCTCATGTAGCTTGTTCTATCCCTGTAGTGTTAAAAGGAGGTCAGCCTTATTACCTTTGGAGCCCACTTCGTTCCCCTATGTACAAGAGAGAGCTGGTCCAGTCCTTCGGAACTTCCCTCGGGTCACCAACTGTAGGTCCAGTTCTCTTCTGTTCTTCCTCAGGTCCAGTAGTGTTCTTCTGATCTTCTGCAGATCCAAGCTGTGTTCTGAAGTTGGTGCCTGGAGATACCACATTTATGCCTGGCACAAGTTAGATGGTGGGAATGACTTTTAGGCATGCCATAACCAATGGGGGAAAAGTTCCTGGGGTCAACGCTACCCACGTTAGGCATTTTCAAGACAGCAAAATTCTTGGGCCTCAATAAATTTGGGCTCTGTTGGCTAGAGGTATATTTTGGGTGTGTACCATGGCAATCCTAGTTTCTTCTCACATCTAACACTTAAATCCAATTTGAGCAGCCACTGTATCCACAATAAACCCAGAGACAGAAGTCCAGTAGGAAAAAGCAGGATTTGTCAGCAACAGCAGTGGATACACAAGAATTCTGCTTTCTTTGAATTTCAATATTAATAAATATTTAAAATAGCTGTTCAATTATTTTTCTAGCTAGTCACATTCCTGAGATACATTATAAGGATTTTAATCTGTACTCTGCTTTTCTCTATGGGACAGCAAGTCTCCCTACAGTGAAAATAGCTTTTGGATGCTATTCACTGTAAGGACGTTAACATTATTTCTACATATCCTACTTTTAAATACCATACAACCTGCCATGTGGACCACAAGACCTACTGACTTATTAACATTTAAAAGGAAACTTTCACATGTCAAAAGGGTGTATTTTGAAAGGTCATTATGCAGCGAATGGCAGTTTTTACTTTTCTACAGGCCTCAATGGTAGGACTGAAGCCATGTTTTACACTGTCTCTGTAGTGGATGGTACAATAGGTTATGCATTCCACTAGGGACATTTAACTTACAGTCCCTGGGTACATTTAAATATAATTTGCATGTTGATCCCTCACACTCCCTTCTCTATCACATTGCTTGCCTTGAACCCCATGGTAAGACAATAGCACCCAACTGGTTGGTCATATACGACACCCGAACGCTTCTGACACAGGAGTATAGCTACAAACACATCACACTGCCATCCATGCACTTTCTCATGGTGTAGCATGCTACCCATCTGAAAATGTAGGATGCTTTGCGTACAGAGGAGCTGGTGGGCATTAATAAATTATCTCAGTGCCAGAAAACCCCTTGGTGGGGATGGTTTTCCTGCAGATTTCTGCTCATTACACCAGGGTACCTTGACAGAAAAACTCATTAGTGTGATGGAGGAGACCAAGACTATCCATAGATGACTGACTCTACATGTGAATGGATAGTAATTATGGTTCCAAAGCCCAACAATTGCCCACTAGATTTTAGAAATTTTCAGTCATTCTCTGGGGCCAATTCACAAACTGCACTTTGTAGTATGTTTAGTCAGTAGCGGCTCGTGGAGGGAGTGCCGCGGGGCGGTAGGGCGGGGCGGGGGAGGAGCAGGGTGGGGGGTAGTAAACTACGGCATACGGCCGAACAGAGGTAAGTAAACAAATCAAACGAATTTCATTGCGCGTGCTGCATTGCCAAATGCGATGCAGCGCGCGCAACGAAATTCATTTGATTTATTTGTTTACTTACCTCTGTTCGGACGTATGCCGTAGTTTACTACCCTCCACCCTGCTCCTCCACCGCTCCGCGGCACTCCCTCCACGAGCCGCTACTGTGTTTAGTAGTATACTACAAAAGTACTTCTCCTGTACTACAAAATGCTATTCACAAACCTCAGTGCGGAAGTCTCTGCATCTTTTATCTTTTATGAGTAGAGATCTCCACCCTGACTGCAGAGATCTCTGAACACATAAGCATACATTTTCTATAGTAAATTTGGGAGGGTCGGGAGAGAGTAGCTGGGAAATGGGCAAAACATATTACTAAATCGGAGGGGTTTAGGAAAGTAAAAGGAGGGGTTTAGGGCTGAACAAAGACCTACCCACAATAGAGTGAGACCATTGCTGTTAATAAACTGCAATTCTAAAATTACTACAGGCAAAAGGACCCAAAACAGTAGTAAATATACTCCAACTCAGACATGGAGCACGTCCAGAACCACACATGTCCAAAAACAGGAACTGCAATACAGTCCCATATAAAATAATGGAGCCAACAAATAAATACAGAAACATATAGGGAACTAAACAAACATTTTTTTGTATTTGTTGAATGTCCAAATTAGTGAACCTTTTACTGACATACTGTATAAAGAAAGAATTATTTTATTTTATTTTCATCATCCAATATGTTTCTAATTTTTAAAGCAAAACCTGTAAAATTTAAGTCAAGTCAAATTTATTTTCTAAGATATTAAGTAGATCCTGTTTAATGGTAAAAGAGTGTAAATAATTTTTGACTTAATTTTATTTTCCCTCAAAAGCAAATGCTGTCAATTTATGTAACAAAGATTACAACAGGTGCAACACACTTGGTAATGAAATTAGGGATTTTTCACAACTCTATCACACATCTACAGCAAAAACACATTTAAACACCAACCAATGAAAGCCAGGCTGGTCGCATAAGAAATGAACTCACATACCAAAACAACTTTTTCTGCCTTCACTATGTTGGTGAACATATTTGTTGATGTGTCCCTCATAATTGTCTGAGGAGGAGAGAGAGGGGATATAGGCAACGTATCAACATCTTTGGAATGTCCAGGAAAGCTGTCAGATATTGCTTTTTACCTGATGTGATCCTTGACATGGTTGAAGACTGGGAGCAGGATGCTTAGTCACTTACCACCCACTCCCAGCCAGTCTAACTCTGTCTATATCAGAATACTGGCTGCACTCCATTTCATCACCACAGGATGCTTGTTTCCGGTCCAGGGAGACTGGCTTGGCAGTTCGGGCTGGACTGTTCCCATGGGGGGCAAGGTCAAGACTGATTTGCATATGGCTAGGTATAAACTGGGGTGGCATGGTGAGCAAATAAACAATGGATTTAACCCAGATCTGTGACTTGCGGTGAATGTTTGACAATGTTCAACATTTTCTCCATCATCTTTTTGTGTTGTTATATTCCCCTAAGTGTGAAGGGTATGCCCAGACATGGGTCCCGTGCTCACTGTGCCACTGGATTAAAGCTAGCATGGCTGATGAGTAGTGATAGCCCAAAACCAGTCCCACAATGCTTGTTTCTGGTCCAGGGAGGACTTGGCTTGGCAGTTCGGGATGGACTGTTCCCATGGGGGGCAAGGTTAAGACTGATTTGCATATGGCTGGGTCCAAACTAAAAGACATGTTGAGCAAAAAAAACGATGGATATAACCCAGATCTGTGGGCCTCATTCATGTCAAGTGAAAGGGCAAGAATGCACTGTATTAAAGCAGTACGGTGCACTCCTGTCTTTTCTGCCTGCGCTGGCTCAGTTTTGGCAGCCTGGGGCCAACGTAGGCACCCTTGCAACATAGTGCAAGGGTGACTCTGTTGCAGGCAGGATGGTTTTTGTGCAGGAAAGGGCACCTCCCTGCACAAAAGCAATACCACAAGGTGTTTTCCTCTTTCTATGTTTGCTGCAGAATGCAGCACACATGGAAAGAGGAAATAACGCGGAGACATTAACATATTTCTCCTCGTTATGCCTCACCTCGAGAGGCGTACAGATTTGACACTTCCCTAGGTTTACATCACTTTGTAAATCTGGGGCAGCATCAAATTCCATGGGTGTTTTGTGGGAAAATCCACCACAACACTTCCAGGGTGCAGAGTAAGGAGACGCAGCAATTTGCGCTGCATCTCCTTACTCATGATTTATGAGGCCCCTCATACTCATGCAGGATGGCTTTGCATGGCTTCATAAATCTTTGTGATAGCCCTGCATCATGCATGTACCACTTTACATGGTGCAAAAGTGACACAAGGCTCTCATAAATAAGCCCATTTGTGTCATAAAGCCTGGACTTTCTTCACTAGACACTGATTCCTGGGTTATTTTTTCTAGACACTGACAAGCCTGAATTTTCCTCCTCTAGCCTCTGATACTCACATCTATGTTGTTTATCTCGAGATTCTGATGGTCACACCTTTCAGACCTACATTGTACTTCTTCAATATTGGCAAAACTGGATTTTTGTGCTTTAGATTTTGATCCTTACACCTGGGTTCAATGGCATAGCAAGTATGCCATGGACCGTAATGAAAGCCAAGAAAATGAGGCACTCTAAACCCTGATTGCGCAACATAACTGTCATGCAGAGGACCTATTACTAGGGGTGGGCGGACAACTCCGTTCCGCCCACGGAATGTGCGGAATTTTGCCTGTTCCGCGTTCCGCGAAGTAGGCGGAGCAGGCAAATCTCTGCACACTCGCAACGGAGCGGAGTTGGCCTCCCACCCGCCTCCCGCCCGCACTATTAAAACGTTAAAAAGAACAATTTAAAACACCTGCATGCGCAGTTTTCAAGAAGAAGGCGCAATGGAGGAAGAGGGAAGCCCGGGGACACCGCCGATAAGGTAAGGTGTTTTAAATTGTTCTTTTTTAACGTTTTAATAGTGCGGGCGGGAGGCGGGCGGCGCGTAGCGGAGCTACGCGGAGTGTGCGGAGACTGGTTCCGTCTCCGTGGCACTCCGCGTAGCCCCGCTACGCCCACTACGCCCACCCCTACCTATTACACCATTGAGACAAGGAGCTATTCTATGGGTTGCACTAATGATAGCTATTTCCTAACACAAGGAACATGCATACAAAGGGGTAATTTTACTAGACCCTGGTGAATTGAACTTATGCTGGATTCATTTTGGGAATTTCTTGTTTTGCTTCTTATGTGAAATTCTCAAAATATCGCCATTATGCCAAGTTGCATAATTATGACACCATTTGCTGTAAAATTATAGTATGGGACCGCAAGAACAACAGAATAATGAGAATGCGAGAGGCTGTTGTTTTTGACAATCGTGTTTTTCACGCTATATTTTTTTAGTGCAAAATGTGTTCTCACATCAAAAATTAAGGTGAGGACACATTTCTTGCTAAAGTATAGCAGTAAATGATGACTTTGCATTTTGCGACATTATGCGTAATTTTACACGAAATTTCACATTATTTCACAAAAGCAAATTATGCTAATATTGCACACCGCTAATTTTAACATGGTAAAAGTGGGATTCTTTTTAGGTCTCACCTAGGCAGCGCATGCGCTGCATGCGCTGTCTCTGCGAGACATGTTGTACCTACTGTATGGGGTTTCAGCACACCCCTTGCTTGTCATTGGTGCCTTTGTGCGTCTTTTAAGATCTTGTTCTTTTGTTTGGTGAATCCATCCCATTTGTCCTGCCTTTAGTGGTTTCGTTCCATCCATGGCGACTGGTCCTTTCACATATATTCTTTCTCCTGTATGCATTTGCGTTGTTTCTGATGGACTGTTTTTTAAGTTTCTCTTTGCCTCAGGATTGTGGATTGTCAGGTGTCAAGGGTGGTGAAACAACAACGCTTAAGCCGACACAATTCTACTCCTAACTGACGGCATTTTCATTTTTAAATCGCCTCGCAAAGCGTCCACACAGCAGGGTATACCGCGCCCCTCATCGTGGTAACATATTTTTTAATTTATGTGCTTTGTACTTTTGTATATAAAAATTTGTTACAATATTGCAAACTCATCCCAAGATATTGGAGAGCTTTATACAGAGCCTCCCGCCGATAGTCGACCCTCTCTAACCCTAGTTTCAATTCCGCCCTCAGAACACGAGTGACAAACAAGTGCTAGACGTTAAGTGCATGACTGGGACCTACAGAAAGACACACATACTTGTGGCAGCCATTTTGAAGCAGGATGCATTCCTTTACCACCCAAGAATTACCTTCAACCTGATGGGTATTGGCGTTAATTACTGTCGAAAAATACTTTGTTTTGTTTATTTTTAAATCAACTTATCAATAAGTATTAGAAGAAATAATTTTTTTCATACAATTCAAATGCATTATAGTTTATATTCTCTGATGTAAAGCTACGGTTATAATAGAAACTTTGAATGTTAACTACTTGTGTTCAACAAACAGTCAGGTCAAACGTGGACAATTTTAAATGGTGAGTGCATGGTTGAAAAATGGTGACTGCACTCCCATTGCCCTCTCTTGCTCCCGGTCCGTGTTGTGGCTGAGAGGGGCGGGGGTCCTCATTGTTCATAAAGTTCAGGTGGGCTGGTGATTCTTGCCTGCTGTCTGCCCTACTTCTGCAGGAATGGCGCTGTATGCAAAGCACACACACATGAACAGAACCGCTTCTAGACGCTCCGGTAAAGCGATATGTCGACTTTAATCTCGCCGAGGATACTGTATCTATTAGCCTGAATGCCCAACTCCAGAAACATGGACTGCACTTTTTCCAAGGAGCGTTATAGTATATAAGGAAGTGGCAGCAATTTCTGCCAGACAGCTTCTCTTGGATTCCAGCCATCCACGTCAAAGATAGTTTTAACTGCTGGCCTCTGACTTTTCAGAGTTAAGCTCAGTTTTTTTTGTACTATTTATTGTCTAACACACCTCTGTTTTATTGTATAAAACAAATGGGTCCCCTACTTTTTATACTTCACTCGCCACCTGCTGGGGGAAGTGGCAGCGTAGTTCAGATAGAATTTTGGAAGAGGTGCAAGAACGACAGAGGTGTGCAGTGTTTTAGTATTATATATATATATATATATATATATTCACTAAAAAAACCACAGGTTTCAGGGACGTTATAGTTAGAAATTAGCATTTAAAAAACCTTTGAAATTCACTGAAAAAACTATAGGTTTCAGGGACGTTATAGTTAGAAATTAGAATTTAAAAAACATTAGAAATTCACTGAAAAAACCACAGGTTTCAGGGACGTTATAGTTAGTTGGACATTTCACTCATACAAAACCAGAGAAATTCGGCCGTTATAGTTAGTTCAGCTAACTATAACTCGCGCCCCGCACTGCACTGCCGATAACGTCACATATTACATCATTCATGACATGGTCAGTGACATCACTGATGACATCACTGATGACATCTCAAATGACATCACTGATGACATCACTGATGACATCCTCCAGTGACTGTGTGTTTCTGTAAAGTTTAAATATGTTTCATATATATGCCAAGGTGTATTGAAGAATGAGTGGGTGTATAAGTGTCTGGATGGAGGATTTAGTAGGTGCGTGACTGACTGTATAAGTGAGTGACTAAATGTGTCTTACTGAATGCATGGGTTAGTGACTAAACTGTGTGAATGTCTGTATCAGTCTGTCTGTTATTGTGTAAGCTGCTGCATGGGTTGGTGAGTAGCTACATGAGTGTCTATATGGGTTATTGATTGGTTGCCTGAGTATTTGTATGGGTGCCTGAGTGTCTTTGTGGGTGGGTGGGGGGTGTGTGACTTTGTGCATAGATGTGTGAGTGGGTGATTCACTGGGTGTATTGGTTCAAGAGTGTGTCTGTGAAGGGCTGTATGGGTAAGTGAGTGTGCGTATGGCTGTGTTGGTCAGTGAATGGATGTCTCAGTGGTATATGTGTGAGTAACTACATATGTGAAAGGCAGTATATGTGAGTGTTGGAGTATATAAATGATTATATGTGAGAGTGAGTGATTGTGAGAGTGGCTGTATGAATGAGTGTGTGCTTGTGTCAGTGATTGTATAAGAGAGTAAGTATGTGTTAGTATCTGTATGAATAGGTGATGTGGTGTGTGTATAACTGTATAGGTGAGTAAATGGGAGTGTGATTGATTCTTTACATGACTGACAAGGTGTGTGAGTAACTCTATGGGTGAGTGGCGGTGTGTGAGTGTCTGTATAGGTGTATGAGTGCATATGATAGTGCTGTATTGATGAGTGACTGCATGTATGAGTGACTGTATGGGTGAATGAGTGGATGTGTGTGTAGACCTAGGAATCAGTGAGTGAGTATGTAGTAACTGGTGTTGGTGTGTCTATGGTTTCGAAAATGGTAGTCTGTATTTTAGAGTTGGTGTATCAAAGATTATATTAGGTTTTGAGGAGGTGCATCAGATTATCACGTGGATGATGTCATCAGTGATGTTATCAGTGATGTCATTTTTCGACGTCATCAGTGATGTCATCACTGATGTCAATGACCATGTCATGAATTATGTAATATGTGATGTCATCAGCAGTGCATTGTGGGGGCGCGAGTTATAGTTAGCTGAACTAACTATAACGGCCGAATTTCTCTGGTTTTGTATGAGTGAAATGTCCAACTAACTATAACTTCCCTGAAACCTGTGGTTTTTTCAGTGAATTTCTAAGGTTTTTTAAATGCTAATTTTTAACTATAACGTCCCTGAAACCTATGGTTTTTTCAGTGAATTTCAAAGGTTTTTTAAATGCTAATTTCTAACTATAACGTCCCTGAAACCTGTGTTTTTTTCAGTGAATTTCAAAGGTTTTTTAAATGCTAATGTCTAACTATGCCTACAGAGGTAGGACATGTGCAGAAAGAGGAAGAAAGGCGCAGAAAGAAGCAAGAGAAATGCAGAAAGAGGCAACAGAAGTCCAGAAAGATGAAGAAAGGTGCAGAAAGAAGCAAGAGATGTGCACAAAGAACCAACAGAGGAGCAAAAAGAGGCCTTGTTGCAAAGTCATCCTGTGCCCCCAACTTTTTGCTGATGGGTACTGGTGGTAACTGACTCTGACTAACCAAGCCCGGAGCCAGTGCTATGCTGAAAGACACTTAGAATACAATGAAAACACCTACATACACTAGGGTACACTATGCGTTGGGGTACCCCTGTGATTGACATGACCTCTCCTGTATGGCCCTAGTACATAATAGCAAAAACAACAGTTGATGGACAGAATGCAGAACAATGTCATACATTCACCCCAGTACAGAGATCTGGGCCTAATTCCATCGTTTTTTGCTCACCATGCCATTCCAGTTTGAACCCAGCCATATGCAAATCAGTCTTGACCCTGTGCCTCATGGGAACAGTCCAGCCCGAACTGCCAAGCCAGGTCCTCCCTGGACTGAAACAAGCATCCTAGGACCGTTTCGGGTTTCACCCCTCTTCAGCCAGGATTACTTGATTCCAGTGGCATGGAGAGCACGGGACCCACGTCTGGGCATACCCGTCCCACTCGGGGTGACAAATGCAAAAACAACAATTGATGGACAGAATGCAGAACAATGTCATACATTCACCCCAGTACAGAGATCTGGGCCTAATTCCATCATTTTTTTTGCTCGCCATTCCAGTTTGAACCCAGCCATATGCAAATCAGTCTTGACCCTGTGCCTCATGGGAACAGTCCAGCCCGAACTGCCAAGCCAGGTCCTCCCTGGACTGGAAACAAGCATCCTAGGACCGGTTTCGGGGTTTCACCCCTCTTCAGCCAGGATAGCTTGATTCCAGTGGCATGGAGAGCACGGGACCCACGTCTGGGCATACCCGTCCCACTCGGGGTGACAAATGCAAAAACAACAGTTGATGGACAGAATGCAGAACAATGGGGGTGAGTGGTTGATTTGCTCAAGCGCTATGTCCATCATCCCTTTTGGTATCGCTTTGTTCGCCCTAAGTTGGCAGGGTATGCCCAGACGTGGGTCCCTTGCTCACTTTGCCACTGGATTCAAGCTAGCCTGGCTGATGATGGCTGAATAGCCAGAAACCGGTCCCAGGATGCTTGTTTCCGGTCCAGGGAAGACATGGCTTGGCAGTTCGGGCTGGACTGTTCCCATGAGGCACAGGGTCAGACTGATTTGCATATGGCCATGTCTGAACTGGGGTGGTGGAGTGAGCTAAAGAATGATGATGGATTAAACCCAGATCAGTTGACTGGGGGTGAGTGTTTGATTTGCTCAAGCGCTCTGTTCATCATCCCTTTTGGTATCGCTTTGTTCGCCCTAAGTTGGCAGGGTATGCCCAGACGTGGGTCCCTTGCTCACTTTGCCACTGGATACAAGCTAGCCTGGCTGATGATGGCTGAATAGCCAGAAACCGGTCCCAGGATGCTTGTTTCCGGTCCAGGGAATACATGGCTTGGCAGTTCGGGCTGGACTGTTCCCATGAGACACAGGGTCAAACTGATTTGCATATGGCCATGTCTGAACTGGGGTGGTGGAGTGAGCTAAAGAATGATGATGGATTAAACCCAGATCAGTTGACTGGGGGTGAGTGTTTGATTTGCTCAAGCGCTCTGTTCATCATCCCTTTTGGTATCGCTTTGTTCACCCTAAGTTGGCAGGGTATGCCCAGACGTGGGTCCCTTGCTCACTTTGCCACTGGATTCAAGCTAGCCTGGCTGATGATGGCTGAATAGCCAGAAACCGGTCCCAGGATGCTTGTTTCCGGTCCAGGGAAGACATGGCTTGGCAGTTCGGGCTGAACTGTTCCCATGAGGCACAGGGTCAGACTGATTTGCATATGGCCATGTCTGAACTGGGGTGGTGGAGTGAGCTAAAGAATGATGATGGATTAAACCCAGATCAGTTGACTGGGGGTGAGTGTTTGATTTGCTCAAGCGCTCTGTCCATCATCCCTTTTGGTATCGCTTTGTTCGCCCTAAGTTGGCAGGGTATGCCCAGACGTGGGTCCCTTGCTCACTTTGCCACTGGATTCAAGCTAACCTGGCTGATGATGGCTGAATAGCCAGAAACCGGTCCCAGGATGCTTGTTTCGGTCCAGGGAAGACATGGCTTGGCAGTTCGGGCTGGACTGTTCCCATGAGGCACAGGGTCAGACTGATTTGCATATGGCCATGTCTGAACTGGGGTGGTGGAGTGAGCTAAAGAATGATGATGGATTAAACCCAGATCAGTTGACTGGGGGTGAGTGTTTGATTTGCTCAAGCGCTCTGTCCATCATCCCTTTTGGTATCGCTAGTACATAATAGGGCAGGGGGATTAAAACTACTTCTAACTAAGAGGTGCAGAAGGAGGCAGGAGAAGTGCAGAAAGAAGCAACAGAGGTGCCAAAAGAGGCAAGAGAGGTGCAGAAAAAAGCAAGTGAAGTGCAGAAAGAGGCAAGTGATGTGCAGAAAGAAGCAAGAGCAGTGCAGAAAGAACCAACAGAGGTATAAAAAGAGGCAAAAGGGGTGCAGAAAGGGGTAGGAGAGGTGCACAAAGAGGCAAGAGAGGTACAGAAAGAGGCCGGAGGAGTGCAGAAATAAGGAAGAGAAGTGCAGAAAGAGGCAAGAGAATTGCTGAAAGAAGCAACAGAGGTGTAGAAAGAAGCACGAGAAGTGCAGAAAGAGGCAAGTAAGGTGCAGAAAGAAGCAAGAGCAGTACAGAAAGAACCAACAGAGGTGCAGAAAGAGGGAAGAGGGGTGGAGAGAGAGGCAAGAGGGGTGCATAAAAAGGTAGGAGGGGTACACAAAGAGGCAAGAGAGGTACAGAAAGAGGCAGGAGGGGTGCAGAAAGAAGGAAGAGAAGTGCAGAAAGAGGCGCAAAGGGTGCAGAAAGAGCAAGAGAAGTGCAGAAAGAGGCAACAGAGGTACAGAGAGAGGCAAGAGAGGTGCAGAAACAGGCAGGAAAGGTGCAGAAAGAGGGAACAGGGGTGCAGATAGAGGAAAGAGAGGTGCAGAAAGAGAAAAGAAGGGTGCAGAAAGAGGCAAGAGATCTGCAGAAAAAAGCAGCATAGGTGCTGAAAGAGGCAAGTGAGGTGCAGAAAGGGGAAAGAGATCTGAAAAAAAAAGCAACAGACGTGCTGAAAGAGGCAATTGAGGTGCAAAAAGAAGCAAGAGAAGTGCAGAAAGAGGCAATGGAAGTGCAGAAAGAAGCAGCAGAGGAGCAGAAAGAGGCAAAAGGGGTGCAGAAAGAGGCAAGAAAAGTGCAGAAAGAGGCAAGAGAGATGCAGAAACAGGCATGAAAGGTGCAGAAAGAGGGAACAGGGGTACAGAAAGAAGCAAGAGAGGTGCAGAAAGAGAAAAGAGGGGTGCAGAAAGAGGCAAGAGATCTGCAGAAAAAAGCAACAAAGGTGCTGAAAGAGGCAAGTGAGGTGCAGAAAGAGGCAAGAGATCTGTAGAAAAAAGCAACAGAGGTGCAGAAGGAGGCACGAGGAGTGCAGAAAGAAGGAAGAGAAGTGCAGAAAGAAGCAACAGAGGTGCTGGAAGAGGCACGAAGGGTGCAGAAAGAGTCAAGAGAAGTGCAGAAAGAAGCAACAGAGGTACAAAAAGAGGCAAGAGTGGTGCAGAAAGAGGGAAGAGAGGTGTATAAAGAGGCTAGAGAGTTGCACAAACAGGGAAGACGGGTGCAGAAACAAGCAACAGAGGTGTAGAAAGAAGCAAGAAAAGTGCAGAAAGAGGCAAGTGAGATGCAGAAACAGGCAAGAGAGGTACAGAAAGAGGGAAGACGAGTGCAGAAAGAGACAACAGGGTTGCAGAAAGAAGCAAGACAGATGCAGAAAGAAGCATACAAAGTGCAGAATGAAGCAACAGGGGTGCAGAAAGAGGCAAGAGAAGTGCAGAAACAAGCAACAGAGGTGCAGAAAGAGGCAAGAGAACTGCAGAAAAAGGCAAGAAAAGTGCAGAAAGAGGCAAAACAAGTACAGAAAGAGACAACAGGGGTGCAGAAAGAAGCAAGACAGGTGCAGAAACAAGCATGGAAAGTGCAGAATGAAGCAACAGGGTGCAGAAAGAGGCAAGAGAAGTGTAGAAAGGAGCAAGTGAGGTGTAGAAAGAGCCAACAGAGGTGCAAATAGAGGCAAGATAGGTGCAGAAACAGGCATGAGTAGTGCACAAAGAGGTGAGAGAATTGCTGAAAGAAGCAACAGAGGTGAATAAATGAGCAAGAAAAGTGCAGAAAGAGGCAAGTGAGATGCAAAAACAGGCAGGAAAGGTACAGAAAGAGGGAAGACGAGTGCAGAAAGAGACAACAGGGGTGCAGAAAGAAGCAAATAAGGTGCAGAAAGAGGCAACAGACGTGCAGAAAGAGGGAAGAGAACTGCAGAAAAAGGCAAGAAAAGTGCAGTACGAGGCAAAAGAGGTACATAAAGAGATAACGGGTGCAGAAAGAAGCAAGACAGGTGCAGAAAGAAGCATGGAAACTGCAGAATGAAGCAACAGGAGTGCAGAAAAAGGCAACAGAAGTGTAGAAAGGAGCAAGTGAGGTGCAGAAAGAGCCAACAGAGGTGCAAAAAGAGGCAAGAGAGGTGCAGAAACAGGCAAGAGAAGTGCACAAAGAGGCAAGAGAATTGCTGAAAGAAGTAACAGAGGTGTAGAAAGAAGCAAGAAAAGTGCAGAAAGAGGCAAGTGAGATGCAATAACAGGCAGGAAAGGTACTAGAAAGAGGGAAGACGAGTGCAGAAAGAGACAACAGGGGTGCAGAAAGAAGCAAATGAGGTGCAGAAAGAGGCAAAAGACGTGAAGAAAGAGGGAAGAGAGGTGAAGAAAAAGGCAAGAAAAGTGCAGAAAGAGGCAAAAGAGGTACATAAAGAGACAACAGGGGTGCAGAATGAAGCAAGACAGGTGCAGAAAGAAGCATGGAAAGTGCAGAATGAAGCAACAGGGTGCAGAAAGAGGCAAGAGAAGTGTAGAAAGGAGCAAGTGAGGTGCAGAAAGAGCCAACAGAGGTGCAAAAAGAGGCAAGAGAGGTGCAGAAACAGGCAAGAGAAGTCCACAAAAGAGGGAAGAGAATTGCTGAAAGAAGCAACAGAGGTGCAGAAAGAAGCAAGAAAAGTGTAGAAAGAGGCAAGTGAGATGCAAAACCAGGCAGCAAAGGTACAGAAAGAGGGAAGACGAGTGCAGAAAGAGACAACAGGGGTGCAGAAAGAAGCAAATGAGGTGCAGAAAGAGGCAACAGACGTGCAGAAAGAGGGAAGAGAACTGCAGAAAAAGGCAAGAAAAGTGCAGAAAGAGGCAAAAGAGGTACATAAAGAGACAACAGGGGTGCAGAAAGAAGCACGTCAGGTGCAGAAAGAAGCATGGAAAGTGCAGAATGAAGCAACAGGGGTGCAGAACGAGGCAAAAGAAGTGTAGAAAGGAGCAAGTGAGGTGCAGAAAGAGCCAACAGAGGTGCAAAAAGAGGCAAGAGAGGTGCAGAAAAAGGCAAGAAAAGTGCAGAAAGAGGCAAAAGAGGTACATAAAGAGACAACAGGGGTGCAGAAAGAAGCAAGACAGGTGCACAAAGAAGCATGGAAAGTGCAGAATGAAGCAACAGGGGGCAGGAAAAGTGTAGAAAGGAGCAAGTGAAGTGCAGAAAGAGCCAACAGAGGTGCAAAAGAGGCAAGAGAGGTGCAGAAACAGGCAAGAGAAGTGCACAAAGAGGCAAGAGATTTGCTGAAATAAGCAACAGAGGTGTAGAAAGAAGCACGAAAAGTGCAGAAAGAGGCAAGTGAGATGCAAAAACAGGCAGGAAAGGTACAGAAAGAGGGAACACGAGTGCAGAAAGAGACAACAGGGGTGCAGAAAGAAGCTAATGAGGTGCAGAAAGAGGCAACAGACGTGCAGAAAGAGGGAAGAGAACTGCAGAAAAAGGCAAGAAAAGTGCAGAAAGAGGCAAAAGAGGTACATAAAGAGACAACAGGGGTGCAGAAAGAAGCAAGACAGGTGCAGAAAGAAGCATGGAAAGTGCAGAATGAAGCAACAGGGGTGCAGAAAGAGGCAAGAGAAGTGTAGAAGGAGCAAGTGAGGTGCAGAAAGAGCCAACAGAGGTGCAAAAAGAAGCAAGAGAGGTACAGAAACAGGTAAGAGAAGTGCACAAAGAGGCAAGAGAATTGCTGAAAGAAGCAACAGAGGTGTAGAAAGAGGCAAGAAAAGTGCAGAAAGAGGTAAGTGAGATGCAAAAACAGGCAGGAAAGGTACAGAAAGAGGGAAGACGAGTGCAGAAAGAGACAACAGGCGTGCAGAAGGAAGCAAATGAGGTGCAGAAAGAGGCAACAGACGTGCAGAAAGAGGGAAGAGAGGTGCAGAAAAAGGCAAAAAAAGTGCCGACAGAGGCAAAAGAGGTACATAAAGAGACAACAGGGTTGCAGAAAGAAGCAAGACAGGTGCAGAAAGAAGCATGGAAAGTGCAGAATGAAGCAACAGGGTGCAGAAAGAGGCAAGAGAAGTGTAGAAAGGAGCAAGTGAGGTGCAGAAAGAACCAACAGAGGTGCAAAAAGAGGCAAGAGAGTTGCAGAAACAGGCAAGAGAAGTGCATAAAGAGGCAAGAGAATTGCTGAAAGAAGCAACAGAGGTGTAGAAAGAAGCAAGAAAAGTGCATAAAGAGGCAAGTGAGATGCAAAAACAGGCAGGAAAGGTACCGAAAGAGGGAAGACGAGTGCAGAAAGAGACAACAGGGGTGCAGAAAGGAGCAAATGAGGTGCAGAAAGAGGCAACAGACGTGCAGAAAGAGGGAAGGGAACTGCAGAAAAAGGCAAGAAAAGTGCAGAAAGAGTCAAAAGAGGTACATAAAGAGGCAACAGGGCTGCAGAAAGAAGCAAGACAGGTGAAGAAAGAAGCATAGAAAGTGCAGAATGAAGCAACAGGGGTGCAGAAAGAGGCAAGAGAAGTGTAGAAAGCAACTGAGGTGCAGAAAGAACCAACAGAGGTGCAAAAAGAGGCAAGAGAGGTGCAGAAACAGGCAAGAGAAGTGCATAAAGAGGCAAGAGAATTGCTGAAAGAAGCAACAGAGGTGTAGAAAGAAGCAAGAAAAGTGCATAAAGAGGCAAGTGAGATGCAAAAACAGGCAGGAAAGGTACCGAAAGAGGGAAGACGAGTGCAGAAAGAGACAACAGGGGTGCAGAAAGGAGCAAATGAGGTGCAGAAAGAGGCAACAGACGTGCAGAAAGAGGGAAGAGAGGTGCAGAAAAAGGCAAGAAATGTGCAGAAAGAGGCAAAAGAGGTACATGAAGAGACAACAGGGGTGCAGAAAGAGGCAAGAGAGGTGCAGAAACAGGCAAGAGAAGTGCACAAAGAGGCAAGAGAATTGCTGAAAGAAGCAACAGAGGTGTAGAAAGAAGGAAGAGAGGTGCAGAAAAAGGCAAGAAAAGTGCAGAAAGAGGCAAAAGAGGTACATAAAGAGACAACAGGCGTGCAGAAAGAAGCAAGACAGGTGCAGAAAGAAGCATGGAATGTGCAGAATGAAGCAACAGGGGTACAGAAAGAGGCAAGAGAAGTGTAGAAAGGAGCAAGTCAGGTGCAGAAAGAGCCAACAGAGGTGCAAAAAGAGGCAAGAGAGCTGCAGAAACAGGCAAGAGAAGTGCACAAAAGACGAGAGAGCATTGCTGAAAGAAGCAACAGAGGTGTAGAAAGAAGCAAGAAAAGTGCATAAAGAGGCAAGTGAGATGCAAAAACAGGCAGGAAAGTTACAGAAAGAGGGAAGACGAGTGCAGAAAGAGACAACAGGGGTGCAGAAAGAAGCAAATGAGGTGCAGAAACAGGCAACAGACGTGCAGAAAGAGGGAAAAGAACTGCAGAAAAAGACAAGAAAAGTGCAGAAAGAGGCAAAAGAGGTACATAAAGAGACAACAGGGGTGCAGAAAGAAGCAAGACAGGTGCAGAAAGAAGCATGGAAAGTGCAGAATGAAGCAACAGGGGTGCAGAAAGAGGCAAGAGAAGTGTAGAAAGGGGCAATTGAGGTGCAGAAAGAGCCAACAGAGGTGCAAAAAGAGGCCAGAGAGGTGCAGAAACAGTCAAGAGAAGTGCACAAAGAGGCAAGAGAATTGCTGAAAGAAGCAACAGAGGTGTAGAAAGAAGCAAGAAAAGTACAGAAAGTGGCAAGTGAGATGCAAAAACAGGCAGGAAAGGTAAAGAAAGAGGGAATACGAGTGCAGAAAGAGACAATAGGGGTGCAGAAAGAAGCAAATGAGGTGCAGAAAGAGGCAACAGACGTGCAGAAAGAGGGAAGAGAGGTGCAGAAAAAGGAAGAAAAGTGCAGAAAGAGGCAAAAGAGGTACATAAAGAGACAACAGGGGTGCAGAAAGAAGCAAGACAGGTGCAGAAAGAAGCATGGAAATTGCAGAATGAAGCAACAGGGGTGCAGAAAGAGGCAAGAGAAGTGTAGAAATGAGCAAGTGAGGTGCAGAAAGAGCCAACAAAGGTGCAGAAAGAGGCAAGAGAGGTGCAGAAACAGGCAAGAGAAGTGCACAACGAGGCAAGAGAATTGCTGGAAGAAGCAACCGAGGTGTAGAAAGAAGCAAGAAAAGTGCAGAAAGAGGCAAGTGAGATGCAAAATCAGGCAGGAAAGGTACAGAAAGAGGGAAGACGAGTGCAAAAAGAGACAACAGGGGTGCAGAAAGAAGCAAATGAGGTGCAGAAAGTGGCAACAGACGTGCAGAAAGAGGGAAGAGAACTGCAGAAAAAGGCAAGAAAAGTGCAAAAAGAGGCAAAAGAGGTACATAAAGAGACAACAGGGGTGCAGAAAGAAGCCAGGCAGGTGCAGAAAGAAGCATGGAAAGTGCAGAATGAAGCAACAGGGGTGCAGAAAGAGGCAAGAGAAGTGTAGAAAGGAGCAAGTGAGGTGCAGAAAGAGCCAACAGAGGTGCAAAAAGAGGCAAGAGAGGTGCAGAAACAGGCAAGAGAAGTGCACAAAAGGCAAGAGAATTGCTGAAAGAAGCAACAGAGGTGTAGAAAGAAGCAAGAAAAGTGCAGAAAGAGGCAAGTGAGATGCAAAAACAGGCAGGAAAGGTACATAAAGAGGGAAGACAAGTGCAGGAAGAGACAACAGGGGTGCAGAAAGAAGCAAATGAGGTGCAGAAAGAGGCAACAGACGTGCAGAAAGAGGCAAGAGAGGTGCAGAAAAAGGCAAGAAAAGTGCAGACAGAGGCAAAAGAGGGACATAAAGAGACAACAGGGGTGCAGAAAGAAGCAAGACAGGTGCAGAAAGAAGCATGGAAAGTGCAGAATGAAGCAACAGGGGTGCAGAAAGAGGCAAGAGAAGTGTAGAAAGGAGCAAGTGAGGTGCAGAAAGAGCCAACAGAGGTGCAAAAAGAGGCAAGAGAGGTGCAGAAACAGGCAAGAGAAGTGCACAAAGAGGCAAGAGAATTGCTGAAATAAGCAACAGAGGTGTAGAAAGAAGCACGAAAAGTGCAGAAAGAGGCAAGTGAGATGCAAAAACAGGCAGGAAAGGTACAGAAAGAGGGAACACGAGTGCAGAAAGAGACAACAGGGGTGCAGAAAGAAGCTAATGAGGTGCAGAAAGAGGCAACAGACGTGCAGAAAGAGGAAGAGAACTGCAGAAAAAGGCAAGAAAAGTGCAGAAAGAGGCAAAAGAGGTACATAAAGAGACAACAGGGGTGCAGAAAGAAGCAAGACAGGTGCAGAAAGAAGCATGGAAAGTGCAGAATGAAGCAACAGGGGTGCAGAAAGAGGCAAGAGAAGTGTAGAAGGAGCAAGTGAGGTGCAGAAAGAGCCAACAGAGGTGCAAAAAGAAGCAAGAGAGGTACAGAAACAGGTAAGAGAAGTGCACAAAGAGGCAAGAGAATTGCTGAAAGAAGCAACAGAGGTGTAGAAAGAGGCAAGAAAAGTGCAGAAAGAGGTAAGTGAGATGCAAAAACAGGCAGGAAAGGTACAGAAAGAGGGAAGACGAGTGCATTAAGAGACAACAGGCGTGCAGAAGGAAGCAAATGAGGTGCAGAAAGAGGCAACAGACGTGCAGAAAGAGGGAAGAGAGGTGCAGAAAAAGGCAAAAAAAGTGCCGACAGAGGCAAAAGAGGTACATAAAGAGACAACAGGGGTGCAGAAAGAAGCAAGACAGGTGCAGAAAGAATGATGGAAAGTGCAGAATGAAGCAACAGGGGTGCAGAAAGAAGCAAGAGAAGTGTAGAAAGGAGCAAGTGAGGTGCAGAAAGAGCCAACAGAGGTGCAAAAAGAGGCAAGAGAGAGAGGCAAGAGAGGTGCAGAAAATGGCAAGAAAAGTGCAGAAAGAGGCAAAAGAGGTACATAAAGAGACAACAGGGGTGCAGAAAGAAGCAAGACATGTACAAAGAAGCATGGAAAGTGCAGAATGAAGCAACAGGGGTGCAGAAAGAGGCAAGAGAAGTGTAGAAAGGAGCAAGTGAGGTGCAGAAAGAGCCAACAGAGGTGCAAAAAGAGGCAAGAGAGGTGCAGAAACAGGCAAGAGACGTGCACAAAGAGGCAAGAGAATTGCTGAAAGAAGCAACAGAGGTGTAGAAAGAAGCAAGAAAAGTGCAGAAAGAGGCAAGTGAGATGCAAAAACAGGCAGGAAATGTACATAAGAGGGAAGACGAGTGCAGAAAGAGACAACAGGGGTGCAGAAAGAAGCAAATGAGGTGCAGAAAGAGGCAACAGACGTGCAGAAAGAGGGAAGAGAGGTGCAGAAAAAGGCAAGAAAAGCGCAGAAAGAGGCTAAAGAGTTACATAAAGAGACAACAGGGGTGCAGAAAGAAGCAAGACAGGTGCAGAAAGAAGCATGGAAAGTGCAGAATGAAGCAACAGGGCTGCAGAAAGAGGCAAGAGAAGTGTAGAAAGGAGCAAGTGAGGTGCAGAAAGAGCCAACAGAGGTGCAAAAAGAGGCAAGAGAGGTGCAGAACAGGCAAGAGAAGTGCACAAAGAGGCAAGAGAAATGCTGAAAGAAGCAACAGAGGTGCAGAAAGAAGCAAGAAAAGTGCAGAAAGAGGCAAGTGAGATGCAAAAACAGGCAGAAAAGGTATAGAAATAGGAAAGACAAGTGCAGAAAGAGTCAACAGGGGTTCAGAATGAAGCAAATGAGGTGCAGAAAGAGGCAACAGACGTGCAGAAAAAGGGAAGAGAGGTGCAGAAAAAGGCAAGAAAAGTGCAGAAGAGGGAAAAGAGGTACATAAAGAGACAACAGGGGTGCAGAATGAAGCAAGACAGGTGCAGAAAGAAGCATGGAAAGTGCAGAATGAAGCAACAGGGTGCAGAAAGAGGCAAGAGAAGTGTAGAAAGGAGCAAGTGAGGTGCAGAAAGAGCCAACAGAGGTGCAAAAGAGGCAAGAGAGGTGCAGAAACAGGCAAGAGAAGTGCACAAAAGAGGGAAGAGAATTGCTGAAAGAAGCAACAGAGGTGTAGAAAGAAGCAAGAAAAGTGCAGAAAGAGGCAAGTGAGATGCAAAACCAGGCAGCAAAGGTACAGAAAGAGGGAAGACGAGTGCAGAAAGAGACAACAGGGGTGCAGAAAGAAGCAAATGAGGTGCAGAAAGAGGCAACAGACGTGCAGAAAGAGGGAAGAGAACTGCAGAAAAAGGCAAGAAAAGTGCAGAAAGAGGCAAAAGAGGTACATAAAGAGACAACAGGGGTACAGAAAGAAGCAAGTCAGGTGCAGAAAGAAGCATGGAAAGTGCAGAATGAAGCAACAGGGGTGCAGAAAGTGGCAAGAGAAGTGTAGAAAGGAGCAAGTGAGGTGCAGAAACAGCCAACAGAGGTGCAAAAAGAGGCAAGAGAGGTGCAGAAACAGGCAAGAGAAGAGCACAAGAGGCAAGAGAATTGCTGAAAGAAGCAACAGAGGTGTAGAAAGAAGCAAGAGAAGTGCAGAAAGAGGCAAGTGAGATGCAAAAACAGGCAGGAAAGCTACAGAAAAAGGGAAGGCGAGTGCAGAAAGAGACAACATGGGGCAGAAAGAAGCAAGTGAGGTGCAGAAAGAGGCAACAGACGTGCAGAAAGAGGGAAGAGAGGTGCAGAAAAAGGCAAGAAAAGCGCAGAAAGAGGCTAAAGAGTTACATAAAGAGATAACAGGGGTGCAGAAAGAAGCAAGACAGGTGCAGAAAGAAGCATGGAAAGTGCAGAATGAAGCAACAGGGCTGCAGAAAGAGGCAAGAGAAGTGTAGAAAGGAGCAAGTGAGGTGCAGAAAGAGCCAACAGAGGTGCAAAAAGAGGCAAGAGAGGTGCAGAAACAGGCAAGAGAGGTGCACAAAGAGGCAAGAGAATTGCTGAAAGAAGCAACAGAGGTGTAGAAAGAAGCAAGAAAAGTGCAGAAAGAGGCAAGTGAGATGCAAAAACAGGCAGGAAATGTACATAAAGAGGGAAGACGAGTGCAGAAAGAGACAACAGGGGTGCAGAAAGAAGCAAATGAGGTGCAGAAAGAGGCAACAGACGTGCAGAAAGAGGGAAGAGAGGTGCAGAAAAAGGCAAGAAAAGCGCAGAAAGAGGCTAAAGAGTTACATAAAGAGACAACAGGGGTGCAGAAAGAAGCAAGACAGGTGCAGAAAGAAGCATGGAAAGTGCAGAATGAAGCAACAGGGCTGCAGAAAGAGGCAAGAGAAGTGTAGAAAGGAGCAAGTGAGGTGCCGAAAGAGCCAACAGAGGTGCAAAAAGAGGCAAAGAGGTGCAGAACAGGCAAGAGAAGTGCACAAAGAGGCAAGAGAAATGCTGAAAGAAGCAACAGAGGTGCAGAAAGAAGCAAGAAAAGTGCAGAAAGAGGCAAGTGAGATGCAAAAACAGGCAGAAAAGGTACAGAAAAAGGGAAGACGAGTGCAGAAAGAGACAACAGGGGTGCAGAAAGAAGCAAATGAGGTGCAGAAAGAGGCAACAGACGTGCAGAAAGAGGGAAGAGAGGTGCAGAAAAAGGCAAGAAAAGTGCAGAAAGAGGCAAAAGAGGTACATAAAGAGACAACAGGGGTGCAGAATGAAGCAAGACAGGTGCAGAAAGAAGCATGGAAAGTGCAGAATGAAGCAACAGGGTGCAGAAAGAGGCAAGAGAAGTGTAGAAAGGAGCAAGTGAGGTGCAGAAAGAGCCAACAGAGGTGCAAAAAGAGGCAAGAGAGGTGCAGAAACAGGCAAGAGAAGTGCACAAAAGAGGGAAGAGAATTGCTGAAAGAAGCAACAGAGGTGTAGAAAGAAGCAAGAAAAGTGCAGAAAGAGGCAAGTGAGATGCAAAACCAGGCAGCAAAGGTACAGAAAGAGGGAAGACGAGTGCAGAAAGAGACAACAGGGGTGCAGAAAGAAGCAAATGAGGTGCAGAAAGAGGGAACAGACGTGCAGAAAGAGGGAAGAGAACTGCAGAAAAAGGCAAGAAAAGTGCAGAAAGAGGCAAAAGAGGTACATAAAGAGACAACAGGGGTACAGAAAGAAGCAAGTCAGGTGCAGAAAGAAGCATGGAAAGTGCAGAATGAAGCAACAGGGGTGCAGAAAGTGGCAAGAGAAGTGTAGAAAGGAGCAAGTGAGGTGCAGAAACAGCCAACAGAGGTGCAAAAAGAGGCAAGAGAGGTGCAGAAACAGGCAAGAGAAGAGCACAAGAGGCAAGAGAATTGCTGAAAGAAGCAACAGAGGTGTAGAAAGAAGCAAGAGAAGTGCAGAAAGAGGCAAGTGAGATGCAAAAACAGGCAGGAAAGCTACAGAAAAGGGAAGGCGAGTGCAGAAAGAGACAACATGGGGCAGAAAGAAGCAAATGAGGTGCAGAAAGAGGCAACAGACGTGCAGAAAGAGGGAAGAGAACAGCAGAAAAAGGCAAGAAAAGTGCAGAAAGAGGCAAAAGAGGTACATAAAGAGGCAACAGGGCTGCAGAAAGAAGCAAGACAGGTGAAGAAAGAAGCATAGAAAGTGCAGAATGAAGCAACAGGGGTGCAGAAAGAGGCAAGAGAAGTGTAGAAAGCAAGTGAGGTGCAGAAAGAACCAACAGAGGTGCAAAAAGAGGCAAGAGAGGTGCAGAAACAGGCAAGAGAAGTGCATAAAGAGGCAAGAGAATTGCTGAAAGAAGCAACAGAGGTGTAGAAAGAAGCAAGAAAAGTGCATAAAGAGGCAAGTGAGATGCAAAAACAGGCAGGAAAGGTACCGAAAGAGGGAAGACGAGTGCAGAAAGAGACAACAGGGGTGCCGAAAGGAGCAAATGAGGTGCAGAAAGAGGCAACAGACGTGCAGAAAGAGGGAAGAGAGGTGCAGAAAAAGGCAAGAAATGTGCAGAAAGAGGCAAAAGAGGTACATGAAGAGACAACAGGGGTGCAGAAAGAGGCAAGAGAGGTGCAGAAACAGGCAAGAGAAGTGCACAAAGAGGCAAGAGAATTGCTGAAAGAAGCAACAGAGGTGTAGAAAGAAGGAAGAGAGGTGCAGAAAAAGGCAAGAAAAGTGCAGAAAGAGGCAAAAGAGGTACATAAAGAGACAACAGGCGTGCAGAAAGAAGCAAGACAGGTGCAGAAAGAAGCATGGAATGTGCAGAATGAAGCAACAGGGGTACAGAAAGAGGCAAGAGAAGTGTAGAAAGGAGCAAGTCAGGTGCAGAAAGAGCCAACAGAGGTGCAAAAAGAAAAAGAGGCAAGAGAGCTGCAGAAACAGGCAAGAGAAGTGCACAAAAGACGAGAGAGCATTGCTGAAAGAAGCAACAGAGATGTAGAAAGAAGCAAGAAAAGTGCATAAAGAGGCAAGTGAGATGCAAAAACAGGCAGGAAAGTTACAGAAAGAGGGAAGACGAGTGCAGAAAGAGACAACAGGGGTGCAGAAAGAAGCAAATGAGGTGCAGAAACAGGCAACAGACGTGCAGAAAGAGGGAAAAGAACTGCAGAAAAAGACAAGAAAAGTGCAGAAAGAGGCAAAAGAGGTACATAAAGAGACAACAGGGGTGCAGAAAGAAGCAAGACAGGTGCAGAAAGAAGCATGGAAAGTGCAGAATGAAGCAACAGGGGTGCAGAAAGAGGCAACAGAAGTGTAGAAAGGGGCAATTGAGGTGCAGAAAGAGCCAACAGAGGTGCAAAAGAGGCCAGAGAGGTGCAGAAACAGTCAAGAGAAGTGCACAAAGAGGCAAGAGAATTGCTGAAAGAAGCAACAGAGGTGTAGAAAGAAGCAAGAAAAGTACAGAAAGTGGCAAGTGAGATGCAATAACAGGCAGGAAAGGTAAAGAAAGAGGGAATACGAGTGCAGAAAGAGACAATAGGGGTGCAGAAAGAAGCAAATGAGGTGCAGAAAGAGGCAACAGACGTGCAGAAAGAGGGAAGAGAGGTGCAGAAAAAGGAAGAAAAGTGCAGAAAGAGGCAAAAGAGGTACATAAAGAGACAACAGGGGTGCAGAAAGAAGCAAGACAGGTGCAGAAAGAAGCATGGAAAGTGCAGAATGAAGCAACAGGGGTGCAGAACGAGGCAAAAAAGTGTAGAAAGGAGCAAGTGAGGTGCAGAAAGAGCCAACAGAGGTGCAAAAAGAGCAAGAGAGAGAGGTGCAGAAAAAGGCAAGAAAAGTGCAGAAAGAGGCAAAAAAGGTACATAAAGAGACAATAGGGGTGCAGAAAGAAGCAAGGCAGGTGCAGAAAGAAGCATGGAAATTGCAGAATGAAGCAACAGGGGTGCAGAAAGAGGCAAGAGAAGTGTAGAAATGAGCAAGTGAGGTGCAGAAAGAGCCAACAGAGGTGCAAAAAGAGGCAAGAGAGGGGCAGAAACAGGCAAGAGAAGTGCACAAAGAGGCAAGAGAATTGCTGGAAGAAGCAACCGAGGTGTAGAAAGAAGCAAGAAAAGTGCAGAAAGAGGCAAGTGAGATGCAAAATCAGGCAGGAAAGGTACAGAAAGATTGAAGACGAGTGCAAAAAGAGACAACAGGGGTGCAGAAAGAAGCAAATGAGGTGCAGAAAGTGGCAACAGACGTGCAGAAAGAGGGAAGAGAACTGCAGAAAAAGGCAAGAAAAGTGCAAAAAGAGGCAAAAGAGGTACATAAAGAGACAACAGGGGTGCAGAAAGAAGCCAGGCAGGTGCAGAAAGAAGCATGGAAAGTGCAGAATGAAGCAACAGGGGTGCAGAAAGAGGCAAGAGAAGTGTAGAAAGGAGCAAGTGAGGTGCAGAAAGAGCCAACAGAGGTGCAAAAAGAGGCAAGAGAGGTGCAGAAACAGGCAAGAGAAGTGCACAAAAAGGCAAGAGAATTGCTGAAAGAAGCAACAGAGGTGTAGAAAGAAGCAGGAAAAGTGCAGAAAGAGGCAAGTGAGATGCAAAAACAGGCAGGAAAGGTACAGAAAGAGGGAACACGAGTGCAGAAAGAGACAACAGGGGTGCAGAAAGAAGCTAATGAGGTGCAGAAAGAGGCAACAGACGTGCAGAAAGAGGGAAGAGAACTGCAGAAAAAGGCAAGAAAAGTGCAGAAAGAGGCAAAAGCGGTAAATAAAGAGACAACAGGGGTGCAGAAAGAAGCAAGACAGGTGCAGAAAGAAGCATGGAAAGTGCAGAATGAAGCAACAGGGGTGCAGAAAGAGGCAAGAGAAGTGTAGAAGGAGCAAGTGAGGTGCAGAAAGAGCCAACAGAGGTGCAAAAAGAAGCAAGAGAGGTACAGAAACAGGCAAGAGAAGTGTAGAAAGGAGCAAGTGAGGTGCAGAAAGAGCCAACAGAGGTGCAAAAAGAGGCAAGAGAGGTGCAGAAACAGGCAAGAGAAGTGCACAAAAAGGCAAGAGAATTGCTGAAAGAAGCAACAGAGGTGTAGAAAGAAACAAGAAAAGTGCAGAAAGAGGCAAGTGAGATGCAAAAACAGGCAGGAAAGGTACATAAAGAGGGAAGACGAGTGCAGGAAGAGACAACAGGGGTGCAGAAAGAAGCAAATGAGGTGCAGAAAGAGGCAACAGACGTGCAGAAAGAGGCAAGAGAGGTGCAGAAAAAGGCAAGAAAAGTGCAGACAGAGGCAAAAGAGGGACATAAAGAGACAACAGGGGTGCAGAAAGAAGCAAGACAGGTGCAGAAAGAAGCATGGAAAGTGCAGAATGAAGCAACAGGGGTGCAGAAAGAGGCAAGAGAAGTGTAGAAAGGAGCAAGTGAGGTGCAGAAAGAGCCAACAGAGGTGCAAAAGAGGCAAGAGAGGTGCAGAAACAGGCAAGAGAAGTGCACAAAGAGGCAAGAGAATTGCTGAAATAAGCAACAGAGGTGTAGAAAGAAGCACGAAAAGTGCAGAAAGAGGCAAGTGAGATGCAAAAACAGGCAGGAAAGGTACAGAAAGAGGGAACACGAGTGCAGAAAGAGACAACAGGTGTGCAGAAAGAAGCTAATGAGGTGCAGAAAGAGGCAACAGACGTGCAGAAAGAGGGAAGAGAACTGCAGAAAAAGGCAAGAAAAGTGCAGAAAGAGGCAAAAGAGGTACATAAAGAGACAACAGGGGTGCAGAAAGAAGCAAGACAGGTGCAGAAAGAAGCATGGAAAGTGCAGAATGAAGCAACAGGGGTGCAGAAAGAGGCAAGAGAAGTGTAGAAGGAGCAAGTGAGGTGCAGAAAGAGCCAACAGAGGTGCAAAAAGAAGCAAGAGAGGTACAGAAACAGGTAAGAGAAGTGCACAAAGAGGCAAGAGAATTGCTGAAAGAAGCAACAGAGGTGTAGAAAGAGGCAAGAAAAGTGCAGAAAGAGGTAAGTGAGATGCAAAAACAGGCAGGAAAGGTACAGAAAGAGGGAAGACGAGTGCAGAAACAGACAACAGGCGTGCAGAAGGAAGCAAATGAGGTGCAGAAAGAGGCAACAGACGTGCAGAAAGAGGGAAGAGAGGTGCAGAAAAAGGCAAAAAAGTGCCGACAGAGGCAAAAGAGGTACATAAAGAGACAACAGGGTTGCAGAAAGAAGCAAGACAGGTGCAGAAAGAAGCATGGAAAGTGCAGAATGAAGCAACAGGGGTGCAGAAAGAGGCAAGAGAAGTGTAGAAAGGAGCAAGTGAGGTGCAGAAAGAACCAACAGAGGTGCAAAAAGAGGCAAGAGAGTTGCAGAAACAGGCAAGAGAAGTGCATAAAGAGGCAAGAGAATTGCTGAAAGAAGCAACAGAGGTGTAGAAAGAAGCAAGAAAAGTGCATAAAGAGGCAAGTGAGATGCAAAAACAGGCAGGAAAGGTACCGAAAGAGGGAAGACGAGTGCAGAAAGAGACAACAGGGGTGCAGAAAGGAGCAAATGAGGTGCAGAAAGAGGCAACAGACGTGCAGAAAGAGGGAAGAGAGGTGCAGAAAAAGGCAAGAAATGTGCAGAAAGAGGCAAAAGAGGTACATGAAGAGACAACAGGGGTGCAGAAAGAGGCAAGAGAGGTGCAGAAACAGGCAAGAGAAGTGCACAAAGAGGCAAGAGAATTGCTGAAAGAAGCAACAGAGGTGTAGAAAGAAGGAAGAGAGGTGCAGAAAAGGCAAGAAAAGTGCAGAAAGAGGCAAAAGAGGTACATAAAGAGACAACAGGAGTGCAGAAAGAAGCAAGACAGGTGCAGAAAGAAGCATGGAATGTGCAGAATGAAGCAACAGGGGTACAGAAAGAGGCAAGAGAAGTGTAGAAAGGAGCAAGTCAGGTGCAGAAAGAGCAAACAGAGGTGCAAAAAGAGGCAAGAGAGCTGCAGAAACAGGCAAGAGAAGTGCACAAAAGAGGGAAGAGCATTGCTAAAAGAAGCAACAGAGGTGTAGAAAGAAGCAAGAAAAGTGCATAAAGAGGCAAGTGAGATGCAAAAACAGGCAGGAAAGTTACAGAAAGAGGGAAGACGAGTGTGAGAAGTTGGCCTGGTATATGCTGTTCACTAATTAAAGTGGACACCTTGCACCAGGGCAAATCGACTCTTATGGTAGATAGGTTTAAGACAACCTTTTAAAGAAAGCTATCCTAGTGGTAGCTGTGGAGAGCAGCCTTCAGGCTAAGTCTCGGAGGAATGTAAAGCAGCTTGTTTTACCATATAATCTCTTGAATCACCAAATGAAAAGACACCACACAGGTATATATATCAAATATATATGTATTTATTTCTAAATAACTCTCTACTAATCTCTTTATGAGATTAGAAGACAAACATATGCACAAATCAACGTTTCACAATAAGTTAAGCACAAAATATGGCTGGGGCCCTAGGGGCGTACCAGACCATATACTAAGTAAGAGACTTAGGGACAACGACTTGCAGGGAGACAAGGCCTAGGGCCTTCAGAAGTGCTGGGGCCTCACGAAACCACCCAAGGCAGGTAAGTAAAGGACCCACGGGGGACGCGTGCAGTGTAGATACGCAGGCGCGGATCGCCGTTGACTTCAATGGGGCAAGTCGCGGTTGGAAATAAAGAGTTTTAGGATACTTCTGTAGAACCTACAAGCAAGTCACTTACAGGGTAAGTCGTTCTAGGGCCCACACCCACAGGAGCACCGTAGTGCTGGAGTTACCTCACCCAGGGAGGCCGGGTGCACAGGTGTCCTTTGGTATCGGGTCGCGGCGTCGTTTTCAATGGCGAACAAAGAAGACTTGCTGCTTGCGGGAGCTGAAGAAGTGTCCGGTGGAATCCAAGCCTGGATTCTGAAGAAGGATGACCTGAAAGCAGAGGGGACAGTGTTCAAAGTCACTTGGCAGTGACTCGGGCAAGGAAGATGGATGCCCACCGTCGTCGAGTGATTCAGGTCAGTTACAGGTGCCTTGACTCTTCAGCCACATGGTCCAGGAGGCGTCGACAATGACCAGGAGCTGGATTCGGTGTGCACCTCGACCTCTGCAGCTGACTGCGGTGTCGGCAACTCGATTGGAGCAAACAAGCCTTGGCAGCCGCAAGTCTCGGGGAGATGAAGAAAAGTCGATGGCGCAGACCAGCAAGGTCTGTGGAACT
The DNA here is from genome assembly GCA_963921515.1 of Calotriton arnoldi. Taxonomy (NCBI): domain Eukaryota; kingdom Metazoa; phylum Chordata; class Amphibia; order Caudata; family Salamandridae; genus Calotriton; species Calotriton arnoldi. The sequence continues at coordinate 204,228 of CAWUFW010002311.1, forward strand.
CACCCAGCGAGGGTAAGTCAGGGCAGGCCTGGAGCAACCAGGGGAGCTCTTTGGTTTCTTTAAGAAGTCTTCTGGGAACCCACAAGCCAGCGGGCAAGGGATCGCAAAGACACCTCGGGCGGAATCACTCAACAGGGGCCCACGGTCACTCGAGACGGTGTAGGCCTCTGATCTTCGGAGGGATTCCTGCTGGAGGTCGGGACCACACGTGGTCTAAAGCACAGGTTCGTAGAATGTTGTGAAGGGGTTGCACTCGACAATAGTGCACGGTACCCAGGGGTCGCGGTTCCTCGTTACTCGGGGGGTCCACTTGCCTCAGCTTCGCTGGGGACTCACGATGGCCTGGGAGAGGTCAGGAAATCCACTTCCTGGGCTGCAGGGACTTCGGACTCCGGCGGGAGCGGCGTAGTTTGCGACCGTCGTTGTTGTTTTTGGTGCCTGCCAAGCAGGGGAGTCACTCCTTGACTCCAAGGGAGATTCTTCTGTCTTCCAAAGGTAGTGGAACGTCGAAGGGCCAGGATTCTTCTGTAGAGTGTCGTCCAGGGGTTATCTGCTTTGCAATGGCAAGGTTCCCCTCTTATACTAAAAAGAGGGGATGGACTAGCTCTATGACCCCACCTATGGGAGGGTCAAGGGAGGGGGTGGCTACACCCACTTCCCTTTGTCCAGTTTCGCGCCAGAGCAGGGGCAGGTAGCCCCTGAGCTGGTTTGAACTGGCATATGCACAGAGGAGCCTGTTGCTCCCCCAGTGCAGGACTTCAAAGCACTCTAAGAGTGCACCCACCCAGCCCCAATACACATTATCCTGTCTGGGGAGGTGGTCACACCTCCCTGCAACAGGAAACCTATTGTCCAGGCCTCCCCTGCCGGAGTTTCGTGCAGCAGCAGGAGGCCAGACTTGTGTCTGTGGCAGCAGCATCCATTTTGTGATGTCAGGGCTTCAGAAAGAAGTTACCTGGTAAGCCAGAGTTAACATGTCTTTCCCTCTAGAAGGGTGGAATGCTACCCCCGCCGCCAGGATTGGCGGGGGGTAGTATTCCAAGATGTTTGACACCAAACACGACATGTTTAGGTGCAGCCATTCCAAAGTTAGCATTTTACCGTGAGGATATAATGCGCTTAAGAGTATATGGTCAGGCTGCACTACAAACAGCATCAGAGATGGTCTCCGAACGCTGCAGAGGGGCCCTGCTCATGCAGGGGCACCCTCTCACATAGGAACCATGCACTCTGCCTTTAGGATTGATAAGGCCTGCCTTAGGAGTGACTTATAGGTTTATATGTGTGTATGTATTTAGTGATATAGGTAACCTATATCACAGTAAGGGGTGCATGCACCACCCTACCCAGGCTGCAGTAGCAGACCTGTGGTGTCAGTTTGGATGGCCTTCCAGGGGTGGCATAATACATGCTGCAGCCCCTGGTAGGCCTCTGAGGTACCTATGCCCTTGGTACATAGTATACCATATACTAGGGACTTATAAGGGCACTCCAGATTCCAATCAGAGATGTGCCTAAGGCACATGGAAACCTTTTACAGAGAAAGCAGATAGACTGGGGCCCTGAATAGCAGGATCCCAGTCCAACTAAGTCATAAACCAGCAAAACACCATAAAAAAAGTGGGGGCAACCATATAGTCAGATTCCACCTTCCTACATAACCCCCCAAACGAAAGGAGATAAGGCTAACCTTGGCCAGTTGAGCCTTCATTGACTAAGTGGTCATATAAGGAAGCACCTGCACTAGCATGGTTGCCCCCTGTCTTATGGTCCACTAAGCAATCCCTCACCCTAAGGGTATGAGAGGGTCTCCACCATGGGGAATCACTACCTGTGGTGTGCTTAGGTAAAGTACAAGGCTGGTGAGGTGTCTGAGTAGGGAAGTGAGGCCCTAGGAATGTTGGCCTCAGCTTCCTCAGATCACTGGTCACCATGTATGCCTGTCTTTCCATGACTGAGTTGCACTTTGCTCTAAGGGTCAACCTTTGGCTGCCTACAGCTGTGGGTTGGGTCCCTTTGGATGGACTACTGGAGGGACATGGCAGGTTTGGAACCTTCTGGTCCCAGGTTTGCCCTTGCCTACCAGAGTCCTTCTGGGGGAGGTCCCTACATAAAGGTATGGGGGATCCCTCAGTGTGTAGAGGAATTTTCACCTGGCTAGGGCTACTAGACTGGGTGCCCCTAATCTGCGGATGGGGGCTTCCTCTGGACAGGGGGCCCTGGGGGTCCACTGACCTCCCTGACCTCTGCAGCCCTGGGCTGACTGAGGCAGGGTAGAGAGGGGCAGGTTACCTGCTCCAGACGGGGTACCACCTTGGAAGGGTCCTCTGCCATCAGGGGTGTGGCCAGGCCAGGCCTGACTACCTCTGTGGCAGTTCCTTCACTAGGGGTAGGGTCAGTTCCCTGAGGAGGCTGACCCTTACCTACTGTCTGGGGGAAGAAGACTTTTCTTCAACCCTTGTGCTCTCTTTTGGGGAGAGTGGGCCATTCTTTCAGGCTCCATCTCTTCAAATTCTTGGGCTGGGGCTGTGGCCATCACAGCCCCACTAACCTTTACAGGGACGCCCAACATCCTAAGATGGGTTTGGTGTTCCACTTCAGCCCAGGCTGAAATTTCCAGATCATTGCCCATCAGGCAATCTACAGGTAGGGTTGGGGACACTGCCACTCTTTTGGGCCTGTGACCCCCTCCCAGCTGAGATTGACTATGGCCATGGGGTGATCTGTTCTGACACCATCAATGTTGGTCACCTGGTATTTAAACTCAGGTAAAAGCTGGTGAGGGGGACTAGTTTCCCTGCCACCATGGTGACACTAGCCCCTGTGTCCCTAAATGCCACAGCTTTCTGACCATTAATTATTGGCTCCAATCTGTACCTGCCCAATGCTATGGGACCCATGGTAAAGGTGGCAAATCCTATACCACCATCAGAGTCAGAGGAGTCTGTTGAGGGGTCCCTGTCTAAACTAGGGCCCACCTCTGTTCCTCTTGCAAAAGCACCTAACTTTTTGGGTGCACTACTCCCAACTGGAGGATTACTACTGGTAGTACCAGGAGGGGTGGTAGTAGTTGTGGGAGGAACATTTTCTTTATTGCCAATCCTGGGGCAACTGGGATCAGTTTTCCAGTGCCCAGGCTTTTACAGACATGGCAATAGGGTTTCTTTTCAGGAGAGGAAGGAGTTTGGGACCCACCCCCAGAAGAGGAATTTTGGGGCCCTGTAGGGGACTTATCCTTAGATTTATCCCCACCTTTCTCTTGGGACTTAGTAGAATCTTTCTTCTGGTCACCACCCTGATTTCTAGTTTTTACTCTGGTTCTGACCCACTTGTCTGCCTTCTTTCCCAATTCTTGGGGAGAGGTCAGATCAGAGTCCACCAGATACTGGTGCAAAAGCTGGTTTTGACAATTATTAAGGATCTGCTCCCTCATAATCAAATTGTACAATCCTAAAAAGTCCTGCACTTTGTTGCCATGTATCCAACCTTCCAGAGCCTTTGTAGCACAATCTACAAAATCAACCCAGTCTTGAGTCTGAGCTTTTGGGTGTCTCTGAACTTCAACCTATACTGTTCAGTGGTTAGGCCAAACCCATCTATCAGAGCACTCTTCAAGACTGTGTAATTGTCAGCATCCTCTTCTCTTACAGTGAGGAGCTTGTCTCTACCTTTGTCTGCAAAGGAGAGCCACAAGATTGCTGCCCACTGCCTCTGGGGGACCTTCTGAACTTTACAGGCCCTCTCCAGTGCAGTTATCCATTTGTGGATGTCATCCCCACTCTGGTAGGGAGGGACAATCTTGTTTAGGTTTCTATGGTCATAAGACCTGTCCCTATCTCTAGGGATATTGCTGCCACCATGGGACTCTAGTCCCAACTTTCTTCTCTCCCTGAGGAGATCTAGGGATTCCCTATCTAAAGCCAGTTGCTTTTTTCTGATTTCCAGCTGAGTTTCCTCATACCGGACCAGCCTGGCTCTCCTCTCATGAGAGGATTCCCTCCTGTGAGAGGAGACAGAGCTCCCTATAGAGGTGCCAGAGTGGTTAGACTCCTGAGAAGGAGATCTAGACTTCCTGGGCACACTCTTAATCCTTCCTGGGGGACAAAGAGGGCATCATTTTGATCATCCTCATCATCATCCACAGGAGGGATTGGGTTTTCCAGGTCAGGGTCATTGTCACCCTCCTGGCCAGTTTCAGAGGGGGGCTGGGGGTATTGGTACCCCTGGCCTCCTCCTCTTCTTCTGCCCCACCCTCAGCTCCTACCCCTTCAGTCCCTACAGGCTTACTAAGGTCATAAGCCACCAACAACTCCTTGAGGTGTTGGGTGGTGGGGCTTTGGCCTGTCCTTATTTTTCTCAAGTTGCATAAAGCTCTCAATTCCAAGAATGGGAGTGTATCATACTTGGAGGGTGGAAGCTCAATGGCTTCCTGCAAGGATTCTTTGGATCCTCCCCTTAAAGACATTCTAGTGTTGTGCAGTGTTGTACTACCTACACTAGTTTGTGGCCTACTGATCCTAGCTTGAGCTGTGGAAAGGGTGTGCTATCCCTTGGCACCCAGCTCTAAGTTCAGTAGAACTTATTGATACTAAGCTTGACTTTATATGTACCTTGAGTACCTATAATGGTTTTCAGTTAGTAATTCAAATAGAGATTTTCTGGTAAAACAATGGCAAGCTGGAATCCCACACGCTGCCCACCAATGTGAGAAGTTGGCCTGGTATATGCTGTTCACTAATTAAAGTGGACACCTTGCACCAGGGCAAATCGACTCTTATGGTAGATAGGTTTAAGACAACCTTTTAAAGAAAGCTATCCTAGTGGTAGCTGTGGAGAGCAGCCTTCAGGCTAAGTCTCGGAGGAATGTAAAGCAGCTTGTTTTACCATATAATCTCTTGAATCACCAAATGAAAAGACACCACACAGGTATATATATCAAATATATATGTATTTATTTCTAAATAACTCTCTACTAATCTCTTTATGAGATTAGAAGACAAACATATGCACAAATCAACGTTTCACAATAAGTTAAGCACAAAATATGGCTGGGGCCCTAGGGGCGTACCAGACCATATACTAAGTAAGAGACTTAGGGACAACGACTTGCAGGGAGACAAGGCCTAGGGCCTTCAGAAGTGCTGGGGCCTCACGAAACCACCCAAGGCAGGTAAGTAAAGGACCCACGGGGGACGCGTGCAGTGTAGATACGCAGGCGCGGATCGCCGTTGACTTCAATGGGGCAAGTCGCGGTTGGAAATAAAGAGTTTTAGGATACTTCTGTAGAACCTACAAGCAAGTCACTTACAGGGTAAGTCGTTCTAGGGCCCACACCCACAGGAGCACCGTAGTGCTGGAGTTACCTCACCCAGGGAGGCCGGGTGCACAGGTGTCCTTTGGTGTCGGGTCGCGGCGTCGTTTTCAATGGCGAACAAAGAAGACTTGCTGCTTGCGGGAGCTGAAGAAGTGTCCGGTGGAATCCAAGCCTGGATTCTGAAGAAGGATGACCTGAAAGCAGAGGGGACAGTGTTCAAAGTCACTTGGCAGTGACTCGGGGCAAGGAAGATGGATGCCCACCGTCGTCGAGTGATTCAGGTCGGTTGCAGGTGCCTTGACTCTTCAGCCACGTGGTTCAGGAGGCGTCGACGACAACCAGGAGCTGGATTCGGTGTGCACCTCGACGTCTGCAGCTGACTGCGGTGTCGGCAACTCGATTGGAGCAAACAAGCCTTGGCAGCCGCAAGTCTCGGGGAGATGAAGAAAAGTCGATGGCGCAGACCAGCAAGGTCTGTGGAACTCACCCAGCGAGGGTAAGTCAGGGCAGGCCTGGAGCAACCAGGGGAGCTCTTTGGTTTCTTTAAGAAGTCTTCTGGGGACCCACAAGCCAGCGGGCAAGGGATCGCAAAGACACCTCGGGCGGAATCACTCAACAGGGGCCCACGGTCACTCGGGACGGTGTAGGCCTCTGATCTTCGGAGGGATTCCTGCTGGAGGTCGGGGCCACACGTGGTCCAAAGCACAGGTTCGTAGAACGTTGTGAAGGGGTTGCACTCGACAATAGTGCACGGTACCCAGGGGTCGCGGTTCCTCGTTACTCGGGGGTCCACTTGCCTCAGCTTCGCTGGGGACTCATGATGGCCTTGGAGAGGTCAGGAAATCTACTTCCTGGGCTGCAGGGACTTCGGACTCCGGCGGGAGCGGCGTAGTTTGCGACCGTCGTTGTCGTTTTTGGTGCCTGCCAAGCAGGGGAGTCACTCCTTGACTCCAAGGGAGATTCTTCTGTCTTCCAAAGGTAGTGGAACGTCGAAGGGCCAGGATTCTTCTGTAGAGTGTCGTCCAGGGGTTATCTGCTTTGCAATGGCAAGGTTCCCCTCTTATACTAAAAAGAGGGGATGGACTAGCTCTATGACCCCACCTATGGGAGGGTCAAGGGAGGGGTGGCTACACCCACTTCCCTTTGTCCAGTTTCGTGCCAGAGCAGGGGCAGGTAGCCCCTGAGCTGGTTTGAACTGGCATATGCACAGAGGAGCCTTTTGCTCCCCCAGTGCAGGACTTCAAAGCACTCTAAGAGTGCACCCACCCAGCCCCAATACACATTATCCTGTCTGGGGAGGTGGTCACACCTCCCTGCAACAGGAAACCTATTGTCCAGGCCTCCCCTGCCGGAGTTTCGTCCAGCAGCAGGAGGCCAGACTTGTGTCTGTGGCAGCAGCATCCATTTTGTGATGTCAGGGCTTCAGAAAGAAGTTACCTGGTAAGCCAGAGTTAACATGTCTTTCCCTCTAGAAGGGTGGAATGCTACCCCCGCCGCCAGGATTGGCGGGGGGGTAGTATTCCAAGATGTTTGACACCAAACACGACATGTTTAGGTGCAGCCATTCCAAAGTTAGCATTTTACCGCGAGGATATAATGCGCTTAAGAGTATATGGTCAGGCTGCACTACAAACAGCATCAGAGATGGTCTCCGAATGCTGCAGAGGGGCCCTGCTCATGCAGGGGCACCCTCTCACATAGGAACCATGCACTCTGCCTTTAGGATTGATAAGGCCTGCCTTAGGAGTGACTTATAGGTTTATATGTGTGTATGTATTTAGTGATATAGGTAACCTATATCACAGTAAGGGGTGCATGCACCACCCTACCCAGGCTGCAGTAGCAGACCTGTGGTGTCAGTTTGGATGGCCTTCCAGGGGTGGCATAATACATGCTGCAGCCTCTGGTAGGCCTCTGAGGTACCTATGCCCTTGGTACATAGTATACCATATACTAGGGACTTATAAGGGCACTCCAGATTCCAATCAGAGATGTGCCTAAGGCACATGGAAACCTTTTTACAGAGAAAGCAGATAGACTGGGGCCCTGAATAGCAGGATCCCAGTCCAACTAAGTCATAAACCAGCAAAACACCATAAACAAAGTGGGGGCAACCATATAGTCAGATTCCACCTTCCTACATAACCCCCCCAAACGAAAGGAGATAAGGCTAACCTTGGCCAGTTGAGCCTTCATTGACTAAGTGGTCATATAAGGAAGCACCTGCACTAGCATGGTTGCCCCCTGTCTTATGGTCCACTAAGCAATCCCTCACCCTAAGGGTATGAGAGGGTCTCCACCATGGGGAATCACTACCTGTGGTGTGCTTAGGTAAAGTACAAGGCTGGTGAGGTGTCTGAGTAGGGAAGTGAGGCCCTAGGAATGTTGGCCTCAGCTTCCTCAGATCACTGGTCACCATGTATGCCTGTCTTTCCATGACTGAGTTGCACTTTGCTCTAAGGGTCAACCTTTGGCTGCCTACAGCTGTGGGTTGGGTCCCTTTGGATGGACTACTGGAGGGACATGGCAGGTTTGGAACCTTCTGGTCCCAGGTTTGCCCTTGCCTACCAGAGTCCTTCTGGGGGAGGTCCCTACATAAAGGTATGGGGGATCCCTCAGTGTGTAGAGGAATTTTCACCTGGCTAGGGCTACTAGACTGGGTGCCCCTAATCTGCGGATGGGGGGCTTCCTCTGGACAGGGGGCCCTGGGGGTCCACTGACCTCCCTGACCTCTGCAGCCCTGGGCTGACTGAGGCAGGGTAGAGAGGGGCAGGTTACCTGCTCCAGACGGGGTACCACCTTGGAAGGGTCCTCTGCCATCAGGGGTGTGGCCAGGCCAGGCCTGACTACCTCTGTGGCAGTTCCTTCACTAGGGGTAGGGTCAGTTCCCTGAGGAGGCTGACCCTTACCTACTGTCTGGGGGAAGAAGACTTTTCTTCAACCCTTGTGCTCTCTTTTGGGGGAGAGTGGGCCATTCTTTCAGGCTCCATCTCTCCAAATTCTTGGGCTGGGGCTGTGGCCATCACAGCCCCACTAACCTTTACAGGGACGCCCAACATCCTAAGATGGGTTTGGTGTTCCACTTCAGCCCAGGCTGAAATTTCCAGATCATTGCCCATCAGGCAATCTACAGGTAGGGTTGGGGACACTGCCACTCTTTTGGGCCTGTGACCCCCTCCCAGCTGAGATTGACTATGGCCATGGGGTGATCTGTTCTGACACCATCAATGTTGGTCACCTGGTATTTAAACTCAGGTAAAAGCTGGTGAGGGGGACTAGTTTCCCTGCCACCATGGTGACACTAGCCCCTGTGTCCCTAAATGCCACAGCTTTCTGACCATTAATTATTGGCTCCAATCTGTACCTGCCCAATGCTATGGGACCCATGGTAAAGGTGGCAAATCCTATACCACCATCAGAGTCAGAGGAGTCTGTTGAGGGGTCCCTGTCTAAACTAGGGCCCACCTCTGTTCCTCTTGCAAAAGCACCTAACTTTTTGGGTGCACTACTCCCAACTGGAGGATTACTACTGGTAGTACCAGGAGGGGTGGTAGTAGTTGTGGGAGGAACATTTTCTTTATTGCCAATCCTGGGGCAACTGGGATCAGTTTTCCAGTGCCCAGGCTTTTTACAGACATGGCAATAGGGTTTCTTTTCAGGAGAGGAAGGAGTTTGGGACCCACCCCCAGAAGAGGAATTTTGGGGCCCTGTAGGGGACTTATCCTTAGATTTATCCCCACCTTTCTCTTGGGACTTAGTAGAATCTTTCTTCTGGTCACCACCCTGATTTCTAGTTTTTACTCTGGTTCTGACCCACTTGTCTGCCTTCTTTCCCAATTCTTGGGGAGAGGTCAGATCAGAGTCCACCAGATACTGGTGCAAAAGCTGGTTTTGACAATTATTAAGGATCTGCTCCCTCATAATCAAATTGTACAATCCTAAAAAGTCCTGCACTTTGTTGCCATGTATCCAACCTTCCAGAGCCTTTGTAGCACAATCTACAAAATCAACCCAGTCTTGAGTCTGAGCTTTTTGGGTGTCTCTGAACTTCAACCTATACTGTTCAGTGGTTAGGCCAAACCCATCTATCAGAGCACTCTTCAAGACTGTGTAATTGTCAGCATCCTCTTCTCTTACAGTGAGGAGCTTGTCTCTACCTTTGTCTGCAAAGGAGAGCCACAAGATTGCTGCCCACTGCCTCTGGGGGACCTTCTGAACTTTACAGGCCCTCTCCAGTGCAGTTATCCATTTGTGGATGTCATCCCCACTCTGGTAGGGAGGGACAATCTTGTTTAGGTTTCTATGGTCATAAGACCTGTCCCTATCTCTAGGGATATTGCTGCCACCATGGGACTCTAGTCCCAACTTTCTTCTCTCCCTGAGGAGATCTAGGGATTCCCTATCTAAAGCCAGTTGCTTTTTTCTGATTTCCAGCTGAGTTTCCTCATACCGGACCAGCCTGGCTCTCCTCTCATGAGAGGATTCCCTCCTGTGAGAGGAGACAGAGCTCCCTATAGAGGTGCCAGAGTGGTTAGACTCCTGAGAAGGAGATCTAGACTTCCTGGGCACACTCTTAATCCTTCCTGGGGGGACAAAGAGGGCATCATTTTGATCATCCTCATCATCATCCACAGGAGGGATTGGGTTTTCCAGGTCAGGGTCATTGTCACCCTCCTGGCCAGTTTCAGAGGGGGGCTGGGGGTATTGGTACCCCTGGCCTCCTCCTCTTCTTCTGCCCCACCCTCAGCTCCTACCCCTTCAGTCCCTACAGGCTTACTAAGGTCATAAGCCACCAACAACTCCTTGAGGTGTTGGGTGGTGGGGCTTTGGCCTGTCCTTATTTTTCTCAAGTTGCATAAAGCTCTCAATTCCAAGAATGGGAGTGTATCATACTTGGAGGGTGGAAGCTCAATGGCTTCCTGCAAGGATTCTTTGGATCCTCCCCTTAAAGACATTCTAGTGTTGTGCAGTGTTGTACTACCTACACTAGTTTGTGGCCTACTGATCCTAGCTTGAGCTGTGGAAAGGGTGTGCTATCCCTTGGCACCCAGCTCTAAGTTCAGTAGAACTTATTGATACTAAGCTTGACTTTATATGTACCTTGAGTACCTATAATGGTTTTCAGTTAGTAATTCAAATAGAGATTTTCTGGTAAAACAATGGCAAGCTGGAATCCCACACGCTGCCCACCAATGTGAGAAGTTGGCCTGGTATATGCTGTTCACTAATTAAAGTGGACACCTTGCACCAGGGCAAATCGACTCTTATGGTAGATAGGTTTAAGACAACCTTTTAAAGAAAGCTATCCTAGTGGTAGCTGTGGAGAGCAGCCTTCAGGCTAAGTCTCGGAGGAATGTAAAGCAGCTTGTTTTACCATATAATCTCTTGAATCACCAAATGAAAAGACACCACACAGGTATATATATCAAATATATATGTATTTATTTCTAAATAACTCTCTACTAATCTCTTTATGAGATTAGAAGACAAACATATGCACAAATCAACGTTTCACAATAAGTTAAGCACAAAATATGGCTGGGGCCCTAGGGGCGTACCAGACCATATACTAAGTAAGAGACTTAGGGACAACGACTTGCAGGGAGACAAGGCCTAGGGCCTTCAGAAGTGCTGGGGCCTCACGAAACCACCCAAGGCAGGTAAGTAAAGGACCCACGGGGGACGCGTGCAGTGTAGATACGCAGGCGCGGATCGCCGTTGACTTCAATGGGGCAAGTCGCGGTTGGAAATAAAGAGTTTTAGGATACTTCTGTAGAACCTACAAGCAAGTCACTTACAGGGTAAGTCGTTCTAGGGCCCACACCCACAGGAGCACCGTAGTGCTGGAGTTACCTCACCCAGGGAGGCCGGGTGCACAGGTGTCCTTTGGTGTCGGGTCGCGGCGTCGTTTTCAATGGCGAACAAAGAAGACTTGCTGCTTGCGGGAGCTGAAGAAGTGTCCGGTGGAATCCAAGCCTGGATTCTGAAGAAGGATGACCTGAAAGCAGAGGGGACAGTGTTCAAAGTCACTTGGCAGTGACTCGGGGCAAGGAAGATGGATGCCCACCGTCGTCGAGTGATTCAGGTCAGTTGCAGGTGCCTTGACTCTTCAGCCACGTGGTCCAGGAGGCGTTGACGACGACCAGGAGCTGGATTCGGTGTGTACCTCGACGTCTGCAGCTGACTGCAGTGTCGGCAACTCGATTGGAGCAAACAAGCCTTGGCAGCCGCAAGTCTCGGGGAGATGAAGAAAAGTCGATGGCGCAGACCAGCAAGGTCTGTGGAACTCACCCAGTGAAGGTAAGTCAGGGCAGGCCTGGAGCAACCAGGGGAGCTCTTTGGTTTCTTTAAGAAGTCTTCTGGGAACCCACAAGCCAGCGGGCAAGGGATCGCGAAGACACCTCGGGCGGAATCACTCAACAGGGGCCCACGGTCACTCGGGACGGTGTAGGCCTCTGATCTTCGGAGGGATTCCTGCTGGAGGTCGGGACCACACGTGGTCCAAAGCACAGATTCGTAGAACGTTGTGAAGGGGTTGCACTCGACAATAGTGCACGGTACACAGGGGTCGCGGTTCCTCGTTACTCGGGGGGTCCACTTGCCTCAGCTTCACTGGGGACTCACGATGGCCTGGGAGAGGTCAGGAAATCCACTTCCTGGGCTGCAGGGACTTCGGACTCCGGCGAGAGCGGCGTAGTTTGCGACCGTCGTTGTCGTTTTTGGTGCCTGCCAAGCAGGGGAGTCACTCCTTGACTCCAAGGGAGATTCTTCTGTCTTCCAAAGGTAGTGGAACGTCAAAGGGCCAGGATTCTTCTGTAGAGTGTCGTCCAGGGGTTATCTGCTTTGCAATGGCAAGGTTCCCCCTCTTATACTAAAAAGAGGGGATGGACTAGCTCTATGACCCCACCTATGGGAGGGTCAAGGGAGGGGGTGGCTACACCCACTTCACTTTGTCCAGTTTCGCGCCAGAGCAGGGGCAGGTAGCCCCTGAGCTGGTTTGAACTGGCATATGCACAGAGGAGCCTTTTGCTCCCCCAGTGCAGGACTTCAAAGCACTCTAAGAGTGCACCCACCCAGCCCCAATACACATTATCCTGTCTGGGGAGGTGGTCACACCTCCCTGCAACAGGAAACCTATTGTCCAGGCCTCCCCTGCCGGAGTTTCGTCCAGCAGCAGGAGGCCAGACTTGTGTCTGTGGCAGCAGCATCCATTTTGTGATGCCAGGGCTTCAGAAAGAAGTTACCTGGTAAGCCAGAGTTAACATGTCTTTCCCTCTAGAAGGGTGGAATGCTACCCCCGCTGCCAGGATTGGTGGGGGTAGTATTCCAAGATGTTTGACACCAAACACGACATGTTTAGGTGCAGCCATTCCAAAGTTAGCATTTTACCGCGAGGATATAATGCGCTTAAGAGTATATGGTCAGGCTGCACTACAAACAGCATCAGAGATGGTCTCCGAACGCTGCAGAGGGGCCCTGCTCATGCAGGGGCACCCTCTCACATAGGAACCATGCACTCTGCCTTTAGGATTGATAAGGCCTGCCTTAGGAGTGACTTATAGGTTTATATGTGTGTATGTATTTAGTGATATAGGTAACCTATATCACAGTAAGGGGTGCATGCACCACCCTACCCAGGCTGCAGTAGCAGACCTGTGGTGTCAGTTTGGATGGCCTTCCAGGGGTGGCATAATACATGCTGCAGCCCCTGGTAGGCCTCTGAGGTACCTATGCCCTTGGTACATAGTATACCATATACTAGGGACTTATAAGGGCACTCCAGATTCCAATCAGAGATGTGCCTAAGGCACATGGAAACCTTTTACAGAGAAAGCAGATAGACTGGGGCCCTGAATAGCAGGATCCCAGTCCAACTAAGTCATAAACCAGCAAAACACCATAAAAAAAGTGGGGGCAACCATATAGTCAGATTCCACCTTCCTACATAACCCCCCCAAACGAAAGGAGATAAGGCTAACCTTGGCCAGTTGAGCCTTCATTGACTAAGTGGTCATATAAGGAAGCACCTGCACTAGCATGGTTGCCCCCTGTCTTATGGTCCACTAAGCAATCCCTCACCCTAAGGGTATGAGAGGGTCTCCACCATGGGGAATCACTACCTGTGGTGTGCTTAGGTAAAGTACAAGGCTGGTGAGGTGTCTGAGTAGGGAAGTGAGGCCCTAGGAATGTTGGCCTCAGCTTCCTCAGATCACTGGTCACCATGTATGCCTGTCTTTCCATGACTGAGTTGCACTTTGCTCTAAGGGTCAACCTTTGGCTGCCTACAGCTGTGGGTTGGGTCCCTTTGGATGGACTACTGGAGGGACATGGCAGGTTTGGAACCTTCTGGTCCCAGGTTTGCCCTTGCCTACCAGAGTCCTTCTGGGGAGGTCCCTACATAAAGGTATGGGGGATCCCTCAGTGTGTAGAGGAATTTTCACCTGGCTAGGGCTACTAGACTGGGTGCCCCTAATCTGCGGATGGGGGCTTCCTCTGGACAGGGGGCCCTGGGGGGTCCACTGACCTCCCTGACTTCTGCAGCCCTGGGCTGACTGAGGCAGGGTAGAGAGGGGCAGGTTACCTGCTCCAGACTGGGTACCACCTTGGAAGGGTCCTCTGCCATCAGGGGTGTGGCCAGGCCAGGCCTGACTACCTCTGTGGCAGTTCCTTCACTAGGGGTAGGGTCAGTTCCCTGAGGAGGCTGACCCTTACCTACTGTCTGGGGGAAGAAGACTTTTCTTCAACCCTTGTGCTCTCTTTTGGGGGAGAGTGGGCCATTCTTTCAGGCTCCATCTCTTCAAATTCTTGGGCTGGGGCTGTGGCCATCACAGCCCCACTAACCTTTACAGGGACGCCCAACATCCTAAGATGGGTTTGGTGTTCCACTTCAGCCCAGGCTGAAATTTCCAGATCATTGCCCATCAGGCAATCTACAGGTAGGGTTGGGGACACTGCCACTCTTTTGGGCCTGTGACCCCCTCCCAGCTGAGATTGACTATGGCCATGGGGTGATCTGTTCTGACACCATCAATGTTGGTCACCTGGTATTTAAACTCAGGTAAAAGCTGGTGAGGGGGACTAGTTTCCCTGCCACCATGGTGACACTAGCCCCTGTGTCCCTAAATGCCACAGCTTTCTGACCATTAATTATTGGCTCCAATCTGTACCTGCCCAATGCTATGGGACCCATGGTAAAGGTGGCAAATCCTATACCACCATCAGAGTCAGAGGAGTCTGTTGAGGGGTCCCTGTCTAAACTAGGGCCCACCTCTGTTCCTCTTGCAAAAGCACCTAACTTTTTGGGTGCACTACTCCCAACTGGAGGATTACTACTGGTAGTACCAGGAGGGGTGGTAGTAGTTGTGGGAGGAACATTTTCTTTATTGCCAATCCTGGGGCAACTGGGATCAGTTTTCCAGTGCCCAGGCTTTTTACAGACATGGCAATAGGGTTTCTTTTCAGGAGAGGAAGGAGTTTGGGACTGTGAGAAGTTGGCCTGGTATATGCTGTTCACTAATTAAAGTGGACACCTTGCACCAGGGCAAATCGACTCTTATGGTAGATAGGTTTAAGACAACCTTTTAAAGAAAGCTATCCTAGTGGTAGCTGTGGAGAGCAGCCTTCAGGCTAAGTCTCGGAGGAATGTAAAGCAGCTTGTTTTACCATATAATCTCTTGAATCACCAAATGAAAAGACACCACACAGGTATATATATCAAATATATATGTATTTATTTCTAAATAACTCTCTACTAATCTCTTTATGAGATTAGAAGACAAACATATGCACAAACCAACGTTTCACAATAAGTTAAGCACAAAATATGGCTGGGGCCCTAGGGGCGTACCAGACCATATACTAAGTAAGAGACTTAGAAACAACGACTTGCAAGGAGACAAGGCCTAGGGCCTTCAGAAGTGCTGGGGCCTCACGAAACCACCCAAGGCAGGTAAGTAAAGGACCCACGGGGGACGCGTGCAGTGTGGATACACAGGCGCGAATCGCCGTTAACTTCAATGGGGCAAGTCGCGGTTGGAAATAAAGAGTTTTAGGATACTTCGGGAGAACCTACAAGCAAGTCACTTACAGGGTAAGTAGTTCTAGGGCCCACACCCACAGGAGCACCGTAGTGCTGGAGTTACCTCACCCAGGGAAGCCGGGTGCACAGGTGTCCTTTGGTGTCGGGTCGCGGCGTCGTTTTCAATGGCGAACAAAGAAGACTTGCTGCTTGCGGGAGCTGAAGAAGTGTCCGGTGGAATCCAAGCCTGGATTCTGAAGAAGGATGACCTGAAAGCAGAGGGGACAGTGTTCAAAGTCACTTGGCAGTGACCCGGGGCAAGGAAGATGGATGCCCACCGTCCTCGGTCGCTTCAGGTCGGTTGCAGGTGCCTTGACTCTTCAGCCACGTGGTCCAGGAGGCGTCGACAACGACCAGGAGCTGGATTCGGTGTGTCCCTCGAAGTCTGCAGCTGACTGCAGTGTCGGCAACTCGATCGGAGCCAACAAGCCTTGGCAGCCGCAAGTCTCGGGGAGATGAAGAAAAGTCGATGGCGCAGACCAGCAAGGTCTGAGGGACTCACCCAGCGAGGGTAAGTCAGGGCAGGCCTGGAGCAACCAGGGGAGCCCTTTGGTTTCTTTAGGAAGTCTTCTGGGGACCCACAAGCCAGCGGGCAAGGGATCGCGAAGACACCTCGGGCGGAATCACTCCACAGGGGCCCACGGTCACTCGGGACGGTGTAGGCCTCTGATCTTCGGAGGGATTCCTGCTGGAGGTCGGGACCACACGTGGTCCAAAGCACAAGTTCGTAGAACGTTGTGAAGGGGTTGTACTCGACAATAGTGCACGGTACCCAGGGGTCGCGGTTCCTCGTTACTCGGGGGGTCCACTTGCCTCAGCTTCGCTGGGGACTCACGATGGCCTGGGAGAGGTCAGGAAATCCACTTCTTGGGCTGCAGGGACTTCGGACTCCGGCGGGAGCGGCGTAGTTTGCGACCGTCGTTGTCGTTTTTGGTGCCTGCCAAGCAGGGGAGTCACTCCTTGACTCCAAGGGAGATTCTTCTGTCTTCCAAAGGTAGTGGAACGTCGAAGGGCCAGGATTCTTCTGTAGAGCGTCGTCCAGGGGTTATCTGCTTTGCAATGGCAAGGTTCCCCCTCTTAAACTAAAAGAGGGGATGGACTAGCTCTATGACCCCACCTATGGGAGGGTCAAGGGAGGGGTGGCTACACCCACTTCCCTTTGTCCAGTTTCGTGCCAGAGCAGGGGCAGGTAGCCCCTGAGCTGGTTTGAACTGGCATATGCACAGAGGAGCCTTCTGCTCCCCCAGTGCAGGACTTCAAAGCACTCTAAGAGTGCACCCACCCAGCCCCAATACACTAAACCCTGTCTGGAAGGTGGTTACACCTCCCTGTGACAGGATGCCTATTGTTGGGCTTCCTCCACTGCGAGTTTCGGTCATCAGCAGGAGGGCAGCCCAGTGTCTGTGACTGGTGGCATCCATTTTGTGATGCCAGGGCTCTTTAGGATTCTACCGCGTTTCCACAGCAGGTACATGTCTTATCCCTCTAGAAGGGTGGAATGCTACCCCCGCCGCCAAGATTGGCGGGGGGTAGTATTCCAAGATGTTTGACACCAAACACGACATGTTTTGATGCAGCCATTCCAAAGTTAGCATTTACCGCGAGGATATAATGCACTTAAGAGTATATGGTTTAACCGCATCCACAAACAGCACCAGAGAATGGACTCTGAGAACTGCAGAGGGGCCCTGCTCATGCAGAGGCACCCCCTCACATAGAAGCCAAGCACCCTGCCCTCAGGATTGATAGGGCCTGCCTTAGGGGTGACTGATAGGTTTATATGTGTGTGCAGGAGAGATATAGGAAACCTATATCTCAGTGAGGGGTGCTAGCACCACCTCACCCAGGCTGCAGTAGCAGGCCTGTGGTGTCAGATTTAGACTGCTTCCCAGGGGTGGCATAACACATGCTGCAGCCCCTGGGAGGCCTGTGAAGTACCTATGCCCTTGGCACCTAAGGTACCATATACTAGGGACTCATAAGGCACCACAGTATCCAATCACTAGTGCACCTAGAGTGCACTCCATGTCATTTAGAGAGAGAGCAGATAGACTGGGGCCCTGAATAGCAGGGTCCCAGTCCAACTAAGTCATAAACCAGCAAAACACCATAAAAAAAGTGGGGGCAACCATATAGTCAGATTCCACCTTCCTACAGGGACCCACCCCCAGAAGAGGAATTTTGGGGCCCTGTAGGGGACTTATCCTTAGATTCATCCCCACCTTTCTCTTGGGACTTAGTAGAATCTTTCTTCTGGTCACCACCCTGATTTCTAGTTTTTACTCTGGTTCTGACCCACTTGTCTGCCTTCTTTCCCAATTCTTGGGGAGAGGTCAGATCAGAGTCCACCAGATACTGGTGCAAAAGCTGGTTTTGACAATTATTAAGGATCTGCTCCCTCATAATCAAATTGTACAATCCTAAAAAGTCCTGCACTTTGTTGCCATGTATCCAACCTTCCAGAGCCTTTGTAGCACAATCTACAAAATCAACCCAGTCTTGAGTCTGAGCTTTTTGGGTGTCTCTGAACTTCAACCTATACTGTTCAGTGGTTAGGCCAAACCCATCTATCAGAGCACTCTTCAAGACTGTGTAATTGTCAGCATCCTCTTCTCTTACAGTGAGGAGCTTGTCTCTACCTTTGTCTGCAAAGGAGAGCCACAAGATTGCTGCCCACTGCCTCTGGGGGACCTTCTGAACTTTACAGGCCCTCTCCAGTGCAGTTATCCATTTGTGGATGTCATCCCCACTCTGGTAGGGAGGGACAATCTTGTTTAGGTTTCTATGGTCATAAGACCTGTCCCTATCTCTAGGGATATTGCTGCCACCATGGGACTCTAGTCCCAACTTTCTTCTCTCCCTGAGGAGATCTAGGGATTCCCTATCTAAAGCCAGTTGCTTTTTTCTGATTTCCAGCTGAGTTTCCTCATACCGGACCAGCCTGGCTCTCCTCTCATGAGAGGATTCCCTCCTGTGAGAGGAGACAGAGCTCCCTATAGAGGTGCCAGAGTGGTTAGACTCCTGAGAAGGAGATCTAGACTTCCTGGGCACACTCTTAATCCTTCCTGGGGGACAAAGAGGGCATCATTTTGATCATCCTCATCATCATCCACAGGAGGGATTGGGTTTTCCAGGTCAGGGTCATTGTCACCCTCCTGGCCAGTTTCAGAGGGGGGCTGGGGGTATTGGTACCCCTGGCCTCCTCCTCTTCTTCTGCCCCACCCTCAGCTCCTACCCCTTCAGTCCCTACAGGCTTACTAAGGTCATAAGCCACCAACAACTCCTTGAGGTGTTGGGTGGTGGGGCTTTGGCCTGTCCTTATTTTTCTCAAGTTGCATAAAGCTCTCAATTCCAAGAATGGGAGTGTATCATACTTGGAGGGTGGAAGCTCAATGGCTTCCTGCAAGGATTCTTTGGATCCTCCCTTAAAGACATTCTAGTGTTGTGCAGTGTTGTACTACCTACACTAGTTTGTGGCCTACTGATCCTAGCTTGAGCTGTGGAAAGGGTGTGCTATCCCTTGGCACCCAGCTCTAAGTTCAGTAGAACTTATTGATACTAAGCTTGACTTTATATGTACCTTGAGTACCTATAATGGTTTTCAGTTAGTAATTCAAATAGAGATTTTCTGGTAAAACAATGGCAAGCTGGAATCCCACACGCTGCCCACCAATGTGAGAAGTTGGCCTGGTATATGCTGTTCACTAATTAAAGTGGACACCTTGCACCAGGGCAAATCGACTCTTATGGTAGATAGGTTTAAGACAACCTTTTAAAGAAAGCTATCCTAGTGGTAGCTGTGGAGAGCAGCCTTCAGGCTAAGTCTCGGAGGAATGTAAAGCAGCTTGTTTTACCATATAATCTCTTGAATCACCAAATGAAAAGACACCACACAGGTATATATATCAAATATATATGTATTTATTTCTAAATAACTCTCTACTAATCTCTTTATGAGATTAGAAGACAAACATATGCACAAATCAACGTTTCACAATAAGTTAAGCACAAAATATGGCTGGGGCCCTAGGGGCGTACCAGACCATATACTAAGTAAGAGACTTAGGGACAACGACTTGCAGGGAGACAAGGCCTAGGGCCTTCAGAAGTGCTGGGGCCTCACGAAACCACCCAAGGCAGGTAAGTAAAGGACCCACGGGGGACGCGTGCAGTGTAGATACACAGGCGCGGATCGCCGTTGACTTCAATGGGGCAAGTCGCGGTTGGAAATAAAGAGTTTTAGGATACTTCTGTAGAACCTACAAGCAAGTCACTTACAGGGTAAGTCGTTCTAGGGCCCACACCCACAGGAGCACCGTAGTGCTGGAGTTACCTCACCCAGGGAAGCCGGGTGCACAGGTGTCCTTTGGTGTCGGGTCGCGGCGTCGTTTTCAATGGCGAACAAAGAAGACTTGCTGCTTGCGGGAGCTGAAGAAGTGTCCGGTGGAATCCAAGCCTGGATTCTGAAGAAGGATGACCTGAAAGCAGAGGGGACAGTGTTCAAAGTCACTTGGCAGTGACTCGGGGCAAGGAAGATGGATGCCCACCGTCGTCGAGTGATTCAGGTCGGTTGCGGGTGCCTTGACTCTTCAGCCACGTGGTCCAGGAGGCGTCGACGACGACCAGGAGCTGGATTCGGTGTGTACCTCGACGTCTGCAGCTGACTGCGGTGTCGGCAACTCGATTGGAGCCAACAAGCCTTGGCAGCCGCAAGTCTCGGGGAGATGAAGAAAAGTCGATGGCGCAGACCAGCAAGGTCTGTGGAACTCACCCAGCGAGGGTAAGTCAGGGCAGGCCTGGAGCAACCAGGGGAGCCCTTTGGTTTCTTTAAGAAGTCTTCTGGGGACCCACAAGCCAGCGGGCAAGGGATCGCAAAGACACCTCGGGCGGAATCACTCAACAGGGGCCCACGGTCACTCGGGACGGTGTAGGCCTCTGATCTTCGGAGGGATTCCTGCTGGAGGGTGGGACCACATGTGGTCCAAAGCACAGGTTCGTAGAACGTTGTGAAGGGGTTGCACTCGACAATAGTGCACGGTACACAGGGGTCACGGTTCCTCGTTACTCGTGGGGTCCACTTGCCTCAGCTTCGCTGGGGACTCACGATGGCCTGGGAGAGGTCAGGAAATCTACTTCCTGGGCTGCAGGGACTTCGGACTCCGGCGGGAGCGGCGTAGTTTGCGACCGTCGTTGTCGTTTTTGGTGCCTGCCAAGCAGGGGAGTCACTCCTTGACTCCAAGGGAGATTCTTCTGTCTTCCAAAGGTAGTGGAACGTCGAAGGGCCAGGATTCTTCTGTAGAGTGTCGTCCAGGGGTTATCTGCTTTGCAATGGCAAGGTTCCCCCTCTTATACTAAAAAGAGGGGATGGACTAGCTCTATGACCCCACCTATGGGAGGGTCAAGGGAGGGGGTGGCTACACCCACTTCCCTTTGTCCAGTTTCGCGCCAGAGCAGGGGCAGGTAGCCCCTGAGCTGGTTTGAACTGGCATATGCACAGAGGAGCCTTTTGCTCCCCCAGTGCAGGACTTCAAAGCACTCTAAGAGTGCACCCACCCAGCCCCAATACACATTATCCTGTCTGGGGAGGTGGTCACACCTCCCTGCAACAGGAAACCTATTGTCCAGGCCTCCCCTGCCGGAGTTTCGTCCAGCAGCAGGAGGCCAGACTTGTGTCTGTGGCAGCAGCATCCATTTTGTGATGCCAGGGCTTCAGAAAGAAGTTACCGGGTAAGCCAGAGTTAACATGTCTTTCCCTCTAGAAGGGTGGAATGCTACCCCCGCCGCCAGGATTGGCGGGGGGTAGTATTCCAAGATGTTTGACACCAAACACGACATGTTTAGGTGCAGCCATTCCAAAGTTAGCATTTTACCGCGAGGATATAATGCGCTTAAGAGTATATGGTCAGGCTGCACTACAAACAGCATCAGAGATGGTCTCCGAACGCTGCAGAGGGGCCCTGCTCATGCAGGGGCACCCTCTCACATAGGAACCATGCACTCTGCCTTTAGGATTGATAAGGCCTGCCTTAGGAGTGACTTATAGGTTTATATGTGTGTATGTATTTAGTGATATAGGTAACCTATATCACAGTAAGGGGTGCATGCACCACCCTACCCAGGCTGCAGTAGCAGACCTGTGGTGTCAGTTTGGATGGCCTTCCAGGGGTGGCATAATACATGCTGCAGCCCCTGGTAGGCCTCTGAGGTACCTATGCCCTTGGTACATAGTATACCATATACTAGGGACTTATAAGGGCACTCCAGATTCCAATCAGAGATGTGCCTAAGGCACATGGAAACCTTTTACAGAGAAAGCAGATAGACTGGGGCCCTGAATAGCAGGATCCCAGTCCAACTAAGTCATAAACCAGCAAAACACCATAAACAAAGTGGGGGCAACCATATAGTCAGATTCCACCTTCCTACATAACCCCCCCAAACGAAAGGAGATAAGGCTAACCTTGGCCAGTTGAGCCTTCATTGACTAAGTGGTCATATAAGGAAGCACCTGCACTAGCATGGTTGCCCCCTGTCTTATGGTCCACTAAGCAATCCCTCACCCTAAGGGTATGAGAGGGTCTCCACCATGGGGAATCACTACCTGTGGTGTGCTTAGGTAAAGTACAAGGCTGGTGAGGTGTCTGAGTAGGGAAGTGAGGCCCTAGGAATGTTGGCCTCAGCTTCCTCAGATCACTGGTCACCATGTATGCCTGTCTTTCCATGACTGAGTTGCACTTTGCTCTAAGGGTCAACCTTTGGCTGCCTACAGCTGTGGGTTGGGTCCCTTTGGATGGACTACTGGAGGGACATGGCAGGTTTGGAACCTTCTGGTCCCAGGTTTGCCCTTGCCTACCAGAGTCCTTCTGGGGAGGTCCCTACATAAAGGTATGGGGGATCCCTCAGTGTGTAGAGGAATTTTCACCTGGCTAGGGCTACTAGACTGGGTGCCCCTAATCTGCTGATGGGGGCTTCCTCTGGACAGGGGGCCCTGGGGGTCCACTGACCTCCCTGACCTCTGCAGCCCTGGGCTGACTGAGGCAGGGTAGAGAGGGGCAGGTTACCTGCTCCAGACGGGGTACCACCTTGGAAGGGTCCTCTGCCATCAGGGGTGTGGCCAGGCCAGGCCTGACTACCTCTGTGGCAGTTCCTTCACTAGGGGTAGGGTCAGTTCCCTGAGGAGGCTGACCCTTACCTACTGTCTGGGGGAAGAAGACTTTTCTTCAACCCTTGTGCTCTCTTTTGGGGGAGAGTGGGCCATTCTTTCAGGCTCCATCTCTCCAAATTCTTGGGCTGGGGCTGTGGCCATCACAGCCCCACTAACCTTTACAGGGACGCCCAACATCCTAAGATGGGTTTGGTGTTCCACTTCAGCCCAGGCTGAAATTTCCAGATCATTGCCCATCAGGCAATCTACAGGTAGGGTTGGGGACACTGCCACTCTTTTGGGCCTGTGACCCCCTCCCAGCTGAGATTGACTATGGCCATGGGGTGATCTGTTCTGACACCATCAATGTTGGTCACCTGGTATTTAAACTCAGGTAAAAGCTGGTGAGGGGGACTAGTTTCCCTGCCACCATGGTGACACTAGCCCCTGTGTCCCTAAATGCCACAGCTTTCTGACCATTAATTATTGGCTCCAATCTGTACCTGCCCAATGCTATGGGACCCATGGTAAAGGTGGCAAATCCTATACCACCATCAGAGTCAGAGGAGTCTGTTGAGGGGTCCCTGTCTAAACTAGGGCCCACCTCTGTTCCTCTTGCAAAAGCACCTAACTTTTGGGTGCACTACTCCCAACTGGAGGATTACTACTGGTAGTACCAGGAGGGGTGGTAGTAGTTGTGGGAGGAACATTTTCTTTATTGCCAATCCTGGGGCAACTGGGATCAGTTTTCCAGTGCCCAGGCTTTTACAGACATGGCAATAGGGTTTCTTTTCAGGAGAGGAAGGAGTTTGGGACCCACCCCCAGAAGAGGAATTTTGGGGCCCTGTAGGGGACTTATCCTTAGATTTATCCCCACCTTTCTCTTGGGACTTAGTAGAATCTTTCTTCTGGTCACCACCCTGATTTCTAGTTTTTACTCTGGTTCTGACCCACTTGTCTGCCTTCTTTCCCAATTCTTGGGGAGAGGTCAGATCAGAGTCCACCAGATACTGGTGCAAAAGCTGGTTTTGACAATTATTAAGGATCTGCTCCCTCATAATCAAATTGTACAATCCTAAAAAGTCCTGCACTTTGTTGCCATGTATCCAACCTTCCAGAGCCTTTGTAGCACAATCTACAAAATCAACCCAGTCTTGAGTCTGAGCTTTTTGGGTGTCTCTGAACTTCAACCTATACTGTTCAGTGGTTAGGCCAAACCCATCTATCAGAGCACTCTTCAAGACTGTGTAATTGTCAGCATCCTCTTCTCTTACAGTGAGGAGCTTGTCTCTACCTTTGTCTGCAAAGGAGAGCCACAAGATTGCTGCCCACTGCCTCTGGGGGACCTTCTGAACTTTACAGGCCCTCTCCAGTGCAGTTATCCATTTGTGGATGTCATCCCCACTCTGGTAGGGAGGGACAATCTTGTTTAGGTTTCTATGGTCATAAGACCTGTCCCTATCTCTAGGGATATTGCTGCCACCATGGGACTCTAGTCCCAACTTTCTTCTCTCCCTGAGGAGATCTAGGGATTCCCTATCTAAAGCCAGTTGCTTTTTTCTGATTTCCAGCTGAGTTTCCTCATACCGGACCAGCCTGGCTCTCCTCTCATGAGAGGATTCCCTCCTGTGAGAGGAGACAGAGCTCCCTATAGAGGTGCCAGAGTGGTTAGACTCCTGAGAAGGAGATCTAGACTTCCTGGGCACACTCTTAATCCTTCCTGGGGGGACAAAGAGGGCATCATTTTGATCATCCTCATCATCATCCACAGGAGGGATTGGGTTTTCCAGGTCAGGGTCATTGTCACCCTCCTGGCCAGTTTCAGAGGGGGCTGGGGGTATTGGTACCCCTGGCCTCCTCCTCTTCTTCTGCCCCACCCTCAGCTCCTACCCCTTCAGTCCCTACAGGCTTACTAAGGTCATAAGCCACCAACAACTCCTTGAGGTGTTGGGTGGTGGGGCTTTGGCCTGTCCTTATTTTTCTCAAGTTGCATAAAGCTCTCAATTCCAAGAATGGGAGTGTATCATACTTGGAGGGTGGAAGCTCAATGGCTTCCTGCAAGGATTCTTTGGATCCTCCCCTTAAAGACATTCTAGTGTTGTGCAGTGTTGTACTACCTACACTAGTTTGTGGCCTACTGATCCTAGCTTGAGCTGTGGAAAGGGTGTGCTATCCCTTGGCACCCAGCTCTAAGTTCAGTAGAACTTATTGATACTAAGCTTGACTTTATATGTACCTTGAGTACCTATAATGGTTTTCAGTTAGTAATTCAAATAGAGATTTTCTGGTAAAACAATGGCAAGCTGGAATCCCACACGCTGCCCACCAATGTGAGAAGTTGGCCTGGTATATGCTGTTCACTAATTAAAGTGGACACCTTGCACCAGGGCAAATCGACTCTTATGGTAGATAGGTTTAAGACAACCTTTTAAAGAAAGCTATCCTAGTGGTAGCTGTGGAGAGCAGCCTTCAGGCTAAGTCTCGGAGGAATGTAAAGCAGCTTGTTTTACCATATAATCTCTTGAATCACCAAATGAAAAGACACCACACAGGTATATATATCAAATATATATGTATTTATTTCTAAATAACTCTCTACTAATCTCTTTATGAGATTAGAAGACAAACATATGCACAAATCAACGTTTCACAATAAGTTAAGCACAAAATATGGCTGGGGCCCTAGGGGCGTACCAGACCATATAC
Source organism: Calotriton arnoldi (assembly GCA_963921515.1). Classification (NCBI taxonomy): domain Eukaryota; kingdom Metazoa; phylum Chordata; class Amphibia; order Caudata; family Salamandridae; genus Calotriton; species Calotriton arnoldi. The sequence continues at coordinate 229,470 of CAWUFW010002311.1, forward strand.
TAAGTAAGAGACTTAGGGACAACGACTTGCAGGGAGACAAGGCCTAGGGCCTTCAGAAGTGCTGGGGCCTCACGAAACCACCCAAGGCAGGTAAGTAAAGGACCCACGGGGGACGCGTGCAGTGTAGATACACAGGCGCGGATCGCCGTTGACTTCAATGGGGCAAGTCGCGGTTGGAAATAAAGAGTTTTAGGATACTTCTGTAGAACCTACAAGCAAGTCACTTACAGGGTAAGTCGTTCTAGGGCCCACACCCACAGGAGCACCGTAGTGCTGGAGTTACCTCACCCAGGGAAGCCGGGTGCACAGGTGTCCTTTGGTGTCGGGTCGCGGCGTCGTTTTCAATGGCGAACAAAGAAGACTTGCTGCTTGCGGGAGCTGAAGAAGTGTCCGGTGGAATCCAAGCCTGGATTCTGAAGAAGGATGACCTGAAAGCAGAGGGGACAGTGTTCAAAGTCACTTGGCAGTGACTCGGGGCAAGGAAGATGGATGCCCACCGTCGTCGAGTGATTCAGGTCAGTTGCGGGTGCCTTGACTCTTCAGCCACGTGGTTCAGGAGGCGTCGACGACGACCAGGAGCTGGATTCGGTGTGTACCTCGACGTTTGCAGCTGACTGCGGTGTCGGCAACTCGATCGGAGCCAACAAGCCTTGGCAGCCGCAAGTCTCGGGGAGATGAAGAAAAGTCGATGGCGCAGACCAGCAAGGTCTGTGGAACTCACCCAGCGAGGGTAAGTCAGGGCAGGCCTGGAGCAACCAGGGGAGCCCTTTGGTTTCTTTAAGAAGTCTTCTGGGAACCCACAAGCCAGCGGGCAAGGGATCGCGAAGACACCTCGGGCGGAATCACTCAACAGGGGCCCACGGTCACTCGGGACGGTGTAGGCCTCTGATCTTCGGAGGGATTCCTGCTGGAGGTCGGGACCACACGTGGTCCAAAGCACAGGTCCGTAGAACGTTGTGAAGGGGTTGCACTCGACAATAGTGCACGGTACCCAGGGGTCGCGGTTCCTCGTTACTCGTGGGGTCCACTTGCCTCAGCTTCGCTGGGGACTCACGATGGCCTGGGAGAGGTCAGGAAATCCACTTCCTGGGCTGCAGGGACTTCGGACTCCGGCGGGAGCGGCGTAGTTTGCGACCGTCGTTGTCGTTTTTGGTGCCTGCCAAGCAGGGGAGTCACTCCTTGACTCCAAGGGAGATTCTTCTGTCTTCCAAAGGTAGTGGAACGTCGAAGGGCCAGGATTCTTCTGTAGAGTGTCGTCCAGGGGTTATCTGCTTTGCAATGGCAAGGTTCCCCCTCTTATACTAAAAAGAGGGGATGGACTAGCTCTATGACCCCACCTATGGGAGGGTCAAGGGAGGGGTGGCTACACCCACTTCCCTTTGTCCAGTTTCGCGCCAGAGCAGGGGCAGGTAGCCCCTGAGCTGGTTTGAACTGGCATATGCACAGAGGAGCCTTTTGCTCCCCCAGTGCAGGACTTCAAAGCACTCTAAGAGTGCACCCACCCAGCCCCAATACACATTATCCTGTCTGGGGAGGTGGTCACACCTCCCTGCAACAGGAAACCTATTGTCCAGGCCTCCCCTGCCGGAGTTTCGTCCAGCAGCAGGAGGCCAGACTTGTGTCTGTGGCAGCAGCATCCATTTTGTGATGCCAGGGCTTCAGAAAGAAGTTACCGGGTAAGCCAGAGTTAACATGTCTTTCCCTCTAGAAGGGTGGAATGCTACCCCCGCCGCCAGGATTGGCGGGGGGTAGTATTCCAAGATGTTTGACACCAAACACGACATGTTTAGGTGCAGCCATTCCAAAGTTAGCATTTTACCGCGAGGATATAATGCGCTTAAGAGTATATGGTCAGGCTGCACTACAAACAGCATCAGAGATGGTCTCCGAACGCTGCAGAGGGGCCCTGCTCATGCAGGGGCACCCTCTCACATAGGAACCATGCACTCTGCCTTTAGGATTGATAAGGCCTGCCTTAGGAGTGACTTATAGGTTTATATGTGTGTATGTATTTAGTGATATAGGTAACCTATATCACAGTAAGGGGTGCATGCACCACCCTACCCAGGCTGCAGTAGCAGACCTGTGGTGTCAGTTTGGATGGCCTTCCAGGGGTGGCATAATACATGCTGCAGCCCCTGGTAGGCCTCTGAGGTACCTATGCCCTTGGTACATAGTATACCATATACTAGGGACTTATAAGGGCACTCCAGATTCCAATCAGAGATGTGCCTAAGGCACATGGAAACCATTTTACAGAGAAGGCAGATAGACTGGGGCCCTGAATAGCAGGATCCCAGTCCAACTAAGTCATAAACCAGCAAAACACCATAAAAAAAGTGGGGGCAACCATATAGTCAGATTCCACCTTCCTACAACGAGTGCATAAAGAGACAACAGGGGTGCAGAAAGAAGCAAATGAGGTGCAGAAACAGGCAACAGACGTGCAGAAAGAGGGAAAAGAACTGCAGAAAAAGACAAGAAAAGTGCAGAAAGAGGCAAAAGAGGTACATAAAGAGACAACAGGGGTGCAGAAAGAAGCAAGACAGGTGCAGAAAGAAGCATGGAAAGTGCAGAATGAAGCAACAGGGGTGCAGAAAGAGGCAAGAGAAGTGTAGAAAGGGGCAATTGAGGTGCAGAAAGAGCCAACAGAGGTGCAAAAAGAGGCCAGAGAGGTGCAGAAACAGTCAAGAGAAGTGCACAAAGAGGCAAGAGAATTTCTGAAAGAAGCAACAGAGGTGTAGAAAGAAGCAAGAAAAGTACAGAAAGTGGCAAGTGAGATGCAAAAACAGGCAGGAAAGGTAAAGAAAGAGGGAATACGAGTGCGGAAAGAGACAATAGGGGTGCAGAAAGAAGCAAATGAGGTGCAGAAAGAGGCAACAGACGTGCAGAAAGAGGGAAGAGAGGTGCAGAAAAAGGAAGAAAAGTGCAGAAAGAGGCAAAAGAGGTATATAAAGAGACAACAGGGGTGCAGAAAGAAGCAAGACAGGTGCAGAAAGAAGCATGGAAAGTGCAGAATGAAGCAACAGGGGTGCAGAACGAGGCAAAAGAAGTGTAGAAAGGAGCAAGTGAGGTGCAGAAAGAGCCAACAGAGGTGCAAAAAGAGCAAGAGAAGGAGCCAAGAGAGGTGCAGAAAAAGGCAAGAAAAGTGCAGAAAGAGGCAAAAAAGGTACATAAAGAGACAACAGGGGTGCAGAAAGAAGCAAGGCAGGTGCAGAAAGAAGCATGGAAATTGCAGAATGAAGTAACAGGGGTGCAGAAAGAGGCAAGAGAAGTGTAGAAAGGAGCATGTGAGGTGCAGAAAGAACCAACAGAGGTGCAAAAAGAGGCAAGAGAGGTGCAGAAACAGGCAAGAGAAGTGCATAAAAAGGCAAGAGAATTGCTGAAAGAAGTAACAGAGGTGTAGAAAGAAGCAAGAAAAGTGCATAAAGAGGCAAGTGAGATGCAAAAACAGGCAGGAAAGGTACCGAAGGAGGGAAGACAAGTGCAGAAAGAGACAACAGGGGTGCAGAAAGGATCAAATGAGGTGCAGAAAGAGGCAACAGACGTGCAGAAAGAGGGAAGAGAGGTGCAGAAAAAGGCAAGAAATGTACAGAAAGAGGCAAAAGAGGTACATGAAGAGACAACAGGGGTGCAGAAAGAGGCAAGAGAGGTGCAGAAACAGGCAAGAGAAGTGCACAAAGAGGCAAGAGAATTGCTGAAAGAAGCAAGAGAGGTGTAGAAAGAAGGAAGAGAGGTGCAGAAAAAGGCAAGAAAAGTGCAGAAAGAGGCAAAAGAGGTACATAAAGAGACAACAGGCGTGCAGAAAGAAGCAAGACAGGTGTAGAAAGAAGCATGGAATGTGCAGAATGAAGCAACAGGGGTACAGAAAGAGGCAAGAGAAGTGTAGAAAGGAGCAAGTCAGGTGCAGAAAGAGCCAACAGAGGTGCAAAAAGAGGCAAGAGAGCTGCAGAAACAGGCAAGAGAAGTGCACAAAAGAGGGAAGAGCATTGCTAAAAGAAGCAACAGAGGTGTAGAAAGAAGCAAGAAAAGTGCATAAAGAGGCAAGTGAGATGCAAAAACAGGCAGGAAAGTTACAGAAAGAGGGAAGACGAGTGCAGAAAGAGACAACAGGGGTGCAGAAAGAAGCAAATGAGGTGCAGAAACAGGCAACAGACGTGCAGAAAGAGGGAAAAGAACTGCAGAAAAAGACAAGAAAAGTGCAGAAAGAGGCAAAAGAGGTACATAAAGAGACAACAGGGGTGCAGAAAGAAGCAAGACAGGTGCAGAAAGAAGCATGGAATGTGCAGAATGAAGCAACAGGGGTACAGAAAGAGGCAAGAGAAGTGTAGAAAGGAGCAAGTCAGGTGCAGAAAGAGCCAACAGAGGTGCAAAAAGAGGCAAGAGAGCTGCAGAAACAGGCAAGAGAAGTGCACAAAGAGGGAAGAGCATTGCTAAAAGAAGCAACAGAGGTGTAGAAAGAAGCAAGAAAAGTGCATAAAGAGGCAAGTGAGATGCAAAAACAGGCAGGAAAGTTACAGAAAGAGGGAAGACGAGTGCAGAAAGAGACAACAGGGGTGCAGAAAGAAGCAAATGAGGTGCAGAAAGAGGCAAAAGACGTGAAGAAAGAGGGAAGAGAGGTGAAGAAAAAGGCAAGAAAAGTGCAGAAAGAGGCAAAAGAGGTACATAAAGAGACAACAGGGGTGCAGAATGAAGCAAGACAGGTGCAGAAAGAAGCATGGAAAGTGCAGAATGAAGCAACAGGGTGCAGAAAGAGGCAAGAGAAGTGTAGAAAGGAGCAAGTGAGGTACAGAAAGAGCCAACAGAGGTGCAAAAAGAGGCAAGAGAGGTGCAGAAACAGGCAAGAGAAGTGCACAAAAGAGGGAAGAGAATTGCTGAAAGAAGCAACAGAGGTGCAGAAAGAAGCAAGAAAAGTGTAGAAAGAGGCAAGTGAGATGCAAAACCAGGCAGCAAAGGTACAGAAAGAGGGAAGACGAGTGCAGAAAGAGACAACAGGGGTGCAGAAAGAAGCAAATGAGGTGCAGAAAGAGGCAACAGACGTGCAGAAAGAGTGAAAAAAACTGCAGAAAATGCAAGAAAAGTGCAGAAAGAGGCAAAAGAGGTACATAAAGAGACAACAGGGGTGCAGAAAGAAGCACATCAGGTGCAGAAAGAAGCATGGAAAGTGCAGAATGAAGCAACAGGGGTGCAGAACGAGGCAAAAGAAGTGTAGAAAGGAGCAAGTGAGGTGCAGAAAGAGCCAACAGAGGTGCAAAAAGAGGCAAGAGAGGTGCAGAAAGAGGCAAGAGAGCTGCAGAAACAGGCAAGAGAAGTGCACAAAAGAGGGAAGAGCATTGCTAAAAGAAGCAACAGAGGTGTAGAAAGAAGCAAGAAAAGTGCATAAAGAGGCAAGTGAGATGCAAAAACAGGCAGGAAAGTTACAGAAAGAGGGAAGACGAGTGCAGAAAGAGACAACAGGGGTGCAGAAAGAAGCAAATGAGGTGCAGAAAGAGGCAAAGACGTGAAGAAAGAGGGAAGAGAGGTGAAGAAAAAGGCAAGAAAAGTGCAGAAAGAGGCAAAAGAGGTACATAAAGAGACAACAGAGGTGCAGAATGAAGCAAGACAGGTGCAGAAAGAAGCATGGAAAGTGCAGAATGAAGCAACAGGGTGCAGAAAGAGGCAAGAGAAGTGTAGAAAGGAGCAAGTGAGGTACAGAAAGAGCCAACAGAGGTGCAAAAAGAGGCAAGAGAGGTGCAGAAACAGGCAAGAGAAGTGCACAAAGAGGGAAGAGAATTGCTGAAAGAAGCAACAGAGGTGCAGAAAGAAGCAAGAAAAGTGTAGAAAGAGGCAACTGAGATGCAAAACCAGGCAGCAAAGGTACAGAAAGAGGGAAGACGAGTGCAGAAAGAGACAACAGGGGTGCAGAAAGAAGCAAATGAGGTGCAGAAAGAGGCAACAGACGTGCAGAAAGAGGGAAAAAAACTGCAGAAAAAGGCAAGAAAAGTGCAGAAAGAGGCAAAAGAGGTACATAAAGAGACAACAGGGGTGCAGAAAGAAGCACGTCAGGTGCAGAAAGAAGCATGGAAATTGCAGAATGAAGCAGCAGGGGTGCAGAAAGAGGCAAGAGAAGTGTAGAAATGAGCAAGTGAGGTGCAGAAAGAGCCAACAGAGGTGCAGAAAGAGGCAAGAGAGGTGCAGAAACAGGCAAGAGAAGTGCACAAAGAGGCAAGAGAATTGCTGGAAGAAGCAACCGAGGTGTAGAAAGAAGCAAGAAAAGTGCAGAAAGAGGCAAGTGAGATGCAAAATTAGGCAGGAAAGGTACAGAAAGAGGGAAGACGAGTGCAAAAAGAGACAACAGGGGTGCAGAAAGAAGCAAATGAGGTGCAGAAAGTGGCAACAGACGTGCAGAAAGAGGGAAGAGAACTGCAGAAAAAGGCAAGAAAAGTGCAAAAAGAGGCAAAAGAGGTACATAAAGAGACAACAGGGGTGCAGAAAGAAGCCAGGCAGGTGCAGAAAGAAGCATGGAAAGTGCAGAATGAAGCAACAGGGGTGCAGAAAGAGGCAAGAGAAGTGTAGAAAGGAGCAAGTGAGGTACAGAAAGAGCCAACAGAGGTGCAAAAAGAGGCAAGAGAGGTGCAGAAACAGGCAAGAGAAGTGCACAAAAAGGCAAGAGAATTGCTGAAAGAAGCAACAGAGGTGTAGAAAGAAGCAAGAAAAGTGCAGAAAGAGGCAAGTGAGATGCAAAAACAGGCAGGAAAGGTACATAAAGAGGGAAGACGAGTGCAGGAAGAGACAACAGGGGTGCAGAAAGAAGCAAATGAGGTGCAGAAAGAGGCAACAGACGTGCAGAAAGAGGCAAGAGAGGTGCAGAAAAAGGCAAGAAAAGTGCAGACAGAGGCAAAGAGGTACATAAAGAGACAACAGGGGTGCAGAAAGAAGCAAGACAGGTGCAGAAAGAAGCATGGAAAGTGCAGAATGAAGCAACAGGGTGCAGAAAGAGGCAAGAGAAGTGTAGAAAGGAGCAAGTGAGGTGCAGAAAGAGCCAACAGAGGTGCAAAAAGAGGCAAGAGAGGTGCAGAAACAGGCAAGAGAAGTGCACAAAGAGGCAAGAGAATTGCTGAAATAAGCAACAGAGGTGTAGAAAGAAGCACGAAAAGTGCAGAAAGAGGCAAGTGAGATGCAAAAACAGGCAGGAAAGGTACAGAAAGAGGGAACACGAGTGCAGAAAGAGACAACAGGGGTGCAGAAAGAAGCTAATGAGGTGCAGAAAGAGGCAACAGACGTGCAGAAAGAGGGAAGAGAACTGCAGAAAAAGGCAAGAAAAGTGCAGAAAGAGGCAAAAGAGGTACATAAAGAGACAACAGGGGTGCAGAAAGAAGCAAGACAGGTGCAGAAAGAAGCATGGAAAGTGCAGAATGAAGCAACAGGGGTGCAGAAAGAGGCAAGAGAAGTGTAGAAGGAGCAAGTGAGGTGCAGAAAGAGCCAACAGAGGTGCAAAAAGAAGCAAGAGAGGTACAGAAACAGGTAAGAGAAGTGCACAAAGAGGCAAGAGAATTGCTGAAAGAAGCAACAGAGGTGTAGAAAGAGGCAAGAAAAGTGCAGAAAGAGGTAAGTGAGATGCAAAAACAGGCAGGAAAGGTACAGAAAGAGGGAAGACGAGTGCAGAAAGAGACAACAGGCGTGCAGAAGGAAGCAAATGAGGTGCAGAAAGAGGCAACAGACGTGCAGAAAGAGGGAAGAGAGGTGCAGAAAAAGGCAAAAAAAGTGCCGACAGAGGCAAAAGAGGTACATAAAGAGACAACAGGGTTGCAGAAAGAAGCAAGACAGGTGCAGAAAGAAGCATGGAAAGTGCAGAATGAAGCAACAGGGGTGCAGAAAGAGGCAAGAGAAGTGTAGAAAGGAGCAAGTGAGGTGCAGAAAGAACCAACAGAGGTGCAAAAAGAGGCAAGAGAGTTGCAGAAACAGGCAAGAGAAGTGCATAAAGAGGCAAGAGAATTGCTGAAAGAAGCAAAAGAGGTGTAGAAAGAAGCAAGAAAAGTGCATAAAGAGGCAAGTGAGATGCAAAAACAGGCAGGAAAGGTACAGAAAGAGGGAAGACGAGTGCAGAAAGAGACAACAGGGGTGCAGAAAGGAGCAAATGAGGTGCAGAAAGAGGCAACAGACGTGCAGAAAGAGGGAAGAGAGGTGCAGAAAAAGGCAAGAAATGTGCAGAAAGAGGCAAAAGAGGTACATGAAAGAGACAACAGGGGTGCAGAAAGAGGCAAGAGAGGTGCAGAAACAGGCAAGAGAAGTGCACAAAGAGGCAAGAGAATTGCTGAAAGAAGCAACAGAGGTGTAGAAAGAAGGAAGAGAGTGCAGAAAAGGCAAGAAAAGTGCAGAAAGAGGCAAAAGAGGTACATAAAGAGACAACAGGCGTGCAGAAAGAAGCAAGACAGGTGCAGAAAGAAGCATGGAATGTGCAGAATGAAGCAACAGGGGTACAGAAAGAGGCAAGAGAAGTGTAGAAAGGAGCAAGTCAGGTGCAGAAAGAGCAAACAGAGGTGCAAAAAGAGGCAAGAGAGCTGCAGAAACAGGCAAGAGAAGTGCACAAAAGAGGGAAGAGCATTGCTGAAAGAAGCAACAGAGGTGTAGAAAGAAGCAAGAAAAGTGCATAAAGAGGCAAGTGAGATGCAAAAACAGGCAGGAAAGTTACAGAAAGAGGGAAGACGAGTGCAGAAAGAGACAACAGGGGTGCAGAAAGAAGCAAATGAGGTGCAGAAACAGGCAACAGACGTGCAGAAAGAGGGAAAAGAACTGCAGAAAAAGAAGAAAAGTGCAGAAAGAGGCAAAAGAGGTACATAAAGAGACAACAGGGGTGCAGAAAGAAGCAAGACAGGTGCAGAAAGAAGCATGGAAAGTGCAGAATGAAGCAACAGGGGTGCAGAAAGAGGCAAGAGAAGTGTAGAAAGGGGCAATTGAGGTGCAGAAAGAGCCAACAGAGGTGCAAAAAGAGGCCAGAGAGGTGCAGAAACAGTCAAGAGAAGTGCACAAAGAGGCAAGAGAATTTCTGAAAGAAGCAACAGAGGTGTAGAAAGAAGCAAGAAAAGTACAGAAAGTGGCAAGTGAGATGCAGAAACAGGCAGGAAAGGTAAAGAAAGAGGGAATACGAGTGCAGAAAGGGACAATAGGGGTGCAGAAAGAAGCAAATGAGGTGCAGAAAGAGGCAACAGACATGCAGAAAGAGGGAAGAGAGGTGCAGAAAAAGGAAGAAAAGTGCAGAAAGAGGCAAAAGAGGTATATAAAGAGACAACAGGGGTGCAGAAAGAAGCAAGACAGGTGCAGAAAGAAGCATGGAAAGTGCAGAATGAAGCAACAGGGGTGCAGAACGAGGCAAAAGAAGTGTAGAAAGGAGCAAGTGAGGTGCAGAAAGAGCCAACAGAGGTGCAAAAAGAGCAAGAGAAGGAGCCAAGAGAGGTGCAGAAAGAGGCTAGAAAAGTGCAGAAAGAGGCAAAAAGGTACATAAAGAGACAACAGGGGTGCAGAAAGAAGCAAGGCAGGTGCAGAAAGAAGCATGGAAATTGCAGAATGAAGTAACAGGGGTGCAGAAAGAGGCAAGAGAAGTGTAGAAAGAAGCAAGTGAGGTGCAGAAAGAACCAACAGAGGTGCAGAAAGAGGCAAGAGAGGTGCAGAAACAGGCAAGAGAAGTGCATAAAGAGGCAAGAGAATTGCTGAAAGAAGTAACAGAGGTGTAGAAAGAAGCAAGAAAAGTGCATAAAGAGGCAAGTGAGATGCAAAAACAGGCAGGAAAGGTACCGAAGGAGGGAAGACGAGTGCAGAAAGAGACAACAGGGGTGCAGAAAGGAGCAAATGAGGTGCAGAAAGAGGCAACAGACGTGCAGAAAGAGGGAAGAGAGGTGCAGAAAAAGGCAAGAAATGTGCAGAAAGAGGCAAAAGAGGTACCTGAAGAGACAACAGGGGTGCAGAAAGAGGCAAGAGAGGTGCAGATACAGGCAAGAGAAGTGCACAAAGAGGCAAGAGAATTGCTGAAAGAAGCAACAGAGGTGTAGAAAGAAGGAAGAGAGGTGCAGAAAAAGGCAAGAAAAGTGCAGAAAGAGGCAAAAGAGGTACATAAAGAAACAACAGGCGTGCAGAAAGAAGCAAGACAGGTGCAGAAAGAAGCATGGAATGTGCAGAATGAAGCAACAGGGGTACAGAAAGAGGCAAGAGAAGTGTAGAAAGGAGCAAGTCAGGTGCAGAAAGAGCCAACAGAGGTGCAAAAAGAGGCAAGAGAGCTGCAGAAACAGGCAAGAGAAGTGCACAAAGAGGGATGAGCATTGCTAAAAGAAGCAACAGAGGTGTAGAAAGAAGCAAGAAAAGTGCATAAAGAGGCAAGTGAGATGCAAAAACAGGCAGGAAAGTTACAGAAAGAGGGAAGACGAGTGCAGAAAGAGACAACAGGGGTGCAGAAAGAAGCAAATGAGGTGCAGAAACAGGCAACAGACGTGCAGAAAGAGGGAAAAGAACTGCAGAAAAAGACAAGAAAAGTGCAGAAAGAGGCAAAAGAGGTACATAAAGAGACAACAGGGGTGCAGAAAGAAGCAAGACAGGTGCAGAAAGAAGCATGGAATGTGCAGAATGAAGCAACAGGGGTACAGAAAGAGGCAAGAGAAGTGTAGAAAGGAGCAAGTCAGGTGCAGAAAGAGCCAACAGAGGTGCAAAAAGAGGCAAGAGAGCTGCAGAAACAGGCAAGAGAAGTGCACAAAAGAGGCAAGAGCATTGCTAAAAGAAGCAACAGAGGTGTAGAAAGAAGCAAGAAAAGTGCATAAAGAGGCAAGTGAGATGCAAAAACAGGCAGGAAAGTTACAGAAAGAGGGAAGACGAGTGCAGAAAGAGACAACAGGGGTGCAGAAAGAAGCAAATGAGGTGCAGAAAGAGGCAACAGACGTGAAGAAAGAGGGAAGAGAGGTGAAGAAAAAGGCAAGAAAAGTGCAGAAAGAGGCAAAAGAGGTACATAAAGAGACAACAGGGGTGCAGAATGAAGCAAGACAGGTGCAGAAAGAAGCATGGAAAGTGCAGAATGAAGCAACAGGGTGCAGAAAGAGGCAAGAGAAGTGTAGAAAGGAGCAAGTGAGGTACAGAAAGAGCCAACAGAGGTGCAAAAAGAGGCAAGAGAGGTGCAGAAACAGGCAAGAGAAGTGCACAAAGAGGCAAGAGAATTGCTGAAAGAAGCAACAGAGGTGCAGAAAGAAGCAAGAAAAGTGTAGAAAGAGGCAAGTGAGATGCAAAACCAGGCAGCAAAGGTACAGAAAGAGGGAAGACGAGTGCAGAAAGAGACAACAGGGGTGCAGAAAGAAGCAAATGAGGTGCAGAAAGAGGCAACAGACGTGCAGAAAGAGGGGAAAAAACTGCAGAAAAAGGCAAGAAAAGTGCAGAAAGAGGCAAAAGAGGTACATAAAGAGACAACAGGGGTGCAGAAAGAAGCACGTCAGGTGCAGAAAGAAGCATGGAAAGTGCAGAATGAAGCAACAGGGGTGCAGAACGAGGCAAAAGAAGTGTAGAAAGGAGCAAGTGAGGTGCAGAAAGAGCCAACAGAGGTGCAAAAAGAGGCAAGAGAGGTGCAGAAAAAGGCAAGGGAAGTGCAGAAAGAGGCAAAAGAGGTACATAAAGAGACAACAGGGGTGCAGAAAGAAGCAAGACAGGTGCAGAAAGAAGCATGGAAAGTGCAGAATGAAGCAACAGGGGTGCAGAAAGAGGCAAGAGAAGTGTAGAAAGGAGTAAGTGAGGTGCAGAAAGAGCCAACAGAGGTGCAAAAAGAGGCAAGAGAGGTGCAGAAACAGGCAAGAGAGGTGCACAAAGAGGCAAGAGAATTTCTGAAAGAAGCAACAGAGGTGTATAAAGAAGCAAGAAAAGTGCAGAAAGAGGCAAGTGAGATGCAAAAACAGGCAGGAAATGTACATAAAGAGGGAAGACGAGTGCAGAAAGAGACAACAGGGGTGCAGAAAGAAGCAAATGAGGTGCAGAAAGAGGCAACAGACGTGCAGAAAGAGGGAAGAGAGGTGCAGAAAAAGGCAAGAAAAGCGCAGAAAGAGGCTAAAGAGTTACATAAAGAGACAACAGGGGTGCAGAAAGAAGCAAGACAGGTGCAGAAAGAAGCATGGAAAGTGCAGAATGAAGCAACAGGGCTGCAGAAAGAGGCAAGAGAAGTGTAGAAAGGAGCAAGTGAGGTGCAGAAAGAGCCAACAGAGGTGCAAAAAGAGGCAAGAGAGGTGCAGAACAGGCAAGAGAAGTGCACAAAGAGGCAAGAGAAATGCTGAAAGAAGCAACAGAGGTGCAGAAAGAAGCAAGAAAAGTGCAGAAAGAGGCAAGTGAGATGCAAAAACAGGCAGAAAAGGTACAGAAAAAGGGAAGACAAGTGCAGAAAGAGACAACAGGGGTGCAGAAAGAAGCAAATGAGGTGCAGAAAGAGGCAACAGACGTGCAGAAAGAGGGAAGAGAGCTGCAGAAAAAGGCAAGAAAAGTGCAGAAAGAGGCAAAAGAGGTACATAAAGAGACAACAGGGGTGCAGAATGAAGCAAGACAGGTGCAGAAAGAAGCATGGAAAGTGCAGAATGAAGCAACAGGGTGCAGAAAGAGGCAAAGAGAAGTGTAGAAAGGGGCAAGTGAGGTGCAGAAAGAGCCAACAGGGGTGCAAAAAGAGGCAAGAGAGGTGCAGAAACAGGCAAGAGAAGTGCACAAAGAGGAAGAGAATTGCTGAAAGAAGCAACAGAGGTGTAGAAAGAAGCAAGAAAAGTGCAGAAAGAGGCAAGTGAGATGCAAAACCAGGCAGCAAAGGTACAGAAAGAGGGAAGACGAGTGCAGAAAGAGACAACAGGGGTGCAGAAAGAAGCAAATGAGGTGCAGAAAGAGGGAACAGACGTGCAGAAAGAGGGAAGAGAACTGCAGAAAAAGGCAAGAAAAGTGCAGAAAGAGGCAAAAGAGGTACATAAAGAGACAACAGGGGTGCAGAAAGAAGCAAGTCAGGTGCAGAAAGAAGCATGGAAAGTGCAGAATGAAGCAACAGGTTTGCAGAAAGTGGCAAGAGAAGTGTAGAAAGGAGCAAGTGAGGTGCAGAAACAGCCAACAGAGGTGCAAAAAGAAGCAAGAGAGGTGCAGAAACAGGCAAGAGAAGAGGACAAGAGGCAAGAGAATTGCTGAAAGAAGCAACAGAGGTGTAGAAAGAAGCAAGAGAAGTGTAGAAAGAGGCAAGTGAGATGCAAAAACAGGCAGGAAAGCTACAGAAAAAGGGAAGGCGAGTGCAGAAAGAGACAACATGGGGCAGAAAGAAGCAAATGAGGTGCAGAAAGAGGCAACAGACGTGCAGAAAGAGGGAAGAGATCTGCAGAAAAAGGCAAGAAAAGTGCAGAAAGAGGCAAAAGAGGTACATAAAGAGGCAACAGGGCTGCAGAAAGAAGCAAGACAGGTGAAGAAAGAAGCATAGAAAGTGCAGAATGAAGCAACAGGGGTGCAGAAAGAGGCAAGAGAAGTGTAGAAAGCAAGTGAGGTGCAGAAAGAACCAACAGAGGTGCAAAAAGAGGCAAGAGAGGTGCAGAAACAGGCAAGAGAAGTGCATAAAGAGGCAAGAGAATTGCTGAAAGAAGCAACAGAGGTGTAGAAAGAAGCAAGAAAAGTGCATAAAGAGGCAAGTGAGATGCAAAAACAGGCAGGAAAGGTTCCTAAAGAGGGAAGACGAGTGCAGAAAGAGACAACAGCGGTGCCGAAAGGAGCAAATGAGGTGCAGAAAGAGGCAACAGACGTGCAGAAAGAGGGAAGAGAGGTGCAGAAAAAGGCAAGAAATGTGCAGAAAGAGGCAAAAGAGGTACATGAAGAGACAACAGGGGTGCAGAAAGAGGCAAGAGAGGTGCAGAAACAGGCAAGAGAAGTGCACAAAGAGGCAAGAGAATTGCTGAAAGAAGCAACAGAGGTGTAGAAAGAAGGAAGAGAGGTGCAGAAAAAGGCAAGAAAAGTGCAGAAAGAGGCAAAAGAGGTACATAAAGAGACAACAGGCGTGCAGAAAGAAGCAAGACAGGTGCAGAAAGAAGCATGGAATGTGCAGAATGAAGCAACAGGGGTACAGAAAGAGGCAAGAGAAGTGTAGAAAGGAGCAAGTCAGGTGCAGAAAGAGCCAACAGAGGTGCAAAAAGAGTCAAGAGAGCTGCAGAAACAGGCAAGAGAAGTACACAAAAGAGGGAAGAGCATTGCTAAAAGAAGCAACAGAGGTGTAGAAAGAAGCAAGAAAAGTGCATAAAGAGGCAAGTGAGATGCAAAAACAGGCAGGAAAGGTTACAGAAAGAGGGAAGACGAGTGCAGAAAGAGACAACAGGGGTGCAGAAAGAAGCAAATGAGGTGCAGAAACAGGCAACAGACGTGCAGAAAGAGGGAAAAGAACTGCAGAAAAAGACAAGAAAAGTGCAGAAAGAGGCAAAAGAGGTACATAAAGAGACAACAGGGGTGCAGAAAGAAGCAAGACAGGTGCAGAAAGAAGCATGGAAAGTGCAGAATGAAGCAACAGGGGTGCAGAAAGAGGCAAGAGAAGTGTAGAAAGGGGCAATTGAGGTGCAGAAAGAGCCAACAGAGGTGCAAAAAGAGGCCAGAGAGGTGCAGAAACAGTCAAGAGAAGTGCACAAAGAGGCAAGAGAATTGCTGAAAGAAGCAACAGAGGTGTAGAAAGAAGCAAGAAAAGTACAGAAAGTGGCAACTGAGATGCAAAAACAGGCAGGAAAGGTAAAGAAAGAGGGAATACGAGTGCAGAAAGAGACAATAGGGGTGCAGAAAGAAGCAAATGAGGTGCAGAAAGAGGCAACAGACGTGCAGAAAGAGGGAAGAGAGGTGCAGAAAAAGGAAGAAAAGTGCAGAAAGAGGCAAAAGAGGTACATAAAGAGACAACAGGGGTGCAGAAAGAAGCAAGACAGGTGCAGAAAGAAGCATGGAAAGTGCAGAATGAAGCAACAGGGGTGCAGAACGAGGCAAAAAAGTGTAGAAAGGAGCAAGTGAGGTGCAGAAAGAGCCAACAGAGGTGCAAAAAGAGCAAGAGAGAGAGGTGCAGAAAAAGGCAAGAAAAGTGCAGAAAGAGGCAAAAAGGTACATAAAGAGACAATAGGGGTGCAGAAAGAAGCAAGGCAGGTGCAGAAAGAAGCATGGAAAGTGCAGAATGAAGCAACAGGGGTGCAGAAAGAGGCAAGAGAAGTGTAGAAATGAGCAAGTGAGGTGCAGAAAGAGCCAACAGAGGTGCAGAAAGAGGCAAGAGAGGGGCAGAAACAGGCAAGAGAAGTGCACAAAGAGGCAAGAGAATTGCTGGAAGAAGCAACCGAGGTGTAGAAAGAAGCAAGAAAAGTGCAGAAAGAGGCAAGTGAGATGCAAAATCAGGCAGGAAAGGTACAGAAAGATTGAAGACGAGTGCAAAAAGAGACAACAGGGGTGCAGAAAGAAGCAAATGAGGTGCAGAAAGTGGCAACAGACGTGCAGAAAGAGGGAAGAGAACTGCAGAAAAAGGCAAGAAAAGTGCAAAAAGAGGCAAAAGAGGTACATAAAGAGACAACAGGGGTGCAGAAAGAAGCCAGGCAGGTGCAGAAAGAAGCATGGAAAGTGCAGAATGAAGCAACAGGGGTGCAGAAAGAGGCAAGAGAAGTGTAGAAAGGAGCAAGTGAGGTGCAGAAAGAGCCAACAGAGGTGCAAAAAGAGGCAAGAGAGGTGCAGAAACAGGCAAGAGAAGTGCACAAAAAGGCAAGAGAATTGCTGAAAGAAGCAACAGAGGTGTAGAAAGAAGCAGGAAAAGTGCAGAAAGAGGCAAGTGAGATGCAAAAACAGGCAGGAAAGGTACAGAAAGAGGGAACACGAGTGCAGAAAGAGACAACAGGGGTGCAGAAAGAAGCTAATGAGGTGCAGAAAGAGGCAACAGACGTGCAGAAAGAGGGAAGAGAACTGCAGAAAAAGGCAAGAAAAGTGCAGAAAGAGGCAAAAGCGGTAAATAAAGAGACAACAGGGGTGCAGAAAGAAGCAAGACAGGTGCAGAAAGAAGCATGGAAAGTGCAGAATGAAGCAACAGGGGTGCAGAAAGAGGCAAGAGAAGTGTAGAAGGAGCAAGTGAGGTGCAGAAAGAGCCAACAGAGGTGCAAAAAGAAGCAAGAGAGGTACAGAAACAGGTAAGAGAAGTGCACAAAGAGGCAAGAGAATTGCTGAAAGAAGCAACAGAGGTGTAGAAAGAGGCAAGAAAAGTGCAGAAAGAGGTAAGTGAGATGCAAAAACAGGCAGGAAAGGTACAGAAAGAGGGAAGACGAGTGCAGAAAGAGACAACAGGCATGCAGAAGGAAGCAAATGAGGTGCAGAAAGAGGCAACAGACGTGCAGAAAGAGGGAAGAGAGGTGCAGAAAAAGGCAAAAAAAGTGCCGACAGAGGCAAGAGAGGTACATAAAGAGACAACAGGGGTGCAGAAAGAAGCAAGACAGGTGCAGAAAGAAGCATGGAAAGTGCAGAATGAAGCAACAGGGGTGCAGAAAGAAGCAAGAGAAGTGTAGAAAGGAGCAAGTGAGGTGCAGAAAGAGCCAACAGAGGTGCAAAAAGAGGCAAGAGAGAGAGGCAAGAGAGGTGCAGAAAATGGCAAGAAAAGTGCAGAAAGAGGCAAAAGAGGTACATAAAGAGACAACAGGGGTGCAGAAAGAAGCAAGACAGGTGCAGAAAGAAGCATGGAAAGTGCAGAATGAAGCAACAGGGGTGCAGAAAGGAGCAAGAGAAGTGTAGAAAGGAGCAAGTGAGGTGCAGAAAGAACCAACAGAGGTGCAAAAAGAGGCAAGAGAGTTGCAGAAACAGGCAAGAGAAGTGCATAAAGAGGCAAGAGAATTGCTGAAAGAAGCAACAGAGGTGTAGAAAGAAGCAAGAAAAGTGCATAAAGAGGCAAGTGAGATGCAAAAACAGGCAGGAAAGGTACCGAAAGAGGGAAGACGAGTGCAGAAAGAGACAACAGGGGTGCAGAAAGGAGCAAATGAGGTGCAGAAAGAGGCAACAGACGTGCAGAAAGAGGGAAGAGAGGTGCAGAAAAAGGCAAGAAATGTGCAGAAAGAGGCAAAAGAGGTACATGAAGAGACAACAGCGGTGCAGAAAGAGGCAAGAGAGGTGCAGAAACAGGCAAGAGAAGTGCACAAAGAGGCAAGAGAATTGCTGAAAGAAGCAACAGAGGTGTAGAAAGAAGGAAGAGAGGTGCAGAAAAGGCAAGAAAAGTGCAGAAAGAGGCAAAAGAGGTACATAAAGAGACAACAGGCGTGCAGAAAGAAGCAAGACAGGTGCAGAAAGAAGCATGGAATGTGCAGAATGAAGCAACAGGGGTACAGAAAGAGGCAAGAGAAGTGTAGAAAGGAGCAAGTCAGGTGCAGAAAGAGCCAACAGAGGTGCAAAAAGAGGCAAGAGAGCTGCAGAAACAGGCAAGAGAAGTGCACAAATGAGGGAAGAGCATTGCGAAAAGAAGCAACAGAGGTGTAGAAAGAAGCAAGAAAAGTGCATAAAGAGGCAAGTGAGATGCAAAAACAGGCAGGAAAGTTACAGAAAGAGGGAAGACGAGTGCAGAAAGAGACAACAGGGGTGCAGAAAGAAGCAAATGAGGTGCAGAAACAGGCAACAGACGTGCAGAAAGAGGGAAAAGAACTGCAGAAAAAGACAAGAAAAGTGCAGAAAGAGGCAAAAGAGGTACATAAAGAGACAACAGGGGTGCAGAAAGAAGCAAGACAGGTGCAGAAAGAAGCATGGAAAGTGCAGAATGAAGCAACAGGGGTGCAGAAAGAGGCAAGAGAAGTGTAGAAAGGGGCAATTGAGGTGCAGAAAGAGCGAACAGAGGTGCAAAAAGAGGCCAGAGAGGTGCAGAAACAGTCAAGAGAAGTGCACAGAGGTGCAAAAAGAGGCAAGAGAGCTGCAGAAACAGGCAAGAGAAGTGCACAAAAGACGAGAGAGCATTGCTGAAAGAGCAAATGAGGTGCAGAATAGAGTCTATGATAGAGGTAGAGCGAGAAGCGATGAGATTCGGTCTTTTGGCAGGATATTCCCTAAATCAAACTAAAACCCAGATTATTTGTAAAAATGTCAATATGGGCGACTGACGTGAGACAGGTAGAAAACGCCACATACTTGGGGGTAAACATTACCGCTAATATTGAAAAGTTAGTTGATGCAAATATTGACCCAATGATTGAAAAAATAAAACCAGAATTGAGGCGATTGCATAATTTACATCTCTCAATAATCGGGAGATGTAATATAATCAAAATGATCTTTTTCCCCAAGATCCTCTATTTTATACGAGCCATTCCACTAGAATTTAATTCCAAATGCCTAAAAAAGATAGAAGATATGTTTTCCCGGTTCATTTGGTCTTATGGGAAACCTAGAAGAGCATATAAGTTTCTCTCCTTACCAAAGGATAGGGTGGTTTGGCTCTTCCAAACATTAAACTTTATTATTGGGCAACCACTCTTTTACACAATCACATTCTTTTTCCGATAAACCACTAGACGACTCCCTAGGTACATTCCACACCTATAGAACTAATAATGGGTAATCAGGCCTGGGGATGGGCCTGGAGATTCTTGAATGATTCACATTATAAAAAAGTACGATATAAGACGCTGGTAGCGGGACATAAAACCTCGAAAGCAGTCCGGAAAATGCTAGGATTGGGCCGGCTGAACTATTATACCCCGATAAATAATAACTTTAATTTACCCGGAATCTTTAAAGACACTGCAATGAGGAGATGGATAGACAAAGGCCTATCCAAGCTTGGAGATTTTTATTCTCTCACTGATTTAATTTCCTTTGAAAACCTTAAGACACAATATGAATTAGATTGGAAAGATTTCTTTAAGTATTTACAAATACGTGATTTTTAAGCAAGAAATGTGGAGGTCCAATAGGTTTTATAAATAATTTCATTATAGATAAACTAAGACAGAATAATCAATCAATTGGAATGGTATATAATCTGTTTAATTCCTTGATGATAGATGATATGGAACAACGGGCTAACAAATGGAAAGCGGAAATTGATATCTCAGAGGGCTTATTTCAATATTCCACCGAATTAGCACAGAAACTCTTAATACCAGCACGACTTCAGGCGCAGTATTATAAAACCTGCTTCTCGCTTTATTATACACCGAAAAGGATAGCCAAATGGGGCACAGGGAAAGGGACCTTATGCCCTCGATGCTCGCTGTTTCAGGCCGATTTAGAACATATGTTGGCTTCCTGTAATACACTAAATACTTTAAAAGCTGACATCATGAAATTTTTAAGGAAGTTCTAAGAAGGGATATAAACCTCTCATCAACTCTGATTTGTCTAGGGGTAGATCAGGAGACTCAAGGGTTGCCCGGAGAACAGTTAATTTTTATAAGTATGGCAATATACCGCCTTACTCTAACATCAGCCTGGTTAGATTCATCCCCTCCAGGGTATTGCCAGTGGCTAACACGTCTAATTGCGAACTATAACTTTGAAAAAGCAATTTATGGCAAAGGGGGACTCGATCCCGATCAAAAGGGTTACAAATTTGGGAACCACTGACTAAATGGCTCGAGAAATAAAAGCACTGGAACACGACATTTTAGTTACACCCCAGTATATCTAAGACTTTCCAACACAAAATCACATGTAGATAGATGGTCAAACCCGGGGAGGGAGGGGGGTAGAAAATTCTAAAAATGTGCATGAGACCAACTACAGAAATGTCACAGACTTAATTCAAAGCCTTTTTTCTCTTCCTTTATTTTCCGTTATAAATCCATTGGCTTTAAAGACATGTAATGTTATGAATATAGAATCTGTAACTATATAATTTATTCAGTCTCTCGAATCAAACATGTTAAACTATAATGTTATTTTTTGTAAATATTGAAACTCATGCACCAATAAAAAGATTAAAAAAAAAAAAAAAGAGGTGTAGAAAGAAGCACAAAAAGTGCAGAAAGAGGCAAGTGAGATGCAAAAACAGGCAGGAAAGGTACAGAAAGAGGGAAGACGAGTGCAGAAAGAGACAACAGGGGTGCAGAAAGAAGCAAATGAGGTGCAGAAAGAGGCAACAGACGTGCAGAAAGAGGGAAGAGAGGTGCAGAAAAAGGCAAGAAATGTGCAGAAAGAGGCAAAAGAGGTACATGAAGAGACAACAGGGGTGCAGAAAGAAGCATGGAAAGTGCAGAATGAAGCAACAGGGGTGCAGAAAGAGGCAAGAGAAGTGTAGAAGGAGCAAGTGAGGTGCAGAAAGAGCCAACAGAGGTGCAAAAAGAAGCAAGAGAGGTACAGAAACAGGTAAGAGAAGTGCACAAAGAGGCAAGAGAATTGCTAAAAGAAGCAACTGAGGTGTAGAAAGAGGCAAGAAAAGTGCAGAAAGAGGTAAGTGAGATACAAAAACGGGCAGGAAAGGTACAGAAAGAGGGAAGACGAGTGCAGAAAGAGACAACAGGCGTGCAGAAGGAAGCAAATGAGGTGCAGAAAGAGGCAACAGACGTGCAGGAAGAGAGGTGCAAAAAAAGGCAAAAAAAGTGCTGACAGAGGAAAAAGAGGTACATAAAGAGACAACAGGGGTGCAGAAAGAAGCAAGACAGGTGCAGAAAGAAGCATGGAAAGTGCAGAATGAAGCAACAGGGGTGCAGAAAGAAGCAAGAGAAGTGTAGAAAGGAGCAAGTGAGGTGCAGAAAGAGCCAACAGAGGTGCAAAAAGAGGCAAGAGAGAGAGGCAAGAGAGGTGCAGAAAATGGCAAGAAAAGTGCAGAAAGAGGCAAAGAGGTACATAAAGAGACAACAGGGGTGCAGAAAGAAGCAAGACAGGTGCAGAAAGAAGCATGGAAAGTGCAGAATGAAGCAACAGGGGTGCAGAAAGAGGCAAGAGAAGTGTAGAAAGGAGCAAGTGAGGTGCAGAAAGAACCAACAGAGGTGCAAAAAGAGGCAAGAGAGGTGCAGAAACAGGCAAGAGAAGTGCATAAAGAGGCAAAAGGAGTGCTGAAAGAAGCAACAGAGGTGTAGAAAGAAGCAAGAAAAGTGCATAAAGAGGCAAGTGAGATGCAAAAACAGGCAGGAAAGGTACCAAAAGAGGGAAGACGAGTGCAGAAAGAGACAACAGGGGTGCAGAAAGGAGCAAATGAGGTGCAGAAAGAGGCAACAGACGTGCAGAAAGAGGGAAGAGAGGTGCAGAAAAAGGCAAGAAATGTGCAGAAAGAGGCAAAAGAGGTACATGAAGAGACAACAGGGGTGCAGAAAGAGGCAAGAGAGGTGCAGAAACAGGCAAGAGAAGTGCACAAAGAGGCAAGAGAATTGCTGAAAGAAGCAACAGAGGTGTAGAAAGAAGGAAGAGAGGTGCAGAAAAAGGCAAGAAAAGTGCAGAAAGAGGCAAAAGAGGTACATAAAGAGACAACAGGCGTGAGGAAAGAAGCAAGACAGGTGCAGAAAGAAGCATGGAATGTGCAGAATGAAGCAACAGGGGTACAGAAAGAGGCAAGAGAAGTGTAGAAAGGAGCAAGTCAGGTGCAGAAAGAGCCAACAGAGGTGCAAAAAGAGGCAAGAGAGCTGCAGAAACAGGCAAGAGAAGTGCACAAAAGAGGGAAGAGCATTGCTGAAAGAAGCAACAGAGGTGTAGAAAGAAGCAAGAAAAGTGCATAAAGAGGCAAGTGAGATGCAAAAACAGGCAGGAAAGTTACAGAAAGAGGGAAGACGAGTGCAGAAAGAGACAACAGGGGTGCAGAAAGAAGCAAATGAGGTGCAGAAACAGGCAACAGACGTGCAGAAAGAGGGAAAAGAACTGCAGAAAAAGACAAGAAAAGTGCAGAAAGAGGCAAAAGAGGTACATAAAGAGACAACAGGGGTGCAGAAAGAAGCAAGACAGGTGCAGAAAGAAGCATGGAAAGTGCAGAATGAAGCAACAGGGGTGCAGAAAGAGGCTTGAGAAGTGTAGAAAGGGGCAAGTGAGGTGCAGAAAGAGCCAACAGAGGTGCAAAAAGAGGCCAGAGAGGTGCAGAAACAGTCAAGAGAAGTGCACAAAGAGGCAAGAGAATTGCTGAAAGAAGCAACAGAGGTGTAGAAAGAAGCAAGAAAAGTACATAAAGTGGCAAGTGAGATGCAAAAACAGGCAGGAAAGGTAAAGAAAGAGGGAAGATGAGTGCAGAAAGAGACAACAGGGGTGCAGAAAGAAGCAAATGAGGTGCAGAAAGAGGCAACAGACGTGCAGAAAGAGGGAAGAGAGGTGCAGAAAAAGGAAGAAAAGTGCAGAAAGAGGCAAAAGAGGTACATAAAGAGACAACAGGGGTGCAGAAAGAAGCAAGACAGGTGCAGAAAGAAGCATGGAAAGTGCAGAATGAAGCAACAGGGGTGCAGAACGAGGCAAAAGAAGTGCAGAAAGGAGCAAGTGAGGGGCAGAAAGAGCCAACAGAGGTGCAAAAAGAGCAAGAGAGAGAGCCAAGAGAGGTGCAGAAAAAGGCAAGAAAAGTGCAGAAAGAGGCAAAAAAGGTACATAAAGAGACAACAGGGGTGCAGAAAGAAGCAAGGCAGGTGCAGAAAGAAGCATGGAAATTGCAGAATGAAGCAACAGGGGTGCAGAAAGAGGCAACAGAAGTGTAGAAATGAGCAAGCGAGGTGCAGAAAGAGCCAACAGAGGTGCAGAAAGAGACAAGAGAGGTGCAGAAACAGGCAAGAGAAGTGCACAAAGAGGCAAGAGAATTGCTGAAAGAAGCAACCGAGGTGTAGAAAGAAGCAAGAAAAGTGCAGAACGAGGCAAGTGAGATGCAAAATCAGGCAGGAAAGGTACAGAAAGAGGGAAGACGAGTGCAGAAAGATTCAACAGGGGTGCAGAAAGAAGCAAATGAGGTGCAGAAAGTGGCAACAGACATGCAGAAAGAGGGAAGAGAACTGCAGAAAAAGGCAAGAAAAGTGCAAAAAGAGGCAAAAGAGGTACATAAAGAGACAACAGGGGTGCAGAAAGAAGCCAGGCAGGTGCAGAAAGAAGCATGGAAAGTGCAGAATGAAGCAACAGGGGTGCAGAAAGAGGCAAGAGAAGTGTAGAAAGGAGCAAGTGAGGTGCAGAAAGAGCCAACAGAGGTGCAAAAAGAGGCAAGAGAGGTACAGAAACAGGCAAGAGAAGTGCACAAAAGGCAAGAGAATTGCTGAAAGAAGCAACAGAGGTGTAGAAAGAAGCAAGAAAAGTGCAGAAAGAGGCAAGTGAGATGCAAAAACAGGCAGGAAAGGTACATAAAGAGGGAAGACGAGTGCAGGAAGAGACAACAGGGGTGCAGAAAGAAGCAAATGAGGTGCAGAAAGAGGCAACAGACGTGCAGAAAGAGGCAAGAGAAGTGCAGAAAAAGGCAAGAAAAGTGCAGAATGAAGCAACAGGGGTGCAGAAAGAGGCAAGAGAAGTGTAGAAAGGAGCAAGTGAGGTGCAGAAAGAGCCAACAGAGGTGCAAAAAGAGGCAAGAGAGGTGCAGAAACAGGCAAGAGAAGTGCACAAAGAGGCAAGAGAATTGCTGAAATAAGCAACAGAGGTGTAGAAAGAAGCACGAAAAGTGCAGAAAGAGGCAAGTGAGATGCAAAAACAGGCAGGAAAGGTACAGAAAGAGGGAAGACGAGTGCAGAAAGAGACAACAGGGGTGCAGAAAGAAGCTAATGAGGTGCAGAAAGAGGCAACAGACGTGCAGAAAGAGGGAAGAGAACTGCAGAAAAAGGCAAGAAAAGTGCAGAAAGAGGCAAAAGAGGTACATAAAGAGACAACAGGGGTGCAGAAAGAAGCAAGACAGGTGCAGAAAGAAGCATGGAAAGTGCAGAATGAAGCAACAGGGGTGCAGAAAGAGGCAAGAGAAGTGTAGAAGGAGCAAGTGAGGTGCAGAAAGAGCCAACAGAGGTGCAAAAAGAAGCAAGAGAGGTACAGAAACAGGTAAGAGAAGTGCACAAAGAAGCAAGAGAATTGCTGAAAGATGCAACAGAGGTGTAGAAAGAAGCAAGAAAAGTGCAGAAAGAGGTAAGTGAGATGCAAAAACAGGCAGGAAAGGTACAGAAAGAGGGAAGACAAGTGCAGAAAGAGACAACAGGCGTGCAGAAGGAAGCAAATGAGGTGCAGAAAGAGGCAACAGACGTGCAGAAAGAGGGAAAAGAGGTGCAGAAAAAGGCAAAAAAAGTGCAGACAGAGGCAAAAGAGGTACATAAAGAGACAACAGGGGTGCAGAAAGAAGCAAGACAGGTGCAGAAAGAAGCATGGAAAGTGCAGAATGAAGCAACAGGGGTGCAGAAAGAGGCAAGAGAAGTGTAGAAAGGAGCAAGTGAGGTGCAGAAAGAGCCAACAAAGGTGCAAAAGAGGCAAGAGAGGTGCAGAAACAGGCAAGAGAAGTGCACAAAGAGGCAAGAGAATTGCTGAAAGAAGCAACCGAGGTGTAGAAAGAAGCAAGAAAAGTTCAGAAAGAGGCAAGTGAGATGCAAAAACAGGCAGGAAAGGTACAGAAAGAGGGAAGACGAGTGCAGAAAGAGACAACAGGGGTGCAGAAAGAAGCAAATGAGGTGCAGAAAGAGGCAACAGACGTGCAGAAAGAGGGAAGAGAACTGCAGAAAAAGGCAAGAAAAGCGCAAAAAGAGGCAAAAGAGGTACATAAAGAGACAACAGGGGTGCAGAAAGAAGCAAGACAGGTGCAGAAAGAAGCATGGCAAGTGAAGAATGAAGCACCAGGGGTGCAGAAAGAGGCAAGAGAAGTGTAGAAAGGAGCAAGTGAGGTGCAGAAAGAGCCAACAAAGGTGCAAAAAGAGGCAAGAGAGGTGCAAAAACAGGCAAGAGAAGTGCACAAAGAGGCAAGAGAATTGCTGAAAGAAGCAACAGAGGTGTGGAAAGAAGCAACAAAAGTGCAGAAAGAGGCAAGTGAGATGCAAAAACAGGCAGGAAAGTTACATAAAGAGGGAAGCCGAGTGCAGGAAGAGACAACAGGGGTGCAGAAGGAAGCAAATGAGGTGCAGAAAGAGGCAACAGACGTGCAGAAAGAAGGAAGAGAGGTGCAGAAAAAGGCAAGAAGAGTGCAGACAGAGGCAAAAGAGGGACATAAAGTGACAACAGGGGTGCAGAAAGAAGCAAGACAGGTGCAGAAAGAAGCATGTTAAGTGCTGAATGAAGCAACAGGGGTGCAGAAAGAGGCAAGAGAAGTCTAGAAAGGAGCAAGTGAGGTGCAGAAAGAGCGAACAGAGGTGAAAAAAGAGGCAAGACAGGTGCAGAAACAGGCAAGAGAAGTGCACAAAGAGGCAAGAGAATTGCTGAAATAAGCAACAGAGGTGTAGAAAGAAGCAAGAAAAGTGCATAAAGAGGCAAGTGAGATGTAAAAACAGGCAGGAAAGGTACAGAAAGAGGGAAGACGAGTGCAGAAAGAGACAACAGGGGTGCAGAAATAAGCAAATGAGGTGCAGAAAGAGGCAACAGACGTGCAGAAAGAGGGAAGAGAACTGCAGAAAAAGGCAAGAAAAGTGCAGAAAGAGGCATAAGAGGTACATAAAGAGACAACAGGGGTGCAGAAAGAAGCAATACAGGTGCAGAAAGAAGCATGGAAAGTGCAGAATGAAGCAACAGGGGTGCAGAAAGAGGCAAGAGAAGTGTTGAAGGAGCATGTGAGGTGCAGAAAGAGCCAACAGAGGTGCAAAAGAGGCAAGAGAGGTGCAGAAACCGGCAAGAGAAGTGCACAAAGAGGCAAGAGAATTGCTGAAAGAAGCAACAGAGGTGTAGAAAGAAGCAAGAAAAAGTGCAGAAAGAGGCAAGTGAGATGCAAAATCAGGCAGGAAAGTTACAGAAAGAGGGAAGACGAGTGCAGAAAGAGACAACAGGGGTGCAGAAAGAAGCAAATGAGGTGCAGAAAGTGGCAACAGACATGCAGAAAGAGGAAGAGAACTGCAGAAAAAGGCAAGAAAAGTGCAAAAAGAGGCAAAAGAGGTACATAAAGAGACAACAGGGGTGCAGAAAGAAGCCAGGCAGGTGCAGAAAGAAGCATGGAAAGTGCAGAATGAAGCAACAGGGGTGCAGAAAGAGGCAAGAGAAGTGTAGAAAGGAGCAAGTGAGGTGCAGAAAGAGCCAACAGAGGTGCAAAAAGAGGCAAGAGAGGTACAGAAACAGGCAAGAGAAGTGCACAAAAGGCAAGAGAATTGCTGAAAGAAGCAACAGAGGTGTAGAAAGAAGCAAGAAAAGTGCAGAAAGAGGCAAGTGAGATGCAAAAACAGGCAGGAAAGGTACATAAAGAGGGAAGACGAGTGCAGGAAGAGACAACAGGGGTGCAGAAAGAAGCAAATGAGGTGCAGAAAGAGGCAACAGACGTGCAGAAAGAGGCAAGAGAAGTGCAGAAAAAGGCAAGAAAAGTGCAGAATGAAGCAACAGGGGTGCAGAAAGAGGCAAGAGAAGTGTAGAAAGGAGCAAGTGAGGTGCAGAAAGAGCCAACAGAGGTGCAAAAAGAGGCAAGAGAGGTGCAGAAACAGGCAAGAGAAGTGCACAAAGAGGCAAGAGAATTGCTGAAATAAGCAACAGAGGTGTAGAAAGAAGCACGAAAAGTGCAGAAAGAGGCAAGTGAGATGCAAAAACAGGCAGGAAAGGTACAGAAAGAGGGAAGACGAGTGCAGAAAGAGACAACAGGGGTGCAGAAAGAAGCTAATGAGGTGCAGAAAGAGGCAACAGACGTGCAGAAAGAGGGAAGAGAACTGCAGAAAAAGGCAAGAAAAGTGCAGAAAGAGGCAAAAGAGGTACATAAAGAGACAACAGGGGTGCAGAAAGAAGCAAGACAGGTGCAGAAAGAAGCATGGAAAGTGCAGAATGAAGCAACAGGGGTGCAGAAAGAGGCAAGAGAAGTGTAGAAGGAGCAAGTGAGGTGCAGAAAGAGCCAACAGAGGTGCAAAAAGAAGCAAGAGAGGTACAGAAACAGGTAAGAGAAGTGCACAGAGGCAAGAGAATTGCTGAAAGATGCAACAGAGGTGTAGAAAGAAGCAAGAAAAGTGCAGAAAGAGGTAAGTGAGATGCAAAAACAGGCAGGAAAGGTACAGAAAGAGGGAAGACAAGTGCAGAAAGAGACAACAGGCGTGCAGAAGGAAGCAAATGAGGTGCAGAAAGAAGCAACAGACGTGCAGAAAGAGGGAAGAGAGGTGCAGAAAAAGGCAAAAAAAGTGCAGACAGAGGCAAAAGAGGTACATAAAGAGACAACAGGGGTGCAGAAAGAAGCAAGACAGGTGCAGAAAGAAGCATGGAAAGTGCAGAATGAAGCAACAGGGGTGCAGAAAGAGGCAAGAGAAGTGTAGAAAGGAGCAAGTGAGGTGCAGAAAGAGCCAACAAAGGTGCAAAAAGAGGCCAGAGAGGTGCAGAAACAGGCAAGAGAAGTGCACAAAGAGGCAAGAGAATTGCTGAAAGAAGCAACAGAGGTGTGGAAAGAAGCAACAAAAGTGCAGAAAGAGGCAAGTGAGATGCAAAAACAGGCAGGAAAGTTACATAAAGAGGGAAGCCGAGTGCAGGAAGAGACAACAGGGGTGCAGAAGGAAGCAAATGAGGTGCAGAAAGAGGCAACAGACGTGCAGAAAGAAGGAAGAGAGGTGCAGAAAAAGGCAAGAAGAGTGCAGACAGAGGCAAAGAGGGACATAAAGTGACAACAGGGGTGCAGAAAGAAGCAAGACAGGTGCAGAAAGAAGCATGTTAAGTGCTGAATGAAGCAACAGGGGTGCAGAAAGAGGCACGAGAAGTCTAGAAAGGAGCAAGTGAGGTGCAGAAAGAGCGAACAGAGGTGAAAAAAGAGGCAAGACAGGTGCAGAAACAGGCAAGAGAAGTGCACAAAGAGGCAAGAGAATTGCTGAAATAAGCAACAGAGGTGTAGAAAGAAGCAAGAAAAGTGCATAAAGAGGCAAGTGAGATGTAAAAACAGGCAGGAAAGGTACAGAAAGAGGGAAGACGAGTGCAGAAAGAGACAACAGGGGTGCAGAAATAAGCAAATGAGGTGCAGAAAGAGGCAACAGACGTGCAGAAAGAGGGAAGAGAACTGCAGAAAAAGGCAAGAAAAGTGCAGAAAGAGGCATAAGAGGTACATAAAGAGACAACAGGGGTGCAGAAAGAAGCAATACAGGTGCAGAAAGAAGCATGGAAAGTGCAGAATGAAGCAACAGGGGTGCAGAAAGAGGCAAGAGAAGTGTTGAAGGAGCATGTGAGGTGCAGAAAGAGCCAACAGAGGTGCAAAAAGAGGCAAGAGAGGTGCAGAAACCGGCAAGAGAAGTGCACAAAGAGGCAAGAGAATTGCTGAAAGAAGCAACAGAGGTGTAGAAAGAAGCAAGAAAAGTGCAGAAAGAGGCAAGTGAGATGCAAAAACAGGCAGGACAGGTACAGAAAGAGGGAAGACGAGGGCAGAAAGAGACAACAGGGGTGCAGAAAGAAGCAAATAAGGTGCAGAAAGAGGCAACAGACATGCAGAAAGAGGGAAGAGAGGTGCAGAAAAAGGCAAGAAAAGTGCAGAAAGAGGCAAAAGAGGTACATAAAGAGACAACAGGGGTGCAGAAAGAAGCAAGACAGGTGCAGAAAGAAGCATGGAAAGTGCATAGTGAAGCAACAAGGGTGCAGAAAGAGGCAAGAGAAGTGTAGAAAGGAGCAAGTGAGGTGCAGAAAGAGCCAACAGAGGTGCAGAAAGAGGCAAGAGAGGTGCAGAAACAGGCAAGAGAAGTGCACAAAGAGGCAAGATAATTGCTGAAAGAAGCAACAGAGGTGTAGAAAGAAGCAAGAAAAGTGCAGAAAGAGGCAAGTGAGATGCAAAAACAGGCAGGAAAGGTACATAAAGAGGGAAGACGAGTGCAGGAAGAGACAACAGGGGTGTAGAAAGAAGCAAATGAGGTGCAGAAAGAGGCAACAGACGTGCAGAAAGAGGGAAGAGAAGTGCAGAAAAAGGCAAGAAAAGTGCAGACAGAGGCAAAAGAGGTACATAAAGAGACAACAGGGGTGCAGAAAGAAGCAAGACAGGTGCAGAAAGAAGCATGGAAAGTGCAGAATGAAGAAACAGGGGTGCAGAAAGAGGCAAGAGAAGTGTTGAAAGGAGCAAGTGAGGTGCAGAAAGAGCCAACAGAGGTGCAAAAAGAGGCAAGAGAGGTGCAGAAACAGGCAAGAGAAGTGCAGAAAGAGGCAAGAGAATTGCTGAAATAAGCAACAGAGGTGTAGAAAGAAGCAAGAAAAGTGCAGAAAGAGGCAAGTGAGATGTAAAAACAGGCAGGAAAGGTACAGAAAGAGGGCAGACGAGTGCAGAAAGAGACAACAGGGGTGCAGAAATAAGCAAATGAGGTGCAGAAAGAGGCAACAGACGTGCAGAAAGAGGGAAGAGAACTGCAGAAAAAGGCAAGAAAAGTGCAGAAAGAGGCATAAGAGGTACATAAAGAGACAACAGGGGTGCAGAAAGAAGCAATACAGGTGCAGAAAGAAGCATGGAAAGTGCAGAATGAAGCAACAGGGGTGCAGAAAGAGGCAAGAGAAGTGTTGAAGGAGCATGTGAGGTGCAGAAAGAGCCAACAGAGGTGCAAAAAGAGGCAAGAGAGGTGCAGAAACCGGCAAGAGAAGTGCACAAAGAGGCAAGAGAATTGCTGAAAGAAGCAACAGAGGTGTAGAAAGAAGCAAGAAAAGTGCAGAAAGAGGCAAGTGAGATGCAAAATCAGGCAGGAAAGTTACAGAAAGAGGGAAGACGAGTGCAGAAAGAGACAACAGGGGTGCAGAAAGAAGCAAATGAGGTGCAGAAAGTGGCAACAGACATGCAGAAAGAGGGAAGAGAACTGCAGAAAAAGGCAAGAAAAGTGCAAAAAGAGGCAAAAGAGGTACATAAAGAGACAACAGGGGTGCAGAAAGAAGCCAGGCAGGTGCAGAAAGAAGCATGGAAAGTGCAGAATGAAGCAACAGGGGTGCAGAAAGAGGCAAGAGAAGTGTAGAAAGGAGCAAGTGAGGTGCAGAAAGAGCCAACAGAGGTGCAAAAAGAGGCAAGAGAGGTACAGAAACAGGCAAGAGAAGTGCACAAAAAGGCAAGAGAATTGCTGAAAGAAGCAACAGAGGTGTAGAAAGAAGCAAGAAAAGTGCAGAAAGAGGCAAGTGAGATGCAAAAACAGGCAGGAAAGGTACATAAAGAGGGAAGACGAGTGCAGGAAGAGACAACAGGGGTGCAGAAAGAAGCAAATGAGGTGCAGAAAGAGGCAACAGACGTGCAGAAAGAGGCAAGAGAAGTGCAGAAAAAGGCAAGAAAAGTGCAGAATGAAGCAACAGGGGTGCAGAAAGAGGCAAGAGAAGTGTAGAAAGGAGCAAGTGAGGTGCAGAAAGAGCCAACAGAGGTGCAAAAAGAGGCAAGAGAGGTGCAGAAACAGGCAAGAGAAGTGCACAAAGAGGCAAGAGAATTGCTGAAATAAGCAACAGAGGTGTAGAAAGAAGCACGAAAAGTGCAGAAAGAGGCAAGTGAGATGCAAAAACAGGCAGGAAAGGTACAGAAAGAGGGAAGACGAGTGCAGAAAGAGACAACAGGGGTGCAGAAAGAAGCTAATGAGGTGCAGAAAGAGGCAACAGACGTGCAGAAAGAGGGAAGAGAACTGCAGAAAAAGGCAAGAAAAGTGCAGAAAGAGGCAAAAGAGGTACATAAAGAGACAACAGGGGTGCAGAAAGAAGCAAGACAGGTGCAGAAAGAAGCATGGAAAGTGCAGAATGAAGCAACAGGGGTGCAGAAAGAGGCAAGAGAAGTGTAGAAGGAGCAAGTGAGGTGCAGAAAGAGCCAACAGAGGTGCAAAAAGAAGCAAGAGAGGTACAGAAACAGGTAAGAGAAGTGCACAGAGGCAAGAGAATTGCTGAAAGATGCAACAGAGGTGTAGAAAGAAGCAAGAAAAGTGCAGAAAGAGGTAAGTGAGATGCAAAAACAGGCAGGAAAGGTACAGAAAGAGGGAAGACAAGTGCAGAAAGAGACAACAGGCGTGCAGAAGGAAGCAAATGAGGTGCAGAAAGAAGCAACAGACGTGCAGAAAGAGGGAAGAGAGGTGCAGAAAAAGGCAAAAAAAGTGCAGACAGAGGCAAAAGAGGTACATAAAGAGACAACAGGGGTGCAGAAAGAAGCAAGACAGGTGCAGAAAGAAGCATGGAAAGTGCAGAATGAAGCAACAGGGGTGCAGAAAGAGGCAAGAGAAGTGTAGAAAGGAGCAAGTGAGGTGCAGAAAGAGCCAACAAAGGTGCAAAAAGAGGCCAGAGAGGTGCAGAAACAGGCAAGAGAAGTGCACAAAGAGGCAAGAGAATTGCTGAAAGAAGCAACAGAGGTGTGGAAAGAAGCAACAAAAGTGCAGAAAGAGGCAAGTGAGATGCAAAAACAGGCAGGAAAGTTACATAAAGAGGGAAGCCGAGTGCAGGAAGAGACAACAGGGGTGCAGAAGGAAGCAAATGAGGTGCAGAAAGAGGCAACAGACGTGCAGAAAGAAGGAAGAGAGGTGCAGAAAAAGGCAAGAAGAGTGCAGACAGAGGCAAAGAGGGACATAAAGTGACAACAGGGGTGCAGAAAGAAGCAAGACAGGTGCAGAAAGAAGCATGTTAAGTGCTGAATGAAGCAACAGGGGTGCAGAAAGAGGCACGAGAAGTCTAGAAAGGAGCAAGTGAGGTGCAGAAAGAGCGAACAGAGGTGAAAAAAGAGGCAAGACAGGTGCAGAAACAGGCAAGAGAAGTGCACAAAGAGGCAAGAGAATTGCTGAAATAAGCAACAGAGGTGTAGAAAGAAGCAAGAAAAGTGCATAAAGAGGCAAGTGAGATGTAAAAACAGGCAGGAAAGGTACAGAAAGAGGGAAGACGAGTGCAGAAAGAGACAACAGGGGTGCAGAAATAAGCAAATGAGGTGCAGAAAGAGGCAACAGACGTGCAGAAAGAGGGAAGAGAACTGCAGAAAAAGGCAAGAAAAGTGCAGAAAGAGGCATAAGAGGTACATAAAGAGACAACAGGGGTGCAGAAAGAAGCAATACAGGTGCAGAAAGAAGCATGGAAAGTGCAGAATGAAGCAACAGGGGTGCAGAAAGAGGCAAGAGAAGTGTTGAAGGAGCATGTGAGGTGCAGAAAGAGCCAACAGAGGTGCAAAAGAGGCAAGAGAGGTGCAGAAACCGGCAAGAGAAGTGCACAAAGAGGCAAGAGAATTGCTGAAAGAAGCAACAGAGGTGTAGAAAGAAGCAAGAAAAGTGCAGAAAGAGGCAAGTGAGATGCAAAAACAGGCAGGACAGGTACAGAAAGAGGGAAGACGAGTGCAGAAAGAGACAACAGGGGTGCAGAAAGAAGCAAATAAGGTGCAGAAAGAGGCAACAGACATGCAGAAAGAGGGAAGAGAGGTGCAGAAAAAGGCAAGAAAAGTGCAGAAAGAGGCAAAAGAGGTACATAAAGAGACAACAGGGGTGCAGAAAGAAGCAAGACAGGTGCAGAAAGAAGCATGGAAAGTGCAGAATGAAGCAACAGGGGTGCAGAAAGAGGCAAGAGAAGTGTAGAAAGGAGCAAGTGAGGTGCAGAAAGAGCCAACAGAGGTGCAAAAAGAGGCAAGAGAGGTGCAGAAAAAGGCAAGAAAAGTGCAGAAAGAGGCAAAAGAGGTACATAAAGAGACAACAGGGGTGCAGAAAGAAGCAAGACAGGTGCAGAAAGAAGCATGGAAAGTGCATAATGAAGCAACAAGGGTGCAGAAAGAGGCAAGAAAAGTGTAGAAAGGAGCAAGTGAGGTGCAGAAAGAGCCAACAGAGGTGCAGAAAGAGGCAAGAGAGGTGCAGAAACAGGCAAGAGAAGTGCACAAAGAGGCAAGATAATTGCTGAAAGAAGCAACAGAGGTGTAGAAAGAAGCAAGAAAAGTGCAGAAAGAGGCAAGTGAGATGCAAAAACAGGCAGGAAAGGTACATAAAGAGGGAAGACGAGTGCAGGAAGAGACAACAGGGGTGTAGAAAGAAGCAAATGAGGTGCAGAAAGAGGCAACAGACGTGCAGAAAGAGGGAAGAGAAGTGCAGAAAAAGGCAAGAAAAGTGCAGACAGAGGCAAAAGAGGTACATAAAGAGACAACAGGGGTGCAGAAAGAAGCAAGACAGGTGCAGAAAGAAGCATGGAAAGTGCAGAATGAAGCAACAGGGGTGCAGAAAGAGGCAAGAGAAGTGTTGAAAGGAGCAAGTGAGGTGCAGAAAGAGCCAACAGAGGTGCAAAAAGAGGCAAGAGAGGTGCAGAAACAGGCAAGAGAAGTGCAGAAAGAGGCAAGAGAATTGCTGAAATAAGCAACAGAGGTGTAGAAAGAAGCAAGAAAAGTGCAGAAAGAGGCAAGTGAGATGCAAAAACAGGCAGGATAGGTACAGAAATAGGGAAGACGATTGCAGAAAGAGACAACAGGGGTGCAGAAAGAAGCAAATGAGGTGCAGAAAGAGGCAACAGACGTGCAGAAAGAGGGAAGAGAACTGCAGAAAAAGGCAAGAAATGTGCAGAAAGAGGCAAAAGAGGTACATGAAGAGACAACAGCGGTGCAGAAAGAGGCAAGAGAGGTGCAGAAACAGGCAAGAGAAGTGCACAAAGAGGCAAGAGAATTGCTGAAAGAAGCAACAGAGGTGTAGAAAGAAGGAAGAGAGGTGCAGAAAAGGCAAGAAAAGTGCAGAAAGAGGCAAAAGAGGTACATAAAGAGACAACAGGGGTGCAGAAAGATGCAAGAGAGGTGCAGAAAGAAGCATGGAAAGTGCAGAATGAAGCAACAGGGGTGCAGAAAGAGGCAAGAGAAGTGTATAAAGGAGCAAGTGAGGTGCAGAAAGAGCCAACAGAGGTGCAAAAAGAGGCAAGAGAGGTGCAGAAACAGGCAAGAGAAGTGCACAAGGAGGCCAGAGAATTGCTGAAAGAAGCAACAGAGGTGTAGAAAGAAGCAAGAAAAGTCCAGAAAGAGGCAAGTGAGATGCAAAAACAGGCAGGAAAGGTACAGAAAGAGGGAAGACGAGTGCAGAAAGAGACAACAGGGGTGCAGAAAGAAGCAAATGAGGTGCAGAAAGAGGCAACAGACGTGCAGAAAGAGAGAAGAGAGGTGAAGAAAAAGGCAAGAAAAGTGCAGAAAGAGGCAAAAGAGGTACATAAAGAGACAACAGGGGTGCAGAAAGAAGCATGACAGGTGCAGAAAGAAGCATGGAAAGTGCGGAATGAAGCAACAGGGGTGCAGAAAGATGCAAGAGAAGTGTAGAAAGTAGCAAGTGAGGTGCAGAAAGAGCCAACAGAGGTGCAAAAAGAGGCAAGAGAGGTGCAGAAACAGGCAAGAGAAGTGCAGAAAGAGGCAAGAGAATTGCTGAAAGAAGCAACAGAGGTGTAGAAAGAAGCAAGAAAAGTGCAGAAAGAGGCAAGTGAGATGCAAAAACAGGCAGGAAAGGTACAGAAAGAGGGAAGACTAGTGCAGAAAGAGACAACAGGGGTGCAGAAAGAAGCAAATGAGGTGCAGAAAGAGGCAACAGACGTGCAGAAAGAGGGAAGAGAAGTGCAGAAAGTACAAGAGATTTACAGAATGAGGTCAAGAGAAGTGCAGAAAAAGAAAGGAATGTGCATAAAGAAGCAACAGAAATGCAGAAAGAGGCAAGAGAGGCGCAGAGGGAAGCAAGAGTGGCTTGCACACCATTAGTACCAATTTAACACCCACATTTAGCAATAAGTAACAGGTGACCATTCTACGTTTGCAAAGGGCCTTCCACCACGCTGTAACACTTGTCGCTGCATTTTTGGTAACGTTTGACCCGTTTCAGCTAGAAACAAGGCTTTTTTTGTTGAAATCTGCAGATTAGGGTGCAGATGATGAATTATGTGGCTAATACAGAAAATGTATAATTGTGCGAAAGTCGGTGCAGCCAAGCAGTCACATAATTCCACTGGCCCTGCTCATACCTCTGACTAGGTCCACAAGTGCTCCTCAGTGATTCCATCTTTTTTTGTCTCACTGAGTTCATAGTTGAGCTTCTATGGAAAGAGGAAGACTAAACCTGAGGTTACCACTCCACAACACAGACTACCATACCACATAATTACCCTCCATAACACATAATCCCACTCTACATAATTCCTATACACTAAATACCACATACTTTCTATCCACATAATTTCACTGCACAACATACCACATAATTCCACTACACACAACGTACATCCACTCCACTCCAAAAAACATTAGTAAAAAACTTTTGCATTTACAACGCCAATAGCTCTAATTCTCGCAAATGCGAAACCTATTACATTGCAAACACTTCTTTAACTAGAATTCGCGTTTGCAGAGTGGTGGAGAAAGGGTGCGGGGCCTCCGACCAGCGCTCAGGAATTCCGGTGCGTAGTGCTTACAGGAGGTACCAGTAGGGCTTCTTGGCCCCCAAAGTCCCTCAGGAGTAAATTGGACTTCATCCCCATCCCGTAGTCAGCCAGGAGGCGCGTTTGCAGAATGGTGGAGAAAGGGGGGCATGGCCTTCGAAGACGTCTTAGCGATCCCACTGTGCGGGACTTACTGGAGGTAACAAGAGGGGTAGTTGGCCCCCAAGGACATCCTTGGGGGCCAACTACCCCTCCTATTACCTCCAGTAAGTCCCACACAGCAGCATTGCTAAGTTCAAAGAGCAGGCCACGCCCCCTTTGCCCACCACTCTCCAAACGCGCTCCCTGGCGCGCTCTTGGATGGGGATTCAAGTCCCCTTCGCTGCTGGGGGTCCTTTAGGGGCCAACTAGCCTACCTCTTACCTCCAGTAAGCCCCACACAGTGGGATTGCTGCGAGGTAGACAAAGACCACGCCCCCTTTCTCCACCACTCTGCAAACGCGCCCCCTGGTGCGTTGTTAGTTGGGGAATTAATTCCCCTTGAATACTGAGGGTCACTGGGGCAAACTAGCCCACTAGGTACCTCCAGTAAGCGCCACACAGCTGGATTGCAGAGAGGTGGTCCGAGGCCACACACCCTTTTTACACCACTCTGCAAACGCGCCTCTTGGAGCACTGCTGCTCGGGGGATGAAGTCCACTTGTGTCCTGAGGTCCTCAGGACACAAGAGGACCTCATCGCCCACCAGCAGTGCGCCAAGAGGCGCGTTTGCAGAGTGGTGTAAAAGGGGCGTGGACTCGGACCACCTCTCTGCAACGCAGCTCTGTGGTGCATATTGGAGGTACCTGGTGGGCTAGTTGGCCCCCAGGGACCCTCAGTATTCAAGGGGAATTAATTCCCCAACTAACAACGCGCCAGGGGGCGCGTTTGCAGAGTGGTGGAGAAAGGGGGCGTGGCCTCCGGCGAGATGCCGGCTTTTAAAAAAAAAAAAATTTAAAAGGGGGGCTGTGTGGCCCCCCTTTTTTTTTACTTTTTTGGGGCCCTGGGGACCTTATCCCCCAGGGCCTGGCCCCTTTTTCTACATTTTTTTTTTTTTTAAATCGGGAAGGGGGCCGTGTGACCCCCCTTCCAAGGCCAATTTTGGCACCGGAGACCCCATCCCCCGGGGCATGGCCAGTCTTTTTTTTTAAAATTTATTTAATTCTTTGGAGGGGGGCCGCGTGGCCCCCCTCCTCAGGCCAATTATGGCCCCGGGGACCCCATCCCTGGGGCCAGACTTTACTTCTTTTTTTTTTTTTTTTTTTATTGCGGGGGAGGGGGGCTGCGTGGCCCCCCTCCCGGGCCACTTCTGGCCCCGTGGACCCCATCCCCCGGCCTCTGTGATGGGGGCCATGGGGGGAGCCCCAATGCCCCCACGGTCCTGCCTGCTCCCCGCCTCCTGCGGGAGCCGGCATTGCTTTTGCACAAGGGGAGCTGCTGACATGCAGCTCCCCTTGTGTAAAAGCAATCTGCTTTGGTTTTTGGAAGCAAGAGCAGGCTTCCTGCTCTCGCTTCCAAAAACCAAAGCAGTGTTTGCTATGGCAGGGCGGGAGGCGTGCTCCCACCCTGCCATAGCAAACAGCAATGTCCCGGGGGTGGGCACCCCGGGACATTGCAGGAGCCGGCCCTGGGGGCTGGCGGTCCCCAGGGCCATCAAGGGCTCCAGGAGGGGGGCCGCGCGGCCCCCCCTCCCTTCATTTACATAGCCCTGGGGAGGTGGTGGTCCCTGGGGCCGGGGGTCCATAACGGACCCCCAAATTATTATAATCAATGCCCCGGGTAGGTGGTGGTCCCTGGGGCTGCGGGGGGCCGCATGCCCCCCGCACATCATAAATTAAGCCCTGTGGAGGTGGCGGTCCCCGGGGCTGCGGGGGCCCCCGCGGGCCCCCGCAACATAATTAGGCATGCCCCCGGGACCTGGTCCGCGCTTCGGTTTTTAAAAAAAAATTAAAATGCTATTTTTGGCCCTGGGGGTCCTTGTGGGACCCCCTGAGCAGGCCTAGGGAGTCAGGGTGTTTGTACCCTGCCCCCTTTTCATGTTTTTTATCTTTGTTTCACCCTTTTTCTTGGATGGCTGCTAACAGTTCCTGGTTTGTGGAGTGTTGGCAGCCAATCAGAATTGAGCTCCTGCTCGGGAGGGTTCGCCACTCCTCCTCGGTGCTCAGATATCGATATTTTTCTTTTTAAAATTTCTCAGGAACTACTGAACGGATTTACACCATTTAAAAAAAAGGGCGCACTCTAAGCCAAGACCTACCTTTTTGCCACATTTGGTGTAATTCCGTTCAGCAGGTCAGGCTGTAGCCTGTAAAAAAGTTTCCTATGGAAAATAACATGGAGAAAACGCGCTTTGGGACCCCCCTTTTTTCTCGGCCCCCGCTTGACGAATCACCCCGAATCTTTTAACACACAAACTGAGCGGTCCGGCCCTATTTTTTGGAAAATTTAACAAAGATTCGTCAAACGGTGCCAAAGATATTGGCAAATCAAAAAACGCTTTTCCTATGGAAACTAGGTTCTAACTATAACTACCTACTGGCGACCGCCAGTAGGTAATTGTTATTGTCTTATTCTTGCTGTATTTTTTTAATTGAGGTTTATATTTTCAATTTTTTAAATGCTATGTCACTTTATTTATTGTTGATCTTTTGTAGCACAGACATTAACCCATGGGATGTTAGTGCTTTACCTAAGAAAACGTTGGCAGGTTGGATCAGATGTTTTGTTAAAATTGCAGTATTTGCTCGTATTCTTTTTATGCTAAAATGATGGTCGTTTTTTGTGGCATCTCTTAGCTTTGGCAGTGATCCTGCAACTTGTCACAAGCTACATGAGCTACAGTAGATTGGGGATGCTCAGCTCATTTTCAGGTAAGGGGCTGGAGGTTAGTGTGTATTTGTAAAAATTGTTACATTTGAATGAAATTGAGGGCATTAATTTAAGAGAGATGTGAGAAATCGTAATTTTGTCAGTGAAGTTTTGAAAAGGTGATAGACTTTACACTTCAACAAAATTGGAAGTTTTTCCACTTTTCATCCTGTCACCTTTTGGCAAAATTCCCTTTTAAAAAAATCTTTTTCATTTTATACTAAAATTGTTGTTTTTTTGCGCCATATTTTAGCTTTACCAGTGATCCTGCAGCTTTTCACGAGCTACATGAGCTAAAGAGGATTGGGGATGCTCTGCTCATTTTCGGGAAAGGGGTTTGGAGTTTAGTGTGAATTTGGAAAAATTGTTACATTTGAACGAAATTGAGGGCCTTAATTTAAGAGAGTGTGAGAAATTGTAATTCTGTCAGTGAAGTTTTGAAAGGTGATACAATTTACACTTCAACAAAATTGGAAGTTTGTCCACTTTGCATCATGTCACCTTGTGGCAAAAAAAATCCCCTTTAAAAAAATGACAGAATACTTTATTTTTAAAAGCAAAACTAGGTTTTGGATAATATTTCACCTAATTTTTTTTAGGTCTGGCCAGAGACTGCTGTAACTGTTTATCCAATCGCAAGTTTTCTTAAAATTCAGACAGTGTTTTGTTCCAACCATCCATTGGTTTCTTTAACTGGCATTCCCATTTTGTGTCTGCCCACTACAGCTGCTTGAAAAGGAGTGTCCTTAACCCTTTGCATGTGTTGGACAGCCAGGAGCAGTCCAACGCTACAGGTCTCGGGTGCATCGGACGGCTCCCAGCCATCCTCACAAATGGCACTGTAAATCCCACTGGTGCGGGCACCAGAGGGATTTCCTTTAGTCCAAAACAGTCTTGGGAGCTGGGGAATAGCATCCCCAGGTCCCGAAGCGGTTCTGGGTTTTCAGTGAAATGACGATCAGCGCGCACTGATGTCATTTCACTGAAGGCTAAAGGGAAATGGCTCATTTCACATTCATTGCCTCAGTGCTGTTAATACTGAAAGGCCCTCCTGTCTGTATATCTTAGCATTCGCGAAACCATCTTGAAATCCGGACGTCATTTTGTATTATAATCGAAGCTGCTGCTTGGTTATTTTCGAGAAAACGGTCTTTGGTAAGTTTCGTTTCCCAAGGTTGAGCTTTTCCTTCTGTAATTGCAAGTGTTCTCGTTAGTGCATGCCTTTCTCATTAGATAGAGTCCTTCTCCCACCTGTCTGGTGGATAGGATAGGCCAGACGACCTTGGGCAGTAGATAGCCTGTGCCCGGCTGCAGAATCGAAACTTATGTTCTGTACCCCCATTGTATTACGACACCTGCTAGTGTTTTTCCATAGTAGGCGGGCCTTTGTGGACTCCGCAACGTACATAATGTAATTGTATGCTTACGGGGTCCAGTCCCTCGACATCCATCCCAGGAGGCTGGTCAGACTGGGCTCCGCTGCAGTGTAATATGAATAAATAATCTGGTTTGTATTCTCTACTGTCTGACCGACTCTTCATTTGTAGGAAGGCAGAGAAGGTGGTCGTGAGCGACCCGAGTGGCCCTTTCCGGGTCACTTCCTTCAGTTGGCGCCCGAACAGGGACTCCATCGGGTGACCTCATTCTCGCCCGCGGACGGGTGAGGAGGACGGGGCCGCGTTGGGTCGGATAGGCGGATCAGGGGACCCCTGCACGATAGAGTTTTGTACTCGCAGCTGCCCCGCCTGTCTGATCGGGAGGTGTCCTGCCCAGTGGTCATCCCGACTGGGGTCCTGAATCGCGAAACCCTTGGATCTGACCATTTGGTCCGAAGAGTCGGCAGTGGAGAATAACCTCCTTTGACCTGTGTGCACCAGGTGAGCTTGTTTGGTTCTTTGTCGTCATGACGTTTGTTTGGCGGGTACTTTGGCTGGTTTAGGAACCAGTTTTAGACAAGCGCTTGCATTTGATTTTGAATATCTTTTAATATGGTACCATTTTGTTAATTTGTAATTGATGCAATCCGCGGAAGCGACCTTTGGTAAAAGCACGAGTGCATTTTAGTGTAATTGTGTGGTGAATGTGTTTCTTTGTGTGAACAGAATTCCTTGTTGGAGTAAGTTGTGTTGTGTGAGGTGTCGTTGTTGTTCTGCTGATGCTTGATTGGAGGAAAGGCAGCCCGCACTTGCGGAGGGTACTCCGAATTATGATATGTATGTCAAATACGGCATGACCCTATTATATTTAGTACATTATGGCACAAATATACGAGGGACAATGCTGAATTGCAGTGGCCGTCAACAGTCACCTTTGATGAGCAAAAATTGAATTATTTGGAGGAAAAATTGTTTGCTAAATGTAGCAGGCAGTCGATGTTTGATTATCTTCAGGTATGGCGAAAGAAGCTAAACAGAGACGGCTGAGGGCGGAAAGGGAGGCACAGAGGGAGAGAACACAGACACTGACTCAGAAAGCAGTGGCGCATGATAAAGAGAAAGTGGAGAAGGGTATAGAATTTGCCGATAGGAGGTTTCGATTGCAATGTGATAAGTCCTATGTTGCTAGGGAGGAGGCAGACATTTTTGTGGAAGAATTATTGGAGGACAGACTGCCTCCCCCTTATGCCCCGCATAGAATATATCCTGTCTTTCCACAGCCCTTGCCATCTGCCTCTGTCCCCCCTGTTCCTGCTGTTTCTGGTATTGATCAAAGTGCTTTGGTTCCGGCATCACCAGCTTCCTCTTTGGCTACGTCCCCCACAGTCGCCGTGGCTGCTAGTCTTTCTGCCACTCCTGTTGTTACGGCGTAACTCTCTCCTTCACAGACACTTACTACCCAGCCGATGTTGACCTTGATGCCCCCCATTCGATTACTGTGTTGTTCCCCTCTTCTCTCTTCAGCCCCCTTGCTAAGTGCCGAGACACCGGTGCGTGGCCAGGACGATGGGGATGGGGCAGTTGCAAAGGAGCGATTGGGACAGGTGTTGATTCGATCTGATGTGGGAGATATGGAGAAAAGGATGGTGGCCAATCAGGCTGCCCATTGGGCCCGTAATCCTATTTATGGCATTGAAGATGTATGGAGTGTGTTAAAGGACTATGAGCGTTTGTCCAGCAGCATGCCCTTAAGCACATGTCGGCTACTTTGATTGGACCATGGGAACAGTGTTTTAAAGGTGTTGCACCTCAGGCTGTTTATGATATTAGAGACCAAGTGTATGCCACGGGCATGGCTCCCAATGAGGTTTTTGCTAGTGTTACCACATTGATTGGATATTGAGGTAGATTGCATCAGAAATGTCCGACGACAATATCTCAGTTCCCGATGAGGGAAGTTCAGCCCATTTTCCACCCGGAGATACCGGAGCTACGTGATCAGCACAATCAGGTAACTAGGCAATGAGTAGAGGCCCGTTTTCAAGAACAATGGGTTTATACTCCATGGAAGAGGAGTGAAGTCCTCGCAATTAAGGCTCAGTTACCTGACCCCAGAAAAAATCCTACTGCGTACTATAAAGAATTGACAGAGGCTGCTGCATCGACGGTAATGACGTTGGCAGGTATTGAAATGTTTTTTGGCTTATTGGTGCCAGTGGATATCTGGCGACAGGTGCATACTCAGGACCATGCCCTAGAATTGGGTGGTACTTGGGATGAGATTAGGACGTGGGATAAGGAGAGGAAGCCTGGGGAAAAGCCCAAGGCTAAGATCTTGGCCTTGCCAGACAGCATTATTACCTATATGCACTCTCTTATCCCACCTCGGAAGGTGGACTGGGATAAGCTGGCTGCATGTCGTCAGAAGAAAGATGAAAGTGTGTCTGATTTCTTTACTCGGTTCGAAGGTGTGTTCTTGGATTTTAGTGGCCAGGATTTGTCTTTGGAAGGGAGTATCCGATTGTTTGTCAACAGGTTTGTCACAAATTTGCTCCCAGAGATTGCAACCCGGTTGCAAGCTGCTGAGAGTACGTGGACTACCTCTACCCCTTCGGTGATATTGAGTATGGCTCAGTATTATGAGCATAGAGAGAACGAGGAGAAAGAGAAGGTAGAAAAGAAGGCAAAGGAGCTGAAGACGAAGGTATTGATGCAGCAGGCCTCCAGGGGGCAGGGACCGGGTCGAGGTATTGAACCGGCCAGGCAGCTTCCTCGTATGAGCCGAAATGCTGTGCCTGTGGGCCCAAATCAATGTGCGTATTGCAAGGAGGAAGGGCACTGGCGCAGCGAGTACCCAGTTTTGCTGCAAAAGGTTGTGGCTCCTAGAGGACCGGGGATGAGAGGGCGAGGCCGGGGAGCATGCAGTCAGGGTGGAGATCAGGCTACTGGGACTGGGACTGGGCCGTTCCGATCAAAATTACTTTGATGACGTTCGGGGACGACAGTATTATCATGATGATTATGATTTGGATGAGGTGACAGGGATGTCTTACAGCTAGGACAGCCAGGGACAGGGTAAGGGAACAGTTCCGATACCTGTAGATCAACATGGACCTTATATTAGTATGGATTTGCAGGGCTCGGAAAAGAAATTTTTGGTGGATACAGGAGCAATGAATAGTTCTGTTTCGAGGTCACTGGTCCCTGGGGCAGCCCTATCTGGCCATAACAATGTTTCGGTTGGTTTTTCTGGTGTGCCGGTAATAGGCCCCACCTCCAAACCTCTTGCTTTTACTATAGGCCCTCTCACCGTTGATTCGCCATTTTTATTAACATCAAATTGTGGAGAGAACTTGTTGGGATTAGATCTGTTGAAGAAGTTACATGGTACTATTTACTGTTCCCCGGATGGTGTCTATATGACAATGGGTTGAGTGTGGTTAGTACTACGCAATGTTTGTGTAAAGATGCCCCCCTTCCAGTTGAGTTTAAGGATGTCCCATCTACGTTGTGGGCCACAAGTGACACAGATGTAGGACTTTTGCAGATACCTCCAGTTTCTATTCAGGTTAAATAAAACGCCATATTGCCTCGTATCCCTC
Organism: Calotriton arnoldi; assembly: GCA_963921515.1. Taxonomy (NCBI): domain Eukaryota; kingdom Metazoa; phylum Chordata; class Amphibia; order Caudata; family Salamandridae; genus Calotriton; species Calotriton arnoldi. The sequence continues at coordinate 272,614 of CAWUFW010002311.1, forward strand.
AGTATAAAATTCCGCACACAGGAGAACAGGCGTTGTTGCACATAATACAAGATTTGATTCAGTCAGGAGTTGTAGAGGAGACAGTGGCAAATGTGTCTAATAGTCCCATCCTTCCTGTTCTCAAGAGGCCACCTCCGGGTTCCTCTGATGATGTTGCTGATGTTTATTGTTTTGTGATTGATCTGCGCAAAGTTAATAAAACAGTGGTCCCTCAGTTTCCCGTGGTTCCTGACATTACTGCTCTTTTGACTATGATTCCTTCTTCTGCTAAATTCTTTTCTGTTATTGATTTGAAGAATGCCTTCTTTAGTATCCCTGTTCATCCAAATAGCAGACACCTTTTTGGGTTTTCCTTGGCAGGTCGTAGTTTTAGATTTTGTCAAGTTCCTCAGGGGTACACTGAGAGTCCTAGCATATATAGCCAGGCTTTGAAAGGTCAATTGGACTCCCTCACCCTTCCCCCAGGTAATGTATTATTACAGTATGTGGACGATCTTTTGATTACGTCCGATACTGAGCAAGGATGTAAAGAAGCTACAGTAAAATTGTTGCTGCATTTGGCTCAATAAGGACACTGTAGGAGAGTAGGATCTGCCTCTTATGTTGCCCCCACTTTTTTTCTGATGTTTACACTGGTTTCTGGCTATAGTCAGGCTGGGACCCTGCTAATCAGGGCCCCAGCCTCTCTGTTCTCTCTAAACGATTTGGAGTGCACTCTAGGTGCACTAGTGATTGGATACTGTGGCACCTTATGAGTCCCTAGTATATGGTACCTTAGGTACCAAGGGCATAGGTACTTCACAGGCCTACCAGGGGCTGCAGCATGTATTATGCCACCCCTGGGAATCAGACTAAATCTGACACCACGGGCCTGCTACTGCAGCCTGAGTGAGGAAGTGCTAGCACCCCTCACTGAGATATGGGTTTCCTATATCTCTCCTACACACACATATAACCCTATCAGTCACCCCTAAGGCAGGCCCTATCAATCCTGATGGCAGGGTGCTTGGCTTATATGTGAGGGGGTGCCTCTGCCTGAGCAGGGCCCCTCTGCAGCTCTCAGAGTCCATTCTCTGGTGCTGTTTGTGGATGCGGTTAAACCATATACTTTTAAGTGCATTATATCCTCGCGGTAAAATGCTAACTTTGGGATGGCTGCATCGAAACATGTCGTGTTTGGTGTCAAACATCTTGGAATACTACCCCCCACCAGTCCTGGCGGCGGGGTAGCATTCCACCCTTCTAGAGGGATAGACATGTACCTACTGTGGAAACACGGTAGAATCCTGCAGAGCCCTGGCATCACAAAATGGATGCCACCAGTCACAGACACTGGGCTGCCCTCCTGCTGATGACCAACACTCGCAGTGGAGGAAGCCCAACAATAGGTATCCTGTCCCAAGGGGGTGTGACCACCTCCCAGACAGGGTTTAGTGTATTGGGGCTGGGTGGGTGCACTCTTAGAGTGCTTTGAAGTCCTGCACTGGGGGAGCAGAAGGCTCCTCTGTGCATATGCCAGTTCAAACCGGCTCAGGGGCTACCTGCCCCTGCTCTGGCGCGAAACTGGACAAAGGGAAGTGGGTGTAGCCGCCCACTCCCCTGACCCTCCCATAGGTAGGGTCATAGAGCTAGTCCCTCCCTTTCTTTTAGTATAAGAGGGGAAACCTGTGCATTGCACCCTAGATTTTCCCTGGACGACGCTCTGAAGAAGAATCCCGGACCTTCGACGTTCCACTACCTTTGGAAGACTGAAGAATCTCCCTTGGAGTCAAGGAGTGACTCCCCTGCTTGGCAGGCACCAAAAACTACAAACGACAGTCGCAAACTACGCTGCTCCCGCCAGAGTCCGAAGTCCCTGCAGCCCAAGAAGTGGATTTCCTGGCTTCTCCAAGGCCATCGTGAGTCCCCAGTGAAGCTGAGGCCAGTGGACCCCAAGACTAACGAGGAACCGTGACCCCTGGGTACCGTGCACTATTGTCGAGTGCAACCCCTCACAACGTTCCCTGAACTTGTGCTTTGGACCACGTGTGGTTCCAGCCTCCAGCAGGAATCTCTCCTAAGTTCAGAGGCCTACCATGTCCCAAGTGACCGTGGGCCCTTTGAGAGAATCCTCCCGAGGCGCCTTCGCGATCCCTCGCCAGCCGGCTTGCAGGTCCCCAGAAGACTTTCCAAAGAAACCAAAGGGCTCCCTGGTTGCTCCAGGCCTGCCCTGACTTACCCTCGCTGGGTGAGTTCCACAGACCTTGCTGGTCTGCGCCATTGTCTCTTCACACTTTCCCTGAGACTTGCGGTTACCAAGGCTTGTTGGCTCCGATCGAGTTGCCAACACCGCAGTAAGCCGCACACATCATGGGACACACCGAACCCAGCTCCTGGTCATCGACGACACCTCCTGGACCTCGTGGCTGAAGAGTCAAGGCAACCACGGATGACCTGAATCTTACGACGACGGTGGGCATCCATCTTCCTTGCCCCGAGTCACTGCCAAGTGACTTTGAACACTGTCCTCTCTGCTTTCAGGTCTTCCATCTTCCGAATCCAGGCTTGGATTCCTCCGGACACTTCTCCTGTCGCCGCAAGCAGCAAGTCTTCACTGGCTCCCATTGAAAACGACGCCGTGACCCGACACCAAAGAACACCTATGCACCCGGCTCCCCTGGGTGAGGTAACTTCAGCACTACGGTGCTCCTGTGGGTGTGGGCCCTAGAACTACTTACCCTGTAAGTGACTTGCTTGTAGCTTCCCTAGAAGTGTCCTAAAACTCTAACTTTCTAAGTGCGACAATTGCGCTGACTCGTACAGGGTTCGCGTCTGTGTTAGACACACCGCATCCATCTCCTTTGTAACACTATCTAAAACTGTATCCTTCGACTCGTACGGAGTCTGATCGGTGTTCGCCTCGAACACACAAAGGGCCTGTAACTCTGAGTTCTCTATCGCACTGACTCGTACCTGGTTTGCGTCTGTGTTAGACACACCGCGTCCAACTCCCTTGCAATACCATCTGTAACCGCGTCCTTCGACTCGTACAAGGACCGATCGGTGTGTTCACCTCGAACACGCAAGGGACCTTTAACTTTGATCTTTCAATCGCGTCTGAGTGCATAGACTCGTACAGGATTCGCATCGGTGCCAGGTCACCGCGTCCGTCCCCTGTGGGTCTCCTACAACTACCTGGGGTGGTTCTTGGGGGTCCCTCGATTCTAGATGCCCTAGACCTAGGTCTAGCAAACTAAGATTGTAACATTCAATTGTGCTAAACTTATCCTGATAATATTTGACTTGTACATATGTCCTTGACTTCTAATCTCATAAAGTGATTAGTAGAGAGTTGTTAATAATAAATACATATATATTTGATATATATACCTGTGTGGTGTCTTTTCATTTGGTGATTCAAGAGATTGTGTGGTAAAACAAGCTGCTTTACATTCCTTCAGGACATAGCCTGAAGGCTGCTCTCCACAGCTACCACTAGGATAGCTTTCTATAAAGGTTGTCTTAAACCTATCTACCATAAGAGTCGAATTGTTCTGGTGCAAGGTGTCCACTTTAATTAGTGAACAGCATATACCAGGCCAACTTCTCACATTGGTGGCAGCGGTGGGATTCCAGCTTGCTATTGCTTTACCAGAAAATCTCTATTTGAATTACTAACTGAAAACCACTATAGGTACTTAAGGTACATATAAAGTCAAGCTTAGTATCAATAAGTTCTACTGAACTTAGAGCTGTGTGCCAAGGGATAGTACACCCTTTCTACAGCTCAAGCTAGTATCAGTAGGCCACAAACTAGTGTAGGTAGTACAACACTGCACAACACTAGAATGTCCTTAAAGGGTGGAACCAGTCGATCCACTCAGCCTCAGCATAAGGACATGGCTTTCTCTGACTTGAGAGCCATGTGTGTTGAAAGACACCTGAGACTAGGACAGAGTCCCTCAACCCTGCACCTGATAGATCTGCTGACAGCAGGTGATCTTAGATTGGCTCTAGGAGCTAATGGGTCTGAATCAGTGGGTGGGTCAATTACAGTATCTGGGTCAGACAATGAAAATCTGAATGACCAGGACTCTGTGATTGAAGGGCCAGGCCTCAAGGGGCCTGAAAAGGACAGAGGAATTCTCCCTAAGAGAGCTGACAGAGTGGATGAGAGGCATAGGTCCCCTTCCAGGGAATCTGAGCACTCTTATCACTCTGGCAGAGAATTTGTCCACCAGAGGAACTCATACTTTCCCATAAGAGAGACCTCCTCTGAAAGAATGTGCAAACTGCTGCAGTATGAGGAAGCAAGAGTTGCCCTCAGAACCAAGCAGTTGGCACTGGATAGAGAAGCCCTGGAGATCCAGAGAGCTTCTCGACGAGAGGGGTTAGAACCCCTTGGTGGCAGCAACAGTGTCCCTAGAGGCAGAGAATCTATTCCAGACCATAGGAACCTGAGCAAGGTTGTTCCTCCCTACCAGAGTGGGGATGATATCCACAAGTGGATATCTGCTATGGAGAGGGCCTGTAGAGTACAACAGGTCCCCCAAAAGCAGTGGGGAGCAATCTTGTGGCTCTCCTTTTCAGATAAAGGTAGAGACAAGCTCCTCACTGTTAGAGAAGAGGATGCTGATGATTATGAAGTCCTGAAGAGTGTACTAATAGATGGGTTTGGCTTAACCACTGAACAGTACAGGTTAAAGTTCAGAGACACCCAGAAGGCACAGACTCAGGACTGGACTGACTTTGTTGATTGTGCAACCAAGGCTCTGGAGGGTTGGCTGGTTGGCAGTAGGGTTACTGATTTCAAGGGATTGTATAATCTGATGATGAGAGAACAGATCCTTAATAATTGCCAGAACCAATTGTTGCATCAGTACCTGGTGGACTCGGATCTGACCTCTCCCCAAGAATTGGGAAAGAAGGCAGACAAGTGGGTCAGAACCAGGGTGAGGCAGAAACCCCAGAACCAAGGGGGTGACACCAAGAAGCAAGATCCTAAGGGCTCTGAGAAAGGTGGGGATAAGTCAAAAGACCAGAAGTCTTCACAAGGGCCCCAAAAATCTGCATCTGGTGGGGAGTCACAATCCAACAAGGGAAAAGGCCAAAAGAAGCCCTGGTGCAAATTCTGTAAACAGAAAGGGCACTGGACTTCTGACTGTAACAAGTCCAAAGACCAAACTACCACCACTCCTGCCCCTAAGGCAACTGTTCCCCCTAGTTCAGCTACTGGTGGAGGTGGTACACAGAATAAGGGTGTAGTAGGGTTGACCCTGGGTTCTGAAGTGGACTCTGACCTAGTCAGAGTGCCCACTCAGGCAATGCTGATTTGTGAGGGAGACCTTAATATGTCCTTCCTAGTGAGTCCCAGTAATCTGGGCAAATACAAACAGCAGCCTGTAATAAATGGCAAACAGGCTTTGGCATTTAGGGACACAGGTGCTAGTGTCACCATGGTGGCAGAGGATCTTGTGGACCCTGGACAGATCATCCTGGGTGAAATGTACCAGGTGACCAATGCAAGCAACGCCAAGACCAACCATAGTCTGGCAGTTGTGAATTTCTCCTGGGGAGGGGTAACTGGCCTCAAGAAGGTTGTAGTCAGTGCAGACCTCCCTGTCGAATGTCTATTGGGCAATGATCTAGAGACTTCAGCCTGGTCTGAAGTAGAGTTATGGACTCATGCTGAGATGTTGGGCATCCCTGCAGAGGTATTTGCTGTGACCAGGTCACAAGCAAGAATGCATGACACTGAACCAGCTCTGGATCCTGGAACAATGGACCAGATGCTTCCCAAGAGGAGGAGCAGTAGGGTAAAGGCAGTGCCTTCCCCTCTGTCTCAGATCACAGATTCACCCCCAGAGGGAGGTGAAGCAGATCCTGAAGAAGGAACTGCCCCAGAGGGACTTGAGCCTGATCAGGTTGAGTTCTTGGGGGCAGGGGGCCCTTCTAGGGAAGATCTGAGGAAGGAGCAACAGTGCTGCCCCTCTCTTGAACCCCTCAGACAGCAGGCTGCTGCTGAGGCTGCTGGGAGTGCTAGTGGGTCCCATAAAGTTTATTGGGATGAGGGACTCCTATATTTTGAGGGTAGAGACCCAGCCCCTGGAGCCACCAGGAGGTTGGTAATACCTCAGAAGTTTAGGGGGTTCCTCTTGACCCTAGCACACAACATCCCTTTAGCAGGACACTTGGGCCAAAACAAGACCTGGGACAGGCTTGTTCCACATTTTCATTGGCCACATATGTCAGAGGACACAAAGGAGTTTTGTCGCTCCTGTGTCACATGCCAAGCCAGTGGTAAGGCAGGTGGCACAACAAAGGCCCCCTGATACCACTACCTGTGGTGGGGTACCCTTTGAAAGGGTAGGGATTGACATTGTTGGTCCCCTTGACCCTCAAACTGCATCTGGGCACAGGTTTATCCTGGTGGTAGTGGATCATGCCACCAGGTACCCAGAAGCAATTCCTCTGAGGACCACCACAGCCCCTGTGGTGGCAAGAGCCCTCATTGGAGTCTTCTCCAGAGTGGGTTTCCCAAAGGAGGTCATTTCTGACAGAGGTACCAACTTCATGTCAGGATATCTAAAAGCAATGTGGAAGGAGTGTGGTGTAACTTACAAGTTCACCACCCCTATCACCCACAATGCAATGGTTTAGTTGAACGCTTCAACAAAACCTTGAAAGGAATGATTAAAGGACTCCCAGAGAAGCTTAGGCGGAAATGGGACCTTCTTCTTCCTTGCCTGTTGTTTGCCTACAGAGAGGTTCCACAGAAGGGTGTTGGTTACAGCCCATTTGAGCTTCTGTTTGGGCATCCTGTGAGAGGTCCACTGTGTTTGATAAAAGAAGGCTGGGAGTTACCTCTCAAGCCCCCAAACAAGATGTGATGGACTATGTACTTGGTCTCCGCTCCCGGATGGCAGAGTACATGAAAAAGGCAACCAAAAACCTAGAGGCCAGCCAAGAATTACAAAAAGCTTGGCCTGACCAAAAGGCTGTACTGACTGTATACCAGCCAGGACAGAAAGTGTGGGTGTTGGAGCCTGTGGCCCCAGCAGCCCTCCAGGACAAGTGGAGTGGCCCCCATACAATAGTTGAACAGAAGGGAGAAGTCACCTACCTGGTGAATCTTGGAACTCCCAGGAGCCCCCTGAGGGTGCTCCATGTCAACAGATTAAAGCCATATGTTAGGGCTGACATGGGCTTGCTCATGGCAACTGATGAGGACCAGGAGGAGGAGAGTGACCCTCTCCCTGACCTGCTCTCTCAGAAACCTGATGATGGGTCAGTAGATGGTGTTGCTTTGGCAAGCAGCCTCACCGACCATCAGCAAACTGAGTGCAGACATGTTCTGCAACAGTTTAGACATATGTTTAGCCTGACCCCTAGTCAGACTTCCTGGTGCACCCACGAGGTGGACACTGGAGACAGTCTGTCTGTCAAGAATAAAATCTACAGGCAACCTGACCATGTCAGGGACTGTATCAGGACTGAAGTCCAGAAAATGTTGGAGCTAGGTGTAATTGAGCCTTCAGATAGCCCTTGGGCTAGTCCAGTAGTCCTGGTACCCAAGCCTCATACCCAGGGTGGTAAGAAAGAAATGAGGTTTTGTGTAGACTACAGAGGCCTCAATGCAGTCACTAGGACTGATGCCTATCCCATACCAAGGGCAGATGATCTGATTGATACTTTGGCCTCAGCCAAGTATCTAAGCACGTTTGACCTAACAGCTGGCTACTGGCAGATCAGATTAGCTGATGATGCAAAAGCCAAGACAGCATTTTCGACTCCCTGGTGGGCACTACCACTTTGTGGTGATGCCCTTTGGATTGAAAAATGCACCTGGCACTTTTCAGAGGTTGGTGAATAAAGTTCAGACAGGGATGGAAACTTATTGCTCAGCTTATCTAGATGATATTGCTGTCTTTATGTTATGTTATGTTATGTTATGTTAATTAGTTTATAAAGCGCACAGCTGCCCCAACAAAGGGGCGTCCCGGCGCTAATACAGAGTCTGAGAAGGCAAGAGCTAGGCTGTGGGGAACAGGTGAGTTTTAATGGCCTTTGGGAAAGATAGCAAGCAGTCTATACGACGAGTCTGTACTGGAAGGGAGTTCCACAGTTTGGCAGCCAGACAACGAAAAGACCTGCCCCCAGCCCTAATACGTTTCACTCGTGGGACAGTGGCCAAAAATTGTTCCGCGGAACGTAGCTGGCGAGCAGGGACATAGGGGACCAACAAATTGGATAATATCTCCGGGGAAGAGAACTTGAGAATTTTAAAAGCCAGACATAATGTCTTGAATTCGATCCTCTTGGAGATAGGGAGCCAGTGGAGGCGGCGTAGAGCGCCTGACATAGAGCATTTTCTAGCGAGTCTGAGCAGAGCTCGAGCGGCTGCGTTCTGGACACGTTGGAGACGGTTTACTTCGGCCTTGTTGGCACCTAACAGTAAAACGTTGGCGTAATCAAGTCTTGATAGAATAGTCGCCTGGACTATCAATTGACGTGTAGCCGGGTCGAAAAAACCCCAGAATAGGCCTCAGCCCCCGTAGGAGAACGAAGCAGGTACCGGCGACCTTCTTAGTGTGATCCTGGAATCCAAGAGTGGAGTCGAGCCAGATCCCTAGATTCTTAACCAACAGCTTAGGTGTTGGGGCGAGGCCCAAGGATGCCGGCCACCACTGTGTACTCCAAAGCCCCTTATCATTCCCCACCAATAGCACCTCAGATTTGTTGGCATTGAGCTGAAGGCAGTTTGTGGTCATCCAGCGTGCAACCGCCTCTAGACCATTCCGGAACTGTATAGCGTCCCGAGGCTGGTCATCAGAGAGGGTTACCACCAGCTGAGTGTCATCAGCATAAGAGACCATGGTCAAGCCATGGTCCCGCGCTACTCCTGCCAGGGGTTGGACATAGAGATTAAACAAAGTAGGGCTCAGCGCCGAGCCCTGGGGAACCCCTGTTTGATGGAGTGGGCATGAGAGAGGAAGGGGGGCGGAGACCTGGAAAGATCTGTCGGACAAAAAGACCGAAACCATTCCAGTGCCGAGCCGACTACCCCTGCTTCCTCTAAACGGTGCAGGAGGATCTGATGGGAGACCGTGTCAAACGCGGCACTGAGGTCAAGCAGTATCAGAGCCGCCGTTTGACCCTCATCCAGAATGGTCCGCAGGTGTTCACTCACTGCTAATAGTGCTGTCTCGGTACTATGACCGGAGCGGAAACCATTCTGGGAGCGGTCTAAGATACCGCTATTGTTCAAGAAGTCCGAAAGAACTTTATTAGTATGAGCCTCCGCGATCTTAGCAACCCAAGGCAAAAGGGAAATAGGTCGAAAATTCTCCGGCTTAGTAGGGTCCAATGAGGGTTTTTTCAGCAGAGGGATCACCCTAGCCTGCTTCCATGCCAGAGGGACCATTGCTGTAACAAAAGAAGAATTAATCGACAGGCATAGGGGCGAGAGAAGTATAGATAGACAATCTCTAAATTGGGCAGGCCTCATTGGGTCCAGAGGGGAACCAGATTTAACCTTAGTGCTTAATATAAGAAGCTCATCCTGAGATATAGGGGGAATTGCTACCAGGGTAGCAATCGGCCAAGATGCTAATGGGGCCACAGGGTCCGAGAGGCACGTGGGAAAAGATTTATAGATATCTTCTACCTTCTGGACAAAGAAGGTGGCCAGAGCCTCACATTGCTGCCCAGATACAATTGACGGGGTAGGAGGGTCCTTCCTGCTCTTAAAATCTTTGAGAATTTTAAAAATGCACTTCGCAGGGTTTTTACTGGACTTAATCTCATTGGTAAGATAGGCCGCTCGTGCTAGGTGTATAGCCTTATGGTATTGTTTGACGGCCTCCTGGTACCTCTTTTTATCTATAGGGTCGTAATCCTTTCTCCACGCCCGTTCTAGATGTTTACGAGTGGTACGCAAGGCAGCCAAAGAGTCATTGTACCAAGGATTAGAGCTAGAGCAACGCCCTTTGGACCATTTAGCAGGGATAAGGGTGTCTAATGCCCGTAGTATCCAATCACACAGAGCTTTATACGATAGCTCTGGATCAGTGTCTAGGATAGGAGGGCAAGACGCCAAGTAGGCGAGAAGGTCATCCAAATTAAGTTTGTGCCAGCAGCGTCTTAAGGTAGCTTTGAAATCAGCTCTAGTCATTCCCTCAGACGAGGGAAGGGAAATAGAAATGAGGTGGTGGTCGGACCAACACACTGGACTAGGGGTATTGACCATAAGAGAAGAGATATTAGAAAAAACAGGGTCAAGTAAATGCCCAGCTGTGTGAGTAGAACACACCACCAGCTGTCTTAATTGACAGGCGGAAAAGTCCGCAAGTAAGCTGCTAATTTCCAAATCGGAGGGACGATCAAAATGAATATTTAGATCGCCAATGAGGGTGAAATTCGCGGCTCTCAATGCCAAGGAATTCACCGCCTCAATAATGGCTGATCTAAATACTGAGATAGGTCCAGGGGGGCGGTAGACTAAAAGGCCGGTAATAGAGGAGTGGGCACTAAAAGAGATGACGAAGGGGGCGCATTCGCACCCTGCTACGTCTTCCTTGACAAAGGTACAGTGAAGGTGAGATTTAAAAATAACAGCTATCCCCCCCCTCTAGTCTCTCTATTAAGGGTCAGAATGCTGAAGCCCGGAGGTAGTGCAAGGCCTGGTTCTGCCACTGTGGCATCAGTGAGCCAGGTTTCAGTTATAAAAAACACGTCTGGTGATTCATCCTCTATAAGGTCGTGGATCTCCATATAATGTTTAACCAAGGAACGTACGTTAAGATGTAAAATTTTCAAGTTGATTTTAGGTGGGGCAGATAGCGGTAAAGGCAGTGTGGGGTAGGAATTGTATCCGCACCTAAGACAGCAAAATGGCCCTTCCTCTGCACTCCCTAGGTGCAGGCCGCAAAGGTTAGGCCGCTGACCAATAGACATCAAAGATTCCCTGGTATAACTTATCACCCCCATAGAGGGACCGCCAGCATATCTGGCGTCTGGCGACGTCCCGGCGCGGACGGGCGCAGACGGGCTTGCCTTAGGCGCGCCAGCGGCGCGCCAGCGGCGCGCCCGCTGCGCGGTCGCAGCTGCATCGAATTTTATCTCTGGTCTGGGAAGTAGGCTGGTCCACCGACCTGTCTACCCCCAAGATGGCGGCCCCACCCGACTCCAGCAAATGGGCAGAAGCGAGCCCCCAACCCCGCTCCAGCAGGCCAGAGAGCGCCACCCAGGTAAGCCGATCCCCTGAAAGAACCCACTTGTAGTGCAATGAACAGAAGATTTAAAAACGATAGGTCACAGCGCAGGTAAAAACAGTGTTATGTTAAAAAAAGCGAACATGTGCAAAGAAGCAAACAGTACAGTGCAAAAACGCTAATCACAACCTCCCGGCTCAAGCCTCAGGAGACCTACTGCTGCGCGGTCGCAGCTGCATCGAATTTTATCTCTGGTCTGGGAAGTAGGCTGGTCCACCGACCTGTCTACCCCCAAGATGGCGGCCCCTGGCAGGATCACCTGGTCCACCTCAGGAATGTTGTGGAGACCCTGCAAAAGGCAGGCCTCACTATCAAGGCCACTAAGTGCCAGATAGGGCAGAGTCAGGTTGTGTACCTGGGCCACCTTGTAGGTGGAGGCCAGGTTCAGCCTTTACAGAGCAAGATCCAGACCATTATGGAATGGCTTGCTCCAACGACCCAGACACAGGTGAGAGCCTTCTTAGGCCTATCTGGGTACTATAGGAGGTTTGTCAAGGGATATGGATCTATAGTGACCCCCTTGAATGATCTGACCTCAAAGAAAATGCCAAAAAGGTTCAGTGGACAGCTAGCTGTCAAAAGGCATTTGAAGACCTAAAGCAGGCCATGTGCACTGCCCCCATCTTACAGAGTCCAGACTACACCAAAAAGTTCATTGTCCAAACAGATGCTTCTGAGCTGGGTGTGGGAGCTGTACTGTCTCAACTGAATGATGAAGGTCAAGACCAGCCAGTAGCTTTTATTAGCAGAAGGCTGACCCCTAGAGAGAAACGTTGGTCAGCTATAGAGAGGAGGCCTTTGCTGTGGTATGGGCCCTGAAGAAGCTGAGGCCATACTTGTTTGGTACTCACTTCATAGTTCAGACCGACCACAAGCCCCTCCTATGGCTTAAACAAATGAAAGGAGAAAACCCAAAACTTTTGAGGTGGTCCATTTCCCTACAGGGGATGGACTATACAGTGGAACATAGACCTGGGACCCAACATGCCAATGCAGATGGACTCTCAAGGTATTTCCACTTTGAACACGAAGACTCAACTGGTCAAGGTTAGTTTAGTGTCCCTGCATTTGGGGGGTTGTGTAGGAGAGTAGGATCTGCCTCTTATGTTGCCCCCACTTTTTTTCTGATGTTTACACTGGTTTCTGGCTATAGTCAGGCTGGGACCCTGCTAATCAGGGCCCCAGCCTCTCTGTTCTCTCTAAACGATTTGGAGTGCACTCTAGGTGCACTAGTGATTGGATACTGTGGCACCTTATGAGTCCCTAGTATATGGTACCTTAGGTACCAAGGGCATAGGTACTTCACAGGCCTACCAGGGGCTGCAGCATGTATTATGCCACCCCTGGGAAGCAGACTAAATCTGACACCACGGGCTCTGCTACTGCAGCCTGAGTGAGGAAGTGCTAGCACCCCTCACTGAGATATGGGTTCCCTATATCTCTCCTACACACACATATAACCCTATCAGTCACCCCTAAGGCAGGCCCTATCAATCCTGAGGGCAGGGTGCTTGGCTTATATGTGAGGGGGTGCCTCTGCCTGAGCAGGGCCCCTCTGCAGCTCTCAGAGTCCCTTCTCTGGTGCTGTTTGTGGATGCGGTTAAACCATATACTTTCAAGTGCATTATATCCTCGCGGTAAAATGCTAACTTTGGGATGGCTGCATCGAAACATGTCGTGTTTGGTGTCAAACATCTTGGAATACTACCCCCCCGCCAGTCCTGGCGGCGGGGTAGCATTCCATCCTTCTAGAGGGATAGACATGTACCTACTGTGGAAACACGGTAGAATCCTGCAGAGCCCTGGCATCACAAAATGGATGCCACCAGTCACAGACACTGGGCTGCCCTCCTGCTGATGACCAACACTCGCAGTGGAGGAAGCCCAACAATAGGTATCCTGTCCCAAGGGGTGTGACCACCTCCCAGACAGGGTTTAGTGTATTGGGGCTGGGTGGGTGCACTCTTAGAGTGCTTTGAAGTCCTGCACTGGGGGAGCAGAAGGCTCCTCCGTGCATATGCCAGTTCAAACCGGCTCAGGGGCTACCTGCCCCTGCTCTGGCGCGAAACTGGACAAAGGGAAGTGGGTGTAGCCGCCCACTCCCCTGACCCTCCCATAGGTAGGGTCATAGAGCTAGTCCCTCCCTTTCTTTTAGTATAAGAGGGGGAACCTGTGCATTGCACCCTAGATTTTCCCTGGACAACGCTCTGAAGAAGAATCCCGGACCTTCGACGTTCCACTACCTTTGGAAGACTGAAGAATCTCCCTTGGAGTCAAGGAGTGACTCCCCTGCTTTGCAGGCACCAAAAACTACAAACAACAGTCGCAAACTATGCCGCTCCTGCCGGAGTCCGAAGTCCCTGCAGCCTAAGAAGTGGATTTCCTGACTTCTCCAAGGCCATCGTGAGTCCCCAGCGAAGCTGAGGCCAGTGGACCCCAAGAGTAATGAGGAACTGCGACCCCTGGGTAACGTGCACTATTGTCGAGTGCAACCCCTCACAACATTCCCCGAACTTGTGCTTTGGACCACACGTGGTCCCAGCCTCCAGCAGGAATCCCTCCTAAGATCAGAGGCCTACCACGTCCCGAGTGACCGTGGGCCCCTGTGAGAGAATCCTCCCGAGGCGTCTTTACGATCCCTCGCCAGCCGGCTTGCGGGTCCCCAGAAGACTTTCCAAAGAAACCAAAGGGCTCCCCTGGTTGCTCCAGGCCTGCCCTGACTTACCCTCGCTGGGTGAGTTCCACAGACCTTGCTGGTCTGCGCCATTGTCTCTTCACACTTTCCCCGAGACTTGCGGTTACCAAGGCTTGTTGGCTCCGATCAAGTTGCCGACACCGCAGTAATCCGCAGACATCGTGGGACATGCCAAACCCAGCTCCTGGTCGTCGACGACGGCTCCTGGACCTCGTGGCTGAAGAGTCAAGGCAACCACGGACGACCTGAATCTTACGACGACGGTGGGCATCCATCTTCCTTGCCCCGAGTCACTGCCAAGTGACTTTGAACACTGTCCCCTCTGCTTTCAGGTCTTCCATCTTCCGAATCCAGGCTTGGATTCCTCCGGACACTTCTCCTGTCGCCGCAAGCAGCAAGTCTTCACTGGCTCCCATTGAAAACGACGCCGCGACCCAACACCAAAGAACACCTATGCACCCGGCTCCCCTGGGTGAGGTAACTTCAGCACTAAGTTGCTCTTGTGGGTGTGGGCCCTAGAACTACTTACCCTGTAAGTGACTTGCTTGTAGCTTCCCTAGAAGTGTCCTAAAACTCTAACTTTCTAAGTGCGACAATTGCGCTGACTCGTACAGGGTTCGCGCCTGTGTTAGACACACCGCGTCCATCTCCTTTGTAACACTATCTAAAACTGTATCCTTCGACTCGTACGGAGTCCGATCGGTGTTCGCCTCGAACACACAAAGGGCCTGTAACTCTGAGTTCTCTGTCGCACTGACTCGTACCTGGTTCGCGTCTGTGTTAGACACACCGCGTCCAACTCCCTTGCAATACCATCTGTAACCGCGTCCTTCGACTCGTACAAGGACCGATCGGTGTGTTCGCCTTGAACACGCAAGGGACCTTTAACATTGATCTTTCAATTGCGTCTGAGTGCATAGACTCGTACAGGATTCGCATTGGTGCCAGGTCACCGCGTCCGTCCCCTGTGGGTCTCCTACAACTACCTGGGGTAGTTCTTGGGGGTCCCTCGATTCTAGATGCCCTAGACCTAGGTCTAGCAAACTAAGATTGTAACATTCAATTGTGCTAAATTTATCCTGATAATATTTGACTTGTACATATGTCCTTGACTTCTAATCTCATAAAGAGATTAGTAGAGAGTTGTTAATAATAAATACATATATATTTGATATATATACCTGTGTGGTGTCTTTTCATTTGGTGATTCAAGAGATTGTGTGGTAAAACAAGCTGCTTTACATTCCTTCAAGACTTAGCCTGAAGGCTGCTCTCCACAGCTACAACTAGGATAGCTTTCTATAAAGGTTGTCTTAAACCTATCTACCATAAGAGTCGAATTGTTCTGGTGCAAGGTGTCCACTTTAATTAGTGAACAGCATATACCAGGCCAACTTCTCACAGACACAAAGTGTCCCTTTCTAAATTTCAATATTGTCGACATGAGGTCACCTATTGAGGTCACCTACTGTCGAAGGAGGATCGGAAACTAACTCCTGAGCGTATTAATGCCGTAGTTAACATGCCTGTTCCAAAGACCCAAAGGGATGTACGAGCCTTCATTGGTATCACTTCCTTCAGTGCTCAGGGGACTATCTCAGTCCCCTGAGCACCAAGGCAGATGAGAAAGGTATCATTGGAAAGGGGAGGACCCCCCCTTTCCAACGATGCCCCTCACTAGTGGATCCCTGCTTGGGGATTGCTGCAGGAGGGCGATCCCCAAGCAGGGATCCACCCACTAGACACCAGGGAGCGGAAAGCGGCCCCTTGGGCAAGGGCCTTTGCTCCCCCCAAGGTTTCAGGGCATATTCAGTCTTTCTGCCCCCCCCCCGGGGCAGATGGGGCAATAGCCCCCAATCTAACTCCCCGGGGGGCAGAATGCACACTAGGCACCAGGGATTTTTTTAATGCAAATTTAGGGGTGAGGGCTGCCCAAAATGGGCATGTCATGCCCCCACCCCCCAAACAAACCGGACAGTCTTTCTGCCCCCCGGGGGGCAGATTGGGGTTATTACCCCTTATCAGCCTCCGGGGGGACAGAAAGCCCACTAGACAGCAGGATTTGGTTTTTTTTATACAAGAGGGAATGAGCAAGACCATGCCCCCAACTAAATTATATACCAAACAGTCTTTAGGGGCATATGGAGGTATTAGCCCCCTATATGCTACCCGGGAGGGGGGGGAAGAAAGCCCACTAGGCACCAGGGATTATTTTTTTTAATATGTAGGGTTGGGGGTTGCCCAAAATGGGCATACCAATGCCTCTGCCCACCTAAACACAAGTGGGACAGACTTTCTGGGGTTGTTACCCTTGATCTGCACCTCGGGGCAAAAAGCCCACTAGACACCAGGGATTTTTTTTTTATATAAAGGAGGGGTGGGGGCTGCCGACAATGGGCATGGCAAGGCCTCCACCCCACATAAATGAGGACCGAAGTCTTTCTGCCTCCTCTGGGGGTAGGTGAGGCAATAGCACTGATGTGCACCCCCGGGGGGGGGCAGGAAACCTAACCACACAAGTGAGGTACCATTTTTATCAAGAGGCTTGGAGGAATGCTGGGTGTGTGGAAGTTTGTGTCTCCCCACAGATTCCAAAACTTTCCATCACAGAAATGTGAAGAAAATGTGTTTGCAAGGGATTCTGGGTAACAGAACCTAATGACAGCCACACAAGTCACCCCATCCTGGATTTCCCTGGGTGTCTATTTTAAAAAAATGTACAGGTTTGCTAGGTTTCCTTAAGTGCCAGCCGAGCTAGGGTCCAAAATCTACAGCTAGGCACATTGCAAAAAAAGGGTCAGATTTCACTGGAAAAATGTGATGTGTCCACATTGCGTTATGGGGCATTCCCTGTCGCGGGTACAGAGCCCATCCACACAAATTAGGTACCATTTTTATCGGGAGATGTGAAGGAATGCTGGGTGGGTAGAAGTTTGTGGCTCCCTGCAGATTCCAGAACTTTTCGTCAGAGAAATATGAGGAAAATGTGGTTTTTTTGGACAAAGTTTGAGGTTTGCAAGGTATTCTGGGTAACAAAACCTGGTGAGAGCCACACAAGTCACCCCATCCTGGATTTCCCTGGGTGTCCAGTTTTCAAAAATATACAGGCTGAGGTAGGGTTCAAAATCCACAGCTACACACATTTAAAAAAAATGGTCAGATTTCACTGGAAACATTTTATGTGTCCATGTTGCGTTTTGGGGCATTTCCTGTCACGAGCACTAGGCCTACCCACACAAGTGAGGTGCCATTTTTATCAAGAGACTTTGGGGAATGCTGGGTGGGTGGAAGTTTGTGGCTACCCACAGATTCTAGAACTTTCTATGACAGAAATGTGAGGAAAATGTTTTTTTTTTTACCTTGTTTGAGGTTTGCAACGGATTCTGGGTGACAGAACCTGGCGAGAGCCACAAAAGTCATCCTATCCTGGATTACGCTGTGTGTCTAGTTTTGAAAAATGTACAGGTTTCCTAGGTTTCCCTAGGTGGCGGCTGGGCTAGGTTCCAAAATCCACAGCTACGAACATTGCAAAAAAAAGGACAGATTTCACTGGAAAAATTTTGATGTGTCAACATAGCGTTTTGGGGCTTTGCTGTAGTGGGCACTAGGCCTAACCACACAAGTGAGGTACCATTTCTATCAAGAGACTTGGAGGAATGCTGGGTGTGTGGAAGTTTGTGGCTCCACAGAGATTCCAGAACTTTCCATCATAGAAATGTGAAGGAAAAGTGGTTTTTTTTGCAAAGTTTGAGGTCTGCAAGGGATTCTGAGTAACAGAACCTTCAAAGAGCCACACAAGTCACCCCATCCTGGATTCCCCTGGGTGTCTGGTTCTCAAAAATGTACAGGTTTGCTAGGTTTCCATAGGTGCTGGCTGAGCTAAGATCCAAGATCCACAGCTAGACACATTTCAAAAAAGGGTCAGATTTCACTGGAAAATTTGATGTGTCCACGTTGCATTTTGGGGCATGTCCTGTTGCAGGCACTAGGCCTACCCACACAAGTGAGGTACCATTTTTATCAGGAGACATGGAGGAACGCTGGATGTGTAGAAGTTTGTGACTCCCCACAGATTCCAGAACTTTCCATCACAGAAATATGAGGAAAATGTTTTTTTTTTTTACAATGTTTGAGGTTTGCAAGGGATTCTGGGTAACAGAACCTGGTGAAAGCCACACAAGTCACCCCATCCTGGATTTTCCTGGGTGTCTAGTTTAAAAAAATGTACAGGTTTGCTTGGTTTGCTTAGGTACTGGCTGAGCTAGGGTCCAAAATCAACAGCTACCCACATTTCAAAAAAAGGGTCGGATTTCACTGGAAACATTTGATGTGTCCATGTTGCGTTTTTGGGCATTTCCTGTCACGGGTACTAAGCCTACCTACATAAGCGAGGTACCATTTTTATTGGGAGACTTGGGGGAATGTTGGATGGGTGGAAGTTTGTGGCTCTCTGTAGATTCCAGAACTTTCAATCATAGAAATGTGAGGACAATGTGTTTTTTTGACAAAGTTTGAGGTGTGCAAGGGATTCTGGGTAACAGAACCTGGTGAGAGCCACACAAGTCACCCCATCCTGGATACCCCTGGGTGTCTAGTTTTAAAAAATGTACAGGTTTGCTAGGTTTATCTATGTGCCGGTTGAGCCTACAAGTCCTATACATCCCCGCAACCAGAAGAGTCCAGCCGACGTAACGGTATATAGCTTTCAAAAATCTTCAATACTTGAAAGAAGTTACAGGTGAAAACATAGGCACAAATGGCTGTTTTTTCCACACAATTTCAATATTTTTTTATTTCATCTGATACTTTCTATAGGAAAACCTTGAAGGATCAACACAAACAACCTCTTGCTGAATTTAAAATTCTGTCTACTTTTTAGAAATGCATAGCTTTCCAGGATCCATTATTGGTTTCACACCCATTTCTACCACTAACTGGAAGGAGGTTGAAAGCACAAATATTAGGAAAAATAGGCTATGTCCCACTAAAATGCCAAAACTGATGTAAAATTTTGGTTTTCCGGCAAAAGTCTGCCTGATCCTGAAAGCTGGTGATTGTAGCACCGCAAACCCTTCATTGATACCATTTACGGGGGAAAAAATAGACACTTCTTTCTGCAGCACTTTGTTCCCCCAAAAAATAAAAAGGTAGCTGTATTTTGGCTAATTTCTCCGTCCCCTCCAGGGGAATCCACAAACCCTGGCTATCTTTAGAATCCCCATGATGTTGGAAGAAAAGGACGCAAATTTGGCGTGGATATCTCATGTGGACAAAAAGTTACAGGGGCCTAAGCGCCAACTACCCCAGATAGGCAAAAAAGGCTTAGCACAGGGGGGAAGGCCTAGCAGCGAAGTGGTTAAGTACGAGTGCTGGCCTGATCAGGCTGCTGGAACACTCCATTTTAATTTTTTTGTCAATTCGTTTGTTTGTTAACCATGTTTGCAAAATGTTTTAATTTTTAAAAAAACATTGCCTACTTAATATGGATAGACCCATTTACTGCCAGTGACTGTTTAACTTTGCAGCTTTCTTAATATAAACGTTCTGCAAAAGTTCCTCCAACTAAGCCTTTATTCGATTGCTACATTTTCACACAGTCACTAAGGGCAAAGTTATTCTGTGGTCACAACAGATCCAAATTAGAAACGACATTGTTTGCCCAGCGTGCACACATGAACAGAACTGCTTCCAGGCTCTCCGGAAGATGATGATTCAAACCCAGGCACAAGCCCTGGGTCCCAAAAAAATCATTTACCTATAGATCACTGTCTGCTCTAAGTTTATATACTTCCACCTCAATACTCAAACACTTATTGCAACAACCTATTATCTGTTAGTTTCCCTCAGCTGCGTGGGCTGGGGTAGAAGACACAGTCGGTTCCTATTACACCCTCCAGGGCTATTGTAACAGAAGAATGCTGGATATTTCTGCTTTCAGGGGTGTTTTGAGGGAAAAGCTTTCACTCTGTGTTAATGTCAGAACATGGCGATACTTTTAAGCTTCCTGAAATGTTACAGCAACACTGCATTTGGCACAAAGGCGTGAATTTCTCTTTCTGCTCACATTTATTATATCTTTAGGCATGTGGTGAAAGAATGACTGTACGGTTAATGTTTGCTCTCAACCTACTCCACCGTCTCTCTTTTGTGCCTAAAGGCGGGTTAGTCAGCAGTGTGCGCTTTATAAAATAAATTAAGCGCACTCAATTTGGGGCTTCAAAAGTGCAGTGTCAATCACCAGAGAACAGGGAAGTGGGCAGGCTATAGGGGCACAGCGGAGCACATCTCTCAAAAATCCTAGATCTGGAATTGTTTTTTTCTCAAGGCTTTACTAATTATTGTGTACACTACAATGCGGTGTAGTGCACGCTAAAGTTAATGATGGAGGCTGCCACTTCTGTGTCTGCAAGCTTCCCTCAGCAGCTCCAACACCACTTCAAGCTACCTGACACTGCTCCCAATGCTGCAAGCTTCCACACGTTCCTCACTTATGCAAGCTTTCCTCGGCTGTCCCAACACCACTTCAAGCTACCTGACACTGCTCCCAATGCTGCAAGCTTCCACACGTTCCTCACTTATGCAAGCTTTCCTCGGCTGTCCCAACACCACTGTAAGCTACCTGACACTGCTCTTAATGCCCGAGCTTCCACAGGTTCCAATTTTGGCTTGATATAACCTTACACATGTTCAGGAATTAAACTAAAATTGAACCACCCAGGATAATGTGCTGCATGGCTAAACACTTCTGAGGTCCAAAAGGCGAGACCTACTGGCAATGCCAATGGTTGTTTTACAATAGCAGCGTGTAGCACAGAAAACAGTGATCTCTTTGCATGCCCACATCATGCAAAAAAAGTCTGATTTAGAAAACAATGCCAAAGCAGAAGCATTTGGGCCCAAAGAAAGGCACTTTAATGTAACTAAATAAGCACCTCCTTGTAATGAAGACAGGGTCTATTCTTATTCGTATAACATCTATTTTCAATGCAAAGAAAAACCTAGTTTTAATATTCAGAGTACACCTCTTGCCGCTATGCAAACAAGTTGCCATTTTCTGCAGAAACAGCTCTTTACTAAAGTGCATCTCTTTTGAACATTTGAAAAGGATCCATTTTTAATTGAGGTGTTTTGATTATTAGTTCCGGTATCCCCGCCTAACCTTCCCCAATTTGGGCACAAATGCTTGGCACAGCGATAAGATGATAAAATACAGGTTCTCCCTCCACAAATGATGGTGTGTGTCGCATCCCTCTAAAAAGTTGTTCCTTGATGCCTTTCAAGTCACCTTTAACAGGGCAAGTAGGAAAGTGCCCTTTTTGTATGGTCATCCCCATACTTTTTGCCCAAATGCTGATGGTTATGACTGAGCCTGCACTGGAGCCTGCTAACCAGGCCCCACAGCCAGTGCTCTCTCGCTAAAACTGATACATGTGAAATGGTAACCCCAATTGGCAAGGATTTTAACCACCTTATAAGCCCCTGATAAATGGTACCAGTGATACCCAGGGCATGGGTGGTAAAGTGGTCACCAGGGTCTCAAGCACTGTTTGTGCCACCCTGAGTGACCCAAGTAAACAGATGACTGCAGTCCTGCCATGGCAAACTACACAAGCAGTGCAAACTGCTCAAACTCGACTTTTGCCCTCCCTGTGTGTGGTAAGTTCAAAACACTATTTTTAGTATATGCCAGTCACCCCTAAAGAAGCCTCCTGAGCCCAGGGCGCAGGGTGCATTATATTAAAAGTTTGGACATAGAAGTGTAAACATATATGCCTTTATAGTAGCCCCTTTCCATTAAGGGCTACTATAAGGATCAGGGGGCCATAGGATAACATTGTCTGGCACCGGGCACCCCGAGGTTGCCAGCTCCATTGTGGTGCCACTGAAACATGTCATGTTTGGTATCAAACAACTTGTCTCATCACCCCAGATATGATTCCAATGTCGGGTTTGATGTGACATGCACCCAGCTACCTTAGAGGTTGCCCACCTGGTTGCCCTAGCCTTTCCTGTACCCTGGCTTACAGCCCACAGCTGCTGCTGCCAAGACAGGAATCTGACCCCCTGCGAGGAGGTCTGGTCAGGAAGGAAGCAATGCCTCCTTACCTGACAGGATGACTACTGAAGTGACACATCAAGGAGGTGAACTTCAAAGCTTACACAGCCGTTGATATGCATCCAGACTGCCTCCCAAAGGAGTAACCAACCATTCCCCTGTCCCCAGGCACATTTGCACCCAGACAGGTGGGAAAATTATGTAGTCAGGAGGTTTACACCCGCAGAATGCTAGCCACACCCCTAGGGTGGGCTAACTGGTCTGTACAGCCAAATAAGGTTTCTGACATATTTAAAAGTGGTAGAATACAGGGTTTTGGGTAGCAAAGACAACACATGCCCCCAGATGCGGTCACCTAATGGACAGTTTTTGCTGCTGGGGCTAGGCGCCCATTGGCTACTTGCACCCACACCCCTAACACCCCGAAATCTAGGATTTATGGGGCATCTCTGGCACCAGAGCCCCAGTTCTGATTCGAATTGCAACAGATGACAAAGTAAAGACCCAAGTCTGCAACTATAGTACCTGCACAAAACAAAGGCGCAGTACTGTGCACCTGTGGCAACCACCCTGCAACTGAACAACTGGGACTAGTCCCGGAACAAATACCATCTCTGTCAGACAGAGCAATCCCTTTGAGAGCCAAAGGCAACTCCAGATTCCCTTGGACTAGTGGCACTAGTCCCCTGCAGCCTGGAGGTAAAAGCACATTCCTAGAACCAAAGAATCACTGACCATTGGGCCCATCGAGGGATCGCCCAAAAGTAGATGGTCCAGTGCATTCTGGGAAATGTAGTCCTGGCCTGCAGCACGTTTCAGGTGGCTACCATTTTCCACTGACCCTCCAGACGTCGAAATATCTTCATGCTGACCTTACCTCTGCCGAGGCTTGTTGGTGGCCAATTTGGCTACCACTACCCTCACTTGATGCTGCAACCCGAGGGAACTCCACAGCACCTTCAACCAACCACCTCAGTGGTCCTGTTGTCAACTTTTTGCATCCGTTTCTTCACCAGCACAGTCTAAGACAAAGGTCTTTAAACTGGGGGGCAGGCCCCCCTGGGGGGGCCTTAAGTGATCTCGGGGGGGGGGCCTCCAGTCTCCGGCCAAGAGAAGCATCATGCTTTGCTTTAAGTGTTAAAATATGAGTGGCTGTAGGTCCCCTCGTAATGGGCCATCGATAAACAACTTTTGGCATTTTTATCCTGACTGAGAGTGTCTGTAAAATGGGGTAACAGAGCTTAACTGCAATGTTTAAATATGTTTAGACATATTTAAACATTGCCAATTTAGCAGAATAATTGTGTAAATATTGTATTGAGGGGGGACCTGAGGATTTTTTTTTCCTTTTTTTTTTTACAAGGGGGGCAGCATTAGGAAGTTTGAAGACCATTGGTCTAAGCGGTAAAGCCAACTCCCCTGTGGCTCCCACTTTAGCAACAGGGACAGCCAGAGCAACCCTGCACCCGGGCCCTACAAGCCTGGTAAAATCCTGCTTATTGTCGAGGCCTGGTCCTGGGACCCGCATCACGTTAACCCCCAAGTGGGTCTATACAACTAGACCTGCAAGTGACCGATTGTCACTAGTGCTTTTTCTGATTGACAGCAATGTTAAAATTCTGAAGTTTTGATTTTCACTGATTTAATTTTCTTTCTAAAATCCATAACTCCAGTTATACTCAGCCGATTGTCTTCGTTTTGATGTCTACATTTATATAAAAATCTTCTGGATGTTTATAAATTGGTGTTGGATTTCTTTCGAGTTATGTCAATTACTTATCGTCCATGTTGGTACTCTGAAATGCTTAACACATGTTCCTGTAGTAAAGCCTGACTGCTCTGTGCCACGCTATCAGGACTGAGCTATGGATTTATTAGTGTGAATCCAAAGGACCTATATTGGGGTATTGTGAGAGTATTGCATGGTGAAGCCTAATCAGTCTACTGCATTATACTCCACTTTCCTACATTGGTGTCACAGCTGTGGGATCCCGAACTTGTGTTTCGCAGTACCACTTGGTCATGTGATTTTTGCACAAGGAATCTGCTATTGGCCTTAGACTCAAAAATTATTTTTTTGAGTTTTTTTCGAAATACTTTAATTTGGAATTTCAGGGCCCTGTTTAGACCCCCATTCCAAAAGCAAATGTAAAAGACTGAGGGCACGATTCACAGCCGTAATCTGAGACGAAAGTCTAACTTTACGACTTTCTGTATTCACAAAGGGCATTTACGAGTAGTAAAGTTAGACCAAAAGTCTAACTTTACTACTATTAAAGTTAGACTTTTGGTCTAAGTTTAGACCAAAAGTCTAACTTAGACCAAAAGTCTAACTTTACTACTACTAAAGTTAGACTTTTGGTCTAAGTTAGACTTTGGTCTAAACTTAGACCAAAAGTCTAGCTTTAGTAGTAGTAAAGTTAGACTTTTGGTCTAAACTTAGAACAAAAGTCTAACTTTACTACTCGTAAATGCCCTTTGTGAATACCGAAAGTCGTAAAGTTAGACTTTCGTCTCAGATTACTTCGGTGAATCGGGCCCATAGAAATTCATGAAAAAGTTTTAAAGTTTTTGCAAAGTTTTAAAAAGGTCCCAACGTTCAGTTAAAAGGTTAGGCACTATGGGGGCTGACAAGAATCTCGACCTGCCTATCATCCCAACTCTGCAGATCAGTGATCTAAGAGTTCTGTACAAAGCTAGGGGCATTACCTCTAGAGCAGAGGTCTTCAATCTGTGGGGCGCGACCCCCAGGGGGGCCCTGGAGGCATGCGAAAGGGGTCGTGCTCTTCATTTGCTAAAAGGAAACGTCCCAGGTGGTTAATTCCGGTAGTTAAAATGCTTTCCCTGGAGTGTTGTTATTCAGGGACTCTCCTGTGTTGGGAAATCGAAGCCAGGCAGACAGCTAAACACACCTTTCTGCCAGTGTGTTGCTGGCCTGAAAGAAATGCAAATGTGCACAACGAGTTAATCTGCAAATGTAAAAGATTTGCAGATTAACTCGTGCATCATTTTCATTTCTTTCAGGCCAGCAGCACACTGGCAGAAAGGTGTGTTTAGCTGTCTGCCTGACTTTGATTTCTCAGGAGAGTGCTGTTGCAGTTACTTGATCAAATCACTTGAAGCTTTTTGAGTGGTAGTGCACAGAGTTAATTAAGCTGTGAAGTGCTTACTTTTTAATTGTTGTATTTACATAGCGCTTACTATCCCTGAGAATGTGTTGAAGGGACAGTTATGTAAAACAAATTGCATTACATAGGGTCTGGATATTACTAAAATCTATGGGCCTCATTTACAATGAAATGGTGTAGGGCAGCTCTGCAAGTATTTTTGCTGCGCTGCCCTATGCCAATTCAAAAGGGCAGGAATGGACTGTATTTATAAGATATGGTGCATTTCTGTCCTTCCTACCAGCACACAATTTGGTGCCTAGCGCCAACGCAGGCACCCTTGCACCATGGTGCAAGGGTGTCTGCATTGTTGGCAGGATTGTTTTTGTGCAAGAAGGCACACCTTCCTGCGCAAAAACAACCCATGGAAGCTTTTCCTCTTTCTATGTGTGCTACACATAGAAAGAGGAAACAATTGAGGAGAAATAAAGATATGTCTCCTCGTTAAGCATCCCCTGGGGCAGCGTACAATTTTGACGCATCCTCAGGTTTATAGATCTTTGTAAATCTGGGAATGTGTCAAAACCCATAGGAAAAGCCACTGCAACGCCTATGGAACACCCCCTGACACAGTGTAAGGTAACGCGTCAACTTGTGCTGCATTGCCTTACACCATATCTAGGAGGCCATGAAAAAACCCACGCAAAGTGACTTTGCGTGGCCTCCTAGATATGGGTCTGTACTCTGCGCAACCAAAGCGTCGTAAAAAATGACTCACCGGCAGCGCAAGGAGCTTCTATTGTTGCTTATTTCTATATTTGGGTGTTAAACTGCTACAAATAAGGTGCAACCACAGATTGACCGTTTCTCTGGAGAACATTTATGGTTGTCCATGATAAGGAGTACCAGGTTCTAGAAATTTTTGTAGGGAGGGGGTCCATACGCCTAAAAAGTTTTGATAGGGGGGTCTCGGCATCAAAAAGTTTGAAGACCACTGCTCTAGAGTAACAGCTAAAAGGGAGGACCTGGAAACAGCCCTTAGCTCCAATGAGAAAGATAAATTACAGAGGGAGGGCCATTCCTCAAAAGAAGACCCTGAAGAAGATGAGGCTGATGCCCTAGTCCAAATTGATGTTGATGGGGAAGAAGGTGAAAACCAAAACTCTCCATCCTTTCCCAGACCCCCTTCACCAGCAGGAAGTTACAGACATCACTCTAGCAGACCCCTACTGGTAAGGTGGTAGTAAAACTTAGGGAAAAGCTTGGTCTTCTCTCGCTAGAGGAGAAAAAGATTTAACTCAAGGAAAGGAGACTGGCCCTTGAAGAAAGAAGGGTCAAGGAGGGGTTGAAGCCCAAAGATAATGGTGGCTGCAATTTTAATAGGGAAAAGTTGAAACTTTTGACACTAAGATCCTCAGAGGGATTGTCCCAAAGTTGAATGATGGTGACGATATTGACAAATGGTTTGCAGCTTTTGAGAGTGCCTGCAAAATGAGGAGGATGGGTCACCAGAACTGGGGCTCTCTATTGAGGGAGTTATTCTCATTGAAGGGCAGACAGACTTCTGACTGACCCTTAATGAGGATGTGGCTGAGTCCTATAAGCATATGTAGGAGACCTTGATAGAAGGATTTAGACACACCATAGAAGAGTACAGAGTCAAATTCAGGGACACCTATAAAGGTTAAAACCAGACATAGGTGGACTTTGTAGACTCCTCTGTCTAAGCACTAGAAGGCTGGATAAAAGGCAATGAGGTGAACACGTATGATGGGCTATATAATTTAATTATAAAAGAGCACATTTTGACTAATTGTACAACAGGGAAATTGCATCAGCATTTGGTGAATTCCAAGTTGTCTTCTCCCAGACAGCTGGGGCTGATAGTTGACAAATGGGTAAGAACCAGGGTGTCCAGAAAGACCCCTGGTGGGAGTGACCATTAAAGGGTACTCAGACGTCCCAGCAGGGGAAAGATGTGAGCAACAACAAAGATAAAAAGAAGTTCTCAAAAGGCCCTCAAAGTTCCTCTTAGGAGGATGGGCCTGACACTCTCCCCAGACCAAAGATAGGGGTTATCAAGGTAAGTATTGGGACCCTGCAAAGGCTTCTGGGGTATGTCATGACTGTCATCCACCAGGACATAAGAAAGGATATGCAGCACGCTCCAAAATGTCCCCCAGTGGTGGACAATCTAAGGGATTGGCTAGCATAAGAGTGGGGATGGAAGTGTACTATGGAGAGGCTAGAGGCTACACTGAAGCTACTTTAGTTTCCCTGGGTAGGGTGATATTGAAGCGCTGGCTGTCTTACCTCCAAGCATGGAGAAGTATAAACAAAGGCCAAAGATCAATGGGACTGAAGTAGAGGCTCTGATGGACACAGGTGCCAGTGTCACCATGGTGGTTTCCCCAGACCAAATGATACCTGGTATAGTCACCAGGTAACCATTACTGACAGTGAGACTAAGCTCCATCCATTGGCCTTGGTAAGTTTACAATGGATAGGGGTTACTGGCCCAAAGAAGGTGGTTGTGTCCCATACCATCCCAGTGGAGAGTATGTTGGGAAATGATCTGAAAACTTCTGCTTTGGCAGAAGTGGAAAAGGAGGTTCATGCCGAAACACTGGGTCTCCCTAAGTGAGTGTGTGTGACAACAAGAGCACAAGCAGCACAACAGGGAGGTCATGGGAGCTTGGAGCCTGAAACAATAGACCAAGGCTACCAGCACACAAGAAAGGGCAAGAAGTATGTTAAGTTAGCTTCAAAGAGGTCACAGTACCAGGGTAAGACTTCTCCTAAGGAAGATGTCATGGTGCCGGAGAAAGGGGCTGCAGTTAAAGGAGTCTGGCCTGATCTGGCAGAACTCCTAAGTGCAGGGGGGCCTCCAGAGAGGACCTAGTCCAAGGGCAAAATGTAATGCCCAACTCTTGAAGGCCTTGGAAAGCAAGCTACAAGGCACAGGGTCTACTTTGAAGATGAGATTTTGTACACTGAGACCAGGAACCACAAAGCAAGGGCAGCCAGGAGAGTGGTGGTTCCCCAAGTATACAGAGAGTTCATTCAGATCTTAGCACATGACATCTCCCAGCTGGACATCTGGGGCAAACCAAAACCTGGGACAGGTTGGTTCCCCATTTTTATTGGCCCCAGATGTCTGAAAAAGTGAAGGAGTTTTGTCACTCCTGTGTCACCTGTCAGGCCAGTGGCAGGGGGACAACCAAAGGCTCCCTTAATTCTACTTCCAGTGGTTGGGACTCCCTTTGA
Source organism: Calotriton arnoldi (assembly GCA_963921515.1). Classification (NCBI taxonomy): domain Eukaryota; kingdom Metazoa; phylum Chordata; class Amphibia; order Caudata; family Salamandridae; genus Calotriton; species Calotriton arnoldi. The sequence continues at coordinate 300,991 of CAWUFW010002311.1, forward strand.
GAGGGTAGGGATTGACATTGTTGGTTCCCTTGACACTCAAACTGCATCTGGGAACAGATTAATTCTAGTGTTAGTGGATCATGCCACTAGGTACCCAGAGGCAAACTTCCCTCAGGACTGTCACTGCCCATGCAGTGGCAAAGGCCCTCCTTGGTATCTTTACCAGAGTAGGGTTTCCTAAAGAGGTTGTATTTGGTAGAGGGATACGTTTTTATGTCTGCATACCTAAATGCTATGTGGGATGAATGTGGTGCAAGCTACACGTTTTCCACCACCTATCACCCCCAGACAAATGGTTTAATTGAGAGATTCAACAAAACCATGAAGGTCATGATAATGGACCTCCCCGAATATCTCAGAAGGAGATGGGTTGTCCTGTTACCTTGCCTATTGTTTGCATACAGAGAGGTGCCAGAGAAGGGGGTTGGCTTTAGCCCCTTTGAACTTCTGTTTGGCCATCCTGTAAGGGGTCCTCTAAGTTTGGCGAGGGAAGGCTGGGAAAAACCTCTGAATGAGCCCAAACTGGACATAGTGGACTATGTACTGGGCCTGCATTTATGCATGGCTGAGTACATGAAGAGGGCAAACATGCATCTGGAGGCCAGCCAGGAGCTTATCAAGCATTGCTATGACCAAAAGTCCGCATTGGTTGAGTACCAACCAGATCAGTAGGTTTGAGGTGTTGCAGCCTGTGGCTCCCAGGGCCCTTCAGGACAAGTAGACTGCCCCCTATGCCATTTTGGAGAAGAAGGGGGAAGTCACCTACTTGGTAAAGTTAGGCACCCCTAGTAGTCATCACAAAGTTCTCCATTTAAATTGCCTAAAGCCACACCAGGACAGAGCTGGCATGGCCATACTCATGGTCACTGATGGAAACCAAGAAGAGGAAAGTGAACCCCTCCCTGACCTACTGTCAAGCAGCCCAAAAGATGGTTCAATAGAGGGTGTTATTTTATCAGACTCTCTTACTGCACTACAGCAATCTGTTTGCAGGCAAATCCTCAGCTAGTTTGCTGAGCTCTTTTCTTTGACCCCTGGTCAGACAACATGGTGTGTCCATGATGTGGACACTGGTGACAACCTCCCTGTCAAAAACATGGTTTACAGACTGCCTGATCATGTCAAAGTTTGCATCAAGGCCGAAGTCAGCAAGATGCTAGAGCTAAGGGTGATTAAACCCTCTGACAGTCCCTGGGCCAGCTCAGTGGTACTGGTCCCCAAACCTCACTAAAAAGGTGCAAAACGAGAGATGAGGTTTTGTGTGGATCACAGGGGTTTAAATGCAGTCACTAAAACTGATGCACACCCCATACCAAGAGCAGATGAGCTCATTGATAAGCTGGGCGAAGCCATATTTTTGTATACCTTTGATTTAACATCAGGGTATTAGCAAATTGTACTCACCAGGGAGCAAATGAGATATCAGCATTTCCATCCCCTAATGGCCACTTTCAATTCAAAGTGAGGCATTTTGGCCTGAAAAATGCACTGGGCACTATCCAAAGATTGGCGACTCAAGTTCTTTCAAGTCTGGACAACTTTGATGCAGCATATCTGGATGATATTGCTGTATTTAGTCCCACCTGGGATGATCACCTGGTCCACCTAATGGAAGTACTACAGGCCCTGCAGCAGGCAGGCCTAACTATCAAAGCCAGTAAGTGCCAGATAGGGCAGAGTTCTGTTGTTTACTTGGCCCCCCTTGTAGGTAGAGGCCCAGTGCAACCTCTCCAACCCACAATAGAGCCCATTCTGGAGTGGGAGGCCCCTAAAACCCAAACCCAAGTCCGGGCTTTCCTTGGCTTGACTGGGTATTACAGGAGGTTTATGAAGAGGCGTGATACCATTGTGGCTCGTCTCACTGAGCTCACCTCCAAAAAGCAGCCTAAGAAGGTAATCTAGACCACAAGATGCCAAAAGGCCTTTGACACCCTGAAAGAGCTATGTGCTCAGCACTGTCCTGAAGGTACCAGACTATGGAAAGGAGTTCATTGTCCGAACAGATGCTTCGGAACATAGGACTGGGGCAGTGTTGTCACAAACAAATGATGAGGGCCAGGCTCAGCCAGTTGCCTCTATCAGAAGGCGACTCTTCCCTAGAGAGCAGCGTTGGTGTGCCATTGAGAGGGAAGCCATTGCTGTGGTTTGGTCCCTAAAGAAGCTGAGACCATACTTGTTTGGGGCTCACTTCAAGGTTCAAACCAACCACATTCCTCTCAGATGGCTGATGCAGATGAGAGGAGAGAACCCAAAGTTATTGAGGTGCTCCATTTCCCGCAGGGATATGGACTTTTCAGTGGAACACAGACCAGGGACTGACCATACCAATTCAGATGGCCTTTCCAGGTTTTTCCACTTAGACGATGAATGTAGGAAAGTAGGATCTGCTTTTATGGTTACCCCCACTTTTTGCCTGGTGTTATGCTGTTTCTGACTAGTCTGACTGGGATCCTGCTAATCAGGACCCCAGTCTCTGTGCGTCTTCCTTAAATTGGTTATGGTGAGTACTTAGGTACATCCCAGATTGGCTACTGGTGTACCATTATAAGTCCCTAGTATATGGTACTGCGGTGCCCAGGACATAGGTACACCAGGGGTCTCCCATGGGCTGCAGCATGTATTATGCAACCCATGAGAGACCACTCAAATTGTGACTACAGGCCTGTCATTGCAGCCTGTGTAAGATGGTGCTAGAACCACTTACGACAGATATAAGTTTCTTATATCTGAGGTCACTGCACTTAAAACCTATAAGTCACCCCCAAGGCAGGCCTTTCAATCCTGAAGGCAGGCCTTTCAATCCTGAAGGCAGGGTGCTTGGTTCTAAGTGTGAGGGTGCCTCTGCATGAGCAGAACACCCGTACGACCTAACTAGTCTATTCTCCCAGGTTGTAAGTGCATCAGCCATTACGATATATAGAGTGGCCATGCCTCATTAACCCCTTCGCTGCTACGCCTTTCCCCCCCTGTGCTAAGCCTTTTTTGGGCTATTTGGGGTAGTTCGCGCTTAGGCCCCTGTAACTTTTTGACCACATAAGGTATTCACGCCAAATTTGCGTCCTTTTCTTCCAACATCATGGGGATTCTAAAGGTACCCAGGGTTTGTAGATTCCCCTGGAGGGGACCCAGAAATTTGCCAAAATACAGCAAAATTTTAGGGTTTTTTTGAAAAATGGGAAAAAAGGGCTACAGTTGAAAGCGTCTGTTTTTTCCCCTGCACATGGTATCAACAAAGGGGTTGTGGTGCTGAAATCACCATCTTCCCAGATTTCAGGGACAAGCAGACTTTTGTCAGAAAACCAAAATGTTTTACACAGTTTTGGCATTTTTCTGGGACGTAGCCTATTTTTGCTATTTTTTGTGATTTCAACCTCCTTCCAGTTAATGGTAGAAATGGGTATGAAAGCAATAATGGATCCTGGAAAGCTATACATTTTAGAACAGTAGACAAAATTCTGAATTCAGCAAGGGGTCATTTGTGTAGATCCTTCAAGGTTTCTTTATAGAAACTAACAGTTAAATATAGGAAAAATTGAAAATTAGTTGAAAAAAGCAGCGATTTGTGTCAACGTTTTCACCTGTAACTTTTTCTAATTATGACAGCTGTTTGAAAGCAATATGCCGTTACATTTGCTGGACCTTTCTGGTTGTGGGGATATATAGGACTTGTAGGTTCACCAAGAACACAATGAACCCAGAGCCAATAACTGAGCAGCGTCTTGCAATGATTTTTTATTATGTACCGGGTATATAGCAATTATTTTGGGAAAATGTATACATGGAAAAATCGGTATGAAAGACACCTATGTATTTCTGAAATGGGAACAACATATAGAGTTTAGAAACAGTAGATATTTGCACATTTCCGAAATTGGGAGTACCCATACTAGCATGAGAATTATAGGTCATTTTTCAAAATGACTTCTTTTTTACACATTGTCTTTCATTTGGAAGGCAGAAATGCCTCGAAAGTCAATAGGTAATAACAGTTGCTCTACAATTCTGAGTTACCCTAAGTCTCCTGATAAAAATGGTACCTCACTTGTGTGGGTAGGCATAGTGCCCACGACAGGAAACGGCTCAAAACGCAACGTGGACACACCACATTTTCACAATGAAAAATGACCCTTTTTTTTCAAAGTGCCTAGCTGTAGTTTTTGAACCCTAGCTCTGCCGGCACCTATAGAAACCTAGCAAACCTATACATTTTTGAAAACTAGACACGCAGGGGAATCCAGGATAGGGTGACTTGACTGGCTCTCACCAGGTTCTGTTACCCAAAATCCATTGCAAAACTAAAAAATTGTCAAAAAAACACATTTTCCTCACATTTCTGTGGTGGAAAGTTCTGGAATCAGAGTGGATCCACAAAATTCTACCCACCCCGCATTCCCCAAAGTCTTCCGAGAAAAAAAGTACCTCACTTGTGTGGGTAGGCCTAGTGCCCGCGACAGGAAACAGCCCAAAACGCAACGTGGACACACCACATTTTCACAGTGAAAAATGACCCTTTTTAGCAAAGTGCCTAGCTGTAGTTTTTTAACCCTAGCTCTGCCGACACCTAGGGAAACTTAGCAAACCTATACATTTTTGAAAACTAGACACCCAGGGAATCCAGGATGTGGTGACTTGACAGGCTCTCACCAGGTTCTGTTACCCAGAATCCCTTGCAAACCTAAAACATTATTTTTAAAAAACACATTTTCCTCACATTTCTGTGGTGGAAAGTTCTGGAATCTGCGTGGATCCACAAAATTCCACCCACCTTGCGTTCCCCAAAGTCTTCCGAGAATAATGGTACCTCACTTGTGTGGGTAGGCCTAGTGCCCGCGACAGGAAACGGCCTAAAACGCAACATGGACACACCACATTTTCACAGTGAAAAATTACCCTTTTTTTGCAAAGTGCCTAGCTGTAGTTTTTGAACCCTAGCTCTGCCGGCACCTAGGGAAACCTAGCAAACCTATACATTTTTGAAAACTAGACACCCAGGGGAATCCAGGATGGGGTGACTTGACTGGCTCGCACCAGGTTCTGTTACCCAGAATCCCTTGCAAACCTAAAACATTGTAAAAAAAAACACATTTTCCTCACATTTCTGTGGTGGAAAGTTCTGGAATCTGCGTGGATCCACAAAATTCCACCCACCCCGCATTCCCCAAAGTCTTCTGAGAAAAATGGTACCTCACTTGTGTAGGTAGGCCTAGTGACCGCGACAGGAAACGGCTCAAAACACAACGTGGACACACCACATTTTCACAGTGAAAAATGACCCTTTTTTTGCAAAGTGCCTAGCTGTAGTTTTTTAACCCTAGCTCTGCCGGCACCAAGGGAAACCTAGCAATCCTATACATTTTTGAAAACTAGATACCCCGGGGAATCCAGGATGGGGTGACTTGACTGGCTCTCACCATTTTCTGTTACCCAGAATCCCTTGCAAACCTAAAGAATTGTAAATAAAACCACATTTTCCTCACATTTCTGTGGTGGAAAGTTCTGGAATCTGCGTGGTTCCACAAAATTCCACCCACCCCGCATTCCCCAAAGTCTTCCGAGAAAAAAAGTACCTCACTTGTGTGGGTAGGCCTAGTGCCCGCGACAGGAAACAGCCCAAAACGCAACGTGGACACACCACATTTTCACAGTGAAAAATGACCCTTTTTTAGCAAAGTGCCTAGCTGTAGTTTTTTAACCCTAGCTCTGCCGACACCTAGGGAAACTTAGCAAACCTATACATTTTTGAAAACTAGACACCCAGGGGAATCCAGGATGTGGTGACTTGACAGGCTCTCACCAGGTTCTGTTACCCAGAATCCCTTGCAAACCTAAAACATTATTTTTAAAAAACACATTTTCCTCACATTTCTGTGGTGGAAAGTTCTGGAATCTGCGTGGATCCACAAAATTCCACCCACCTTGCGTTCCCCAAAGTCTTCCGAGAATAATGGTACCTCACTTGTGTGGGTAGGCCTAGTGCCCGCGACAGGAAACGGCCTAAAACGCAACATGGACACACCACATTTTCACAGTGAAAAATTACCCTTTTTTGCAAAGTGCCTAGCTGTAGTTTTTGAACCCTAGCTCTGCCGGCACCTAGGGAAACCTAGCAAACCTATACATTTTTGAAAACTAGACACCCAGGGAATCCAGGATGGGGTGACTTGACTGGCTCGCACCAGGTTCTGTTACCCAGAATCCCTTGCAAACCTAAAACATTGTAAAAAAAACACATTTTCCTCACATTTCTGTGGTGGAAAGTTCTGGAATCTGCGTGGATCCACAAAATTCCACCCACCCCGCATTCCCCAAAGTCTTCTGAGAAAAATGGTACCTCACTTGTGTAGGTAGGCCTAGTGACCGCGACAGGAAACGGCTCAAAACACAACGTGGACACACCACATTTTCACAGTGAAAAATGACCCTTTTTTGCAAAGTGCCTAGCTGTAGTTTTTTAACCCTAGCTCTGCCGGCACCAAGGAAACCTAGCAATCCTATACATTTTTGAAAACTAGATACCCCGGGGAATCCAGGATGGGGTGACTTGACTGGCTCTCACCATTTTCTGTTACCCAGAATCCCTTGCAAACCTAAAGAATTGTAAATAAAACCACATTTTCCTCACATTTCTGTGGTGGAAAGTTCTGGAATCTGCGTGGTTCCACAAAATTCCACCCACCCCACATTCCCCAAAGTCTTACGAGAAAAATGGTACCTCACTTGTGTCGGTAGGCCTAGTGCCCGTGACAGGAAACGGCTCAAAACACAACATGGACACACCACATTTTCACAGTGAAAAATGACCCTTTTTTTGCCAAGTGCCTAGCTGTAGTTTTTTAACCCTAGCTCTGCCGGCACCAAGGGAAACCTAGCAAACATATACATTTTTGAAAACTAGACACCCAGGGGAATCCAGGATGGGGTGACTTGACTGGCTCTCACCAGGTTCTGTTACCCAGAATCCCTTGCAAACCTAACAAATTGTCAAAAAAAACACCTTTTCCTCACATTTCTGTGGTGGAAAGTTTTGGAATCTGCGTGGATCCACAAAATTGCACCGACCCCGCGTTCCCCAAAGTCTTCCAAGAAAAATGGTACCTCACTTGTGTGGGTAGGCCTAGTGCCCGCGACAGGAAACGGCCCAAAATGCAACGTGGACACACCACATTTTCACAGTGAAAAATGACCCTTTTTTTGCAAAGTGCCTAGCTGTAGTTTTTGAACCCTAGCTCTGCCGGCACCTAGGGAAACCTAGAAAACCTATACATGTTTGAAAACTAGACACCCAGGGGAATCCAGGATGGGGTGAGTTGACTGGCTCTCACCAGGTTCTGTTACCCAGAATCCCTTGCAAACCAAAATAATTGTCAAACAAAACACATTTTCCTCACATTTCTGTGGTGGAAAGTTCTGGAATCTGCGTGGATCCACAAAATTCCACCGACCCCGCGTTCCCAAAGTCTTCAGAGAAAAATGGTACCTCACTTGTGTGGGTAGGCCTAGTGCCCGCGACAGGAAACGGCCCAAAACGCAACGTGGACACACCACATTTTCACAGTGAAAAATGACCCTTTTTTGCAAAGTGCCTTGCTGTAGTTTTTGAACCCTAGCTCTGCCGGCACCTAAGGAAACCTAGCAAACCTATACATTTTTGAAAACTAGACACCCAGGGGAATCCAGGATGGGGTGACTTGACTGGCTCTCACCAGGTTCTGTTACCCAGAATCCCTTGCAAACCTAAATATTGTCCAAAAAAACACATTTTCCTCACATTTCTGTGGTGGAAAGTTCTGGAATCTGCGTGGATCCACACAATTCCACATACCCCAGGTTCCCCAAAGTCTTACGAGAAAAATGGTACCTCACTTGTGTGGGTAGGCCTAGTGCCCGTGACAGGAAACGGCTCAAAACACAACGTGGACACACCACATTTTCACAGTGAAAAATGACCCTTTTTGCAAAGTGCCTAGCTGTAGTTTTTTAACCCTAGCTCTGCCGGCACCAAGGGAAACCTAGCAATCCTATACATTTTTAAAAACTAGATACCCAGGGGAATCCAGGATGGGGTGACTTGACTGGCTCTCACCAGGTTCTGTTACCCAGAATCCCTTGCAAACCTAAAAAATTGTCAAAACAAACACATTTTCCTCACATTTCTGTGGTGCAAAGTTCTGGAATCTGCGTGGATCCACAAAATTCCACCGACCCCGCGTTCCCCAAAGTCTTCCAAGAAAAATGGTACCTCAATTGTGTGGGTAGGCCTAGTGCCCGCAACAGGAAACGGCCCAAAATGCAACGTGGACACACCACATTTGCACAGTGAAAAATTACCCTTTTTTGCAAAGTGCCTAGTTGTAGTTTTTGAACCCTAGCTCTGCTGGCACCTAGGGAAACCTAGCAAACCTATACATTTTTGAAAACTAGACAACCAGGGGAATCCAGGATGGGGTGACTTGACTGGCTCTCACCAAGTTCTGTTACCCAGAATCCCATGCAAACCTAAATAATTGTCAAAAAACACATTTTCCTCACATTTCTGTGGTGGAAAGTTCTGGAATCTGCATGGATCCACAAAATTCCACCCCCGCGTTCCCCAAAGTCTTTCGAGAAAAATGGTACCTCACTTGTGTGGGTAGGCCTAGTCCCCGCAACAGGAAACGGCCCAAAACGCAACGTGGACACACCACATTTTCACAGTGAAAAATGACCCTTTTTTTGCAAAGTGCCTAGCTGAAGTTTTTGAACCCTAGCTCTGCCGTCACCTAGGGAAACCTAGCAAACCTATACATTTTTGAAAACTAGACACCCAGGGAAATCCAGGATGGGGTGACTTGTCTGGCTCGCACCAGGTTCTGTTACCCAGAATCCCTTGCAAACCTAATAAATTGTCCAAAAAAACACATTTTCCTCACATTTCTGTGGTGGAAAGTTCTGGAATCTGCGTGGATCCACAAAATTCCACTGACGCCGCGTTCCCCAAAGTCTTCCAAGAAAAATGGTACCTCACTTGTGTGGGTAGGCCTAGTGCCCGCGACAGGAAACGGCCCAAAACGCAACGTGGACACACCACATTTTCACAGTGAAAAATGACCCTTTTTTTGCAAAGTGCCTAGCTGTAGTTTTTGAACCCTAGCTCTGCCGGCACCTAAGGAAACCTAGCAAACCTATACATTTTTGAAAACTAGACACCCAGGGGAATCCAGGATGGGGTGACTTGACTGGCTCTCACCAGGTTCTGTTACCCAGAATCCCTTGCAAACCTAAAAATTGTTCAAACAAACACATTTTCCTCACATTTCTGTGGTGGAAAGTTCTGGAATCTACGTGGATCCACACAATTCCACCTACCCCAGGTTCCCCAAAGTCTTACGAGAAAAATGGTACCTCACTTGTGTGGGTAGGCCTAGTGCCCGTGACAGGAAACGGCTCAAAACACAACGTGGACACACCACATTTTCACAGTGAAAATGACCCTTTTTTTGCAAAGAGCCTAGCTGTAGTTTTTAACCCTAGCTCTGCCGGCACCAAGGGAAACCTAGCAATCCTATACATTTTTAAAAACTAGATACCCAGGGGAATCCAGGATGGGGTGACTTGACTGGCTCTCACCAGGTTCTGTTACCCAGAATCCTTGCAAACCTAAATAATTGTCAAAACAAACACATTTTCCTCACATTTCTGTGGTGGAAAGTTCTGGAATCTGCGTGGATCCACAAAATTCCACCGACCCCGCGTTCCCAAAGTCGTCCAAGAAAAATGGCACCTCACTTGTGTGGGTAGGCCTAGTGCCCGCAACAGGAAACGGCCCAAAATGCAACGTGGACACACCACATTTGCACAGTGAAAAATGACCCTTTTTTTGCAAAGTGCCTAGCTGTAGTTTTTGAACCCTAGCTCTGCCGGCACCTAGGGAAACCTAGAAAACCTATACATGTTTGAAAACTAGACACGCAGGGGAATCCAGGATGGGGTGAGTTGACTGGCTCTCACCAGGTTCTGTTACCCAGAATCCCTTGCAAACCAAAAAAATTGTCAAACAAAACACATTTTCCTCACATTTCTGTGGTGGAAAGTTCTGGAATCTGCATGGATCCACAAAATTTCACCGACCCCGCGTTCCCCAAAGTCTTCCGAGAAAAATAGTACCTCACTTGTGTGGGTAGGCCTAGTGCCCGCGACAGGAAACGGCCCAAAACGCAACGTGGACACACCACATTTTCACAGTGAAAAATGACCCTTTTTGGCAAAGTGCCTTGCTGTAGTTTTTGAACCCTAGCTCTGTCGGCACCTAAGGAAACCTAGCAAACCTATACATTTTTGAAAACTAGACACCCAGGGGAATCCAGGATGGGGTGACTTGACTGGCTCTCACCAGGTTCTGTTACCCAGAATCCCTTGCAAACCTAAACATTGTCCAAAAAAACACATTTTCCTCACATTTCTGTGGTGGAAAGTTCTGGAATCTGCGTGGATCCACAAAATTCCACCCACCCCGCGTTCCCCAAAGTCGTCCAAGAAAAATGGCACCTCACTTGTGTGGGTAGGCCTAGTGCCCGCAACAGGAAACGGCCCAAAATGCAACGTGGACACACCACATTTTCACAGTGAAAAATGACCCTTTTTTGCAAAGTGCCTAGCTGTAGTTTTTGAACCCTAGCTCTGCCGGCACCTAGGGAAACCTAGAAAACCTATACATGTTTGAAAACTAGACACCCAGGGGAATCCAGGATGGGGTGAGTTGACTGGCTCTCACCAGGTTCTGTTACCCAGAATCCCTTGCAAACCAAAATAATTGTCAAACAAAACACATTTTCCTCACATTTCTGTGGTGGAAAGTTCTGGAATCTGCGTGGATCCACAAAATTCCACCGACCCCGCGTTCCCAAAGTCTTCAGAGAAAAATGGTACCTCACTTGTGTGGGTAGGCCTAGTGCCCGCGACAGGAAACGGCCCAAAACGCAACGTGGACACACCACATTTTCACAGTGAAAAATGACCCTTTTTTGCAAAGTGCCTTGCTGTAGTTTTTGAACCCTAGCTCTGCCGGCACCTAAGGAAACCTAGCAAACCTATACATTTTTGAAAACTAGACAGCCAGGGGAATCCAGGATGGGGTGACTTGACTGGCTCTCACCAGGTTCTGTTACCCAGAATCCCTTGCAAACCTAAATATTGTCCAAAAAACACATTTTCCTCACATTTCTGTGGTGGAAAGTTCTGGAATCTGCGTGGATCCACACAATTCCACATACCCCAGGTTCCCCAAAGTCTTACGAGAAAAATGGTACCTCACTTGTGTGGGTAGGCCTAGTGCCCGTGACAGGAAACGGCTCAAAACACAACGTGGACACACCACATTTTCACAGTGAAAAATGACCCTTTTTTTGCAAAGTGCCTAGCTGTAGTTTTTTAACCCTAGCTCTGCCGGCACCAAGGGAAACCTAGCAATCCTATACATTTTTAAAAACTAGATACCCAGGGGAATCCAGGATGGGGTGACTTGACTGGCTCTCACCAGGTTCTGTTACCCAGAATCCCTTGCAAACCTAAAAAATTGTCAAAACAAACACATTTTCCTCACATTTCTGTGGTGCAAAGTTCTGGAATCTGCGTGGATCCACAAAATTCCACCGACCCCGCGTTCCCCAAAGTCTTCCAAGAAAAATGGTACCTCAATTGTGTGGGTAGGCCTAGTGCCCGCAACAGGAAACGGCCCAAAATGCAACGTGGACACACCACATTTGCACAGTGAAAAATTACCCTTTTTTTGCAAAGTGCCTAGTTGTAGTTTTTGAACCCTAGCTCTGCTGGCACCTAGGGAAACCTAGCAAACCTATACATTTTTGAAAACTAGACAACCAGGGGAATCCAGGATGGGGTGACTTGACTGGCTCTCACCAAGTTCTGTTACCCAGAATCCCATGCAAACCTAAATAATTGTCAAAAAAACACATTTTCCTCACATTTCTGTGGTGGAAAGTTCTGGAATCTGCATGGATCCACAAAATTCCACCCCCGCGTTCCCCAAAGTCTTTCGAGAAAAATGGTACCTCACTTGTGTGGGTAGGCCTAGTCCCCGCAACAGGAAACGGCCCAAAACGCAACGTGGACACACCACATTTTCACAGTGAAAAATGACCCTTTTTTGCAAAGTGCCTAGCTGAAGTTTTTGAACCCTAGCTCTGCCGTCACCTAGGGAAACCTAGCAAACCTATACATTTTTGAAAACTAGACACCCAGGGAAATCCAGGATGGGGTGACTTGTCTGGCTCGCACCAGGTTCTGTTACCCAGAATCCCTTGCAAACCTAATAAATTGTCCAAAAAAACACATTTTCCTCACATTTCTGTGGTGGAAAGTTCTGGAATCTGCGTGGATCCACAAAATTCCACTGACGCCGCGTTCCCCAAAGTCTTCCAAGAAAAATGGTACCTCACTTGTGTGGGTAGGCCTAGTGCCCGCGACAGGAAACGGCCCAAAACGCAACGTGGACACACCACATTTTCACAGTGAAAAATGACCCTTTTTTTGCAAAGTGCCTAGCTGTAGTTTTTGAACCCTAGCTCTGCCGGCACCTAAGGAAACCTAGCAAACCTATACATTTTTGAAAACTAGACACCCAGGGGAATCCAGGATGGGGTGACTTGACTGGCTCTCACCAGGTTCTGTTACCCAGAATCCCTTGCAAACCTAAAAATTGTTCAAACAAACACATTTTCCTCACATTTCTGTGGTGGAAAGTTCTGGAATCTACGTGGATCCACACAATTCAACCTACCCCAGGTTCCCCAAAGTCTTACGAGAAAAATGGTACCTCACTTGTGTGGGTAGGCCTAGTGCCCGTGACAGGAAACGGCTCAAAACACAACGTGGACACACCACATTTTCACAGTGAAAAATGACCCTTTTTTTGCAAAGAGCCTAGCTGTAGTTTTTTAACCCTAGCTCTGCCGGCACCAAGGGAAACCTAGCAATCCTATACATTTTTAAAAACTAGATACCCAGGGGAATCCAGGATGGGGTGACTTGACTGGCTCTCACCAGGTTCTGTTACCCAGAATCCCTTGCAAACCTAAATAATTGTCAAAACAAACACATTTTCCTCACATTTCTGTGGTGGAAAGTTCTGGAATCTGCGTGGATCCACAAAATTCCACCGACCCCGCGTTCCCCAAAGTCGTCCAAGAAAAATGGCACCTCACTTGTGTGGGTAGGCCTAGTGCCCGCAACAGGAAACGGCCCAAAATGCAACGTGGACACACCACATTTGCACAGTGAAAAATGACCCTTTTTTTGCAAAGTGCCTAGCTGTAGTTTTTGAACCCTAGCTCTGCCGGCACCTAGGGAAACCTAGAAAACCTATACATGTTTGAAAACTAGACACGCAGGGGAATCCAGGATGGGGTGAGTTGACTGGCTCTCACCAGGTTCTGTTACCCAGAATCCCTTGCAAACCAAAAAAATTGTCAAACAAAACACATTTTCCTCACATTTCTGTGGTGGAAAGTTCTGGAATCTGCATGGATCCACAAAATTTCACCGACCCCGCGTTCCCCAAAGTCTTCCGAGAAAAATAGTACCTCACTTGTGTGGGTAGGCCTAGTGCCCGCGACAGGAAACGGCCCAAAACGCAACGTGGACACACCACATTTTCACAGTGAAAAATGACCCTTTTTGGCAAAGTGCCTTGCTGTAGTTTTTGAACCCTAGCTCTGTCGGCACCTAAGGAAACCTAGCAAACCTATACATTTTTGAAAACTAGACACCCAGGGGAATCCAGGATGGGGTGACTTGACTGGCTCTCACCAGGTTCTGTTACCCAGAATCCCTTGCAAACCTAAACATTGTCCAAAAAAACACATTTTCCTCACATTTCTGTGGTGGAAAGTTCTGGAATCTGCGTGGATCCACAAAATTCCACCCACCCCAGGTTCCCCAAAGTCTTACGAGAAAAATGGTACCTCACTTGTGTGGGTAGGCCTAGTGCCCGTGACAGGAAACGGCTCAAAACACAACGTGGACACACCACATTTTCACAGTGAAAAATGACCCTTTTTTTGCAAAGTGCCTAGCTGTAGTTTTTTAACCCTAGCTCTGCCGGCACCAAGGGAAACCTAGCAATCCTATACATTTTTAAAAACTAGACACCCAGGGGAATCCAGGATGGGGTGACTTGACTGGCTCTCACCAGGTTCTGTTACCCAGAATCCCTTGCAAACCTAAAAATTGTCAAAACAAACACATTTTCCTCACATTTCTGTGGTGGAAAGTTCTGGAATCTGCGTGGATCCACAAAATTCCACCGACCCCGCGTTCCCCAAAGTCTTCCAAGAAAAATGGTACCTCAATTGTGTGGGTAGGCCTAGTGCCCGCAACAGGAAACGGCCCAAAATGCAACGTGGACACACCACATTTGCACAGTGAAAAATGACCCTTTTTTGCAAAGTGCCTAGTTGTAGTTTTTGAACCCTAGCTCTGCTGGCACCTAGGGAAACCTAGCAAACCTATACATTTTTGAAAACTAGACAACCAGGGGAATCCAGGATGGGGTGACTTGACTGGCTCTCACCAAGTTCTGTTACCCAGAATCCCTTGCAAACCTAAACAATTGTCAAAAAAAACACATTTTCCTCACATTTCTGTGGTGGAAAGTTCTGGAATCTGCGTGGATCCACACAATTCCACATACCCCAGGTTCCCCAAAGTCTTACGAGAAAATGGTACCTCACTTGTGTGGGTAGGCCTAGTGCCCGTGACAGGAAACGGCTCAAAACACAACGTGGACACACCACATTTTCACAGTGAAAAATGACCCTTTTTTGCAAAGTGCCTAGCTGTAGTTTTTTAACCCTAGCTCTGCCGGCACCAAGGGAAACCTAGCAATCCTATACATTTTTAAAAACTAGATACCCAGGGGAATCCAGGATGGGGTGACTTGACTGGCTCTCACCAGGTTCTGTTACCCAGAATCCCTTGCAAACCTAAAAATTGTCAAAACAAACACATTTTCCTCACATTTCTGTGGTGCAAAGTTCTGGAATCTGCGTGGATCCACAAAATTCCACCGACCCCGCGTTCCCCAAAGTCTTCCAAGAAAAATGGTACCTCAATTGTGTGGGTAGGCCTAGTGCCCGCAACAGGAAACGGCCCAAAATGCAACGTGGACACACCACATTTGCACAGTGAAAAATTACCCTTTTTTTGCAAAGTGCCTAGTTGTAGTTTTTGAACCCTAGCTCTGCTGGCACCTAGGGAAACCTAGCAAACCTATACATTTTTGAAAACTAGACAACCAGGGGAATCCAGGATGGGGTGACTTGACTGGCTCTCACCAAGTTCTGTTACCCAGAATCCCATGCAAACCTAAATAATTGTCAAAAAAAACACATTTTCCTCACATTTCTGTGGTGGAAAGTTCTGGAATCTGCATGGATCCACAAAATTCCACCCCCCGCGTTCCCCAAAGTCTTTCGAGAAAAATGGTACCTCACTTGTGTGGGTAGGCCTAGTCCCCGCAACAGGAAACGGCCCAAAACGCAACGTGGACACACCACATTTTCACAGTGAAAAATGACCCTTTTTTTGCAAAGTGCCTAGCTGAAGTTTTTGAACCCTAGCTCTGCCGTCACCTAGGGAAACCTAGCAAACCTATACATTTTTGAAAACTAGACACCCAGGGAAATCCAGGATGGGGTGACTTGTCTGGCTCGCACCAGGTTCTGTTACCCAGAATCCCTTGCAAACCTAATAAATTGTCCAAAAAACACATTTTCCTCACATTTCTGTGGTGGAAAGTTCTGGAATCTGCGTGGATCCACAAAATTCCACTGACGCCGCGTTCCCCAAAGTCTTCCAAGAAAAATGGTACCTCACTTGTGTGGGTAGGCCTAGTGCCCGCGACAGGAAACGGCCCAAAACGCAACGTGGACACACCACATTTTCACAGTGAAAAATGACCCTTTTTTTGCAAAGTGCCTAGCTGTAGTTTTTGAACCCTAGCTCTGCCGGCACCTAAGGAAACCTAGCAAACCTATACATTTTTGAAAACTAGACACCCAGGGGAATCCAGGATGGGGTGACTTGACTGGCTCTCACCAGGTTCTGTTACCCAGAATCCCTTGCAAACCTAAAAATTGTTCAAACAAACACATTTTCCTCACATTTCTGTGGTGGAAAGTTCTGGAATCTACGTGGATCCACACAATTCCACCTACCCCAGGTTCCCCAAAGTCTTACGAGAAAAATGGTACCTCACTTGTGTGGGTAGGCCTAGTGCCCGTGACAGGAAACGGCTCAAAACACAACGTGGACACACCACATTTTCACAGTGAAAAATGACCCTTTTTTTGCAAAGAGCCTAGCTGTAGTTTTTTAACCCTAGCTCTGCCGGCACCAAGGGAAACCTAGCAATCCTATACATTTTTAAAAACTAGATACCCAGGGAATCCAGGATGGGGTGACTTGACTGGCTCTCACCAGGTTCTGTTACCCAGAATCCCTTGCAAACCTAAATAATTGTCAAAACAAACACATTTTCCTCACATTTCTGTGGTGGAAAGTTCTGGAATCTGCGTGGATCCACAAAATTCCACCGACCCCGCGTTCCCCAAAGTCGTCCAAGAAAAATGGCACCTCACTTGTGTGGGTAGGCCTAGTGCCCGCAACAGGAAACGGCCCAAAATGCAACGTGGACACACCACATTTGCACAGTGAAAAATGACCCTTTTTTTGCAAAGTGCCTAGCTGTAGTTTTTGAACCCTAGCTCTGCCGGCACCTAGGGAAACCTAGAAAACCTATACATGTTTGAAAACTAGACACGCAGGGGAATCCAGGATGGGGTGAGTTGACTGGCTCTCACCAGGTTCTGTTACCCAGAATCCCTTGCAAACCAAAAAAATTGTCAAACAAAACACATTTTCCTCACATTTCTGTGGTGGAAAGTTCTGGAATCTGCATGGATCCACAAAATTTCACCGACCCCGCGTTCCCCAAAGTCTTCCGAGAAAAATAGTACCTCACTTGTGTGGGTAGGCCTAGTGCCCGCGACAGGAAACGGCCCAAAACGCAACGTGGACACACCACATTTTCACAGTGAAAAATGACCCTTTTTGGCAAAGTGCCTTGCTGTAGTTTTTGAACCCTAGCTCTGTCGGCACCTAAGGAAACCTAGCAAACCTATACATTTTTGAAAACTAGACACCCAGGGGAATCCAGGATGGGGTGACTTGACTGGCTCTCACCAGGTTCTGTTACCCAGAATCCCTTGCAAACCTAAACATTGTCCAAAAAAACACATTTTCCTCACATTTCTGTGGTGGAAAGTTCTGGAATCTGCGTGGATCCACAAAATTCCACCCACCCCAGGTTCCCCAAAGTCTTACGAGAAAAATGGTACCTCACTTGTGTGGGTAGGCCTAGTGCCCGTGACAGGAAACGGCTCAAAACACAACGTGGACACACCACATTTTCACAGTGAAAAATGACCCTTTTTTTGCAAAGTGCCTAGCTGTAGTTTTTTAACCCTAGCTCTGCCGGCACCAAGGGAAACCTAGCAATCCTATACATTTTTAAAAACTAGACACCCAGGGGAATCCAGGATGGGGTGACTTGACTGGCTCTCACCAGGTTCTGTTACCCAGAATCCCTTGCAAACCTAAAAAATTGTCAAAACAAACACATTTTCCTCACATTTCTGTGGTGGAAAGTTCTGGAATCTGCGTGGATCCACAAAATTCCACCGACCCCGCGTTCCCCAAAGTCTTCCAAGAAAAATGGTACCTCAATTGTGTGGGTAGGCCTAGTGCCCGCAACAGGAAACGGCCCAAAATGCAACGTGGACACACCACATTTGCACAGTGAAAAATGACCCTTTTTTTGCAAAGTGCCTAGTTGTAGTTTTTGAACCCTAGCTCTGCTGGCACCTAGGGAAACCTAGCAAACCTATACATTTTTGAAAACTAGACAACCAGGGGAATCCAGGATGGGGTGACTTGACTGGCTCTCACCAAGTTCTGTTACCCAGAATCCCTTGCAAACCTAAACAATTGTCAAAAAAAACACATTTTCCTCACATTTCTGTGGTGGAAAGTTCTGGAATCTGCGTGGATCCACAAAATTCCACCCCCCGTGTTCCCCAAAGTCTTCCGAGAAAAATGGTACCTCACTTGTGTGGGTAGGCCTAGTCCCCGCAACAGGAAACGGCCCAAAACGCAACGTGGACACACCACATTTTCACAGTGAAAAATGACCCTTTTTTGGCAAAGTGCCTTGCTGTAGTTTTTGAACCCTAGCTCTGTCGGCACCTAAGGAAACCTAGCAAACCTATACATTTTTGAAAACTAGACACCCAGGGGAATCCAGGATGGGGTGACTTGACTGGCTCTCACCAGGTTCTGTTACCCAGAATCCCTTGCAAACCTAAACATTGTCCAAAAAACACATTTTCCTCACATTTCTGTGGTGGAAAGTTCTGGAATCTGCGTGGATCCACAAAATTCCACCCACCCCAGGTTCCCCAAAGTCTTACGAGAAAAATGGTACCTCACTTGTGTGGGTAGGCCTAGTGCCCGTGACAGGAAACGGCTCAAAACACAACGTGGACACACCACATTTTCACAGTGAAAAATGACCCTTTTTTTGCAAAGTGCCTAGCTGTAGTTTTTTAACCCTAGCTCTGCCGGCACCAAGGGAAACCTAGCAATCCTATACATTTTTAAAAACTAGACACCCAGGGGAATCCAGGATGGGGTGACTTGACTGGCTCTCACCAGGTTATGTTACCCAGAATCCCTTGCAAACCTAAAAAATTGTCAAAACAAACACATTTTCCTCACATTTCTGTGGTGGAAAGTTCTGGAATCTGCGTGGATCCATAAAATTCCACCGACCCCGCGTTCCCCAAAGTCTTCCAAGAAAAATGGTACCTCAATTGTGTGGGTAGGCCTAGTGCCCGCAACAGGAAACGGCCCAAAATGCAACGTGGACACACCACATTTGCACAGTGAAAAATTACCCTTTTTTTGCAAAGTGCCTAGTTGTAGTTTTTGAACCCTAGCTCTGCTGGCACCTAGGGAAACCTAGCAAACCTATACATTTTTGAAAACTAGACAACCAGGGGAATACAGGATGGGGTGACTTGACTGGCTCTCACCAAGTTCTGTTACCCAGAATCCCTTGCAAACCTAAACAATTGTCAAAAAAAAAACATTTTCCTCACATTTCTGTGGTGGAAAGTTCTGGAATCTGCGTGGATCCACAAAATTCCACCCCCCGTGTTCCCCAAAGTCTTCCGAGAAAAATGGTACCTCACTTGTGTGGGTAGGCCTAGTCCCCGCAACAGGAAACGGCCCAAAACGCAACGTGGACACACCACATTTTCACAGTGAAAAATGACCCTTTTTTTGCAAAGTGCCGAGCTGAAGTTTTTGAACCCTAGCTCTGCCGTCACCTAGGGAAACCTAGCAAACCTATACATTTTTGAAAACTAGACACCCAGGGGAATCCAGGATGGGGTGACTTGACTGGCTCGCACCAGGTTCTGTTACCCAGAAACCCTTGCAAACCTAAAAAATTGTCCAAAAAAACACATTTTCCTCACATTTCTGTGGTGGAAAGTTCTGGAATCTGCGTGGATCCACAAAATTCCACTGACGCCGCGTTCCCCAAAGTCTTCCAAGAAAAATGGTACCTCACTTGTGTGGGTAGGCCTAGTGCCCGCGACAGGAAACGGCCCAAAATGCAACGTGGACACACCACATTTTCACAGTGAAAAATGACCCTTTTTTTGCAAAGTCCCTAGCTGTAGTTTTTGAACCCTAGCTCTGCCGGCACCTAGGGAAACCTAGCAAACCTATACATGTTTGAAAACTAGACACCCAGGGGAATCCAGGATGGGGTGAGTTGACTGGCTCTCACCAGGTTCTGTTACCCAGAAGCCCTTGCAAACCAAAAAAATTGTCAAACAAAACACATTTTCCTCACATTTCTGTGGTGGAAAGTTCTGGAATCTGCGTGGATCCACAAAATTCCACCGACCCCGCGTTCTCCAAAGTCTTCCGAGAAAAATGGTACCTCACTTGTGTGGGTAGGCCTAGTGCCCGCGACAGGAAACGGCCCAAAACGCAACGTGGACACACCACATTTTTACAGTGAAAAATGACCCTTTTTTTGCAAAGTGCCTATCTGTAGTTTTTGAACCCTAGCTCTGCCGGCACCTAGGGAAACCTAGCAAACCTATACATTTTTGATAACTAGACACCCAGGGGAGCCCAGGATGGGGTGACTTGACTGGCTCTCACCAGGTTCTGTTACCCAGAATCCCTTGCAAACCTAAAGAATTGTCAAAAAAAACACATTTCCCTCACATTTCTGTGGTGGAAAGTTCTGGAATCTGCGTGGATCCACAAAATTCCACTCCCTTGCGTTTCCCAAAGTCTTCCGAGAAAAATGGGACCTCACTTGGGCCTAGTGCCCGCGACAGGAAATGGCCCAAAACGCAACGTGGACACACCACATTTTCACAGTGAAAAATGACCCTTTTTTTGCAAAGTGCCTAGCTGTAGTTTTTGAACCCTAGCTCTGCCAGCACCTAAGGAAACCTAGCAAACCTATACATTTTTGAAAACTAGACACCCAGGGGAATCCAGGATGGTGTGACTTGACTGGCTCTCACCAGGTTCTGTTACCCAGAATCCCTTGCAAACCTAAAGATTTTGTCCAAAAAAACACATTTTCCTCACATTTCTGTGGTGGAAAGTTCTGGAATCTGCGTGGATCCACAAAATTCCACCCACCCCAGGTTCCCCAAAGTCTTACGAGAAAAATGGTACCTCACTTGTGTGGGTAGGCCTAGTGCCCGCAACAGGAAACGGCTCAAAACACAACGTGGACACACCACATTTTCACAGTGAAAAATGACTAACCCTGGGCGTAGTTCGCGAAGTAGCGCTTCGCGAAGCTACGCAAAGTGAAGTTCGCACTACGCGAGCTTCACGTAGCACTACGCGAACTGTGTAGTGCGTGTTCGCAATGATTACACAGTGCCGGATGCTTGTCCGCACTGTGCAATCATTGAAAACGGCATCTTGCACAGTGCGAGCTAGTCTTTACTGCCGCTCGAGTAGATTTTTACTCGAGCGGCAGCTTCTCAACGCGGACTGGTAGTTTCTCATCGCGAGCGGTCGCGAGCAAACGCGACCACTCGCAATGAGAAACCTGACCTCCCCGCGTTGAGAATCTCGCCGGGAGGTTTATTTTCCACGCTCGCGATCGGCAACTTGTGTTGCTGATCGCGAACGAGGAATAAGTCTCGCCGGGATGTCATTTTGCTTGCTCGCGGTCGCCAACTTGACGTTGAGGACCGCGAGCAAGCAAAAAATGACCGCTGCACTACGCTACGCTACGCTACGCATGTTTGCACTGTGCTACGTGCAATTCGCGTTGTGCGAAGTAGCGCAAACTTCGCAAACTACGCGAGCGTAGCGTAGTTTTCCGCCCAGGCCTAAAAATGACCCTTTTTTTGCAAAGTGCCTAGCCGTAGTTTTTTAACCCTAGCTCTGCCGGCACCAAGGGAAACCTAGCAATCCTATACATTTATGAAAACTAAACACCCAGGGGAATCCAGGATGGGGTGACTTGACTGGCTCTCACCAGGTTCTGTTACCCAGAATCCCTTGCAAACCTAAAACATTGTAAAAAAAAACACATTTTCCTCACATTTCTGTCCTGAAAAGTTATGGAATCTGCGTGGATCCACAAAATTCCACCGACCCCGCGTTCCCCAAAGTCTTCCAAGAAAAATGGTACCTCACTTGTGTGGGTAGGCCTAGTGCCCGCAACAGGAAACGGCCCAAAATGCAACGTGGACACACCACATTTGCACAGTGAAAAATGACTCTTTTTTTGCAAAGTGCCTAGCTGTAGTTTTTGAACCCTAGCTCTGCTGGCACCTAGGGAAAACTAGCAAACCTATACATTTTTGAAAACTAGACAACCAGGGGAATCCAGGATGGGGTGAATTGACTGGCTCTCACCAAGTTCTGTTACCCAGAATCCCTTGCAAACCTAAAAAATTGTCAAAAAAAACACATTTTCCTCACATTTCTGTGGTGGAAAGTTCTGGAATCTGCATGGATCCACAAAATTCCACCCCCCGCATTCCCCAAAGTCTTCCGAGAAAAATGGTACCTCACTTGTTGTGGGTAGGCCTAGTCCCCGCGACAGGAAACGGCCCAAAACGCGACGTGGACACACCACATTTTCACAGTGAAAAATGACCCTTTTTTTGCAAAGTGCCTAGCTGTAGTTTCTGAACCCTAGCTCTGCCGGCACCTAGGGAAACCTAGCAAACCTATACATTTTTGAAAACTAGACACCCAGGGGAATCCAGGATGGGGTGACTTGACTGGCTCTCACCAGGTTCTGTTACCCAGAATCCCTTGCAAACCTAAAAAATTGTCCAAAAAAACAAATTTTCCTCACATTTCTGTGGTGGAAAGTTCTGGAATCTGCGTGGATCCACAAAATTGCACCGACCCCGCGTTCCCCAAAGTCTTCCAAGAACAATGGTACCTCACTTGTGTGGGTAGGCCTAGTGCCCGCGACAGGAAACGGCCCAAAATGCAACGTGGACACACCACATTTTCACAGTGAAAAATGACCCTTTTTTTGCAAAGTGCCTAGCTGTAGTTTTTGAACCCTAGCTCTGCCGGCACCTAGGGAAACCTAGCAAACCTATACATGTTTGAAAACTAGACACCCAGGGGAATCCAGGATGGGGTGACTTGACTGGCTCTCACCAGGTTCTGTTACCCAGAATCCCTTGCAAACCTAAAACATTGTCCAAAAAAACACATTTTCCTCACATTTCTTTGGTGGAAAGTTCTGGAATCTGCGTGGATTCACAAAATTCCACCCACCCCACATTCCCCAAAGTCTTACGAGAAAAATGGTACTTCACTTGTGTGGGTAGGCCCAGTGCCCGCGACAGGAAACGGCCCAAAACACAACGTGGACACACCACATTTTCACAGTGAAAATTACCCTTTTTTTGCAAAGTGCCTAGCTGTAGTTTTTGAACCCTAGCTCTGCCGGCACCTAGGGAAACCTAGCAAACCTATACATTTTTGAAAACTAGACACCCAGGGAAATCCAGGATGGGGTGACTTGATTGGCTCTCACCAGGTTCTGTTACCCAGAATCCCTTGCAAACCTAACAAATTGTCAAAAAAACACATTTTCCTCACATTTCTGTGGTGGAAAGTTCTGGAATCTGCGTGGATCCACAAAATTCCACCGACCCCGCGTTCCCCAAAGTCTTCAGATAAAAATGGTACCTCACTTGTGTGGGTAGGCCTAGTGCCCGCGACAGGAAACGGCCCAAAACGCAACGTGGACACACCACATTTTCACAGTGAAAAATGACCCTTTTTTTGCAAAGTGCCTAGCTGTAGTTTTTGAACCCTAGCTCTGCCGGCACCTAGGGAAACCTAGCAAACCTATACATTTTTGAAAACTAGACACCCAGGGAAATCCAGTATGGGGTGACTTGACTGGCTCTCACCATGTTCTGTTACCCAGAATCCCTTGCAAACCTAACAAATTGTCAAAAAAGACAAATTTTCCTCACATTTCTGTGGTGTAAAGTTCTGTAATCTGCGTGGATTCACAAAATTCCACCAACCCCGTATTCCCCAAAGTCTTTCGAGAAAAATGGTACCTTACTTGCGTGGGTGGGTCAAGTACCCACGACAGGCAAGGGCCCAAAACCTATTGAGGCGACATCAAATTTACCTATCACAAAGCAACCTGGTTTTGCAAGGGGGGTCCCATGAGTTTTTGGCCCGGGGCTCGGCGGCCATCTAGGGAAACCTACCAAACCCACACATTTCTGGAAACTAGACACCCGGGGGAGTCCAGCGAGGTATGGCTTGCGTGGGTCCCCCAACATTCTCCTACCCAGAATCCCCTGCAAACCTCAAATTTTGCTGAAAAAATCACTTTTTTCTCAAATTTCTGTGTGGGAAAGTTCTGGAATCTGCGTGGATCCACAAATTTCCTCCCACCCAGAGTTCCCCCAGGTGTCCCGATAAAAATGGTTCCTCACTCGCCTGGGTGGGTCAAGGACCCGTGACAGGCAAGGGCCCAAAACCTATTGAGGCGACGTCAAAATTACCTATCACAAACAAACCTGGTGTTGCAAGGGAGGTCCCATGAGTTTTTGGCCCGGGGCTCGGCGGCCATCTAGGGAAACCTACCAAACCCACACATTTCTGGGAACTAGACACCCGGGGGAGTCCAGCGGGGTATGGCTTGCGTGGGTCCCCCAACATTCTCCTACCCAGAATCCCCTGCAAACCTCAAATTTTGCTGAAAAAATCACTTTTTTCTCAAATTTCTGTGTGGGAAAGTTCTGGAATCTGCGTGGATCCACAAATTTCCTCCCACCCAGCGTTCCCCCAGGTCTCCCGATAAAAATGGTACCTCACTTGTGTGGGTAGGCATAGTGGCTGCAACAGGAAATGGCCCAAATCGTACTGTGGAGACTTCAAAATTACCTATAACAAAACTACCTGGTTTTGGGGGGGCACCTGGGGTTTTGGCCCTGGGCTCGGCGGCCATCTTGGGAAAGTACCAAACCCAAACATTTCTGAAAACTAGACACCTGGGGGAGTCCAATGAGGTATGGCTTGCGTGGATCCACCAACGTTTTCCTACCCAGAATGCAATGCAAACCTCAAATTTAGCTGAAAAAATCACATTTTCCACATATTTTCGTATAGAATCACCGTGCCGGCACAAATGTCCTACCTCACAGCGTTCCCCTGAGTCTCCCGAGTAAAATGATACCTCACTTGTGTGGGTGGGGCAAGGGCCTGTGACTGGGAAGAGCCCAAAACATAGGGATTAAGGTTATAGCACCGAGAATTCTAAGCGCTACATTTTTAAAAAAAATACGTTTTTAGCCAATTCTGCATTGGACAGCGCTTTCCCCATGGGTGGGTGCCATGACGGAGCGGTTCCGTCATGAGCACACGCCCACCGTGGCTCATGACGGAACCGCTCCGTCATGAGCACCGAAGGGGTTAAATGATGACCATCTCTAAACTGGCTGGAACGAACCCTGTCGTGTTTGGTATCAAACATGTTGGAATCATACCCCTACACCGTAAACGGTGTGGGAGGTATGATTCCATGCACTGTAAAGCTCCTCCGGGAGGCCCTCAGTGCTCCCAGTACCAGTCTTCTAGCCCTGACAGCACAACATGGCTGCTACTGACCAGAGACACGATTCTGCCCTCCTGCTGTTGAGCCAAGCTTGATCAGAGGAAGGCAGGGCAATAGATATCCTGTCACAGGGAGGTGTGACCACCTTCCAGACAGGACTTAGTGTATTTATACAGGGTGGGGGCACTTGCCAGCACCATTCAGTCTGCTTGAGGGGCACATTTGGTGCCCTCCTTGCATTCTCCAGTTCAAACCAGCTCAGGGAGCCATTGGCTCCCGCTCTGCCACGAAATTTGACAAAGGACATGGGAGTATCCTCCCCACTGTCCAATCCCTCCCCTGGCAGAGAACCCTGAATCATCCCAACCCTTTCCTTAGGGTACTTAAGGGCTTACCTGTGGGTGGGTCTCTAGATTCATTGTGGGACAAGATTCATATCAAAACACCACTTCATCTTCGACCGACTGGGCACTCTGGACTTCGCTGGACTTTGCTCTGGGCATCAAGACTGCAAATGGTAAGACTCCTGCTGCTCCTGGTCTCGTCGCCCTGCTCATCTGCTTCAACATCTGTGCCTGTGCTCCATACAGGATCCTTCCAAGGCCTGTGGGCATCCAAGACACCTGAAGGAATCTCCCTTGAAGAGAAGGAGTCACTTCCCTGCATCTGCAGGCACCGCAACAAAGCTGACTGGTCTGCTGATCCTAGGCTCCCACGGACTCTGAAAGGCTCAGCAACAAAGGTGGTGGTTCTTCACTTCTCCGAGGCCTGCCCTGTCCTCTCACCAAGTTTGAGGCCAGTATCCCTCGTCGGAGCCACAGGAACTGAACCCCTGTGCACCGCGTCGACTTGCCGTTGCAAAGGCTTGTTGACTCTCTTCCTCAGAGATCTTGGGGCTCCAAGTAGCCTTCACTGCAAGCACCTTCTGTGACCAAAATCTTTGTCCTCACCACATCTCTTGCACCGTGGGCCTGCATCTTTGGTGAGCTGCTCAAGGTCCTCGCGTGACTCCAGTGCCGCCGGCCTGTGAGTCCTCTTGAGGGTCTTATTTGCTTCCAGCAGGCTCCCCTGATTGCTCGGGCCTGCTATGATTCCCCAGTTCGTGGCGAGTCACCTGGCCCTTACTGGTCCCTACACTGCACCTTTTTTTGCTTTCCACAATGTTTACAGTTGCCAAGGCTTGTTGGTGCTCCCAACGGACACCGACCCCTCGACTCTGTACATCCGACGTGGGACAGCTCGCAAATGGCTCCTGGTCTTCCACAGCGTCGCCTGGTCCTCACAGCTGCAGCTCCAAGTTTACCGTCAACCCTCCTGCAACACCCGACATCGGTGGGCATTCGTCTTCCGTGCCTCCTGGTCCCTCCCATGTGGTATAGACTCTGTCCCCTATGCTTGCAAGTACTTCTCATCTTGAATCCACCTTTGGGTTCCACCGTACACTTTCCACTTCTTCACCAGCTGCATCTTCCTGAAGTCCTCCATTGAGTTCGACAGTGGTTTTCAATGCCACTTCGCATCTATGCACCCGGCTTCCCTGGTGTAGGTATCCTCGTTCTTAGGGTATCCACGGGTGGGGTGGCTCTCCAACCTTCTGTCTTCCATGAGGTTTCTTCAGGGTCCACTGGGAAGGGTCCTTCTTCTTTAAAGTTTCAACCGCGACTTACCCATTGACTTGAAATTGAGCCTGCGGACATGTTCCCACTCTGCACACAGCCTCCGTGGGATTCCTGGTTACTTACCTCGGGTGGTTCCTTGGGTCCCCAGCATTTCTAAGTCTTCTGGGTATAGTCTTGACGTGAGTCGTGGTTCGCATACTAGTATTTTATTATTTGGTTTGGTCCACCCCTGGTGACCACTGTATAAACGTGCTACTGACCTGTTTTCTTTGCAAGGTATTGTGTGCATTGTGTATATCTCCGGGCAGGAGATATTTGTATGTGTTACTGAGTGTCTTATAATAAATACATATTTTTATAAATACACTGTGGGGCATATTCTCAAGAACGTGTGATAACCATCGCAAAAGTAACTTAACGCAACCTTCAACATCGCAGTCTATCGCGGGAAATTTACGCCGTGTTAACCAAGTATTCACAACACGGCGGTACCATGCGATAGTCTCCAGATAACGCGTCAACTGAACGCGTTAAAATCAACACCACGCCGCAAAAATGCGAAACACCAACGCAAAAAAAGCTGCGATGAGGCCAATCGCGATACGAAAATCAGCGAAAACCAGCTACAGGCCTGCAATTCACACGCGTCAGGCGGGAACAATCACCATAAAAGTAGAAAAAAAACAGACAAACAAATGCCAAACAACAGCGAAGCACAATGGACGTTGCCGGAGCAAGTACGGAGGAGAACCAGAACCCCACAAGCCCCCCGGAGGACCATCCTGGGACTTCGGGGTCAGGGAAGGGCAAGGACAAGAAGAGTAGGAAGAAGCGGTTCAGTCCACAGGAAAACAGGATCCTGATAACGGAGGTGATAGAACACCATTGTTAGAAATGGGATCTCTGGTTGGCTAAGGCTTGCGCCACAGCCAGGCAGAGACCACCACTCTAGACAGGGCAAGGGAGTTACACGCCAAAGATAACCCCTGATCACCCCCTTGGTAGCTTGGCACGAGCAGTCAGGCTTATCCCGGAGGCCATGTGTAAAGCGTTTGCGCAACACACCCACAGCAACAACATACTAGGCACACCACAAAAAGGAACTCCACACAAGGTTATATATAAAAATAGCCTTTGTATTATCATAAAACACATTAGAATAGTACTCACATAATATACATCGTGCCACCTGGCACGGGGTCATATTTACAAGGGATTATTTACACCTGACAGGGCCAACTGGACCACTGTCAGAACCAGCACAAAGCTGAACTTAGTATAGGTAGTACTTATAATAAATGTAGAACACATCATGAACGTACAACCAGTAATCACTGGTAACCACTGTACTTAGCATCAGCCTGTACCATAAACTACATTATGCACAGTATCACATCAGGCGCGAATTACATTCTGCGCCAACCTCACCAGCATAAATACATTATGCAATCCTCTCATAAGTCTAAACCCATTAGACCCTAACCTCCTAAGTATAACTCACATTAGGGCGTAAAGCGCAGTAGAGAATAACTCACAACCTAAACGCATTAGGTAATAATAAAATCACAAGCATAAAAACATTATGCAAAACCTCATAATCATGACAGTACATTAGAGGTATAATACAGGGTGCGTAAATCATACTACATGATTACATTTCCTAGCACCCAAAATCACATCAGCACATAGATCAGATTAGGGCCTGGAGCCCTATAAACCTAACTGTCCCCCTGGCCAACTGGCCATCTCAAAGAGGGGCTCAAATGCCCTATGTCCCAAAAGTTCAGGGCGCGCTGCCTAAGCAGCGAACGTCAAGGGTGCGCAATCTGCGCAGGCCTAAACGTAGCAGCTGCCCACTACTTGCTGGGCAGCTGGGAAAGATAGGGGGCCAAGGAGTGCGTTCCACTCCTACCTCTAAGCCTGCCCCCAAACGTTGCAGCTGCCTGCGCGCTCGCAGGGCAGCTTGTGCGAACAACCTTAGCACTGGCACCATTGTGCCTCATGAGCCCTCTCAAGAACTCTGAATTCATTATGCCCAATCCTCAGCAGCTGCCCGCGCTGGTGCGGCGCAGCTGTGACCCTCAAATGCGGCATGGGCACCTCTGTGCCCTTGAGGTCCCCCCTGGGACTCTGTAGCCAGGGGAATGCGGCAAAATGCTGCAGCTGCCCACTGTCAGGCGGGGCAGCTGGGGCGGGAGCATGAGCACCGACAATATGCTCCGATCTGGGAGCAGATATACCCAACGTTGGAGCGGCCCGCTGCCAGACGGGGCCGCTCTGACTCCGTGCCCCACGGGCACCACAATACCCAAGAGCCGTCGCCCCCACGGAGCCCTACTCACCGGCTCTGGTCGGGGAAGGCTCTCTCTGTGCGTGTGCTCCTCTTCACCCGGTCCCCCTCCTGGGACCGGGACTTCACCATGGAGCCTGGAGGCTCCGTCACTTCTCTCTTCACCCGGGCCCCTTCCTGGGACCCGGGACTCGACAGCTGTGCCGGTGGAGGCGGGGTAGGCTCCCGTCCTCCACTCTTCGCCGGGGCTCTCTCCGGACATGGGAGCCCTGCCTACGAACAGGCACCAGCTCGCCTGACTTCCTGTGCGGCCGCGCTGGGATTGGCAGCCTCCCGCCAGCCGTGGCTTCCTCGGGACTTCCCTCAGGCCTCAAGAGGCCACGCCCACGTCCCAACAAGAGTTGCCTGAGTTCAGGGTCGCATTTGCAGCGGCCCGGCAGCGTTTCAAAAGCGGCTCGGGCTGCGGCAATGATTCTTCTGTGTCAGCAAAATGAGGGGTGGGCTCCCTCGCAACCAAAATCACCACGCAGGGTGGGCACCTGCACTTGAGATCTCATAAGCGGGGTGGGCACCCGCCGTCTTGAGCATCACGGGGGAATCCCTCGCATCGGGATTCCCTCCCACGAGGCGAACAGCCTTGTGCTGCGCAGCCCACGCTCCTCCTCAGCTGGGCAATTAAAGGATAGCGCTTCCAGGCGCTAGATGAAGCCAAAGTCCTGGGGCAAGGGGAATAAAGCAAATGGTCCCAAGAGTCCTTTAGGCATCAAGGAGGCAATGCAGGGCCCAGGGAGGCAAGCCCTCATGGCAGCCCCCCTGGGCCCCAACAGCAGCACGCCCCAGCAGGAACAGCACCCAAGACTGAACACTGAACATCTTCATGGGGTCACAGCCCCCTTCTTTTATACACCCTTTTCCCTTTGTGTAAAGGTGCAGGGCTGGGGAAAAACCAGACGCAACTGGTTTGGGGGAGCTTTGGAGCACTTTGTTTTGCTCAGCTCCTCTCTCCTTTCACAGGACAGGCTAGGGACATCAGACGCACCACAGGGGGTGGAGCCAGCATTGTGGAGGGAAGGCCCAGCCCTATTCAGGTCCCAGGTGCAACTCCTCCCTCCCATCTAGATGCAGATCTCTCTATTCAGCCCTGCGCTGACTCACCCTGCCCCTCCAGGAGCCACACACACCTCCCAGCCCCTGTCACTCACAAGCCAGACATGCAATTCACATCAGGCAGGCAGACACAGAGCCCACATAAATGCCAACTTCTAAAAGTGGCATTCCTACACCAGTCACAATAAATCTGCGCACACCATTGCGCAGCATTTATTCTCACGAGTTCGCACATACTAAACTCGCCCCTGCACTCCTCTCACACCAGGAATTACCATGGACACCCATATCCCCCATGCATTCCTATGGGAGGGCAGGACAATCTCACCACACGCACTCAGCGCGCACACACTTTACACTGGCCCACAGTGCTAAAGTGCCCAGAGACTTAAAACTACTGACATACAAGGCAAAAAGTTTAGGGGTGAACCGGCCAAAAAGGGCCAAGTCCAACAACCATCAACAACTGTTCGTCACCTCCACTGTGTCATTGGCAACAAAAAATGGACTATGGCAGTCCATCGTGGACAAGGTGAATGCAGTCGGAGTGCTGAAGAGGACAATGGACGAGGTCAAGAGGCGCTGGAATGATGTCAAGCGCAAAACCAAGCTGAAACTCGCCAACAACCTGAAGGCAGCAATGCAGACTGGAGGTGGGAGCCCAGCGCCACAGGAGGAGCTGGACGACATGGAGGAAATGGTGTCCACAGTCATCAGTGGTGAGACGGTGGCAGGAGTTGGGTGGCCAGACACTGCTCAACGGGACCCGACACAACAGCAACAGGGTGAGTAACGACCAGGGCCTGGGGGACGGGGGGAGATGGGCACAATGGCACACATGCACAATTAAGTTGAGCACATCTGCGGACAAACCATGCCCCAGACCACCAACTCCCACCAATCAATCAATCAATCAGGGGTTTGTTAAAGCGCGACTACTCACCCGTAAGGGTCTCAAGGCGCTCGGGGTGGGGGGGGGTGCAGGTTCCATCCATCAAGGAGGGGGTCTGTCGAAGAGCCAGGTTTTGAGGTTTCTTGCGAAGATGTGGAGCGATGTTGTCTGTCTGAGGTGGAGCGGAAGGGCGTTCCATGCTTTGGCCGCGAGGAAGGAGAAGGAGCGGCCTCCCGATCTGGTCTTTCTGGTGCGGGGGACCACGGCGTAGGAGAGCTGGGCTGATCGTAGGGTCCTATGGGGTGCGTGGAATTTGAGTTGGCTGTTCAGGTATGCTGGTCCGGTGCCGTGGAGGGCCTTGTGTGCGTGGGTGAGCATCTTGAAGGTGATTCTCGCCTCGACAGGGAGCCAGTGGAGTGTGCGCAGGTGCTGGGAGATGTGGCAGTGTTTTGGCAGGTTGAGTACCAGTCTTGCGGCGGCGTTCTGGATGTTCTGTAGCTTGCGGGTGAGGTTTTTGTTTATTCCGGCGTAGAGTGCGTTGCCGTAGTCGAGTCTGCTGGTGACCAGGGCGTGAGTGACGGTCTTTCGGTGTTCGAGGGGGATCCATTACGAAGGAGGCGGAGGGTTTGGAAGCAGGAAGACGAGACAGAGTTGATCTGGCGGTCCATTTTGAGCTCGGAGTCCAGGATGATTCCCAGGTTGCGTGCGTGGTCCGTGGGGGTTGGCGGGTTTCCGAGGGCGGGGGGCCACCAGGTGTCGCTCCAGGCATCGGGGTTTGGGCCCATGATGAGTACTTCTGTTTTGTTGGTGTTTAGTTGTAGGCAGCTGTTTTTCATCCATTTGGCGACGGCTTCCATGCCTTCTCGAAAGTTGCATCTGGCGGTGTTGGGCTCATTGGATAGGGAGAGGATGAGCTGGGTGTCGTCTGAGTATGACACGATGTTGAGTCCGTAGTTTCTGACGATGGGGGCGAGTGGAGCCATGTAGACGTTGAAGAGTGTCGGGCTGAGGGAGGAGCCCTGGGGGACTCCGCAGGTGGTAGGTGTGGGGTCCGAGAGGAAAGGGGGGAGTCTGACCCGCTGCGTCCTGCCGGAGAGGAAGGAGCGGATCCAGTCGAGGGCCTTGTCCTGGATTCCTGCGTCGTAGAGTCTGCGTATTAGGGTGCGGTGGGAGACTGTGTCGAACGCCGCTGATAGGTCGAGGAGGATGAGGGCTACTGTTTCTCCTTTGTCCAGTAGGGTGCGGATGTCGTCTGTTGCGGCGAGGAGGGCGGTTTCCGTACTGTGGTTTTTTCTGAAGTCGGATTGGGAGGAGTCGAGGATGTTGTGTTCTTCAATGAATGTGGCGAGTTGGCTGTTGATGGCTTTCTCGATGACTTTTGCTGGGAACGGGAGCAGGGAGATGGGTCTGTAGTTTTTGAGGTCGGTGGGGTCCGCTGAGGGTTTCTTTAGGAGGGGGTTGACCTCGGCGTGTTTCCAGTCGTCGGGGAACGCAGGCGGTCGCCAGGGAGCGTTTGATGGTGTGGCGGAGCATGGGTGCGATGGTGTCGGTGGCTCTGTTGAAGATGTGGTGGGGGCAGGGGTCCGTGGGGGCCCCTGAGTGGATTGACTTCATTGTCTTCAGTGTGTCTTCGGTGGTGAGGGCTGTCCAGTCATCAATCGCTGGTTTCCGGGTGTCGGGGGTGGTTGGTGAGGGTTCAGTGTGTTGGTTGTCTTCGTCGAAGTTGTCGTAGATGCTCTTGATTTTGTGGTGGAAAAAGGTGCTGAGTTTGTCGCAGAGGTCTTGTGAGGGAGGGATGTCGGTAGACTCGCTAGTGGGTTGGGCGAACTCCTTGATGATGCTGAAGAGTTCCTTGCTGTTTTGCGCGTGGGTGGAGATTCTGTCTTCAATCGCTTTTTTCCTCGTTTCTCTGATGAGTTGATGGTGGGCGTTGGTGGCGGCTCTGGAGTTGTCGTGTGCTTCTGTGGATTTGGTGTTCCTCCAGGCCTTTTCGAGGCGGCGGCATGTGCTTCTGGACTCTCGAAGTTCGGTGGTAAACCATCTGGCTTTCTTGGCGCGGGTATTGTTGTTTTTCTTGAGGGGGGCTATGGTGTTGGTGCTGTCCGAGATCCATCTATGCAGGGTTCGGGCTGCGGTGTTGGGGCCGTCGTTTTCCGCGATGGTTGGGGTGGAGTTGTTGAGTGAGGAGGTGAGCTGGTCGTCGGTGATTTTGGTTCAGTTTCTTCGTGGAAGCAGGTGCTGGTGTCTGTGGATGGTGGGTGTTCTGAAGGTGAAGTGGCGCAACGATGGTCGGTCCATGTGAGTTCGGTGGTGTGGCTGAAGGTGATGGAGTTTCCTGTAGTGAAGAGGGGGCCGAGGGTGTGTCCTGCTGAGTGCGTGGGCTCGGTCACGATCTGGCGCAGTCCAATGTTGTGGAGGTTGTCCAGGAGGGATGTGGTGTTGGGGTCCAGTTGGTTGTCGAGGTGGAAGTTGAGGTCTCCCAGCAGGGTGTAGTTGGTGGATGCGATGGCCTGCGGGGAGATAATGTCCGTGATGGAGTTGGCGAAGGGTCCGCGGGGTCCAGGGTGTCAGTAGATGAGGGTTCCTCGGAGGGTGGCGGTGGGGCTGGCCAGTATCTTGAAGTGAAGGTGTTCCATCAGTTCTGTGGGCTCGTCAGGGAGTGTGCTCAGGCGGAGGCTGGATTTGTGGACGATGGGGATTCCTCCTCCTGGGCGGGTGGGGCGGTCCTTCCTGGAGATCTTGTATCCTTGGGGGATGGCGATGGCGATGTCCGGTCCCGAGGTGGTGTTGGTCCAGGTTTCGGTGAAGAACGCTACGTCCGGGGTGGTGCTGTCGAGGAGGTCCCAGATTTCTGTGGCGTGTTTGTGGAGGGATCGGACGTTGAGGAGGATGCATTGCAGGATCTTCGGTTTGATTGTGTTCTTGTGGGTGGGTTGTGCTGGATCCGTGTTCTTGGCGGTGCTGCAGGTGTGCCGGCAGCGGTGACAGCTGAAGGGTCCGTGGGAGTCAGCTGGTGATGCTAGCTTGCAGTTGTTGTTGCGGCCTGGGTTGAGTCCGTGGAGTGCTGCTGGGTCGTAGCGTTGGCGGGGCGGAGGTCCAGGGTTCCCGGCGCTGGTCGCGGTCGGGTCGCGGACGGGCGCAGACGGGCTTGCCTTTGACGCGCCTTCGGCGCGCCAGCGGCGCAGCCGCGCAGTGGCCGCTATTAAGTAGGGGTCGGGGAGGGCTGGACAGCTGGGAGGCGGGAGCGGGGAGGGGAGGGGAGCTGGATTGGGCCGGTCGCGCTGGGGGAGGGGCCGCGGGGGCATCAGCGGCGGGGAAAGGTAAAGGGAGGAAATAAGGGATAAAGAAAAAAGGGAAAATAGGCAGAAATAAGGCACAAAAGAGCAGAGATGCAGAAAGGTGAAAGATAAAAGAGGGTAGAAAAACGAGTGAAAACTAGTGAAAGGGCAGAGCGAAAGGAAGGGAAAATGAGCAGAAATAAGGCACAAAAGAGCAGAGATGCAGAAAAGTGCAGAAAGGTGAAAGATAAAAGAGGGTAGAAAAACGAGTGAAAACAAGTGAAAGGGCAGAGCGAGAGGAAGGGAAAATGAGCAGAAATAAGGCACAAAAGAGCAGAGATGCAGAAAAGTGCAGAAAGGTGAAAGATAAAAAAGGGTAGAAAAACGAGTGAAAGAGCAGAGTTAGAGGAAGGAGACAGAGGTCCACTGGACCACCAGGGATGAGGCGCAGGGAAACCTGCGGGTGGAGGAGGGCCTCGATCACCCACACTCGAGAGTGCAGGGGCAGGGGCAGGCCTCACTTAATGGTGGTGCTGCGAGGGTGGGAGAGCAATTTCACTGACAATGAGTCAGTGGTCTTGCTCGCCTGTCCCCGCAGTGGCCGCCATTAAGTAGGGGTCGGGGAGGGCTGGACAGCTGGGAGGCGGGAGCGGGGAGGGAGCTGGATTGGGCCGGTCGCGCTGGGGGGAGGGGCCGCGGGGGCAGCAGCGGCGGGGAAAGGTAAAGGGAGGAAATAAGGGATAAAGAAAAAAGGGAAAATAGGCAGAAATAAGGCACAAAAGAGCAGAGATGCAGAAAGGTGAAAGATAAAAGAGGGTAGAAAAACGAGTGAAAACTAGTGAAAGGGCAGAGCGAGAGGAAGGGAAAATGAGCAGAAATAAGGCACAAAAGAGCAGAGATGCAGAAAAGTGCAGAAAGGTGAAAGATAAAAAAGGGTAGAAAAACGAGTGAAAGAGCAGAGTTAGAGGAAGGAGACAGAGGTCCACTGGACCACCAGGGATGAGGCGCAGGGAAACCTGCGGGTGGAGAAGGGCCTCGATCACCAACACTCGAGAGTGCAGGGGCAGGGGCAGGCCTCACTTAATGGCGGAGCTGCGAGGGTGGGAGAGCAATTTCACTGACAATGAGTCAGTGGTCTTGCTCGCCTGTCCCCGCAGTGGCCGCCATTAAGTAGGGGTCGGGGAGGGCTGGACAGCTGGGAGGCGGGAGCGGGGAGGGGAGCTGGATTGGGCCGGTCGCGCTGGGGGGGAGGGGCCGCGGGGGCAGTAGCGGCGGGGAAAGGTAAAGGGAGGAAATAAGGGATAAAGAAAAAAGGGAAAATAGGCAGAAATAAGGCACAAAAGAGCAGAGATGCAGAAAGGTGAAAGATAAAAGAGGGTAGAAAAACGAGTGAAAACTAGTGAAAGGGCAGAGCGAGAGGAAGGGAAAATGAGCAGAAATAAGGCACAAAAGAGCAGAGATGCAGAAAAGTGCAGAAAGGTGAAAGATAAAAGAGGGTAGAAAAACGAGTGAAAACAAGTGAAAGGGCAGAGCGAGGGAAGGGAAAATGAGCAGAAATAAGGCACAAAAGAGCAGAGATGCAGAAAAGTGCAGAAAGGTGAAAGATAAAAAGGGTAGAAAAACGAGTGAAAGAGCAGAGTTAGAGGAAGGAGACAGAGGTCCACTGGACCACCAGGGATGAGGCGCAGGGAAACCTGCGGGTGGAGGAGGGCCTCGATCACCAACACTCGAGAGTGCAGGGGCAGGGGCAGGCCTCACTTAATGGTGGAGCTGCGCGGGTGGGAGAGCAATTTCACTGACAATGAGTCAGTGGTCTTGCTCGCCTGTCCCCGCAGTGGCCGCCATTAAGTAGGGAGTCGGGAGGGCTGGACAGCTGGGAGGCGGGAGCGGGGAGGGAGCTGGATTGGGCCGGTCGCGCTGGGGGGAGGGGCCGCGGGGGCAGCAGCGGCAGGGAAAGGTAAAGGGAGGAAATAAGGGATAAAGAAAAAAGGGAAAAAAGGCAGAAATAAGGCACAAAAGAGCAGAGATGCAGAAAGGTGAAAGATAAAAGAGGGTAGAAAAACGAGTGAAAACTAGTGAAAGGGCAGAGCGAGAGGAAGGGAAAATGAGCAGAAATAAGGCACAAAAGAGCAGAGATGCAGAAAAGTGCAGAAAGGTGAAAGATAAAAAAGGGTAGAAAAACGAGTGAAAGAGCAGAGTTAGAGGAAGGAGACAGAGGTCCACTGGACCACCAGGGATGAGGCGCAGGGAAACCTGCGGGTGGAGGAGGGCCTCGATCACCAACACTCGAGAGTGCAGGGGCAGGCCTCACTTAATGGTGGAGCTGCGAGGGTGGGAGAGCAATTTCACTGACAATGAGTCAGTGGTCTTGCTCCAATGTACCCAAGTATGCAACATGTCAGCACTGTACAAGCACAGAAGTCAAAGGCACACCTCATGAAAGGGATAAGGGGCAGCAAAATCTGAGCTGCAGGGCGACTCCCCCAAAATGCAGCACACACATCACATGCAGAGCACATCTACATTGACAACGATGTGACACAATCCGCAAAACACCTACAACAGAACACAGGACACAACTGGTGCCGCTTGGGTGCAGACACTGGCCAATCACATTTGGCATTGCAGGGAAATGTGAGTTGATAATGTACAAGTACAAACACACACACGTCTGTTGTCGAAATGTCCACTGTCCCCCATCAAATAGGCAGCTCCTCCCAAACAGCCACAATGTACCCAGTCATGGTGTCTGCATGAAAACATGTACAATGCGACAACATACATGTGGACACATTGTTAAACTGCATCTCCCCTTCACATTGCAGAGGGAGAATCAACACCTCCTGCAGAGCAGCCCGACCCTCTCTTCTCTGGAGACGAAGAGGACCACCACAGCTTCGACTCTGACGCCCTCTCACTGCTCGTGGACAGCCTACGCAGCCCACTTCCAGGAGCTGGCCAGCCCAGCTGCTACGAGGAGACCCCACCCCCTGCACAGACCACACAGCAGGCAGCACCCACCACCACTCCTGCCTCCCAGGACCCCCACGAAGAACACATGGCCTTCCAACGCCGTGTTTTGGGGTGCCAGGAGAATCTGGCTGAACAGGTGCGGGTGGGCTTCGATCGCATGGCAGACAAACTAGATGCCATACGCGGGTGTCTAAGTCCCATCAGGGACCACTCACGGTCCCTAACGGACACCCACAGTCTGCTCCATGCTCTCCAACGGACCATGGCTGACATCGCTGGAGCCCTGACTCAGAGAATAGTACAACTGTCCAGTCAGAGTGGCTCTAGCGATGTCACACGGGAGTTGGGAAACATGCGGAGGTTAATCGAGACCATGGAGCGGGCGAATGCGGAACGAGCGGCTGCCATGGCTGCACACCAGCGAGAGGTAGCTGGGTTCCTCAATGACCTCAGGACCATCCTCATGGCATTGCTGCCACAAGGTCTGGCGCGGATGCATGCTGCTGCCACCACTCCATCCACATCTCCGCCCCCTGAAGTGTCAGTGCCACACAGTGCGGCAGACCTTCCACCTCCGGCCACTGATGTGTCACTGCCACACAGTGCTGGAGACAGAACACCACCACCCACACGTGAGGCACATGAAACAGCAGAGAACGAAGATGCGGATGATTCTGCCCTCGTGGTAAGAAGGACGCAGCAGCATGCATCTCATCCATAGGTCCGGCTTCAGCTTGGTACTGCCCTCTGCATCATCACCTTCCACTGTCCCCCGATGCACTCTGCGACCCTCACCTTGGACCTCGACATGGACTGCCATATGCTGTTTGATCGCCATTGACACAGCAATGAGACTGCGGACTGAAATTTTCCTCTTCCTTTGGACTTGTCATTCCCTGAAGGACCCTGGCTGGCCCTCCACGGGACAACATCGTCATGTGGGGTTTGCATGGCCCTGTACTGCTCCAGATGCAACACTCCACTGAATGTGCATTAAACATTCATATTCACACAGATGTGTCATGTCTATGGTCTTTCAAGTGTGGAAGTATGGATGAATGTAGGCTCACTGGACTCCTCTTACGTCCATGTGGCTCATGTCGCAGAACACGGGTCACAGGGTGACACATTGCCCAATGCGGTCCGGGTGGCGCTGACACAAC
This sequence comes from Calotriton arnoldi, assembly GCA_963921515.1. Classification (NCBI taxonomy): domain Eukaryota; kingdom Metazoa; phylum Chordata; class Amphibia; order Caudata; family Salamandridae; genus Calotriton; species Calotriton arnoldi. The sequence continues at coordinate 339,535 of CAWUFW010002311.1, forward strand.
AACAGGGACACACGCATGAGTTACTTCCTTGTCCAGCCCAGTACGGAACCACGCCCAGGGCCCCGGGGTCATTTACAAACCCTTACGCTGGACTGGCATACGCCAGGCCAGGCTAGCCCACTCCACTTACGCTCACAGGGGGGGACGGCAACGCTACATGTCCCATGTCTTTCCTGTAGTGATCTGCTGCTCACAGGTCTAGTTGTCAGCATGCCACAGCCACTCCCTCACGTCTGGTTTACACCCACACCACACCCATCCAGCACACGCGTCACAGGACATGTGACCCTGCCAATAAAAAGGGCCGGGCGCACGTGCTCAACGCCATTTCCACTCTCTATCTGGGTGCATCCGTGTGGTGTTAATGTAGGCATGAGGGCCTCGGGCCCTGCAAAATCACATTCCCCAGGACCGGAGGTGACATGATGGCGTCCGCAACACGATACCCAATCATACAGGGTCCATGACTTTGGGACACAGACTTGGTGGCACCAGATACATTGCGGCTGGCAAAGGCACACCGCCACGGGACGGTGACTTTGGGTGCACTGAGGTAGGGGCACCTTAAGTGCTGAGCGGGTGTGCAGCCTGCGATGATGCCCCGTCCCGGCTGTCCGGACTGCTCAGGATTTGTGTGCCCTGCTGGACCGCAGTGTAGGTCAGAGCCAGCGGGCAGCGCGGGCCTACCGCCACGTGGCGTCGCATCCCGGATCACAGAGTTAGTGGCACCTCAAGGGCTGAGCGGGTGTGCAGCCTGCAATGATTCCGGGTGCACTGGTATGTCCTCTGCCATGGCGAAATCAAGACCCAGAATCATATGTGAGACCTGGTGGCCTGCGGAGTGGGGCTGCATGATGTGGAGGGTGCCATGTCCGCGGGCCCCAGGCATGTGGCTTGCAGCGGCACGTGGTGGGCCCTCATTGCTACACGCCAAGGGTGGAAGGTGAGCAGTGAGGCCTGGGTGCGCAGGGGCGGGCATGCACCGCTGGGCGGCGGGAGGGGCTGGGGTACATCTGCCTGGGTGCGCAGGGGTGGACAGGCGATGATGTCTTGTGCAATTGTATGTACTTTGCCATTCATGTATCTGGACTCTGTTTCAGATGACTGATCTGTTTCAGATGTGTGACCTGGTGAATTGCACTACATACCGGCACGTGGTTGGAGACACACCGGTGGCAGCAGGTGAGCAGTGTGGCCTGGGTGCGCATTGTCGGCACTCTCTCTCCCTGTCCATCTCTTCTGTTATCTGTGTCTCGCTCCCCCTCTCTGTCCGTCTTTCTCTCACTCCCCCTCTCTGTCCGTCTTTCTCTCGCTCCCCCTCTCTGTCCGTCTTTCTCTCGCTCCCCCTCTCTGTCCATCTTTCTCTTGCTCCCCCTCTCTGTCCGTCTTTCTCTCGCTCCCCCTCTCTGCCCGTCTTTCTCTCACTCCCCCTCTCTGCCCGTCTTTCTCTCGCTCCCCCTCTCTGTCCGTCTTTCTCTCGCTCCCCCTCTCTGTCCGTCTTTCTCTCGCTCCCCCTCTCTATCCATCTTTCTCTCGCTCCCCCTCTCTGTCCGTCTTTCTCTCGCTCCCCTCTCTGTCCGTCTTTCTCTCGCTCCCCCTCTCTGTCCGTCTTTCTCTCGCTCCCTCTCTCTCTCTCTCTCTCTCTCTCCTTCGCTCTCTCTCTGTCCTTTGATGTGCGCAAGACACACCTTCTCATCATGATTTTTGTCTTGCAGGCTGTGACCTACGGATTGTCCCGAGGGAGCCGCCATGTGTCTTCATTTCTGTTCTGTGTTTCTTTGAATACATTTTCATTTGTTACATCGAAGGTGAATGTGTGATGCTCATTTTTGTGACGACACATGCATGTCACCAAATGTGATTGTGCGACATCAGGCGGATTATTTGGTACATGATTCCGTGTAGTTGATGTGGCATGTCTTTGGCCCGGGGGGGGGCCCGGGGAGGGGGTCCTGGGGGTGGTGGAGGTGGGTGTTGTGGCCCTGTTGGGGCTCCGAGCTGCATGATCAGTGGCTCCATGGCATTTGTTGCCCTTCAGGTGTGGCTCTGGGCTGGGCTCCATTTTGTGGTGCAGGCTGTGGTCCGACTTTGCACCAGGTCAGAGCAGGTGTTAATTTCCTGCTGCTAACACGCCTTATCGCCTGTTTTGTGGTCTTATCGCCGATCTGGCTGGTCGTTGAGAATGTTGCGGAATGGTGTCTTCGGGGCTTTTTGCAAAGGGAAAGCCTACTCTGCATCTCATTAGCGATAGTTGCGGGGGTCATCTGTGGCGATGTTTTTTGCGGCTGCTATCGCGGGTAAACCGGTGTTATGGGCTGTTAACACCAGCTTGTGAATGGGGCGATAAATGTATCGCAACTTTGGCTGCGATAAAGTGCCGTTAACTCGGCGATGGCTCCTTGAGAATATGCCCCTGTGTGGTTCTTTTTCACTTAATCTATACCAATAAGATTATGTTCTGGTAAAACAAGCTGCTTTACACTCCTTCTGGACTAAGCCTATAGTCTGCTCTCCACAGCTACCACTTAAAGAGCTTTCTAAGGTTGTCCAAGACCACTAAAATCACCATAAGGGTTGTCTGGATTAGTGCAGGGTGCTACACTTACATAAGTGAGCACCATATACTAAGCCAGCCTCCTACAATGAGAACTTTCAGGGGATAGGTTAGTGTTTCATCACCTTTCGTTTGGGAGGAGGTCATGTAGGAAAGTGCCCTTTTTGTATGGTCACATCCATTCTTTTTGCCCAAATGCTGATGGGTATGACTCTGAAAGTGCCCTGGAGTTTGCTAAATGGGCCCAAGTCCTAGTGCTCTCTTCCTAAAACTGATACATGTGAACTGGTAACTCCAATTGGCAAGGACTTTAAACCCTTTATAAGTCCCTGGTAAATGGTACCAGTGGTACTTATGGCATGAGAGTTAAAGGGGACACCAGGGCCTGAAGCACTGTTTGTGCCACCCTGAGTGACCCAAGTACACAGATGACAGCAGTTCTGCCAATTCAGACTGCATGAGCAGTGCAAACTGCTCGAACTCAACTGTTCGACTAATCCTCCTACTGCCCAGCTCATCTGTCACCTCTTCTGTTTCTTCCAATGTCCGCTTTAATGCTCCAGAAGGGAGCCGGTTAGATGTCTTATCTGAAGCTGATTGACTCGCACAATCTCTTATCGTAAGTGTGCCTATTGATGTGTCTAAGGGGGCAAAAATATGGAGATGGGGATTTTTGTAGGGTCTGTAACGCCCAGCTATCATTTTTCCTTAGTGAGTTGGAATGTGGCAGCGTTAAAAGATAAGATTTTAAACCCAGAATGGTTGAATTTTATGGATACATTTGATTTTGCCGTTTTGCAGGAAACCTGGGTTATCACACTAATCTCTTGCAGAGGGTTTTCCTGCTATACTTGCCCTGCTATCCCCTCTTCCCCCGGGAAAGGTAAGGGTGGTCTACCTATAGGGGTAAAATTGAGTCTCAGGGTGGAAGTGACAACTATTGATTCAGGTAGCCCTGCATACCAGGCTCTGCGTATTAAAGATAGTCTGGGCCCTTTCTATTTTTATTTGGTAAATTTCTATGATAACAACTTCACTAATTCTTTTTAAGGTTTATTTGAGGAGGAGTTTTGTTTTATAATGAGTTTGAAACCAATTGGGTCTTGCGCTACACTCTAACCTAGATTTTTGCTATGTGGGGATTTTAATGCTAAACTTGGGGATCGGTTTGAGGAGCTGAGCTCTAAGGGCTCTGTAGCTGAGGAAGGTCCCCTGGACATCAGAGGGAGAGAGTTGAGGATTTCTTTAGTTACAAACAATCTCCTGGATTTAATTAGATTTTTCCAGGTAGATGGACAAAGTAAACCCACTTTTTTTGGGGGGGAGGGGGGCTGTCCATCATTGATTATATATTTGCTCCCAGAAATTTCCTTCATTGGTGCCTCAATAGTTGAATCATAGAGACCCAATGGGGGTATCATAACGCACTGTCTATAGAAGGAGTCCTCCCGGTGGGCAAGTATAAACTGCCCGTAGTTGGTACTGTAATCAGCCAGCCTTCGAGAGATGGGCTCAGATTGGTTTCATTTTTTAAGGACCCCAAGTCTACGCTTGGTCTCCTTCTTAAAAGCCATCTGTTGGTGCTTATGGGGTGTTAGATTGAGGACTCTGGAGAAACTTTATCTGCCTGCTATCAACATTTATGCGTATGCATTAAGAACCATTTGCTGAAACTCCATCGGCCTACCCAAAAGATTACTTACGTTGATTTGACGAGCTGACCGCCATTGGAGGATTATTCTCTTAGGGCACCCAAGAGATGTCAGGGACGTTCGGGAGGCTAGGAGGGCCTAAAAACAGACTATTAAAACTAGGAAGATCTTTTTGAATAACAGAGATTGGGAAAATCTGGAACTGGCAGCCACACAGCACAATAGTGAAGTGTTCTGGGATATTGTCTACAGGTTTTGTCAGCGGGATGCCCCACCCAACCAGCTTTTAGTTTGTAACATATCTGGCACGGAGTGGGTTAAGCACTTTACCTCTATCTATCACGTGTCAGAGGATAAGTCTCAGAATGGTATGCTACTGCACATTTGGAAAACTCTCCCCCATTTCAGACTTCCCCTTCGGAAGTGAAGAAAGCCATCAGGTAGAGCTCGAGTGGTAAAGCCCCCGGGCCAGATGGGATACCCATGAACCGGCTTAAGTCTAATATAGCTATCTGGGGTCCTTTGCTCACAAAGTTGTTCAATAACTCTTTGTGTAGTAGGGTCCTGAGCTCCTAGGCACTTTCAATAATTGTCCCAATCTTCAAAAAAGCCAACCGTGGGTCTCCCTAATTCTATAGGCTGATATCCCTCATTGATAATACTGTGAAGATCCTGGGGAATTTAATTTTCAATTGTTTACAGGCCTGGGACAGTGATAATAACATCTTGTGTTGTGTCAGTATGGTTTTTGTCCAGGGCTAGGTATAGTGGGACAGTTTGTGGGTAAATATACCATCGCCTAATGTTGCCCATTGTACCTGGCCTTTATAGATGTATCCTTCACATTTGACTGCATGAATAGGACCATGTTATGGCTGATTTTAATAGATTTCTGACTGGAAGTTCCCCTGGTGAACATTCTGCATGCATTACATGAGAATTTGGGGTCCATGGTGCCATTCGGTCGAGCAGGGGAAACTTCTGATGTTTTCCCTCTAGCTAGAGGGGTGCGCCAGGGGTGTGTTTTGGCACCTCTGTTTTTTTGCTTTTTATTATTTATATTAATGAATTAAGTACCCACTTGTCCGCAACTACTAGTGATGTTCCAAAATTTGCTAACTTACTCGTCTCTGCTTTATTATATGCTGATAACGCTGTCTTAATGGCAAGGACACCCAGTGCTTTACGTACTTTGGTAGAGTCCTTTATCTCATTTATGGGCAGTTTAGACATGTCAACAAATTTCAGGAAATTGCACATAATGGCTTGTTGTCCAGGCAGGAGAAATCTGCCGTCCCTAAAGATTAAAGACCAGTGTCTGAGCTCTGTGCAGATTTTAGTTATCTTGGTGTTACCTTTGATTCAGCAGGCTCTTGGCAACATCAGGTTAATGCCGCTTGTATAAAACTAGGCAGGGTGGCTGTGTCTTTATGCAGTCTTGTTCAGAGGGTAGGTAGGGGCCTTATTCCCCCCTATATCAAGACCTACAACACTCCTACAACTCGCAGTGCATTCCCACAAACATATATGGAGATGGGGTGAGGGGGTTTCATAACGCTTCCTCCATACAGGTGGAAGAAAACAGGATTTGCAGGCAGCTCTTGAATCTTCCACCGACTAGCTCCCATTTCATCTTGCATCCGGAATTAAATCTGCTATATGTTGCTGACTTAGTAAAGGAAGCCCCACTTCTGCTCTGAGTCGGGGTGGGGTCAAGCGCCAAAGCAAGTTTTAATAGAAAAGTTATCTTAGATTGTGTTAGTTTAGACAATCACAAAAATGGTTTTTTAATCCCCTCGGTGAAATATGTTTGTAAGTCCCTTACTGATATTGGTCTGCCTGAAATATTTACAGCCCCGAATACTTTAAGAAAATCTGATAAGAGGCTGGTGAAGTCCTGTCATTAAGAGTTCTGTCTCTCACAAAGAATGGAGGAGGTTCTTAGCAAGCATTCTTTTCACAATCATCTTATCTTTTTAGCACTAGGAGAGACATCATTTTATTTATCTTTATCTTCTTTCTAGGTTTAGGGCAGGCCCTGTTAGGCATCTTTTGTGTTTCTCTGTAGGGCAAATTTCTGGGACAGAAGTTTGTCGGCCTGTCCTTGTGATGGGTCGGCCGAGCAATCTTTATTGCATTTTATGTTTTTTTGCAAATTTTATACAATTTTTATTTTATGGTGTTTCAAGCATATTCTACTCTGTGGTGCTGCTCCTGGAGTACCCGCGCTGACCGTTGGTAGAGGATGTGACCGGCTTTACCAGTGGTGATCCATTTACGGAACACGACAGGTTCGGAGGTAGAGGGGCGACCTCAGTGGCAGCACCTTAGCTGGGAATCCCGCAGAGATTGAGGTAGACCCCTCCCCCTCTGTTTTGAGCTCTGCGTGGAAACTGCAGCCCCCTAAGGAACCATGGGTAAGGACAAACTACCCAGGGGCACCCAGCAGAAGAAGATGGACCAGTTTACTGAACAAAGTGCGGGTAATGTCCATCGCAGACATTTGAGGAAGTGACAGCCTGCGGCTGAACCCTTGGGGACCCAGATACTGGCGGGGATCAAAGCCTCAGGCCTGGCAATTCAGGCCAAAATCGAGGCTATGGTCATTGATGTGAACCTACTCTGAGCCAATCTACGTAAGGTAGCAGAGTGATCTGTGGAAACGGAGTCACAGGCCACCGAACTGCGGGAGGAGGTCTCTACACTGAAGACAGCAGTGGCCGTCCTCGAGGTTCATTTGAGCATGTTGGAGGCACGGATGGAGGACGCAGAAGGCCATTCCCGTAGATTTGTGGGATTCCCTGAGAGCGCTAGAGGTAGCAACCCTGAAACTTTCTTGGAAGAATGGATCAAAACGGCACTCCCCACCGTGACGCTAGCAAAGCTTTTCGTGGTAGAAAGGGCCCACAGATCACTGGCCCCACCGCCAAAGCCGGGATCTCCACCCAGAACTATAATAGCAAAATTTTTCAACTACAGAGACTGGGATAGAATCCTTCAGGGGATGCGGAGCCATGGAGACCCGATATTTGAGAATAGCAACACACGCATCTTACCTGACTATACAAGGGTAGTTCAGCTACAACTGCAGTCCTTTAGTGGCGTCAAACAAAAACTGAGAACGATGGGCCTGCAATATATGTTGCTTTACCCCGCCAAACTGAAGGTGCTGTTAGATGGCCATTCCCATTTCTTTATGTCGCCAGAGGAAAATTGGGACTGGCTAGAAGTTCATAGTGAGGATCGTCAGCCCTCGACGTCTGCGGGACGGGCTCGAGATTCGCTGCGTCATGGAAGTGGTCCCCCACCTACTCCAAGGAAAAGAAGCCGGCAGAGACGCCCTTCCAGGTCTTCTGCGAGAGTAGTGGTTCAACCTGATGGTACTCTGGACTTGGAGACACAATGACAGGAGCGAGAGGCAGCCAGGGCATTAGTAGAGGCTGTTACCACGGCTGTGGATGCAGAATTGGGAGGTGCCCATGAACACTTGAGTAAGCAGATGGCTGCAACCTAGTGTGGATACAGGTCTGAAGGCCTCCCTGAAGGTGTTGCAGAATTGCATTGCACCTTGTCCCTGATGGGCAGGTATGAGGTGGGTGGGGGGGACCACCATCTAGCTGAATGTTGAGACTCATTCTTTTATTAGTTGGAGCCCCACCGGCTGTCCCCGATGATTGCTGAACAGGCGTTGAATGGGGTGGGGTAGGGTGGTGGCACTGTTAGAGGGGCACGGACTTGAACCCCCTGAGCGGCCTCTCCCCCTCATCTCTTTCTCCCTATTCCACTTTCCGTCCTCACTCCCTTCCTTTTTTCTGTTCATCTTCAGGTGAGGTGTGTTTGGTTACCTGACTCATAATGTGGGAACATCGGGGTACTAGGGTGCGGAACCGCTGATTGAGCTAGCTGCCCCTTGGGGTTGGGTCTGACTGTTTTCTGCCCATAAGATATAACCTTAATTTCTACCCGTCAGAGGTATTTGCGCACACACAGCAGTCAATTGGGATTGTTATTTAGCGGTTGGGTGTAGCATTATGCTTGGGAAGGCACTAACTACGTTGCAAGGTGTTTACCCGGGGTGGGCTGGGGGAATTGCATACGGTTTGATTTTGTTGTTGATACAGCATCCATTGTGTGTCTGTGGGGGATGGGAGGTGAGGAGGGAGGTGGGCAGGTGTGCATGTGGGTGGGGGTTTGGGGGACACGACATTGGTTGATGAGTGATTCTATTCGATTGATCATGTGGAATGTGAAGGGGCTCAACTCATTTGTGAAGAGATACAGAACACACACCTATCTCCGGAGGACTGGAGTACACATAGCTCTCCTTAAGGAGATGCATCAGCTGGAGGCAGAAGCCCAGTAGCTCCACAAAAAATGGAGGGGACAGCTCTACTCCTCCATTTATTCATCCTACGCCAGAGGAGTATCCATATGAGTGGCTCCGGGGGTCCCATTTCAGTTACGTGGACAGGTTGCAGACGTGACAGGATGCTACATACCTATGCATGGATTATTAGATGGCCAGGAGCTCTGCGTGCTTAACACATATGCTCCAAACACTGATGACGGTGAATTTTTCAGGGCCCTAGAGATGGAATTATTGCCCTATGTTGGTCTCTTTATAATTTGGGAGGGCAACTTTAATTGCGTGCTCAATTGTAGGCTCAACCGACACCGACCCAGGATGGGTACGAAGCCCTGCATTGTGGCAAGAATACGTCTAGATTACAATTGCTTGACACCTGGAGGGAGCTTCACCCTTCAGTAGTGGAGTTGTCCTGTTATACCCCTCCCAATGACGTGCATAGCCGACTGAATCGTTTTTTATTATCCAACGCCTGTGACTTTAATGTTCAGAGTGTGAGTTATCAAGTGCGGTTTCTGTCTGATCATGCCCCGCTACTATTGGAGTGCGGGGTTCAGGGACATAAGCCCAAAATCCCCTTATGGTGGTTGTGCCCTGAGGGACTAGAAAACCGGGAGTTCAATATAGATATGGCTACAAATTGGAACTCATCGCACATACAAGGTGTGAATGGGAAGTGCGCAAGGTGGTAGTCCGTGGGAAGAGTCTCTGTAAAATATATGGTATAAAGAGAAAACTGGAGCGGGTTTTGCAGGTAGCAGAGGAGTCCCTCACGAGTCTGCAGTGACAGGCGAGGGGCCGGGAGGCGAGGGTGGCTCTGGTGGAGGCACATAGACAGGTGGAAGCAACTTGGGACAGACTAGACTGTCATGTCCGAAAGTATTACCGCCAGCATCTCCATCGAGACAGCGATAAATCGGGCCCCATGTTAGCATGGCTGCTGAAGCGGGAGAGGCCCCGCCGCTTATCCTAGCCCTTTGCGACCAAAATGGCACGATGATTGTTGAACAGGTGACAATTAACATGGCACTTTGAGACCATTTGCAGAAGGTGTATTCAGCCCCTGTTCTTACAGATGTCGCTGGGGTGAGGTGTCTCTTGGACAGCATTTCTGCTTGAGCTTCCGTAAGTCAGAACTTACGGAAGCTCAAGCAGAAAGTTTTGGGGAGGATGTTGTGCTGGAGGACCTGCACCAAGCCCTTAGGGGTATGGCTAGAAGGAAGTGCCCGGGTCCAGATGGTCATCCGGCCGAAAATTACCAAAATTATTCTGCGTCTTTGCTCCCTGCTCTTCTAGAAACGCTACTCAAGGCTCACAGGACTGGCACAATACCTGACCAGATGAGCAATGCTCTTATTATTATGCTCCCTTAGCCCGGCAGGGATCCCGCTGATCCAGGTGCATATAGGCCCCTTTCTATGCTCGATGTTGATGTCAAGATGCTGGCTAAAGTGCTGGAACTGCGATTGAGCCAGGTAATAAAGCATTTGGTCCTGGATGACCAATGCGGTTTTATGCCAACCAGAGGTACGCATATGAACTTAAGACATCCTTCCCACGTGCTGCATTTGACCCAGGGCACGGACCTGTGTGCGACGTTGATAGCACTAGACATAGAGAAAGCCTTCAGCATCTTATCCTGGACATACTTCTGGGAGGTGCTCCGTTGTATGGGTCTGGGCGAGAGGTTTCTGTCATGGGTGAGGCTCTTGTATGCCAACCCAACTGCAAGAGTGCGTACAGGTGACACAGTTTCTGAGCCGTTCCGCATTGAGAGAGGTACCCGTCAGGGTTTCCCGCTGTCGCCACTCCTTTTTGCTCTTGCTATGGAGCCCCTCACAGTTTACCTTAGGGTGGAGATGTGTGATTGGGGCATGCGTGTGGGCGATACAGTGCATATTGTGTCTCTGTATGCTGACGCTACGCGGTGGATCCGGAACAATCAGTGCCTCGCCTCCTTCAGCTGATGGCACAATTCAGAGACATCGCTGGGCTTCTCATCAACCAACAAAAGACAGTGCTGTTTTCCCTTGGCGGCATTGGCGGCCATTAGTGCTACTGAACTCCCCCCAGTAGGATTGCAATAGGAAACAGTAAGCTTTTGATATTTAGGAACGCAGGTTGCTCATGATCAACAACAGCAATATGATTTGAATATCGGCAGAGTGATGGCTGGTCTCCCTGCCTCAGTACAGTTCTGGACTAGCCTGCCCCTATCGGTTATGGGCAGAGTGGCGTTGTGCAAAATGGACTTATTGCCCAGCTGTTTATACATCTTGCAGAAGTCCTTTTGCGCATTGCCATGCTCCCTGTTTCAGAGTATTGATAGCCTACTAGTAACACTTTTATGGGCATGTAAGAGAAGCAGAGTCCGCCTTGAGATCCTTAAACTAGACCTCAGTGAGGGAGGTCTTGACCTTCCGGACCTTAAACTGTATTATCTGGCTGGCCTGTTGCAATATTCCGCCTTGTGGTGTGAGGAAGGCCTCAACTGGGAAAAGAAACTCCTCTCGGGCACAGTCAAGCTGGCTGAAATACCTAGATTACTCATTTGTGGTCGCACGCTTCCGACGGGTACCCCATTATTTGGGTGAACAGGTGGTGTTGGCATGGGAAAGGACTGTCAAAAAGGTGATATGTTAGACGCCCTATGCCAGGCTCTTTCCAATCTGGTGGTTATGCACTTTTGTGCATATACAGGACTCCGTTGATGTCTCAAGGTGGTTGACCGGGGGCTGCAGGAGAGCAGGTGATCTCTTCTTGAACAGAATCTTCATGTCTAGGGAAGAAATGGGCACACATTTTGGTTTAGATGAGGGGCAATTTTTACAGTATGCCAGTATTTAGCACACTGCTCAGGATATGTGGAGGACGTTTCCGGAGGAGCCGGGAGAATCCCGGGTGTTACAGGTGATACTGGACCCTGGGTCCACGAAGAGTATTATATCTCGGTTGAACGCTGTCCTGAAAGCTGATAGAAAGGTTACCTTAGTTCCACAGCACGCCTCTTGACATGAGGATTTGGAGACACCGCTCACACCCACTAAATGGGGGATGCCCCAAGCGCAGGTGCGTGAGGTGGCTAGCAATGCTAGATTTAAGCTAACGCAATTTCATTATATATATAAAGCTTACCAGACACCGCAACACCTGCACAGGGTCTACCCGGAGAGACCAGCGGGATGTACTCGCTGTAATGCAACTCCAGCTGATTTCGGCCATGCCACATGGAATTGTCCCCTGCTATGCCCGTTCTGGGATGCGGTACTGTGTGCAGTGTGCAGAGTGACACATGTGAAAGTTAATCTTAGAAACCATCACTGTCTGTTGGGGTTGTTGCCTCTCCCCAAAAAGGGGAAAAAATGCAGTCCAAATTTGCCCAGTTGGGGTTAGCACTAGACCGGAGGCGTCTAGCTATCTACTGGGCAAGCCCGACTCCTCTGACGTCGACCAAATGGGTATCAGATCTCATGGAGTGGACAGAGGCTGAGGAATGTAGACTCCGGGGGGTCCGTACAGAGGACAATGCGGAGAGGGACCTTGAAATCTGGGGCAGTATGATCACAAAACTGCACGATCATGATATTGAGGCGGTGGACAAACCCGAGGACAGTGTATCGGAGGGAGGAAATGACAACTTGTCCATGCTGACTGTGACCCAGCCGACCCCCAACCAGTTCTCGGGACCCGCTGGCACATGCTCTTCCCCTGTTACTGTTCTTGACCAGAGGAGCCCAGTAGAAGATGCTGTAGTCAAAGGCACATGAGCCACGACACCTTTGTAAAGGTTGCAAGTTCTGCAAATAGATGGTTGGGTGTGTATCCCCCCCTCCTTTTCGTGGTTGCGTCTTCCTCTTTGCTGCCCCCCCCCCACGCCGCCTATCCCACGCCGCCTATCCCACATATAGAAAATGTAATGGTCATTGTCATTGCTGTCCTTTCCACCTTCACCCACTGAGGTTGCATGAAGATGCTGTAATTGTATTGTTTCTTTTCTGTTTCTTTCATTGAGCTTCAATATGTGGCTTGATGGTGGCAGGCTGCCCCTCAAGGGGATCCTACTCCTATGTGCCGCACTCCCATATGTCAGATAAATGTATAACTCAGTAAACAAAAACTACAAAGAAAATGTTTCATGTTTTATGCATTTTATTTAATTTTATTGTAATGATGAATTGTACTGTGCTCTTTTTTGGTTTTAATGTAATATCGAATAAAGATATATATTGATTGATTGACTGATTTGCACTAATTTACTTTTCCTTCTAAAATCCATAACTCCGTCTATTCTCATCTGAATTGTCTTCGTTTTGGTGTCTACAGTTATATCAAAATCTGCATTATTTGCATAAATTGGTGTTGGATTTCTTTCGAGTTGTGCCAATTTCTTATCGTCCATGTTGTTACTCTGAAATGTTAAAACGCATGTTCCTCTAATAAAGCCTTACTGCTCTGTGCCACACTACCAGGACTAATCTATGGATTTATTAGTGCAAATCCAAAGGACTTATTTTGGGGTATTGTGAGAGTATTGCATAGTGAACCCTAAACAGCCTCACTGCATAATACTCCTCTTTCACACAGAGCATTAGGGGGCCCTTTAGCTTATGGTGCCCATGTGAACTCTTTCTATTGTATAGTAATATTCACCTTACCCACTTAGACTGGTGCCCTTCTCTTTGTGGCCCGCGGGTTCCCTGAGAGCCCAGAACACAGAGCCATTTTTCATGTCCAGTCATTCAGTCTAGGGTAGTAATTGCATGTGGGACCTTGAGTAGGACAATATACTGAGGACTGCTATGGGGGGTAAATCCAAGAAAGACTCTGAGCTCTAGGGTGGATGGTTACTGATGACAACCTGAACCCAAGAGCCTGGACAGCTGCTATGACCTGTTCTATGAGAGTTAGTGGCCCACCTTCTCAGTGCAGGGCTTTGTATAGAAAGGATGGGTTCACTTGTTGGGTGGAGTCAGGTGAGGAAATGTTCATTGGGCAAGTTGTTGGCTGCTGTATCATTAACCTCAGCAGCATGTTAATGATCTGTCTTAAAATATTTGTATTCTTCTTTGGACTCTTAATTTACACTGATGTCTTGAAAAATATAGATTGCTACCTTTAATTTAATTTGAATCCTTTGTGTACCAGAAATGAGAAAAGCAGAAATCTTGTACATTAATTGACGTCACCCCACAAAGAAAAGCCCCAGGCTAGAGCTAAAAAATAAAATGGTGATAAAGTTTATTTATTACCATTTTATTTTTCAGCAACCAACCCGTCCCAAACTGATGACTGGATAGGTCAAGTGCGCTAAAGTTTAAAATGCGCACGTCTCTTTGGCCGGCCGTCTTGCGACAGGCAGCCGGACATGCACATTTTAAATCTCTCTAACCTAGCTGTCTTAGACAGCTAGGTTAGAGAGAGCACAAGCCTCCAGTGCTTTTGAGAGCGATGAGTGAGGCCGCTCCCTCCAATCCTGGGGCCGCTCTCATGCTGGTGAGAGCAGTGCCAGGATTGGTTAGGGGAGTTGGCTGTGTCCCGCGTTGGAGCCTGCCTTGAGAGAAGACCGAAGGAGGAGGACGTTGCATGGCGCAGAAAGGTAAGTGTATTTTATTTATTTGTTTGTTTGTTTATTTGTGTCACCCACCCCACCACTTTCGGTACATGCCAGCTGCATCTTTTCACTGTGGCATCACTTTACAGCTTCTGCAACTCTCACTGCCCCATTAGACAGCAGGGATGTGAAATGCAGAAATCTCATAGATGAATCCCAATATAGAAACCCCTCTACCGGCATATTTTCACAGTCTCATCACAGCTCCTGCATCTTTTCACTTTGGTATCTCTCTCTAGAGCTTCTGCAACTCTTCACTGGCCCACCTGACAGCAGCTCCTGCCTCGCTTTACTGCACCATCGCTCCTCATTCCCAGCATCTATCGATAATTCCAAATTACAACTTCATACCCCCTTCAGGTATTCACTGTCACATCTATAAGACCAAAGTTTTAATGTTCTGAAAATTAATATGCATCTGGTCATCTACTTTGTGCCCTTTGGAATTAGGCAATGCTCCTACTCCAGCTAAATCCACTAGGAACTTGGGAATCCTTTTGGCCTAGTATCTCACTATGGATGCCTAAGTAAACCAGGCATCGGCCATCTGGTTTATCTCCATCAACATGATGCTGAAGGAGTTTGCATCACTTCCCAAAGAAATTCACAAAACTGTTTTCCAGGCTCTAATTTCATCCTGCCTGGAGTATGGGAATTCCCTTTACTTAGGCATCCTAATCCAGTTGATGCACAGACTACGAATCGTCCAAAACTCAGCAGCCCATCTAATACTCAATCCCCCGACTCGCTCTTCCATCACTTCCCACGTTAGGGACCTCCACTGACTTCCTGTGCATAAATGAGTCTTGTTTAAGGCAGTTTGTTTTGCCCACAAATCCTTACATAACTTGGGGCTACATTGTGTAAATAAAAAGCTCTTCTCTCACCCTATGCATCTATTGTGCTTGGCCAACCATAAACTGACCTCCATCCCTCACATCATTCGCAACAGAACGGTGTCCAATGTTTCCCTTATTTGAAAGCAAAGAACTGGAACAACCTCCCTTTGCATTTATGCCAACTTTCCACCTTCCATCCATATCAGAAAGAATTTTAGGCTGGGCCCAGGTGAAATTTGAATTATGCAGGCGTAGTTTGCACAATTTTGGGAATTTCAAGTAATGCCTATCAGTGGTGGCTCCTCCGTTAAGGCGGAGGAGCGTTGCCTCACTGCTTTTAAGCAGTGTCACTAAAGGCAAAATAAAATGATAATATCTCGAAGTTATTATAATTGTATTTTTTCCTTGTTGCGTCAGCTTTACGGGTGGGACAGAGCAGGGGAGGGGAGGAGTGGTTTGCACTCCCTAAAGTACACATGAATATTTGGCCGGCATTCTGGGGATCAGCCAAACATTCAAGCGCACTTTGCATGTTCTCCATGCAGGCTGCATTAACGCGTGCATGGAGAACATGCTGAGCCTCCCATTCTCTGGCTGAGCGCCGATCCATGGCGCTTAGACCAATCACAACGCTGCATTGCAGCGTTGTGATTGGCTATTGGGAGGCTGGGAGCCAGGTGCATCCTGCTTCTTGCCCTGGAAGCGGGGAAGAGGACTGAGAGGAGGTGGCGGCGGCGGCAACGGCAGGCGGCAACTAGGTAAGTTTGTATTTTTGTTATTTTATTCCCTCCCCCCACCCCAGCAACCCGCCCCTCCACCGCCTTCAAATACCAGCTGCCACTGCTTGTTATGCAAAATTACCAAAAAAGCTATTCCGCCACTTCATGCAAGTGCACGCTATTCACTGTAAAAAAAATCTGCAGGAGCACACATGAACGACAGAACACGAGTGGCTTTTGTTTGTGGGGCTTTGTTTAAATGCGTCCTAATGTGAGCACACATTTCGCACTAAAATACATTGTGAAATGACAGATTTGTGTTTTGAGTAATTATAAGTAATTTTCCAAAGTTTGCAGAAATTTTGTATAATTATGCAAAACAAATTTTTCACAGCCCTATTTAAAGGCTGACTCTTTAATAGAGATGTTTACAGCCACTCCAATCTTTCCTGTTCCCGTCTTCCCTAGAGCATATTAAACAGAGCTCTTTAATTGAGCTGTTTAGATCTCTTTTGCTCAGTCAGCGTACCCCATGATTGCGCAGGACACCCGCAGATGGTAGCAGTTGCACTTTTTACAAATCAAAATAAGATAACAGTGATCTCTCTTCACAGCTTCTGAATATATTCATTGCATTATCTCCCTGGAGCCCAGCATCTCTTCATAGCCCCTGTTGTTTTCTCCACAGCATCCTTTTCTCCACTGTCGCAACTCTTCACAGCCTCTGCATACCTTTACTGCCACATCTCTCTACAGATCCTGTTGTTTCACTTACGCCCTCCTACATCTCATTTTCACATCTGCCAGCAGCACCTGTGTCTTCACTGCTCTGTATCTCTTCAGCTCCCAATTTTTTTCTGCACTACTACTATAGGAGTGGGGGCTGCCCACCATGGGCATGGCCATGCCCCCACCCCAACTAAATGGGGCAACAGTATTTCTGCCTCCGGGGGCAAATTGGGGTAATTACCCCCCGTGGGCACAAAGCCCACTAGAACGCAGGGAATTTTTCTTTTTAATTTAGGGGTGGGGGCTGCCCAGCATAGGTATGGCTAGTCCTTTTGCCCTTGGGGGCAGGTGGGAGTAACTACACCTGATCTTCCTTCCCCAGGGGACAGAAAGCCCACTAGATGCCAGGGAAATGTTTTTTTAATATAGTGGTGGGGGCTGCCCAGCAAAGCTATGTCTATGCTCCCACCCCAGGTAAATGGTGCAACAGTCATTTTGCCCCTCCAGGGGGAAGATGGGGGTAATTATCCCTGATCTGCCCCCCTGGTGGGAGTAGAAAGCCCTCTACACACCAGCGATAGTTTTCTTTTTAAATATAGGGGTGTGGGCTGCCTGGCATGGGCATGGCCGTTCCCCCCAAATAAATAGGGCAGCAGTCCTTCTGCCTTCCCTGGGGGCAGATTAGGTAATTACCCTTGATCAGCCCCCCCCCCCCCCTGGGGGGCAGAAAGCCCATTGTATGGCAGCAATAAACTATTTAATAAAATAATGGGGTGGGTCTTTCCCAGTCTAACATCAGGTCCCACCTTCACCTCTAAAGCCTCAACCGTCTTTCCACTCCCCTGTGGAGTAAAGCATCCCAGCCCAATGGCAAGCAAGAGGCCCTTTGTTGATTTTTTGGGTGCTGTTTTACATATGGGCCAGGAGAGTTTGACTAACTTCCAGGATAATTCCACTTGCATTGGTGAACGGCTGCACTTTTTGGGCTTGGGTAGGCTGCCCCCCTGAAAAACTTGCCAGACCCAGACAGTTCTGAAAACTAGACATCTGTGGGAGTCCAGGGTGGTGTGCTTCGCATGCATCCCACACAATTTTCTTACCCACAATGCCCTGCAAACCTCAAACATTGACTAAGATCACACCTTTTCCTCACATTTCTGTGAGGAACATTTCTGAAATCGCTGAGGAGCCACAAATTTCCTACCACACAGCATTCCACCAAGTCTCCCGATAAAAATGGTACATCACGTGTGTGGGTGGGCCAAAAGACCTTGACACAAAAGGCCCTAAAGTGCGGGAAATAGCCATTGCAACGAGGTCATTACCACACATTCTTTACAATGAGCATGCCTTAACCAAGCATGTCCGTTACCACGAATCATTTACCACAAATTTGCTTTTATCACGCATGCTTTTACTACAAAATCGGGCATGCGTGGTAAAGGCATGCTCACTGTAAAGAATGTGTGGTTATGACCGGACTATAGTGGATGCCGAGGTGCACCGGGAGGAAAGCGCACATCGACTGAGGTAGGATAAAGCGCTTCAAGGGAGGGTGATGAGCTAATTTTAAAATAGAGGCAGCCGTAGAGTCTGCCCAGTGTGGAACTCCCAAGGATGGACAGGCATTATTCTATGCATGGGGCTGGTACCCCACTGCAGTTTTAGGGTTCAGGGCTGGGCAGGGGACCTGACGGAGGGTGGTTTTAGGGCTCAGGGCCAGGAAAAGGGGAGGTTTCCGTTTTAGGGCTAGGAAAGACAAATATTGGCAACTTTTTATTTGACTCACGTGACACCTCCGGGGTCATAAAATCACTGCAGAGGGCTCTGCAGGACAGAGAAAGAGGACACCTGCGAGGAGCACTGGGAGAGAAACGCAGTCTGCAGTGAGAGCAGTGACCGGGGCAGTGTGCAGCGACCAGCAATCTGTAGTGACCAGAACCATCTGTATAGAGGGAAGAGAGACACCCAGAGAGTGCCAAGGTTGTATGACAGGAAAAGGGGCTGTTTTCGGGTTCAGGGCTGGGCGGGAGGGGGCGGTTTCAGGGCTCAGGCCTAGGGGAAGGATTTTAGGTTTCAGCGTTCTACCCACCCCTGCAAGAGAAAGCTGGCCAACCTTGGTAGTACCACCAAATCAATGCCCGCTCCAGCTACGACGGAACCAAAAAATAATTAATACAGCACCTGGTTGTGGAAATTGGATGGAAGATGGAGCCCGATCCATATTTTCCTCTTCAAATGAATGTCTGACTGTGTGCCGGCCCCAGCGCACTGAATTGTTGGACACTTTCAGAGTGAAGGGTGTGGACCAGGCAAAAGCACATCAGTTCTTCCCAACTGCATGCATGCCATTATCAAGCATTGGCCTTTACCACACATGTAACATTTTTACAGCGCATATGTTTTTACTAACCATGCCTTTACAATAAAATTTACCCGGTAAAGGCATGCGTGGGAAAGCCATATGTGTGGTAAAAATGTTCGTTGTAAATGCATGCATGGTAATGATGCATGCGTTATACAGCCGGTGAAGTAAAGGCATGCGATGTAGTTGCACGCGTTGTTCCGTCATACAACCCTAAAGTGCTACATGGAGAGATCAGCAATAGGGATAGCTGTGGGATTTGGGGCCAGGCTTGGCCGCCATCCATGGAAACCTACCAACCACAGACTCTTTTTAAAAGTAGACATCCAGGAGATATCAGGGTGGTGTGCCTTGTGTGGATCTCATGAGTATCAAACCGAGGTCAATAAGCTTCCATTGACTTTGGTTTGATCGTTCATGTCGCGGGCATTGGGCCCAGCCACAAAAGTGGGGCAGTGTTTTTATCTTCACAAGTGGGGTAATGCTGGGTGGTAGGAATTTTGTGGATTCCAGTGGATTCCGAGGGTTTCCATCACAGAAATGTATGGAAAATGTGTGATTTCAGGCAAAATTTGAGGTTTGCAGGGCACTGTGGGTAAAAAAACCTCATGGGATCCACGCAAGTCACCCCATCCTCGATTCTCCTAGGTGTCTAGGTTTTAAAAATGTGTGGGTTTGCCAGGTTTCCCTAGGTGCCGGCTGAGCTAGGGCCTAAAATCCACAGCTAACCACTTTGCAAAAAACGGATCAGGTTTGAATGGAAAAATGTGATGTATCCAGGTTGTGCTTTGGGCCTTTTTCTGTTGCGGGCAATAGGCCTACCCACACAAGTGGAGTACCATTTTTATTGGGAGACTTAGGGGAATGTTTTGTGGAAGGAATTTTGTGGCTCCCCACAGATTCCAGAACTTTCCATAACAGAAATGTAAGGAAAATTTGTTTTTTGTAGTCAAAGTTTGAGTTTTGCAAGGGATTCTGGGTAAAACAACCTGGTGAAAGTCACACAAGTCACCTCATCCTGTATTCCCCTGGGTGTCATGTTTTACAAAATGTACACGTATGCTAGGTTTCCCTAGGTAATGGGGAATACTAGCAATCATTTCACCGGGGGGCCGCAAAGTACTGTCCCTGGCATGCCCAAGGGCCACACCGATACCAGCAGTGCAAGGGTCAGGGTGATGAAAGGTGGGCATAGGGGGACGAGAAGCAGATGCTTGGTGCCAAGAATTAAAGTCAAAGCATTAACTTCTAATGTAAAACGTGAGAGGGAAAGAGAATCTCATCTGTTGGCTGAATTGCAAAATGAGAAACCAGAAAACCTGGTATCAGTCCTGGCTTCCTCACTTGACAAAATTGTGTAATCCTAGACAATTGGTTAATTTCACTTTGCCTCCTATTTCTTCATTACCACATATGAGAGCCCTTTAAAATATACGAGTTTAGGATGTGTACCGTCAAAAGGGGGACCTTCCTGCACATAAACAATCATAGGCAATTTGCTGGGTCTATGTGTGAATGGAAACAGCAAACACGAGGAGAAATAAAGCATTTCTCCTCGATTCGCCTGTTTAAGACCAGGTTTTCCCTGGTCTTAATTTTGGCGCTGCCTCCCATTTACGCTGCCCTAGTAAATAGGGGGCAACGTCAAAATCAATGGGTGTTGCAGTGGAACACCCACCACAAAACCCATTTCCCTCCCCTTTCACGCTAAATACTGTGTGAAAGGGTGTCTTATTTACAAGGCAGCGTTAAGCCACGTTAAGTGTCTTAACGCTGCCTTGTAAATAAGGCAAAGCCCTTATCGCGTTGTGGTGTCGATAGGACCTTGTAAATATGCTTCTCAATCTTTTCTCCACAGCCCCTGCATCTCCCCGTTGTTCCGTATGCCACTTTCGTTCCACAGTCAGTGTTTTTCTTCAGAACCCTACATTATCTCCGTAGCTCTTTTCAGCATAATAACTGTTAACCAATTATATGTTGCCACATTCGCATCTCTCCACATTGCCGTTATCACGCGTCCACAGCATCTGTCTAGACCTCTGGAATCTTTCCACTGCACCTGCATCTCTCTTCAGCCTCAGCAGCTCTCTAAAGCCCAGCATCTTTTCTCAGGTCCGACCTTCCCTTTTCCCAAACCCATCTATCAACAGCTTCAGCATCTCCGCAAGCATTGACCAAATTTAGAGATAGATTTATAAACGACTTTTGGGGTGGGTACATCAGGTGCGACAGCGATTTTGAGGCAGACAAGCGATGAACAAAAACTCTTCAGAAGTGAGATGGGCAACTCTTCCTTTGAAAACCGCTCCCTCCTGCCCAAATCCACTGCCATGTAACCAGGAAAAAGATAGACCGGATCATGTGGTTAGCTGCTGCGAATTACAAAGCAACCCGCTTGTTTATTCATGATATTAATAAAAATAAAATAATAGTCTTGAATCCCGAAAGGTTGATCACTTCTCAGCTCTGCTGCCTACTTGGGGCCTGTCTGACACTTTCCTTTTCGCGACCCCATTTTACTCCACCCCCCAACACCTTCAAAAGAATATTTGTCTTGAACGTCACAGAGCTAGATTTTCCTGTTCTAGATTTTGTCAGTTACAAGTGAGTTATTCTTGTCAGTGGCCCTGTGACAATGCCACCTGGTCTGTCAGTTTCAGGATTCGCGGCATACCCCTCCTGGTATCCGAGGACGGCATCGGCTCTGACTAGTTTGTAGCTTTGGGCACATGTAAAGGGAGAAGAGGGGGCAGGAAAGGAGTCTCACTCCACAGCTTGTGACTCACCCCAGGCAGTTCTTCATCAGCTAATTGCTCGGTGCCCCCATGACACTTCATCTCCCTCCGCCCCCTGGATTACTCAGTGCCATCCGAAGAAGGAGCCAGCGACCTTGTGCGCGCGAGCCGTGCGACTCAAGGGCACTCAGAATCAAGAGACAGCATTTAAGGAATAACTAATGCCCCCTCCCTCCCCGCCCCAGAGAGGCAGCCTCTAATAACACTATTCACGCACGGCCCTCTGGGAGGCCTGAAAATCCCACTCTGAATTCTTAGTTAACCCTTAGGGGCTTCTTAGGGTGGCAGTCGGCAGGATGTAGGCACTATGCCTCCTTGCCAGAGAAGGCTGCTTCTGCATTTGAAGTAGTTCCTACAGTAGGTAAGGGTGCTCTTGTGGATAAAGGTTAGGGGAGCAGAGGATGAGACCTGTGATGTCACTGGAGGAAGAGATGTCTTATATAGGGTGACCAACCGTCCGTAAATTTCACGGACCGTCCGTAATTTGGATCTCACGTCCGTTGTCCGTGATGATCCCTTTTACGGACGCCTTTTGTCCGTAATTTTAGGCATTGCAGGGAACAGTGCTGTTGAACAGCAGCTGTTCCCCTGCATGAAACCTCAACTCCTTGATGGGGCCGCCTCGTACTCCTCCTTGGAGCACAAGAGCAGCCCCACCCTGCCCTTTGTCATTCTGTATGCGGCTGTTGATTGGCACATACAGAATGACAATTTGCCAGTGTGATCTGCAAAGCATGTGGTGGGCCTCCCCCAGCCTCGGTCTAGGGCAGGGCATTCTGTCAGATGGAAGACGGTGAAACAAGTTAAAAAGAAGGGGGCTAGAGTTCTTTCACAGTCTCATCATTTTAGAACTGATGCATTTTCAATATTATATTCAACGAAGCCATGGTTGCTGCTTTTTTATTTTATGCAACTAACAACCATTGACAAAGCCAATAGTTCTCGCTTGTTGTAGGTGTAACGTTACTTGTTGTGTTATATATCTGAATACGACAGAAGAGGCAAAATACCAATCAGGAGGCACGCTATACTAAGCACAGATTTTTAGCTTGGGTGTTTTAAGCCACGCCTTTAATTACATCGAACACCCCCTTTGGAGAAAGCCATGGAAACAACACAATGTCACAGTCACCACATGTCCTGGCACTGTGCATAATGCATGACTCATGACTTCCACTTTTTCAGATTGGCTATGTGCAGGGGCGTAGTGAACCCTACCCCCACCCCACCCCTTGCTTTAGGAACTACAGCAAGGGTGAAATTCTTGATGGGCCTCTTCTGTCTGCAACTCTGCAGACAAAGGCCCAGCTCATAATTAATATGAAAAGGTGGGCGAGTGAGTAAGTGAAGGGATGGATGCATGGATGGCTGGATGGATTAGTGAAAGGGTGAATGGATGAATGAAAGGGTGAATGGATGGATAATGAGAGAAAGGATAAATGGATGGATGAGTGAGTAGAAGGATGGATGAGAGAAAAGGTAAATAGATGGATGTATGGGTGGAAGGGTAGATGGATGGGTAAAAGGGTGGATGGATAAGTGAAAGGATGAATGGATGAGTGAAAGGGTGGATGATGGGCGGGTGACTGGGTGGATGGATGAGTGAAATGATGGATGGATTGATGAATTGATAAGTGAAAGAGTGAATGGATGGACGGATGAGTGAAAGGGTGGATGTAAGGATGGATGAGTGAGTGAAAGGGAGGGTAGATGGACAAATGGATGGATAGATGAGTGAAGGAGTGAAAGGGTGGATGAGTGATAGAGTCAATGGATGGATTCATGAGTGGATGAGTAGATAGATGGATGGGTGGATGGATTGAAGGACGGATGGCTAAGTGAAAGGGTCGATGGAGAGAGAAAGGGAGGATAGATGGATGACGGAAAGGGTGAATGGGTGGAAGGATGGGTGACTGGGTGGATGGATGAGTAAGTGAAAGGATGGCTGGATGGCTGAAAGGGTAAATGGCTAGATGGATGAGTGGATGGATGGGTGAAAGAGTGGATGGGTGAGTGTACGGATGGATAGGGTGAAAGGGTGGATGGATGGATGAGTGAAAGGGTGGATGGAGGGATGGATGAGTGAAATGATGGATGGAAGGATACATGATGGATAGGGTTGCAAATGGTTGAATATGTTTGGATATGGATGGGCTTACTTATATACTATTCCGCGACCTTCTCTGATGTGTCTGTAAAACGTACCTTTTGTCCCGAAGTTTTGTCCTGAATTTTGACCTCCTATCCCGAATTTTTGTCCTGAATTTTGACCCTTTGTCCTGACTTTTTACACTCACCGTCCTGAATTTGCACCCATGCCAGTTGGTCACCCTAGTCTTATAGGATGTGAAGTGGAAAATGGTGACCTTGGGACGGGTGTTCATATTAAAGGTCTGTGGGGCCCATGTTTAGAATTAACATGGGTTTAAAATCACCTCCTGCAGAGTTCTTTGAATGTCCACCAGACTGGATGTTTTGTCTAGTGGCAGTTTGCACTCATGATAAAGTAGCGCAGAGGGTTAATGTGCCTGCTGCAACTCGCCGAACTGTATTTTATGTGGATCACTTAGAAGTTTACTACTTTTGTCACAGAGATCCTTTGGTTACTTGCAGTTCATAAGTTACAAACCTAATATAGCACAGTGAGCGATGTACTATCATCAAAGAGCTGCGTGCAAACTGCATGGTATAGGTTAGAACGTTGTGTTTTTCCCGAGTCTTTCATTATCCTACTGCTAAAAAAAGTGCTAAAAAGGGTTGATTTGGCTCTTATTCGCATTAGCGATGGAACCCCTGGCCTCTCTTATACGTCAGGATCCCCATATCCGAGGCTGGGCTTGGGACCCCTTTCGGGTCGACAAGGTCGCCCTTTACGCAGACGACGTCCTCCTCTTCCTAGCGGACCCCGAGAACTCCGGCCCACGGTGCTTAGACACACTCTCCACCTTTGAACAGGTTTCAGGCCTCCGGCTCAACCCGGCGAAGTCCACCCTGGTCCCCCTCCATCCATCCCGTGCCTGCTTTGACTGGCAGACGACCATCCCCCTGCGTAGGCAGTCCTTCAAATATCTGGGGGTTTGGGTCGCCTTACTCCCAGACCTCGAATGGGCCCTGAATGTTACGCCCCTGGTCACCAAGGCCAAGGCGGATCTTAGGAGATGGCAATCCCTTCCTCTTAACGCCCTCGGCAGAAGTGCCCTCTTTAAAATGATGATTCTCCCCCGTTTTTTATACATTTTACAAAACATTACCTTTCATCTCCCGGGGAGCTGGTTTCGGGAGATTGATAGTGCCTTCACCCGGTTTCTATGGGGGGGCGGACGACCGCGAATGTCCCTAGCACATTGCCGTATACCTCCGTATGACGGGGGTATGGGGGTAACCAACCTTCAACTTTATTATCTGGCTGCGAGACTTATCGTGATTCATGACTGGTTCGCGGGCGGCTGGTCCGACCCAGCGTACCAGGTGGAACTCCGACTGTTGGACTTCCCGCAGCTCCAAGCATACTTGTATGGGGCCCCCATACCGCAGGTCCTCCCCCCCGTCACCAGGACGGTTCTCCTGGCCTGGCGCACAGCCCTGCGCCACACGAAATGGGACCGGAAACTTACCAGACAGACGCCCCTGTGGTGCGGTGTCTGGCTGCAGGAGACCTCGTCTCTCCGAGACTTCCGCCGGTGGGATCAAATAGGGATCTCACTTCTTGGGGACATCTGGGTGGGGGACCACATCAGAACCTTTGCAGAATTACAACAACGCCACTCCCTCCATTCCTCCCAATTTTATAAATATTTGCAGTTAAGGCATGCCCTCCGAGTGCATATTCCGTCCCCCACTTCCTTCCCTGAATTCAGTCCCCTCGAGGCCCAAGTAATGATGGGGAACCTGGGCAGAGGGGGGGTGTCGCGGATCTACCGCTCCCTTGTGAATAACGGCCCTGCATCTCTAGATTTGCTACGTGCCCGGTGGGAGGGTTGGTTGGGCCCCCTAGAGGATGCGGACTGGAGGGACGCGCTCATGGCCCCCAAGACCTTGACGACCTCCTCCAAGTTACGATTAGTCCAACTCTACTACCTCCACACCGCATATCTCACACCTGCACGCCTATACAGCGCCGGTCTGCGGCCCTCCCCGACCTGCACGCGATGCAACCACGCTCCCGCAAACTTTTATCACATGACTTGGCAATGTACTGTCCTTGCATCATTCTGGGCGGGGGTGGAAGTGGAACTCACACAGACCCTGGGGTGGACGGTTCCCCACGACCCACTACGGTTGATCCTGGGTGTGTTTGATGGCCTCGATGGATCTCGGGCCGACAAGCGCTTCCTTGGCACTGCGGTGGCCGTGGCAAAGCGAGACATAGCGGTACTCTGGTCTCAGGCTAAGCCCCCTACTATACGGAAATGGAGACGGGGGGTGGATTGGTGTGGAATCCAAGAAGAATCCCTCTTTGAAGCCAGGGGTTGTCCGGAACTTTTTGGGAAAATTTGGGGTAAATGGTTTAATTTACTATTTTAAGGGGTGTGTATATTCCTTGAACGGGGATGGCCGTATGCAAGATTCTACCCTAAAGAAGGGTGTACAAGTCTCTGTCGTCTCCTCTATGGTTGTAAATTACCTAAATAACATGCTTGATTTTGCTGTCAATTTATTTGTGGTTTTGTTCTTTTCTTTAAAAACCAATAAACTTGATTATCAAAAAAAAAGGGTTGATTTGGATAGAAATATATTCTTACTGGTAAAGCCAAACACCGTGGTACCTTTTAAATCCTGAGTTTGTGCTTCTCCAGACCAAAAGCTCTTACAATATACTGCCTACTAGTATCGGTGACATGTGACTACTACACCTTATAATACTCATTCCAGGGCAGGAGTTGGGGGTACATGTGGGTGGACGGTGTCCACCCACTTTTTTCACAGGGTGAACGCCGTCCATATTGCCAAGAATTTGGGCCCTACTGAATAATGTGCTGAACTTGTCCCGGTGTAATTTCCAAACGCCGGGACACTTTCAGCAGCGCCTGCACGTTGTTGTCTGCTTTCCATCTGCAACAAGCAACAACGTGCAGGCGGGGACAGGATGGGGCTTTCTTATTTAAGACTCCTGCTGGGCCCATAACAAAGGCCGAATTTGAGGGGTCATTTGGTCTCCTTTTGTTCGAGTCTCTTGGCTGGGAGCAGTCAGGAGCCTCACACCTGATGCAAATGAAGTGGAGGGGAAACAATGGCTCACACCATGCTAGCACTTCACACATATTTAAAAGAGAGGCAGCTTTTCACTTTGTTCAGTCCCTGTTTAGGAGATCTGCATGCCCTGTAAGAATATCAGATGTGTTGGTCTTTCCTAGTATTTACACAAAGCAAATTGTATAGAGCTTACTTCCCCTGAGGAGGCGTTGAAATAATTTAAGTACCACTATTTGTTCTTGTATAGCCCTACTCATTCCAATGCAGGGTGTCAGAGCGCTTTACATCAACACGTGCATATTACATGTACAATAAATTATATGTTTGTAAATGAATGCACAGGATGTGTAACATAAAACTGGGGGATTGCAAGGTGTAGAAGTCACATATCATCTTCCATAGCTCACTGTGCTATTATCCTCGCAATACGCTCAAAAGTACACATGATAGACCTGCTAAACATATATGTGAGGGCTTTAGATCTGATGTCACTTCTTGTGGTGCCACTTCCTGTAAGGTCATGGCTTGTGATGCCACTTTCTATGATGTCAATTCCTGTGATGCCATGTGTGATGTCATGTGCTGTGATGTCGTGCGCCATGATGTCATGCGCTGTGATGTTGCGCGCCGAGATGTTACGCGCCGTGATGTCGTGCGCCATGATGTCACTTGCATAATGCCTAACTAGGTTAGTCCCCCCACTTCTTTTTTTAGGACTTGTGCCCTGCCTCATTCTCTTATGTAGCATTTCCTATAGACTGACTTCCACTCATATTATTCATTGGCTCTGTATAATGTGTGTGATGTTAAGCGCTCTGACACCTGGTATGAGTAGCGCTATAAAACAAATGAAATGCATGTGAGAGAGGGGCTATGGAGAGATGAGGGGCACTGGCGGAGCGTGGTAGTGAGCAAATTCGTGGAGAAAAAGGTTTTTTTGGAGGGGAGGCCCACAAAGATTTTCGCGCTGGGCTCCACCAGCACTAAAGTCGCCCCTGGACAAGACATAAGGGGAGAGACGCCACATATTTCCATCATATACCATAACATTAAGAACACATTGGATGAATTATGCTATACTTGTCTCTGTTATGTTTGGCCTTGGCCCAAGGCACACTGACATGACTTTTCACTGTTCTGCGGATGTTACCTTCTTTTCCTGCAGAAATGTGAAAATATTTCTGCAGATTTCGACGTATTTTCAGGCAGATTTGGTCAACGTCTATCCATGAGGAAAGCAAATATAGATGTGTTGTGGGGGACAAATGAACCAAGAAGGTGTGCTGAGGGGCACAGAGGAAGGGCACATGGCAGTACAGTAGAGATTCAGAAAGGGATTGAGGAGGGAGGCATTGAGGAGCACTGGGAAGGTGCAATGCGGAATGATAAAGGGGGCAAAGACGGGCCCCAAGAAGACAGAAGGTGAGAGAAAGATAGTCACAGAAGGGAGGAGGTGCAGAGGGGAACCTAGGAGGTTAGACGTCCAACCTAGGAGGAATGGAACCTGAAAAACTAGTATGGCACCTGTGTGAATGGAAAATAAACACAGAGGGGAACGCAGTAGGTGTACAAAAGGGAAAGCATAATTAAATGGGGGGCTACAAGGGAGTGAAGAGACAACCAATAAGTTAATGAGAGAACAGAGAATGGGCACACATGGGCTCATAAGGAAACAACAGAGCGCTTAGAGGTGAAGCTGTACATATATGCCACCATAGTAAGAATCCAAAGAAAAAGAGTCATGGAGGAACCAAAATGAAAACACAGTAGTGACACACTCCCATGAATATGACAGGTAGGAACCCTGTAGAGAGTGAGAGTGAGAGGGAAGAGCAAGGGGGAACAATCCAGAGGCAGGGAGATTCACTGTCACTAAGAAATCATTTCCAACACCAGAGCCTAATGCAGTGGAAGACACTGATGACAGGAGAAGCAGTATCAGGAGAGGCACTCCGTCTCTCTTTGACTTAGTCATGGGATAGCGTGCAAAAGGCACTTCCTTCAGCACACGTAAAACACGATAGATCACCCCCCCTGCTGAAAAAGCAAACATCAACTTTGACACTTTTTTTAATTTCCATACCATCACTCACCAAACATTTCTTGGAATAATCATTTAGAAAGCAGTCAGTAAGAACAAATCAATATCATGTCCCTTCCACATTACTGCCAGCCCAGAGAGTATAACACAAGGCGCTAACGAAACAGCAACTATCCAGGCTGAATATGACACTTTACTTATCACAGACAGTGGTGGCACCGGCTTCTGGTCCACCTGCCCTTCTGATGGACACCTCCAGCACCAACAGAGTCAATCCCATCCCTTATGGTCTTCATCCTCAACGACAACAGACTCGAGATTTTCTGGTACCCCATTGATTTACAAATCTACATAATGGTCTCCACATGAACATAAATATTGGTTGACTCAAAAACCTGCAGCTCACTCATCCAAACTTTGATGTTGAGTACCTACTTTAAACTGAGCCCAACAAATACCAAACTATGCTTTTTTGCCAAGAACAACACCCAAGCCCAAATCCAGGACTTGCTCGCCAACATGAAGCTGGATATATTTATCCCATAACTCTCTAAAAAATGCCTAGCCTCTTGGTGTCTTGTCTGACAGCAACCTCTCCAACTGCAAGCACATCACAAAGAAAACCCTGCCAGGTAGGTGCAATTAAACGTAAGCAAAATAAATCCATACCTTCTTAAACCAGGTTTCAGAACAGCTGTCCAAGCCTTGATTCTCCCTCACCTGAATGCATACACATCTTATTATCTTGGCTCCATACAAGACACTCCTATGATGCTGCTGAATTCACCAAAAGGCCAAAGAAGTTCGACCATATTACCCCCATCTAACAGATCTGCACTGCATTATCTTCAGGATCTGTTGTCTCATCTACAAGGCAGTAAAGAAAATGACACATTACCTTCCCTGGCAAAAAAACCAATGGGGCATATGTACAAGCCCCTATCGCCACCTCAACGTCACCTATAGTGACTTTGTGGTGGCGATAGGGGCTGCGCCTTATGTACAAGGTAGCGTTAAGCCACTTAACGTGGCTTAACGCTGTCTTGTACATAAGGCCCCCTTTCACGCTATGGTTAGCGAGAAAGCAGTGGGCAGTGGGTGTTGCGGTGGACGTTCCACCGCAACACCCATTCATTTTGACATTGCCCCTATGTACAAGGGTGGCGTACATAGGAGGCATCGCCAGAATTAAGACCAGGTAAAAACTGGTCTTAAGATGGCAAAACGAGGAGAAATGCATCATTTCTCCTCGTTTTTGCTTTTTCCATGTGTGCTGTCTTGTGCATGGAAAAAGCAAAATGCCATTGTTTGTTTATGTACAGGAAGGTGTCCCTTCCGGTACATAAACAAACTTTTTTTAAAATTCCATGTTGTCACTTTCCTGTGTGCTGCATGAAGCAGCACGCATAAAAGTGAAAGAATGGCATTTCTAGGATTGTTTATGTGCAGGAAGGGACACCTTCCTACACATAAACAATCCTCCCCTGCACACAGACACCCTTGCACTCTGGTGCAAGGGTGCCTGCGTTGGCGCTAAGTTGCTAAACTTAGCGCCATTGCAGGGGGAAGAGCAATGCTGCACCACATTCTTCTAAATATCGTGCAGCCTTGCATTTCAGAAGTGGAGGAGAGAGGCGTTAAGCCAGGAAGGCTAACGCCTCTCTCATCCACTTCCTTGTACACATCCCCCAATGTCTCAGGAGACAATGCAACACACAAAGTCAGAACCAAAATAAATTAAGAGCAAAAGTCTAGAAGTTAAGCCACCTGCATCCTCACTCCCAGGGTCTGAAATAACTATAGTCAGTACTTAGGTTGTAAAAGAATGAGTGCTGGTGCCCAAAACTCTGCTCAGAAGCCAGCGTCCGGTCACATTAATGTTGGGTGTCTTGAATACCAAGGATGCGTAGATTTGAATTTACCTCATGCCTTTTTAATCCACTACCTGCTTTCTCTCTTTGTGATGGCTTTGCGGTCTTTGTTTTCCTTTCTTTGTTTTTCCCTCTCTTGCTCTCAGGAAACGCCTGATGAGGAAAAATATGTGCCACCCCCTCAAAAATGAGTGCTGGTGGCCTCCACTGGCAACCACCGACTCAAATTAAGCTCTGACTGTAGGGCTGTCTCGGTCCTTCACTTCTCCTTTTTAGAAAGAAGCTGAAAACTCATTTCTTGAAAGAGACTTCCATCGGCCCCCACTTGACCTACCTTTTGAAGCCACACTGAGAAGAACCACCCCCCTTCGATGCGTCTCTCCTCTGATTGTCAATGCCATCTTTTATATTTTTTTACCCCTTCCTCTATGTAAGGTGCTCTGTTGTTTTCATAGCTATGTTGGCACTTTGCAAGTCCCAAAACATGTCCAAAAACCTGAGAGGCACGCATTACAGGAGTCTATTACACTATTTCCACACATTAAAAATCAAATACCTTCACCACCACTAACAAACGCCAGCAGTCACTGGGATGCTTTGTGATAGACACCTCAGAGTCAGGGAGTTTCTCTCCCACAAAAATCATTTTTAGCACCACTCTTATGTACTCTGTGTCTGCATACAAGGAAGTACAGTGCTTGCAAGTCACTATTAATGAATCCTTGATATAAGAGCATTATGCAGTATTTGCAGTGGCGGCTGTTACGGGATGGGGTGTCGGGCGTGGGCAGGGGCAGGGGGGTGAAAAAGAAAAAAAACACTTACCTCTGCACGGTGCCATCTCTCCTCCGTCATCTCTCCTCCTAGAAGCAGGAAGCACACAGGCTCCCCTAAGCCAATCACGACGCTGCTGTCACCAGCATTACAGCAGCGTCATGATTGGTCTGAGAGCCATGGTTCGGCGATCAGACAGGAAGTGGGAGCCTGTGCATGATCTCTACCCAGGCTGTGTATTACAGCCCGGTGGAGAACATGCTAAGTGCGCATGACTGATTGGCCGGCCCAAGACGGCCGGTCAAACCGTCATGTGCACTTAAGTGCACATATTTTCTCCTCCCCTGCAGGCTGTGGCGACAGCCAAACCCCGCCCCACCCCAAAACTGGATTCAATACGGAAAAATAAAATGATAATGACAATGCATTCTTATAATTCTATTTATCCTTTTTTTCACTGCTGAAAACCAGTGGGGCGACACTCCTCCGCCTTAGCGGAGAAGCCGCCGCTAAGTATTTGTGCACACCTCAGAAGCAGGCAGCTGCTACTTAACTAGGAAGGCATTCCCAGCTCCAGAGTCTAAGGCACTGACTGCAGAACCAGGGAGATCCTTCATAGCACTAATATGTTATCCCAGTCTTGGGGCTCAACGCAATGGCTCTCATTGCAACTGCATCAGGAATTTCGATGCAGTATTTTGTAACTTAAATTACTAGATCCATAGGGATCGGACTTTCAGGATGCAGAATTTAATGGACTCCCGAGTTGTCTATAATGAAGTGGGGAATCACTGGGCACATCTGTGTTACTGTCCCACTGATTTCTTCCTGTCCTCAAACTGGTTGTAGGACAGAATTTCAAGCCCAAAAATATCATGGACAGAATATCGAGGGACAAAATATTAAAAGGTAAGTGGATATAGGGAAGTATAGATGTACTACTCCTAAATCCACATCTACATACCTTGAAGTAATATATATATATATATATATATATAAAATATATACTTACTTACCTTTCGATATTTTAGATTCAATACTTTGTCCTCGATATTTGCATGCCTCGATATACTGGATTCGATAGGGTGCTCACTCTCAAACTCTTATCCTTTTTGTGGGGACTTTTTGTAGTTTGACCTAGCTAATGTCCCCCGGAAACACCTGAGATAATTCCAAGGCCCAGATTCTCATAGCTGTCACGGAACGCAGTGAAGCAGCCAAAAATGCTGCTCTGCGTGACAGTGAGAGAGCAGGAGAGTGCCATATTCACAAAGATATGTCTCTCTCCTCCCCTCTCCCTAGCGCAGGCGCTGATTTCAGCTGTCGAGCGCCAGGCACACACCTTAGAGCCACAGCGCTAGGGCGTGTAGATGAGTCTAGCATAGGTTTTGTACAGAAAGGGTATCCTTCCTGTACAAAATGCTATGCTTAGACAACTGAAAAAGGTTTACCTACTTTGTATGTGTGCGGCACAGTGCAGCATGCATGCAAAGTCAGAAAAGCTTGGAGAAATGAAAACATTTCTCCGTTTAACGCCTGCTTTTCAGCGGTGTTAATTTTGGGCACTAAAACCATTCTACTGATGTTTGAGAATAGGGTTTAGCGTAAAAAAGTATGGGTGGTAGTACGGGTACGCCCATGCACCACCCATGTAACACCCCCTTGATATAAAGTTAAGCAAAGCAGCGGTTTCGCTGCTTTGCGTTACTTTTCTATACAAATCAATGCAAATACCAATTTACGTTGGTTTGTGAATCCCCAAAAAGGTTTTTTTGTTCAAATATCTTTATTGTTTATTTAAAAGAGAAAATACATTTGTAATACAATATCAATACAGCATATCAGAATCAAATATATACTAAATTAATATCGAAGAATTCAGCATAAGAAAAGATTTCATAACAAGAGTTAATGGACTGGGATAGAAAGAGTTGTAAACATATCGTTATTTGAACAAGTGAGCAAATACATATATGCCACGTAGTATATATTATAAAATCATCAAGAAATAATACAAATCCCAGATATATGGATCAGACAAAGCACCAACCTATATCATGATAAAGACATATACCAGTTGTATTGCTTGATAAATAAGATTAAACATCAAAAGAAAACAGGGGGAAGAAAAAGAAAAGAGAATACTGGGGAAAAGACAGAAAGAAGAAAAGAGAGGAATCAAGAGAAGGGAGGGGACATCTGCTCCAATGAAGGAAAATGAATAAGAAATGGAATCAAAAGGATACTGAGCTACCAACCCCTGAGAGGACAAATTCATATAGTTGTCCAGAGACCGCCAAACATTACTAGAAATGGAAGGCAAGTAATGTTTCTCCTCAACAAAAGTATGAGCTCCACGAAGGTATGAGACCCATGCCCACCAGGTATGATAAGATCAAATATGAAAAGATTTCCATTCTGTTAGTATAATTTTAACAGCAATGGATAATAGTAAATCTAATAACTCCAGATCCGTATTGTCAAGGGGTAAAGGAATAGCTGTAGCCCATGGGCCCAATAGAATCATAGGTAAAGAAAGCTCTATAGATATATTAAAGATTGATGATAAATATTTCTGTATCAGACCCCAGAAGGATTGCAATAACGTACATTTAAAAAACATATGTTGATGAGTGGCTGGTTCTAGATTACAATTCCAACAAAGATCGCTATCCCGTAGTTTCAACTTGTGTAAACGAGCAGGGGTCCAATGAAGGAGATTTAATGTAAAGAATTTAGATTGAATAAGAGAAGGAGCAATCTTATTACGTAGGGATAATTTCCCAATCAATTGCCAGGTCTCTTGTGAAATATGTTTAAAAATGTCATCTTCAAAATGATGAGACCATTTATCATATGTAATTGTAGACTGTGAAGGGAGTGGAGCGGATAGAAATTTATAGATTTTCGATGCGGTATGGCCTGAGCGTAACCACATAGGTAAGAAGTGAAACAGTAACCGAATCTGTAGAGAAGGATATTTTAGAAAGTATAACCTTTAGTTTAAAAAAAGAGTAAAAGTCCATGTTGTTAAGATTATGTTTCCTAGCTAAGAAAGAGAAGGCAAGATCGTCATGATTAGAGTCATAGAGATCTTTCACCAATCTAATACCACTAGCAGCCCACGTAGAGGCCGTACCAGGATCGATGCCAGTAGCAATTTTAGGATTGTACCATAACGAGGACCATCTTGATTTATGAATATGTTTGGATACTTTTTTATCAATATATTTTAGTGCATTAATCGTGTCTAAGATAATACGATGAGAATGATCAAGGACGAGCTTAGAATCCGTGAGAAAGGAAGGAGTGGAAAGAGGAGTACACAACTCCTGTTCAATATAAATCCAAGGGGGTATATGTTGGGAATCCAGTAAGAACCAAAGAGCACCTTGAGATGCTAGGAAGGCGATTTGATACAAGTTCCAATCCGGAAGATTACAGCCACCCAGGATATAGGGCTTTCTAAGGTATTTATAAGCGATTCTAGCTCTCTTATCATTCCATAGAAATTTTGAAGAGATTGAATCAATCTCATGGAAGAAGGAAGAAGAAAGCTTTATAGGTAACATAGAGGATAAAAAATTAATAATCGAGGTTATCATCATTTTAAGAGTTTGTAATCTTCCCCACCAAGAGATATATTTAGGAGACCAGGAAGATAAAAGATCTTTAATTTTAGCTATGATATGGGATTCGTTATAAGTAATAGTATCTGAAAGGTCCTTACAAAACCGAATCCCTAAGTATTTAATACGAGTTGATTGCCATTTAAAACCGGAATCACCCATGTGAGAAGGGAAGCACAACGAATTGAGGGGGAACATTTCCGTTTTTTCTTTGTTAAGAGTGTACCCGGAAACAAGCGAAAAATCCCTAATGATGTTAGAAATAACAGGAATCGCAGTTGCAATATCCTCTGAAAAAATAAGGACGTCATCAGCGTAAGCGGTTGTTTTAAGTGTATGTGCTCCAAATTGAAAGCCTTTAATACTCTGGTTCAGATTGAGTAGACGAAGGAGTGGGTCTATAGACAAGAAAAAAAGAAGGGGTGAGAGAGGGCACCCTTGTCTAGTGCCCTGACGAAGATTAAAAAAGGAAGACGTAGCACCATTAATCCTGATATTAGCTTTTGGTTGCGCATAGAGAGACATTACCATATTAATAAAAGAAACGCCAAGGTTATGGGATTCTAATACTGCTTGTAAAAAGGCCAAGAGACTTTGTCAAATGCCTTTTTGGCGTCAAGAGCGATCCCCGCCGATGGTAAAAAAGAGAGTTTTGCTTTTTCTAAAATATGGCAAAAGGTCCGAATATTATCTCTAGCGAGTCTCCCTTTAATGAAGCCTGTTTGGGAATCATGGATGAGATTGGGAATATGACTCTCTAAGCGCCTAGCCAAGATCTTGGCAAAGATTTTAGCCTCCATGTTTAAAAATGAAATCAGGCGAAAACTTTTGGGATCGGAATGATCTTTACCATCCTTCGGAATCACTACTATAGTAGCCTCAGCAGCTGAGCCAGAAACCCTACCAGAAAGAACAACATTTTCAAAAATACTCTTAAGATATTTGATTATTGTGGGAGTAAATGTTTTATAAAAGACAATAGGAAACCCATCTGGTCCCGGAGCCTTTCCCGAACGAGTATTCTTAATAGCCTGAATGATCTCGTCAGTATTAATCGGTTTCCCCAATTCAATCATGTCAGAATGCGAAATAGTATTAGTAGGGATCGAGTTAAGAAACTGTTGACAAGTAAACTTGGAGCATTGATCTTTAGGTGTGTATAACGTTTCATAAAAGTCACGGAAGACTCCAAGTATTTCTTGAGTATGACATTTCTTTGAACCATTTTTATCAATAATATGAGAAATATGAGTAGCTTTAATATTCGTATTTTGATATTTTAGGGTGGCAGCCAACAACTTACCAGCTCTATTTCGTGGTAATAAATGCCGGGATTTTTAGCGTGTACACCAATATAAGCCCTTTTAGTGACCATAGAGTTAAAAGAGTATTTCAAATGCTTGAAATCCTGTAGGAGAGATTTGTCACTAGAGTGTCTATATAGCTCCTCTTTGCGTTTGATATCATCCCCCAAAGACTGAAGAGATTTTCTAATGCTGCTGTTTCTTTGTGACATTCTTTTGATAATGTGTCCCCGTATAGTACATGTAAATGCATCCCACAAAACTATTGGGGAGTTCACCGAAGACTCATTATCTTTGAAGAAATTATCAATCTCCTCATTAAGTTCTTTAACTTCATCCTTATCTTCCAAAATTTCTGTATTAAGACGCCAATTACGAGGGCCTCTCGTATCTGTAAGATTGAGGATAGTCAAAGAAACCGCCGCGTGATCAGAAACGACTATTGGATGAATCATAACATTTATAGTATGTTTTAAAAGAGAGGCATCCACCAAAAGATAATCAAAATGAGAGAAGCTAGACTTTGGAGAGGAGAAAAACGTGAAATCACTACCCGTAGGATTATGCAATCTCCATGCGTCAATAAGATGATGAGACAAGCACATATTGAGCATGTGTTTATGCGCCC
Organism: Calotriton arnoldi; assembly: GCA_963921515.1. Classification (NCBI taxonomy): domain Eukaryota; kingdom Metazoa; phylum Chordata; class Amphibia; order Caudata; family Salamandridae; genus Calotriton; species Calotriton arnoldi. The sequence goes on from CAWUFW010002311.1 coordinate 376,605, forward strand.
TAGGGGGTTGAAATTTAAAAGCAGAATGTCTATCAAAAATAGGATCAAAGGAAAGATTAAAATCACCACCAACAATTGTTCTTGAATTCTGAGGAATATCAGAAAGTTTTTTATTTATGGTACGCCAAAAAAGAGGGTCATCAATATTTGGGGCATATAAATTCATAATATATAGATCATCTGAGCCATTGGTCAAACGAGTAAGTAACCATCTGCCATTGGTATCATGCTCAGCTGTAACAATAGACAAACCAGAGTTTTGGGAAATAAGAGTAACAACCCCATTCTTCTTACCAAAGGCTTCGGAACAAATAACATCAAGAACCCAATCCTTCCGCATAAGAAGAGCTTCTTTAAAGGCTATCTTAGTCTCTTGAAGTAAAACAATATCACCAGATAAACTTTTGCAATAATCTAAGATTTTGGCCCTCTTAACAGGGTGATTCAACCCCCGGCCATTAAGTGAAACTACATTAAAACCAGACATAGATAAACATGAAGCAACATAAGTAAATGCATCTGATAAAAAGAAAAAAGGGTAACCAAGATAAATAAATAAACTAAAGAGAATACAGTATGTATCCTAAAATAAAATGAAGCAGATGACCCAAAACTAGGATAAAGAGCAAGGAGGGGAGTGAGGAACAAAAGGAAGAAAAGAAAGAACAAAAGTACTCCAAAGAAAAACGGAGTATCAACCAAATGCAACCCCACCAGGGGATGTCTGTAGGAGACAAAATGCATGGGGGGACAACGTGGAAGAGCAACAGCAGAGGCAATCAACCTCGGTATGGACAGCTCAAGGATAAACAAGCCACAGAGCGGCGAAACAGGCATAACATTCTCGGGTAGATTACTTATATTGCTACATTTTGCTACCAAGAATAAATACCATAAATATATTATAGTTGAACATTTGAGAAAAAAGGAGAAAATAGATAACATTTCATAAATAAATAAATAAATAAATAAAGCAGCTTATATTAATAGATAAATATCAATCCAAGAACCATAAACCAGCCCAAAAAGTTATCCGAGTAAAATGTAAAGAGAATAAATACAATACATGGAATAAATAACCAACTTTAAAATGATGGAACAAGAAAAATCAGAAACAATCTCATACAATTAAAGCACATATTAAATAAGAATTAAATAGAAGTAGGGAATCTAACATAAAATGTAATTCATAAGTAAATCATCCTGGCTATAATCATATTGAACTTCCGATTAGATACACTTTAAAGGAGTAAAGCAAAGGCAAGATGGCGGCCGGATCTTCGGTCGAGTGAGCTGTCAGCACGGCTCCTCGCTAACTAACCTCCCCCCCCTTTAATTGCCCGTACCTCTGTCCATATGTCCCACTAGACCGTGGAATGAAAAGGTCATGATTTGGCGGTCCTGGCTGTGCTGGACGCGGTTGTCAGGGCTCCCAGTACCATCAAGGCTGGTCTGTGCCGGCGTGTTCTTCCATTCTACGGCGGTGAGCAGCGTAACCACCACTTCCATCCGTGTGACACCGGGAATCCCTGCGATGCCTCCGAAAGCTAGCGCGAAGGGCACTAGGACCCGAGGACAGCCGATAATCCCAACTGCAGCAACCCCAACGAAGAACAGCGCGGCAGCCTCGAAAAGTGGCGGCGCACGTCGGAACATGGAAGGGGAGCCTCCGGGCTTGCCTGAAACTGCAGGGAGGGGCTGCCTGCCCTCGCGAGGACACCAGACGGTTCCGGCGCTGTTTAGAGCTCAGACGGCTCTAGCTGGGAAAGACAAATCAGCAGCTGATGTTCTCGCAGCACCACCAGATACATTGTTGCAAGGTAATGGTCTTGAGCTGCCACCTAATGGACTTAGTGCTATAACTGACAATTACAGGGAATCGATCTCGAACAGCCATGGGGGACACTCAGGAGGCTCTGACTTGATCAAAAAATTAAATGTTTCTGAAATGGGTGCTGGAGATAAATTGGGCAAGAACCAGAAGAAGGTGCTTTCTGGGGGGGGCAGGAACTCGCCAAAGAAAATAGGCCAGGACCCTGGGACTAGCATAGTAAATGATAAAACACAGGAAATACAGAGCTTTTGCCAGAATGTGGAAGGCAGCCATCATAAGAGGGGTCAAATGGACGACTCGGCTCCGCAAACCCTCCCAAGTATACAGAGTGGCTACTTACTAGCAACATCCCGCGCTCAGGAAGGGGACTCAGGTGACAAATTCTACTCCATGTCCGACCCTTCAAATTCTTCGAGAGACGAGAGCCCATATAGGGACTGGGCAGAAGACGGGAGTGACATCAGCAGTCTTCATATTGAAGAGGAGGAGACAGGAGAGGATGCCCCTACAACAGTTAGAAAACAGAAGGAACAAGATGAGACCTTGCAAAACAGGACTTTGCCTCCAGCTGGATCATTAGTATGGGACTACTCCTTTTCTCCAAAGTTGAGCGAGCCAGTGATGGGCGGAAATCCCTCTAGAGATACTAGCTCGGATATAGTGGCTCTTGGAGGCCCTGATGAAATCACGCTATCCACTATATATCAAAGCATAATGGCCCATCGGGAGGAGACTCGGGCAGAGAGCTCACGAACTCAAGGTGCCGTTCGTAAGCTCCAGCACTCGGTACGTAGGATGGCAAAAACGTGTTCTGAATATGCAACTAGAGTGGGAGAAGCTGAAACTTGAATCTCGGCTCTGGAGGACGAACTAGTTATACAAAAGGGCATTACTGAGTCATGGAAAGCTCAGAAAGACGACACAATGTGGAAACTGACCGAGTTGGAAAACCGTTCCAGAAGGAATAATCTGAGGGTCCTGGGTGTCCCAGAGGGTTTGGAAGGCAGCAATGTTCATCAGTTTATGGTGGAACGTTTTCTGGAAGCTTTTCCGGAACTCACACAATGGGACTGGGCAGTCGAAATACAAAGAGCGCATAGGTTTCCCTTCATTCAGCGAAAAAAAAAGACCGGGCAATCTCCTGAATATCCTAGAGCCATCTTAATCTGCCTGAATAACTTTCTGGCACGCGAAATTTTATATGACTTGGCAAGACCTGATAAAAAGAGGGCAGGGAAGGGATGCAAGTTTTTTGTCAGGCCTGACTTTTGTCAGGCAACTGTAGAGAAAAGATGGCATCTAAGACAACTGATTTCGCCCTTTCAAGCAAAGGGAGCACAAGCCTTCTTGCTCAACCCTGCCAAACTGAAAATTATGTTTAAGGGCCAGACCCAATTTTTTGTTTCTGAGGTTCTTGCAAAAGAGTATCTACAAACGATATGATGCTAGCTATAGTCCTTTAGTAGATTGTTGATACCTTTTTGACGTTTTAGCAATATATTACAATCAGGCTCTCTCTACCCTGAGTCCGAAGGATTTGTCTTCTCTGTTTGGGTTTTCTTTTGTACTGTTTTTTACTATTTTCTTATTTTTTCGATGTTTGTTTTTACCACGTAGTGGGTATTTCTTTGGGGGGGGGGCGGTTGGTGGGGGGTCGATTGACAGCTCTACATCATAGAGGACATTGGTCCTTATGCCTCATTTAGTGGGAGGGAGGAAGGGAGGGAGGGAGGGAACAGTAGGGGGTCTGGGTGGGGGTGGGTCAAGGGAGAGAAGGGTAGGGGGTCAGGGTCAGGGTGGGGTTAAAAAAATAATAAAACTAATCCACAGCTATGTTAGAAATTTAAGGCTCATGAGAATCTATGGACATGGGGCTAAATATATATTGGGATGCGGTCTTTCTGTTTTCTCTGGCTCTCAGCTAATCTATGGCTAGGATAGGCCTTCGAATTTGTACTTTTAATGTTCGTGGGTTAAATGATTACAATAAGAGATGCAGAGTGGCGGCAGAGCTTCGTGTGATTCAACCAGATATAGTGTGTTTGCAAGAGACACATGTACCATGGGGTAAACGGAATATTCTTTCAGAACTTGGCTATAGTGTCGTAGCTGCTTCTAAACAGTCAACTACTACAAGGGGGGTCGCAGTTTTAGCCAGGCCGGCAGTACAGACCACTGGGCGAGTACTGTTGGACACCCAGGGACGATGGGCTATCTTAGAATGTATGGTGGGAAATATAAAGTTCACCCTCTGCACGGTTTATGGCTCTAACCTTGATGAGTCTTTGGTCCTTGAATATTTAAATGGGGAACTTGCACAATGGCCGGCCCCTCTGGTGCTATGTGGTGATCTCAATATAGCTGTAACTAAGATGGATTTTCAGGGTGGGGGACGGAACTATAGGGGCAGGAAGCCTAAAGTTTTTAAAGCCCTATTCCATTTGCTGGCTGATCATGGGTTGGTGGATGTCTGGGGCAGCCTGGGCCAACAAGATCCGGGATATACATTTTATTCCTACCCTCATAACAAACTAATTCGCCTTGATTATTTTTTCTTGCCCTCTTCACTGCTTTCTGGCATTAAGATACAAATCTACCCTAGAATTACGTCTGATCACGCACCAGTAGTAGTTGATATCCTTATGTTTTCTGTCTGCCCTGGCCCGAGGTGTTTTTCGTTTGATAGGAAACTCCTCTTGGACGAAGCTTTTTTGGAATATATGAAAAAATGGATAAAGGATTTCTTTCAAATTAATAGACACTCTGCGGGTTGGGGGACTGTTTGGGATGCATTTAAAGCCTCTTTTAGAGGCGAGGTCTTGAGCTATGGATTATATAAACAAAAACAGGCTAAATTGGGAATCCAGGAACTGTATAATAAACTTAAAATAGCAGAGGAGAACCTGGCAGGAGGGATCGCAGCAGGGTTGAATACAACTGAGCAACAATCTAATCTGGCTAGATGTAAGGCCAATATCAACCAGGTGTGGAGTAAAGAAATAGCATTAAAGTATCAGATCTATAAAAAGAATGCTATGAATATGGAGAGGCTACCGGACGCTGTCTAGCTCAGAAACTACGTAGGAAAGAAGTAAGGCAAAGAATTATAAGTATGAAAAATCCTCAGGGCAGGGTTGTATATGATTCTCAAGAGATTCTTAAAGTGCTCTATGACTTTTATGATCAACTCTATACAGAACCAAACAAGGGGGGTCAACTTATAAATAAGAAACTTCCATCCTTAATATGGGAACAGCTAGATAGAGATGAGGCTGGATTACTTGACTGTCCTATTACAGCTGATGAATTAGAACTGGCCATTAACAGCTTGGCGACGGGAAAAGCTGCAGGCCCGGACAAACTCCCGCTTGAAATCTACAAGACGTTCTTTCAAGTTCTCAAAGAGGATATTCTTGAGGTATTCCAAACAGCACAATTGGGGCATGCACCTCGATCATGGGATGAGGCCAATATTGTAATTTTTATAAAGAAAGATAAACCACCCAATATACCTGGGTCTTATCGTCCGATATCTCTCATCAATTGTGACGGAAAAATTTACTCTAAGATACTTGCGAACCGGTTAGCGAAAGTCATTTCTCCCCTTGTCTCGATTAGGCAGCATGGCTTTATTCCGGATAGAGGGACAGTAAACCATATTAATAGAGTAATAACATTATTTGATATAGCACAGGTAGAAACCAGGAATTTAGGCTTAATTTTGCTCGATGCCGAAAAGGCGTTCGACCGCGTGGCATGGGACTTTTTATGGGAAGGATTGCATCAAATGGGATTTGGACAGGGTTTTATTCGGGCTCTTCAGGTCTTGTACCGAGCTCCTTCGGCCATTATATGCACGATGGGGGGCACTTCTGATAAGATTCATATTACTAGAGGGACACGGCAAGGTTGTCCTTGCTCCCCGCTTCTATTTGCTTTGTATATCAATCCTTATATAAAGATGTTAGAGCAGAATGATCGTATAGCACCCTTTATTGTTAGACAGGATAAGTTCAGTGTGTTGGCCTATGCGGACGACATTGCAATTATTACAACTAACCCTGCTATGGCTTTACCTGAAATCGAACATCTAGCCCAGGAGTTTGGCTCTGTTTCGGGCTATAAACTTAATACAGCTAAAACACAAGTCCTGTGCACAAATAATGTTATGTTTAATGATCCTAGGGTTGTGAGGGAAGCCGTATATTTGGGTATCAAGATCCGGCCCTGTCTCAAAGAGTTAGTCGAGACAAATTGGGGAGATATTATTGGTAAGATAAAAGACTCACTAGAGAGATGGGAGGCCCTACATCTTTCTTTGTTTGGCAGATCCAATGTTTTAAAAATGAATATTTTGCCCCGGGTTATGTACTTTTTAGATCAGTACCTTTAGAGGTACCTAAAAGACAACTCCAATACCTACAATCTTTATGCTCCAGATACCTGTGGGCCCCCGGGAAACCACGCAGAGCTGCCCGTTATATGACATTACCACGGGAGAGAGGGGATGGGCGATCCCGGACTTTACGCTTTATTATTATGCCTGTATTTTGTCAAATATGCGTATTTTATTAAAGGGAGAGGAAGTGGGTAATACAGCTGAGGCTCCCTCAATTTATCGGATGATTCTAGGTCCAGAAGTTAATCATTGTCTGTTTAAGAGAACTGACGGCAGTTATTATAAAAGAACTCGTTTTAAAGTGTTGGAAACCGCCTTTAAAGTCTGGAAAACAATTTGTATGAAATTTTATATACCAGGGTTAACAATTTATACACCTATGAATGCAGCAGGATTACTCCCGTCGATATTTTGGGATCATGTGGCAACACAGTGGGGCCTAAAAGGGATTACTATACTGGTGGATTTATATCAGGCTGGGGGATTAGTCTGGCCTTTTCATCTTTGGTCGATAAATTTCATCTGTCAAAAAATAACTTTTTTAAATATTTGCAATTACGAGACTTTTTAAGTAAGAACGTTAATAACATGGTGCCTTATCAGATAGTCGAAGCTATCAGGTGTCAGGGGAAAATTGGCTCTTTATATAAAATATTTCTAAATGTGAACCCAGATGATCTAGATAAACATAATGCTAAATGGGCCGATTTGCTAGGAGATAGCTCAGTTTCGGTTGAAAAATCAATTGATATGGCAGGGGAAATACTCCTTGTCGCCAACCTAAAAGCACAACATTACAAAACACTTTTCAATCTTTACCATACTCCAGCAAAAATGTTAAAATGGGGGTGAGCATAATGGAAAATGTTTTCGCTGTGGTGGGAATAATGCCGATATACTCCATATTTTCTATTCATGTTCAAATCTGTCTTCTTTAATAAATGACATGGAGAGATATCTGACTGAAATAACGGGGACACCTATAAGACTCTCAGCCTCTATGATGCTGCTAGGCATTGGTGAGGAGGCCACTCGGGGTAGATCAATGTTTAAATTCCGTTATTTGATCTTTATGGCCACAGCAGTTGCCCGACTATCTATAGCCTCAGCCTGGTTACAACCGCAGGCTCCATCCTTTGAATTTTGGCGGGCGAAGTTCCTCAGTGCCTTTAACATGGAATTTAGCCTGTACTCCGTCAAAGGGCCAAGAAAACGGAAAATTGGTCTCTTGGTTTGGGGAGCACTGATTGATTATATGAGGGACCCTGGAGAGCTCTGAATTAGTAATATGTATGTAAAACACAGAATTATAAATCAGGGCTCTGTCTTCTCCCCTTTTCTTTTTTCTCTTCTCTTTTTTGGGCTATATTGGAACTAGTCGATTAGTCAAGTAGGATAAAATGGATATATATATATATTTGCTGTGTTTTTTCTTTTTTTATATACTTTGTATTGTGAGCCATGTAACCGTTATATATATTTATGATTTATTTTCTGTGGATTATTTCAATAAAAAAATGTAAAAAAAAAAAAAAGGAGTAAAGCAAAAAAATGAGTAAGTAGAAACTAAGTTGGAACATATAATGACACAGATCAGCAAAGATAATTTGATAATTCAATGAAGATCAATATTATCAATAAATAGTATATACATATAAGTGAATGACCATCAACATAGAGACCGAAAAAAGATAAAAGATAAAGAAATAAGGGAAAATAAGTGAGCCAGACAGAAAGAACAAATAAAAGAAAGAGTAGAAACGAAGGAAAGAGAAAAGAGTATAGAAACTAGAAAATAGAGTACTAAGCTTATTAAAAGAATGATATGAGAAAAAGTTCATGATAGTTCAAAGAATGAGGAGAAACATACAGCCGTACAACTTTTAAAGAAGTAGTCCCCAAGAAGAAGAGTACAAAACACAGAGCTGCATCGTATTATTATCAACAGATGTACATATTATATATAGCGTAAATAACCACTATAAAGCTGTGGAATAAAAGCATCCTGAATCATACCAATTTAGTTATAACAATTACAAGAGAAATAAATAAAATGATTGTCATAAGCTGATCTTTACAAGTGAGACATCATAACTATAGCATAAGGCAACTGTATAACTATCAGGTCATTGGTATTCAATGATGTCAGGAATTAATATAATCTTTTATAAATAGATTATCGCTTAAAAAGACCACTGAGCATGGAAAAGACGGAGCAATAAATTAATTTAGAAATTAGAAGAAGAAAATGAATAAAGGATCAAATACTTACTGATAGAAAAAGATTTAGAAAAAGGAAAAAATAGAATTGGAGGACAATGGCGTCAGAAACTAATATATCCATAGAAATAAATTACCAATTGAGAAGACCATTGGACAAAAGGAAGACAGAAAATAAAATAGAAAGTAAAAGGAGCAAAGGAATAAAGGATCAAATACTTACCAATAATAAAAAGTTTAGAGAAGAGGAAAAAATAGAAATGAATAAGAATTTAAAGGTATATTAGCAATAGTCAATTGTGACAACATTACTGTAAGGAATCATATAAACTAGGTCAGCCAGCAAAGTACAGAACAATACTAGGAATTGAAACACAAATAATACCAAATCTAGTTTGGTCAACCGGTATTGTACAGAACAAACCAGGGATGTAATCCCAAGTAGAACTAAATACAATACAACGAACTGCACCGTCTTATAAGAGAGAATAATAGTTGATGAAAAAATAAAAAGGCACCACACTACATAAATGAAAAAATATTAGGCACAGACCATATCAATAAATATAAAAAACATTAGGGACGAGAAGTACCAGGAAGAGAGCCTGAGTCCATTTGCGATTCAGATTGATTATCCAAGAATGTCGAAAGATCTGAAGGTTCATAAAAAATCTGTGTACGACCTTTGAAAGTGATCCGAAATCTTGAGGGACCAGCAAAAGAGAATGGAATATTTAAGTCAGTGAGTTTCTTGCGTAGATTCAGGAAGCCTTTACGGCGGATCACCGTGTCTCTGGCAAAATCTTGTGAGATAGATATTCTGTGCCCCTCCCATTGTATTGATTTAATTTTACTCATTTGTGCCAGAATTAGTTCTGTATGTTGATGGCGCAAAGGTTTAAAAATCAGAGGCCTTGGAGAGGTCATCGATCTTGGTTTGAAGGTTGGAACCCTGTGGACGGGCTCTATCTCAAAGTCCTTGATGAAGGAGATTTTCAGGGTATTTGGGATCCATGTAAGCAAAAAATCAATTACTGAAGGAGCAGACTTTTCACAATCCTCCGGTAATCCAAAAATACGAAGATTACTTCGTCTATTTCGATCCTCCTGCTCCATGAGATCTCTCCTCAATGAAGTAAAGGAACGTTCCAGATTTTGAATGTGCCTCGTCTGTTTATTTGTAAAGTCTTCCACATTACTTATCCTCGTTTCCGCGTTAGAAACACGCAGTGAAAGAGATTTGAGATCATTACGAATTGCAGCCACCTCTACCTGAAGCAAGTCAGTATTCGTTTTGGTACTTTGTGCAATATCGTGGACAGTATTGAGCTTGAGTAATATTGCATCCAAAGTTGAAGCAGACTCAAGACTATTCTTAGTTGGTGATTCCGGAGTAGGTGAGGTCTGTTTGGAGCGTTTCAGATTCCCCTTGGAGTCTCTGTCTTTGGTGCTAACACCCATGCCTTCCGCCATTGAATAAGATTGTAGCAACCGCAACCAAATACCCTTAATATGATTAGAAGGAATCGATAAAGCGATATATAACCAATAAAGGTCTGAGTGAAGAAAATACTTGCTGTGTGTAGATAGCTTATACTGTGACACACACGTGAAAAAAAAAAGAAATAGTACCAGACTTGTATAAGAAAAGATAGATACTAGTATTGGACTTCACTGAGGCGAACTTGCTGAAGAAAATGTGGCACAGATCAAGCTCTGTCGTATAGCTCGCTATTGAATTTAGAATCTATCAGCAGGCGATGCGCACACAATGAGGGTCATGACGACAGCAGACAGTTCGTAGCGATAAACCAGCTTTAAAAACAGACAGCCTTAAAGAATAGTGCCACAGATAAAATATCCTTCAGTGGTTGCGAATGTTGAGGAATATGCCAACAAAATTACTGGACCTTGTGACTAGGAAATTTATCACACAAAGGAAATCCTGTCAGCGGCCGCCATCTTGTATATTCTAATGATGCCAGAAGTAAATATATCCTTCACAGAAAGGTGGAAATTCCAAGACTAGCGGTGCAATATTGGCAAAATTGCGCACACAGTACCTCATGTTCAGCATTAGGATTAGTGACCGGTACACGTGAATAGGCAGACTCCAATTTTCAGCACGTCAAACCGGGACTGCCGTGCCGCCCGCCATTTTGAGTTCGTCGCAATCAAAAAATGCCTCACCAGAAACAGCTTCCAAAGAGGCAGTGCAGGCACTTTCAAGCTGCCTCTCTAACTCACTGGTTGTTCCGCCGCTGTCCGGTGTCCAAGGGAGTTCGAAAATCACCCCAAGGACATGATAAAACGAGTTTCCGCACCGATGATTTCGCAGAGATTTCGCTTAGCCATGCCCCCAATCCCAAAAAAGGTTTAGCATCGGTTTAGCGTTACAAAAGAAATGCTAACCTGAAGCTAAATCTTTGAGAATCTGGGCCCAAATGAGATCGTATATCTTAAAAAATTATCTCATTGCTCAGAATAAAACAACAGTTTTCAGTCAAATCAGTAATCCGAGTAACTTGGAGTGAGAGTTAATGGGTCTGCACACCTCAGATGCAAGAAACGTCTCCAACTGACAAACCATTTCCATCATAGATTCAAATAAAGTTTGTCTAAATACCTCCGAGGAGGAGAGCTTCTCTGTCATTAGCAGAGCTTTACCAGCTCAAATGTCTAAAGCAGTGTGAAGGACACCTCAAAGAAAGGGAGTTTTCTTAGTTTAAAATTATGAAACCGTTGAACTTGGTCGTAGAATCCTCTCTCCACCTAGTATTGCCAGTGAGACCTTTGAAAAGGCCACACAACATCTGTTGGCTTTCTCGCAGACTGGAGGCAAGGTGAGCTACAGCTCCCTCCAGCTCACACAAGAGCTAATCAAGTGTATAATTTAATTAACACAAAAAGGCACATACAGAAAACTGTCTCCGTTCACAGTGCTTAATTTGTAAAAAAGAAATTGGTGCCGGGGCCCTTCTCAGTATGCCACCGCAGCTTGCATCAACTTTTACCCCTGCATCGCTGCCAGTGCAGTACCAACACAACTACTAATCATCACACTGCTACAAGTGTGACAATTTGGACTATTCATGGCCATCCAACCTATAAGATTGGCCTGGGCAAAAGTTAATTTTTATTTTTAATATGTATTGCATTATTAAACACTTTGTTGTGCTCACCTCAAAAACTGAATCAACAGCCCCACCGTGTGGTGCACTACCATAAGTGCCAGTTTTGAGAATAAAGAACATGTGTGGAGCACCAGCAAACACCTGCTCATATTAAGCACTGCTGTTTCTGTAAGCAGAGTGGAGGCCACCAGCTCTGCCTTGCGCACATGTGGGGTGTTTGGAGCAAAGACTGTGAAGGATGTTGATCATGTGAGCGTTTAGTCGAGAGAGTGATGTAAAGCTTCTTAGAAGGGGTAATATGATGGAAAAGTTTAGGTATTATTCAAGATTTGATAGGAAGGATTAACCATGATGGTATACCCCCAACAATATTTTAGTGTTTATCATTGGCATTAGAGTACCGGGCAAGTGGTAGAATAGTACAAAAAGTTTCAAAGGAGGGTACCCATTGTTGTTCATTAAGAGGCAATGCATATTGATGGAAGCATGTCTCACTGACCCTGTTTTATGCAAATCTAAGTTTAACAAAAATAACAAAAAATAAATGTTTGGGGGGCGTGGCTAGCAGCCAACGAAAATGGCCGCAGCCTAAGAGAGCTCCGCGGTCGATGACGTTTTCCCCTCTAATCCTGGCCTTAATCCGGCGGCGCAACTGAACCAAAACGATAGGGGTGACACCGGAACAGCAGGGGCACGGACTCAGAAAGTTTGGACTCTGTATGAGCGACCGGCGGAGACTGGGACCGTGAGGCGGAGTCATGGCCTAGGAACTGAAGGGAGGCCGGGGCCTCGCGTGAATCGAGCACTGACTAGGGCGAAAGTGAAACCGGCCCAGATCCCCGCGGATGGTGAAGAGATCCGGGCAGCGTGGATAACACTGACAGCCACTGTGGGACAAGCCTCACAACGCGGTGTGGGGGTCACCGGTGCAACTACCCAGGCAAGGAGAGACGATCAAGCGCCACACGCACCGGACGGACCGGAGGGGGCGAAAGGCGAACGAGAGGCACACCGGGACCCAGGCCGGGATCATAATTTGACAATTACGCCGCAAGGACAATACGGACATCGGCGAGGGCCGGGGGGTGCTTGGGCGGCCTACACAAGGCCCTCGTACCACCGCCGTGCCCCGGGCTGCCCACCACGCCCATAAGGACGGGACTCTGGGTATCGGACATCTGGCGCAGCAGTTGCAGTGAAGGCCTATAACGGAGAGAAGTCCACTTGTGCCGGAGCTGCAGCGCTCACGTCTTTGAGGTGGGTGGAACCGATGTAACGTGACCCCATACTCCCTGCACCATAGACTCTCCTGCCTCCTCAGGCCACCCTCTGGCGGTCCTACACTGTGTGCAAACGTACTCTGCCGACTGGGTGTGCACACCTGCCCTCAATTCCAGCTACTAGTTGCGATAAAGGATCTTGGCCTCCGCAGCACCTGCGGGGGACAAATAATTGCCTAATCAAACTGTGACGGATCAGGGGGCTATTTCGGCAGCGGAGGGGCCTAATAGATTCTCGGTGTGCTGCGCAGTCAACAGGAAATCCCGAGTGGAGACGATGAGGCAGCACTGAAGATAAGACAGGGCTGGGGCGAACCCCACGTGGCAGCACCCGCTCTTGGGGACGTGACGGTGGGAGACAGGAAAACCGAAAGGCCGCGCGTGGACGCTACTCCTGCAGGCAGGCAGGGGCGACTACTGTTCTCCCCCCCGAGTGACCTGCTGAGACGTCCGGCAAACTGGACATCATGGGAGGCCGGGGCCAGCGCACAGTACAAAGCAACAAGCTGGAAAAATATGCATACCATAAAGACCAGCCGGACAAACCAGCGACAATCGCAGATCGCGGGGATGGCCCACAGACCAAAAAACCTAAGGAGGTCACCCTGCAGGATATAATGGCCACCCTCCACCAGGTACAAACGTCTATTGGCACGATATCCACAGACATTACACTACTGCGTGCCGATGGTTTCAAAATGAGCACGAGAATAGCGGAGGTGGAAACTACCACAGCAGCTCTCTCCACAGATACGGCGGCTTTGAAGCGACAGGTGCGAAACCTAGAAATGGCAAATAAGCAAATGGCGGACAAGCTTGATGATCAGGAGGGCCGCTCGAGGCGCAACAATGTACGCCTGGTTGGGGTGCCGGAGAGCGTGGGAGGACCAGCCCTGGATCTATTTGCCGAAGACCTCATCAAGAGTCAACTGCAGCCGCGTGGACTGTCCAGCTTCTTCTCGGTGGAAAGGGCCCACCGAGTGCCTGGGGGAAGGCCCCGGCCGGGGCCCTCCCCAGGCCCATACTAGCACGCATATTCAACTTCCGAGATCGCGATACGATTCTGCAGGCGGCGCGCATCGCCCCCCCAATACGTGTTGAAAACTGCACTGTGACCCTCTATCCAGACTACACGGCAGCGGTGACCAAGCAACGTCGTAAATTTCTGGACGTCAAGAAAGAACTGCGCAACCGAGAACTTAAGTATGCAATGTTGTTCCCTGCGAAACTGAGGGTAGAGGCAGAAGGGAAAATTTGGTTCTTCACGACACCTGAGGAAGCCCACGACTGGCTGGAGGGATGGCGCCCGGCGGTGGGGTCCAAGAGGCAGGGACAGAAGCAGAAGTACCAACCCATGACATCGGCGTCGTCGGGAGCGAGGGAGTCGGAAGCATCAGGAGGCACGCCACAGAACGCTGATGAGAACTCAGATTGATGTTGCGCTTAACAGTGGACTGAGTGGGGAGCAGCCCCAACGGTGTGGACGTGGAGACCCGACAACACAGCAATTCGCTGCAGGAAGGTCACTGACAAGGATCGAAATGGACATACCACATGGTGTCATCAGAAGACACTTGCTGTTGTAGCGGTGACATTTTGGTGTGAACAGTTAGCCGCTCTAGAAGGCAAATTTAAGGGGATGACTTAAGGAGACCGCTGAACGGCTCTCCCCCTCACGCAAGTACAAAGTTCTGGGAAATAAGCACTCTGCTAAGTTGGGGGTGGCGGGTAGTTTTAAGTCCGCCGTGCAGGGAGGCAGGGAGGGGGGTGGGGGGTAGGGATCAGTTAAATGGGTTATTGTTTGCTTTGTTACAGATACATGGTGATATACTTGATGGCATACATGGCGACAACTTGGCGCGCATATCACAGGGCGCTCCTCGCTCCTACATAGACGATGTCACACACGACACGAATAGACACACTGACTGACGTTTCGACCACCCAGTCATTGACCTCTAGGGCATCGCACCTTCCTTTCACTGTGATGTCATGGAATGTAAATGGTCTGGGTGACAAGATCAAAAGGGGACTGGTCCTCCAATACCTCAAACGCAAAGGCCCGGCTGTTGCACTGATACAGGAATCACATTTGGTGGGCTCGGCTTGTAGGGCCCTGGACAGATGGGGCTTTAAAATGGCAGCACACTCTGACTTCACCTCGGGTTCTCGGGGGGGGTGGGGATTCTGATCAATAAACGCTTCCCACTGATAATAACCGGGTCCTGGACAGATGACCAAGGAAGATTTGCAGCAATATCATGTCAATGGGAGGGGCGGTCGTACAACCTGGTATCAGTCTATATCCCACCGACGCTGCACAAGACAGCCTTCCCGGCCCTGGGAAAATTTCTGTTATCACTTCAGCAGGGCGAACTCATTGTGGGGGGCGACTTTAACGCTACGATTGACGCATCCATAGATAGAAAACCCACTAGGGACCCCAGTAGTGTAAACCTTAAATTAGTAGAATTTATCGACGCCATTGGTCTCATTGATATCTGGCGAACCAGGTACCCACAGGAGCGACAATACACTTTCCATTCGGGAGTTCATAACAGTCTTTCAAGAATAGACTACATATTTACACTGGCAACGGGGCTGGAAAGAGTGTTAGAAGTCTTGCACTTGCTCAGGGGCATCTCGGACCACTCACCGGTGCTCATTACATATGCATCCTAAACCCCGGGACGGCGCAGAACATTTCCGATTTACCCCGGATATCTTAAAAATCGCAAGATTGGGAAAGGTCTAATTGCAGCCACAGAGCAATATTTCGTGGAGAACGAACACTCAGTTCCATCTCCGACGACTCTGTGGGAGGCATATAAAACTGTACTACGGGGCCAGGCAATCTCCCTAGTTGCAAGACATAAACAGGTCCAATGACAGCAGATTGAGACTTTGGAACAGGGGGTATCCCAGGCAGAGGCGGACCATGCCACAGACACCAGTGATACTACGGCACATAAGTTAAATTTAGCCCAACAGGAATACAGGGCCTTTGCATGGGAGGAGGCGAAAACCAAACTCACCAACACGCAGCACACTATTTACGAAGTAGGTGATAAAGCAGGCAAGCTCCTAGCCTGGCTAGATAGAAGGGAAAGGGCTAGCCAATGGGTGGTGCAACTTAGGTTAGGGACTGGGAGTATAACCACAGACCCCCAGCAAATAGTTGATACATTGGCGGCCCACTACGAGAAGGTGTACACGGCCACAACCACAATAGAAGACAATCTAGCCTTCTTAAAGGACATACAGATGCCCACACTGACCCCTAATGCCACTCAAGCACTGGAAGCAGATCTGACTCCGGACGAACTCGCGCTAGCAGTAGGCGCATTACACACGGGAAAGGCCCTAGGACCCAATGGTATACCTGTAGAATTCTATAAAAAAGCAGCAACTCAGCTCATACCACATCTGCTTAACATGTACGAGGATAGTTTGGAGAAAGGGGAGTTGCCCAGGGATCAGCGCCTAGCGACGATAGTTGCAATACATAAGCCGGGCAAGCCGCCGCAGGAATGCACGTCTTACAGGCCGATTTCCTTGATAAATGCAGAAGCCAAAATACTCGCTATGGCACTGGCCATTAGGCTGCAGCTGTATCTCACAACGCTGATCCACCCGGACCAATCGGGATTCATGCCGAACCGCAATACGGCGCTTAATCTAAGGAGATTACATAGTGTTATGGCGCGTATACCTACTATTGAAGAAGACGCGGTCATTCTGTCCCTAGATGCACGTATGGCATTCGACCTCGTCGAATGGCCCTTTCTCTTCGCGGTCCTCCGCCACTTGGGTTTCGGCCCAAAGTTCTGCGCATGGGTGCAGTTGCTGTACACGAGACCACTGGCGCAGGTCGTGGTAAATGGTCGCATCTCGGCAGACTTCCCTCTGGGAAGAGGGACGAGACAGGGTTGCCCCCTGTCACCGCTCCTCTTTGCGCTGGTGCTAGAGCCACTGGCGGCGTGGATACGACAGGATCCGGTCATCCTTGGGTTAAAATGGGCTATGGGATGGGAAGATCGCATTTCGCTATATGCGGATGATGTGCTATTGTACCTGGCGTCCCCTGCGCGTTCTATTAATCGCCTATTGGACAAATGCGCGGCATATGGGCGGGTCTCGGGCTATACCATAAATTGGGCAAAATCGCTCCTCTATATACTTCACGGTCCCCCGCCTCGGCTCCCACGTAACTGCGAAATCCAGATTGCTGACAAGGGATTCAAATATCTAGGCCTATACATAACGCATCAGAGCACGCAGTTTATTGAAGAAAACCTCACGCAGCCCCTGGTGCCATTTCGCCGTGATGTCAAACACTGGCGATCACTACCGCTCACGCTACTGGGAAGGGCAGCCCTCTTTAAGATGATGGCACTCCCCAGATTCCTATACGTCCTACAAAATACCCCATTCCCGGTTTCCCCAGCATACTTTGCAGCGATAAACGCCGAAGTGACCAATCTGCTGTGGGATGGGAGATCCGCCCGTATAGCCATGCATAAACTAGTGAAGGGCTGGTATGACGGCGGCATTGCCCTCCCCAATATAAAAGTATACTACTGGGCGTCGCAGGTCACTGTAATAAATCAATGGATTCACGCACCTCAAAAGGAACCAGCGTTCCGCATGGATAGACATCTCCTGGAAGCCGAGGGGTTATGGGGGCACTATACAATAAATCTAAGAAGACTGATCTCACAGGTCCAAAGGCACACACCGTCCAGGTCTGGTTTGCGGCACAACGAGCGCTGGGCTGGGATGGGGTCATAACGCAGGCCACACCACTATGGGAAACCCGACGATTAGGTAAACTGCGAAATACCAAGGGATTTAGACAGTGGGACCTGATAGGTATCTCAAAGGTGGGGGATATGTGGAAAAAAGGCGAGGTTGTCGCGTTCGCCCAGCTGCAGGTCACTTACGGGCTGGCGCAGACGGAAACTTTCCGATATATGCAGATCAGACACGCACTCATGGGGGTAATTCCACCAGGCACACAACTGCCAGAGGCCTCACCGCTAGAGGACAGACTTCTGACGGACCACTTGAGCAAAAAAGCCATTTCTCAAACCTACCGGAAAATAATAAATAATCAGCCGGACCCCACGACAGCCCTTAAGGAGCGATGGGAGGCTGAAGTGGGAGAACTGGATGAGACAGATTGGCAAGAGGCGGTCGCGTCCCCAAAAGAGGTAGCGATATCTTCCAAACTAAAACTAATACAATTAAAAATCCTACATCACACTTACTATACGCGAACACTACTACATAGATTAGGCAGTACGGACACACCACTCTGCCTGAGACAGTGTGGCACATCAGGCACATTTTTTCACACTCTCTGGCACTGCCCGGAAATTACACCATACTGGGAGGCGGTTATGCGCACGATTTCGCAGGTTACTGGAGTTACGGTTCCGCCGGAACCAAAGAGATGTCTCCTTAACATTTGGGAGCCTACAGACCTCAATCATATGGCTCAAGACTGGGCGACACTGGGTATGGCGTTCACGAAGCGAAATATAGCTCAGCACTGGGGATCGAGACTGACTCCTGCCCATCGCCAATGGTGTCATGACATGGACAACGCAATGATAATAGAGAAATCAGTCTATGTCCACAGGGGATGCCCCAAAAAAGGACTCGGGTGTGGGGCAGATGGAATGCTTTCCGGGGTAATATCTGTGAGCCCCCACATGAGGAATCGTCGTCAGACGTTAGTGAATAAAGGACCGAGGCGAGGATAAGGTGATGTGTAATGTAACTCTCTGCAGCTATGTTGTCAATGAGTGAGCGACAAAACTTGCTGACTAATGTGGAAGGTAATCAACTCATGTATAATATCCTAACACACCGTGTATGCAGCATTGAATACTGTTGTAATGTATCGATTACCGTCAATTGCAAAATGCCAATAAAAATGTTTAAAAAAAGAAAAAAAAAATGTTTAGCAATTAGACCCATTAAGCATAAATAATATTTAGGAAAATACTAAACCTATCTGTTCTAAAAAAATGAATTCATGAAAGCATAGTTGAAAAACCTGTGATTTTTTATTTTTCTTACTGTTCAACCCTATTCACATTTGGCAGAAACAAGAAATCTACCCATCCTTCCCCCGGATTTTACTTTGGAGGATATGCTCTTATCAGTGGCCTTCTTCCTTCCTCAGTTATTTACCCCCATCGATAAGTCTCTCTGCAGATCCATCATCTCTTCTCTATTCCTTTACAGGCCTATGCTGAGGACTTGGCCTCCATCAGAGAGTAGAGCTTGTTTCCCCTGGCTACTGCCACTGAGGGAGAGAACCACAGTGGGAGGAAGGACAGTGAGGATGGGGAAAGAAGTTATTTAAAACGTGATGAAATTATGAATTGAAATAAGAAGTTTGTCGTGAGGAGAGAAAGAGAAGTTGACTGACCAAGCTGAGAGGGAGGATTGGAAGATTTAACAGTCATCCCTCACATAATCTCTGAGGCCACCTTTCACATAAGGCCTAACATCTTTTTTCAGATAATCTCTCCGATTATTTTACATATCCCTCACATAATCCCTTATATTATTCCTTCCATCATCATTTATTCCGACATCTCTTATTCCATCCCTCATTAGATATCTTCCACGGCACCTTATATCATCCCTTATATCTTCCTTGTGTCTCTACTTCACATCATCTTTCAGGTTGCTCCCGATATCATCCCTCAGAAAATTCCACTCCTGATTCATCGCATTGTGCCTCAGAATATTAACACATGATTCATTGCATCATCCCTCGCATCTTTCCTGACATCATCTTTCATATAATCTATCTTGCCACCATTAGCCATTATGTCATCTCACACATCATCCCTCATACTATTCCTTCCATTTTACCTTGCATCTTCCCTCATACAATCCCTCTGACCCCCATCACATCATCGTTTACAATGCTCCACGTTTCAACCTTCATATTATACCTCACATCATTCGTCACATCCTCCCCCATTGTCCTTCCTATCATACCACACTTCACCCCTCACATAATCCTTTACTTCATCCCACAAATAAACACATCGGAGCTTATTTACAAGCCCCTTGCGCCACCAGTGTGCCTCTTTTAATATGGGAATTAGTGATGTATCTGCGGCGCAAGCGGCTTGTAAATAAGCCCCATCCTGTGTGTGATGGCCCATCAGCCTCTCCCTTATGAAATAGTTGCAGTTCCCTATAATTGAGTTTATTATTTTACTCTAATAGCATGCTGTGATTTCTGGACTCTAGTCATCATATTTAATGTGTGTAAAGGTCCAGGAGACAGTTTGCAGGGTCAATGGTGTTTAGGGAATGTCCTGGCAAAAAATTATATTTGTACATCAGCGGCGGCTTCTCCGCTAAGGTGGAGGAGCTTCGCCCCACTGCTCTGAGAGCAGTTTAAAAAGGAAAACTAGAATTACAATAACTAACATTATTATCATTTTAGTTTTCCTTCCTGCTTAGGTGCAGGGAGGGGCGGGTGGGGTGGGTCTGGGCTGGCGCGAGCAGGGGCCAGGGGGAGAAGTGTTAAGCACACTCTAAAATGCGCAGGACTGTTTGGCCGGCACTCTTAGGTCGGCCGAACAGTCCTGCACACTTTGCATGTTCCTCACCAGGCTGCATTACACAGCCTGGTGGGGAATATGCACAGCCTCCCTGACCCCGTGCAATGCAGCGTTGTGATTGGCCAGGGGATTCTGGGAGGCTGCGTGCTTCCTGTTGTTGTGGAGAAGACGACGGAGGAGAGGTGACAGCTCCGGCACCCAGGTAAGGCCTATTTATTTTATTTTTTATTTCCCCACCCCCATTCAGTAGCAGCCGCTACTGTTTTACATCAAAAATGGTAGAATGCACTCAAACTTTCAAAAGTTTTCAGTTTTGTGATACTCATAAGCCATGTATAGGCGCACAACCCTGGAACGTGCTCCATCTGTGTGCATGAATATATGTTTGAAACTGGGCCTTTTCAGGTCCCCAGCCAAGATGCATAACCAGCGAAAATGAATTGATGCACTCAACAAGCTCCTGTAATTTCTTCCTTTTTTATTCCTCGTTTAATCGGTAACTAATCCTTGTAGTCTAGGGTGACCAGATTCTCAAAACCAAAAACGGGGACAGGTCATAGACATAGAAGTAGGACTACGGTTTGCAGTAACCGTCAACATAAAAGTAGGACTATTTGACAGCTGTCATAGACATAGAAAAAGGACTACAATGACAGCTCCCTCCACAGACCGAGATGAAGCATTACAGACGACAAATTAGAGGTCTTTTATTGGCAGTAACCATTAATTCTATTTAAACAGACTTTGTTTCAATTTATTGGGTTGCTGGGCATCGCTCCAGGTAGTTATTGTTTATTAGACTGGACTACTACTACATACTTTTGCAATTATACGTTCGACTTACCCTAAATATTATGTCATGCTCATTAACCTTGTCTTTCCTGTGAATTGGTTCCACCTTGCCCTCGCGTCCCCCACAAACAATTGTTTTGTCCACGAGAGAGAGTTTTTCGTACCATTGAAGAGCTACCAGAGTAAGCCATTTGCTTTCTTATTACTGTTTTTTGTAGTTGAAAAGCGTGTCTTATATAACTGTGTCAGAACTGCTGGCTCGGTCAGGGATTACATTGTTTGTATTGGGAGCTGCGATTACATGTATTTAAACATTTAAACTTTATTGTTCATTGCCCTAACTGTTTAAAGTAATAATAAAAGCAGAGACACTGAGCACATGTAGATGTAGAGAGATGTGTGACAGTAGGGCTGTTTGCTGACAGATCAATAGACAGTAAAAGAAATAGTAATTTGCATGTGATAATGGGCCTGCATTCCAGCCCAGAGATGGTAATTAATACATTAATTCAGTCTATCTGAGAATAAATTGGTGTGAAGTTGACAAACTTCATTTCCATCAACTTCATTTTTTAAAAACGTTGGCAAACTCAGACCCTTTTAGAAGTTAGCATTTTTTAGATCATGTAAAAATCTTACAAAAATAAGTTCTGCACGAGAATTGAAATGCAGATTCTACATTTTTCACACAAAAGAGCATTTTCAAAGGAAAATATTTCCACCCTCTCTTGTTTCGCTTCGGTTTGAGACTTGGTGTGCCCACATGTTGTTTTGCACTTAGTTCTAAGTAATATCAAGACTCCAGGCAATGCTCCATGCAAGCTGAAGAAACTGATGAACTTGAGCGACCTGCTTTAAGAACCGGCATGAGACCAATATGTGACTGCGACATGACATTCAGAGTGACAACCTGTAACAGCAGTGAGGCCATGTATTGGTAGTGTGGAGGCTCCCCATGTATGTATGTATGTATGTATTGACATTTTTATATAATATAAACCTAGCTAGGAAGCAACAGTTCTGTATATTATGTATTTATTGGTATTTATATAGTTCAGACGAGCTAGGAAGCAACAGAGCTCTGTATATTAATTGGATGAATGGGAGGCAACCTGCAAGATCATGTGCATCAAGTGGGGATTACACAAATTGAATTCATAAATTACATTTCACATTTTAGGCACAAGGAGATTAAGGGATTCGTCCAGAATCACATGATGTGGGGTTTGAACAAAAGTCCCCGGGTTCCAAATTCAGCTCTGTCTGCTAGGCCACATCTCCTCCATCCTTTACTTCTGCTGACATGAGGCTGCCATGCCCCCCACGCCCTTCACTACTCCACAGTGTGCCCTCTAACTCTGCAGCACCCGGAGTTGTACTACCATTTCGGTGATCCCTGCACCCCATCCAGAGCGTCTGACCAAGAGGCTGCATCCTACCTGAAAACAGGAAACTATAAAAAGCATTGTTTCCGCAGCATCCTCACAATCTGATGCTTGTCTCACTGTCACAGAATTCTGCACCCTGCTAAAGTTTGTCCTTCAAGCGGTGCAGGAACCCAAAGAGCTTGCACCATCCCATGTGATCGGCTGATCACAGCACTGAACTACTTTTCTATTGTACCGATGGCTGGCACGACGATGACGTAGGTGGTGCTGCGTTGTACAAAGAGAAGGGAAATCCCGAGAGAAAGTGTCTCTCTTTAAAGGATTTCCCTTCCTGCTACAACGCTCACCTAAGTGACGTCACGCCTTAATTAGTGCAAAGAAAACATGCGCGCGCATGCTCAACCGAAACACCAATGAAAAACCGGGACATTTCTATGTTTAACCCGGACACTGTTTAAAACCGGGACATTTCATTAACTTGGAGAAAAGTGTCGGGACACCGGGACACGTCTCCAAAAACGGGGACCGTCCGGGGAAAACCGGGACGTCTGGTCACCCTATTGTAGTCCATACATTTTCATCCTTCCCAATTTCAACATTTAAGTCTCTGTGAATTTATATGTTGAATTTGGGAAGGAGAAAAATGTATGGACTAAAAGGATTACTTACGGATTAAACGAGGAATAAAAAAGGAAGAAATTACCGGAGCTTGTTGAGTGCATCAATTCATTTTTGCTGGTTGTGCATCTTGGTTGGAGACCTAACGAGGCCCAGTTTCTTACAAAAATTATATTTAACAACAGCTGGTCTTCTTACTCCTATGGATTGGACAATCTTGAGGGTTCAGGGCTGAGAAGGGGTAAAGGAAGGTGAGGGTGACTTGAGGGTTCAGGGGCGGGTATAGGTAAATGGAGTTGAGGGTGGCTTGAGGATTCAGGGTGGGTAGAGGTAAAAGGAAGTGAGGGTGAATTTAGGACTCCTGGATTGGTAGAGGTAAGGGGAGGTGACGGTGACTTGATGGATCCGGGGTGAAAGATCTAAAGGGATGTGAGAGTGGCTTGAGAGTTCAGGGATGAGTAGAGTTAAACGGAGGTGAGGTTGACTTGAGGGTTCAGGGTGCGTAGAGATAAAAGGAGGTCAGGGTGACTTTAGGGCTCAGGGGTGCATCAAGGTAGAGGAAGGAGTGGGTGACTTGAGGGTTCAGGGATAGATAGAGGAAAGGGGACGTGAGGTGAGGTTGAGTTGATGACTCAGGTGTGGGTAGAGGTAAAGGGAGGTGAGGTGACTTGAGGGTTCAGGGGTGGATAGAGATAAAGGAAGGTGAGGAGGGACTTGAGGGTTCAGGGGTGGGTAGAGGTAGAGGATAGCTGGGTCTGGTGGTTTAGTGGGCTAATGCACAGGGGTGGGTCCTCCACTAGGGCAGAGGAGTGTTGCCCCACTGCTGTTTTTCGCAGTGCGAGAAAGCCAAAACATAAAATGGTAATAACTTTTAGTTATTGTGGGCGGGGCTGCTCTACTCTTTGAGCAGGGCAGGGGAGGAGTGATTTGCCCACTCCTGAATGCGCAAAGGCTGTTTGCTCGGCTCTCTCGGGATGCCCAAACCAGTCATGCGCACTCTGCCTTTCTCCATGGAAGCTGCATTGTAGCCTGCATGGAGAACATGCCCACCCCATTAGCCCCTGGCTGGGCGCCGTCCTGACCAATCACAACGCTGCATCCAGATACGAGAGTGGGAGGGCATGAACAGCAGTTTGAAGACTTTCTTAAGAAGAGAGAGCTGGTTTCAGGCCATCTTTGGTTTTTTTGGCAATGTGTTCCTTAAGTGTGAGGTTAGTTCCAGAGTGAATCCAAGTGACTTGGCACTCAGTGAAAGTGGGAGTTTGAAGCCAGCAAGGTTCACATAAAGCAGCCAGGTTTGTATCATTTCATGTTAGTTGTTCGTGACAAATCTGGTCTGGATGATCTGCCAGAAGTAATTAAGGCACTAGTGGGGATATGTACAACAGAAGTGGTGGAGTGAGGCGTTAGCTGTCATGGCTTAACGCCTCACTCCGCCACTTCAGAAAGACAAGGCTGCACCATATTTACGAGAATATGGTGCAGCCTTGCGTTTCTCCCTGCGCTGGCGCTACACTTAGCAGTGTAGCGCCAACGCAGGCACCCTTGCACCATAGTGCATGGGTGTCTGGATGCAGGGGAAGATTGTTTATGTACGTGAATGTCCCCCTTCCTGCACATAAACAATCTTGAAATGCCATTTTGTCACTTATATGTGTGCTGCTTAATGCAGCACACATGGAAGTCAAGAAATGTCATTTTTTAAAGATTGTTTAGGTGCAGGAAGGGTCACCTTCCTGAACATAAACAATCCAAGGCTTTTTGCTTTTTCCATGTGTGCTGCACAAGGCAGCACACATGGAAAAAACAAAAACGAGGAGAAATAAAGCAGTTCTCCTTGTTTCGCCAACTTAAGACCAGTGTTGTATTCCTCTTAGGGTGTCCATACACGGGCTTTTCTGTATCATGTCCTTATATAGGCACAATTCGCCCTGCCCTTATATAGGCATAAAATCCCTGTCCTTATTTAGGCATTAAACCGTGCACTCCAAATACAGGCATGGTCTCCGACATCCGTCCACCCTAACGTCACAACGAGTTCTTGAAGAACAGACCCTTAGACTTCGGGAATTTCCCTAGCACAGGACTATTGATTTCTTCAAGGACTCATCTATTATGCATGAACCATTATACCTTAGGGGTTCATTCATGACGTCTTCCGCTGACCGATTCACGTCAATGCTAACATTGTGAGGTACCTCTCAGGTATAAATATACCTTCCCTAGCCCTTGTAAACTAGAGGAGACCTCGACTTCAGAGGAGCCCGTTTCCCGGCCTGACGCACTGAGAAGACGCTGTCATCCCTGCACGCAGAGAGTCCAGCTTCCAGTGATCTAACTTCCCTCGCGGGGTGTTGGGGTTCGAGTCTGGCAAGAGATTCCCACCTCTCTCATTCTAAAGGTATGGAGCTGACTAGAACCTAGAGGGACTCTTGGCATACTATGCTTAACATACTCTTAGTATACCATAGTAAGGAATACTTCACCTACTTCATACCTCTCCCTACACCTAGGTTAGGTTAGGCACATTGGGGTAGAACTAGCTTAGAAATGCATTGTATGAGTACTCGCATTTTTTAGTCTGTGTTATTTATGTGAATGAATATCTGCTAAAAAGATAATGCTATCGCAGTATTATTCATTTCTACTGCTTACGCTGTACATTATTTATCTTGCATACTGTCTTGTGATCGTAACAGCACATTTAACTTACACCAGAAACAAGACTGTTCAATAAATCTTTTATTGAAACGCCTGTCTATTTCTTTCTGTGTAACTTTGAGGAAAACTAAGCATGCACGATTGAGCTGAGTGAAATAGTTATCTATTGTTTCCACGACTCTGGGACACGTTCTGATTCTAAAGGGAAACAAAGTGGTCATGTTTTGCGGCTGCCAGAAATTACTACCTTCTTGTCATCAAGGAGTTTCTAGTGGCCTCCGAGCTAGCTGGCACAAGTAATTAAGTTTAATATACTCGATAGGGACATACTGACCTCAGTCCTATGTCAAGCCTATAGGGTATATTATTCCAATGCGCAGAGCCTATTAGGGAAATAGGAGCTACACTACATGGCGCCCAACATTTGGTAAGGCGGTAATTTAACGCTAGATACTGAGTAACTCAGCCGTGCTTTTTCTCTCAGAGACCCCTACCCA
The DNA here is from genome assembly GCA_963921515.1 of Calotriton arnoldi. Lineage (NCBI taxonomy): Eukaryota > Metazoa > Chordata > Amphibia > Caudata > Salamandridae > Calotriton > Calotriton arnoldi. The sequence goes on from CAWUFW010002311.1 coordinate 403,026, forward strand.
TATACTCCAAAAGACGTTTGGAGTGGGCAGGGTTAAGTATCCACCACGGCTAAATATATAGGGAAGTACCCTATATATTAGCTGTTTGGTTTGCTCAACGTTGAAGGATACAGTGTTCCAAAATATTGTGCACCTTATCATTGTTTCCTTGAAACTTGTTCTACATTTTTCAAAAAACAAAATGACTGAAGCCGGAAACGGTGAAGCTGCGGCTGATCCAGCCCAAGCAGCAGTTTTTAGCATTCCAGGTTTAAATGAAACCGAGGAGGGTGTTATAGACATCGCTCCAAACTTAAGAAGAGCCATCACTCTAAAACTTATAAAACATGGCCTACCACCAAGAGGCGGTAGAGCAGTATTCGTGATAGAGGCACACGAATCCTTTCAGACAGAGGTATTCTATTCATGGGTAATATTTCCTGAATCCAATCCAGTAACACACATGTTTCACTTCTACAAAGAAGATGATCCACCAGAGGAATACATTCCTTTCGAGGATATAGAAATTCCATTAACATACCAAGAGCATCAGCTCTGGTTTAAAGGCGCCCTAAAACATCACAGAAACATTACCAGGCTCGGTCCACTAGGTAGACCAGGAGCAACATGGCCGATTCTAGCCGGCTACACACCTCATCCTGACATTGAAGAAATGTCAAACGAGGAACTACATACTCAAATCACAGAGTTAATAAAAATTTACAGACAATTGGTCCAATATGTCATGCGGACTTTCACAGTCCAGCAACCATTAACACTTCCAAATCAAACTCCCCAACAGGGGAATACACTAAAAATTACACCACAGACTCTATACGCAGTCATGGGTAAAATGCCCACAAAACGTGAGCAAATTCCATTCTGGATAGCTCAAAAAATTACTCAAATCGAAGCAGTATTTCCAAATACTAGCCCGTATGAGAAACACAGAATCCTAACAATCAGTTTACCGATGGGGATCACACCACAACTGGAAGACTGCACCACTTGGGGCTCAATCTCTGCTGCCATCTATACTAAAACACATGGCATTCCGTCAATTGCGGTAATACCTGATGTCCTGAAACAAATTCAAAATGAATATGGGGCAGAGCCTGCTCTAAATTTAGGAATGAAATTACTGAAAAATTTCGACCAGGTCTCAACAATAATATTATCTAATATTAAAGGGGAGGCAGCAGCAGTGGCGATCCACCAACGATTAAGGGAATTCGATGTTACAGAACATCAGACAGAGCTACCCAGAATTATAGAACAATCTTATGCAGAATTAGGCAGAGATAGTTTGGGTGGAAGACCAGTGAAGCCGAAACTATCTGAAAGTCCTGAGAAGGACTCTATTAAACAAACTCCTACATCTTCTAAAAAGAAGTGGGAGTCTACTAAACAAAAATCAAACGAGAAACGTTCTCAATCCCGGGGTAGGTCTCCTCAAAAGGAGCCCTCTGAAAGGAGGTATAACCTCAGGAATAGGGATAATTTGAGAAAACCTGACAGGTATCAAGATAATGATACACGTTCCTCTCGTCCCTTTCAGATCTCATCACAGACTTCGGAAAGAAGAGGACGATCAGAACATAGAGAAGAACGCGTGAAATCCAAAGAAGAAAAACACGCTCCAAAAAATAAAACAAAACCTCAATTCTCCAAAAGAAAGTAACAGGTCTGAAGATCAGACATGCCGAGAATACTGAGAACACAACTCAAGAACGGAGAATGGGCTCAGACAATGCTGGACAGTGCAGCAGAAGTCACAATAGTTCGCCAGAACCTGAAGGAACTTCTGGAGATAGTGGACTTGAATGAGTACATTACAGTTGAGACTGTAGACACCAGGGTTAGTACTCCACAAAGGTTATATGAAATAACACTCCGGATGGAGGGAGACAAGCCTAGGCAGGTGAAAGCACTTTTTGGGAAAGACTATCAAGGGGCTATGACATACTTCTAGCAGAAAAAGACTGGCCACCACAATTTGTCAGGAGTGCCCACACGGCGAGGACATTATTATGCCTGCCTTCTCCAACCATATTCCAATTCATCTAAAATATACATATGCCAGGAAATGGGCAGTAGCCCAGGCCCCAGCATTATATAAAAATCATGTAGGATGGGATGAGGACTCACCTCACCATAAAATACATCGAAACATGAACCAACTGCACAAAGGCAGTACCCAATAAAGCAAGAAGCTAAAAAACAGGTCAGGAGATCTTAGATCAACTTGAATACCAAGGGGTGATTGAAACATGCACCTCCTCAATGAACAATCCTTTGTTTCCTGTCTCCAAACCAGACAATACATATCGTCTAGTTTTGGATTACAGACACCTGAACACTTGTTCTAAAACATTTGCAGTGCAAAATGCACATAGCACAGCATTAATGAATAACATTGTGCGTAAAAATATAAAACAACATTAGACATCTCAAATGGTTTCTTTTGTCAAAACATAGCACCTGAAAGCAGGTACTTAACAGCATTCTCCATAATGGGGACCCAGCGTCACTTTTGTCGACTCCCACAAGGGTTCAAGAACAGCCCAAGTTTATTCTCAGCGAGGGTAACGGAGTTACTACAAATTTATGACAATGAGGCATTGTCCTATGTCGATGACATCTATCTGACAGACGATGACCTGGACAAACACTTGAACAGGGTGAGCACCATTATACTGGGCTTCGCCTCTGAGGGCTACAAGTTCAACTTTAAAAAGTCCCGAATTGCCCATCTCAATGTCCTATTTCTAGGATATGAGCTTTCAAGTGAAGGCAAGAGCTTGGCAGCTAACTTTTTAGAAAAGTGTGCGCTGCTCCAAACTCCAAAAACGCTAAAAAACTTACAATCCATCCTGGGTTTCCTAAACTTTGGAAGAACATACATTCTAAATTACGCAGAAAGGGTTAAACCTCTCTACGCATTAATCAAACCTGATTTTTCAATCAAAAATTGGACAAACGATCACACAGAAATCTTGCGTTCACTCCAGGCTAACATGTTAGCAACAAATCACTTACAAACACGCGTAAGTCAACGAAACCTGGTGATCCGAATAATTTCGGGTCAATGCGGATTCACCTACTTAACCTTCAATGAGGGTGAGAAGATACCAATCGCGTACAAATCTCATTTGTACACACAAGCGGAAATGCGCTTCACTTCAACTGAAAAAATTCTGACAGCAGTTCAAACCGCTGTAGCAAAAGAAAGAGCCTTAGGCCAAGGGAAACGCATTATTGTCGTAACCCCAGTACCGGCTTTAGAAGCGGTCACAAAAGCAAGCATTCCAAATGCTAAAGCATTACATCCAAGATGGATACAATGGGTTAATTCTCTTGCTGCAACAGATGTTGAATATGTTTTTGATCCTGATTTAAAAACACAAGCATTCCTGCAATATGAACAAGAATGTCCCTGCCTACTGAAATTCTGCCTCTCGATCAGTACGAATTCATAATTTACACTGACGGATCCGCACAACCCGCAACAGGGAGTAAGCAAGCTTACAGTGCAGCGTGTGCAATCGTTAAAGGTCGCATGCGAGATGGCATCTTCAGACCTATGGTCACAAAAACACAATCTCTAGCGAGCTGAACTACAAGCATTTAAAATGGCACTTGAAAGTACAGATCGAGAATTCCCCACACTGATAGTGTGCGATTCCTTTTACTGTGTTCAGTCGTATAATGACTATATACAAAACTGGCTTGAAAATGGTTTCAAAGATGCGAAAGGTGGCACAATAAAGCACAAAATGCTTTGGGAACAAGTAGTTCAGTTGAAAAACGAACTACCAAAGGCTCACGTGATCCACACACTGAGTCATCAACGTGATGGCGTTCACGTTGCAGGGAATTCATTGGCTGACGAAGCCGCAAAGGGGGCTGTTCAGACGGCTTCCGTAGCTGCGATCACTCGTTCAAAAACAAAAATAGACGGTGATATACTGTTGGCTGTCAATGCTTCAAGCAAAGGCAGCAGTGCAGCATTACCAAAAAAGTTTCCACTCAAGTACTCTTATGTAATTGATGCGAACAACGTTCCTTTTGCTCGAATCCCTGGAGTGGGGGATAGGGTAATCCCAAACAAGGAACGTAGAGCAGCCTTGATTTATGAAACACATTTGGGGGAGGGTCTGCCACATCAAGGGATCTCTAAAACAATTTTGACGTTAAAAGAGATGTATTGGTGGCCTGGAATGAATACAGAAATTCACATATTTATCAATAACTGCTTAGACTGTAAATTACAGCGGGAAAGCCACCAGACACCATGCTACAAATGTAGCTGCCCAGTACAGACACCACTGTTAGACAGCATTAGACTATCTATGCGCATGCGTCCTTCTGGACAAACGCAATCCCACAAATACTGAATCACGGTTCCTATGGATATGGCCTCAGCGCTCGGCTGACGCTCGAACAGTTATAAAAGATTTGCGAGTCTTTTTCGGCACATACGCAATAGGCACGCTATATTCTGACCAGGGCCCTGCGTTTAGCTCTCGGGCTTACAAAGAAGCCATGGCCAGTCTGGGCGTTGCATTGCGGTACTCCTCTCCATTCCATTCTGAGGGAAATTCGGTTGTGGAAAGGAAAAACCGGGACATAAAGCAGTCTATAACAGCTAGGGTATTAGGTTCAGGTGATGGGTGGGTCAAACACCTTTATGGGGTCCAACGCTCATTGAATAATCTGCCAAGAAGTTCTCTAGGGGGGGTCACTCCATATGAGGTCCTATTTGGGACAAGAATGTGGGTACCAGATCTCGATGACGTAGGCACAGTGGTGGAAAATAAAACATTTGATATCAAAGATCGTTTGGCTGTTTTACAGGAACTGAATGAGTTAAGAACGAAACAAAGCAACGTATCCCTACAGCCAACCACCACTGGGGAAAAAACGGCAGTCCCAGCAAGGCCTGTCTGGATTCCAAAAGTTGGGGATCTAGTCAGAAAAAAGATTGCGGACAAGAAGGAATTTGGACCTTCTTACAGACAACCAGTACCTGTCCTAGCAGTTCAAGGAACAAGAACAGTACTTCTGCCGCCCCTTGCTGGAAGAAAGGAGAAAAGATTTATGTCCATCGACCTCATCAAATCATAGTATGTGGCCAATACTAAATAGTAGGCCTCGTGGACTCCGACCTAGTAGCAGACGCACTCCTCTCGCTACTATCCAAGAGGTTCAGACTGAAAGACTGATAACAATCGAGAATTCAGCTGTAACAGATGAAGGACTAAGCAACAATGCAATGGAACTCATCCCTTTTGAAAACCAAATAACAGTTCATCCAAATACACCTGTCTACACCAATGTAGCGAGTGATCAACTGGTTCCAGCAATTTCTACAAATCCTGATGCAATTCCAACAATTGACAGAACAGCTTCTGGCTATTTCATTAACTTTGATACGTTCTTAGAAGATCCGAGTGAACCTGAAACGACGCCAGCATCATTGAAATTCAAGCAGCAAGTACAAGACTTTCTTCACTTTCTGAAAAAGACTTATTTGGTTTCTCCATGGATTGAACTCTGGATTACATCTGGACTTTTTGTTTTCCTGCTCTGGATAGCTTTGGTTACAACTGTGAGCGTGCTTATAAGTGGCAGATACATCCATGTGAACACTGAAGGAAAAGACGTGAACGTACTTTTGAGACCTCATAAATCTTCCCATCGTGAAGCAAGAGACTTGTCATCAGTGAACATCACAGCTGTTCCTATACAGGATGGTATAGTGTGGGACAAAACAGATTTTGATATCTTCGGCCCGACGGAACAATTGAACATTCCACATTTGTTTAAAATTTCACTAAGTGATCTAATTACGTCCAGTACCTATTCAGATGATTGGGACTTTGAGACTGTTAATGACATAATGTTTGACTTAGAAAAATTTGCTGCATTTTCTAAAAATGAATATTTAGAGGGTTCAACAGACTATGAAGAGCTGTATTGCTATAACCATTATGGTCATCATTATTTGCATAAATCTGCATATCCTAGAAATGTGTTTATGTTTAACCAATGGGAGCATTGTCCTACACCACCACACGGTAGTTCAAAAACATTTGCTAACAAATTTCCATATTTTTCAGGATACAATACATCTAATCCAGAAATGTTTTACTATGAAAATGTAAACAAGACAGGGCTGAAAATTATGTTAACAAATACAAAACAGATTTATTCTGCATTATTTAATGCCCAACTGTCTAGACAGGGTTTCGACTTTTGGAAAGACACAATAGACACAAAAACTGTCTGGGGTACTAAAGATTGGCAAGTGCAAGGGATAGAAGCTTTATTTAGAGCCTGCATCATCCCTGAACAAATAATGTTTTTGAATGAAACTGTCCAACAAACATCTTGTCTTGGACTAGCCAAGATCAAAGAGATGAACACACCTTCTGTACCAACACCTGCCACTGATAATAATACACAGGCAGGGGTGACAGTTGACAATATACTACAACTCAACAGATCTAATCCTGATTGGAAAAAATGGTTGATCTGGCCCACAGACACGAACAACTGTCAGGAAAGATTCCTGAATAAAACTCAGGGCTTTACTATTCATAGGCCAGACCCAAGATACGTCCAAAGACAGCATCCGGGGTAGTAACAACATACAGTGTAGGAAAATTATGCCTCGATTGGCTTCATAAATCTACACTACAGGATGTGAAACAACACTTATCCTTACTTAAAGAAGACGCAGACCTTAGGGAATTCTTGCTTGGACCAAGAAAACCGCGTCAAAAACGTTTCATATATGCCGGCATTTATGCTGCCTATAATGAAGCATGGAAAGTATCACAGATGGAGGCTGCAGAACGAATACGTGAACTTGATCGTATAAATTTAGAGAAAACACTCTCTGTGGTCGACAATAGGTTAACAACTTTGTCCTCCAGAATATATTCATTGGATGGCATTGTATCCTCTGCTATCGACATACTGGAACAAGATTTGGCGATGTTACAGCAAGGCCAATCTCAATTACGTTCTATTGTGTTATTAAGCTGGACGCTGCAATCTTTGCGAGCGGGCTATGTGCCTTGGCGTTTCATCAACACATCGGCTCTGTTTGCAGAATACAATCTAACTGATAAACAGATCGAACTGGCACAAAGAGGAGCAAAGTATACAGGGCTGAGCATTGAAAAACTGGAAAAGTTACCATTCACAGTGGCAGAAAAACCAGCTACAGAATGGCTCATTCATGGCAAAATCACATTACCTGTGACTACTTTTCAGTTTCAGTATTGCCCACACAAATGCAAGCAGGCAAATATGAAAGGTTGGGTAAGGAATACATTAAGACATCTTGGGATTTACCGTATACATTTAGATGTTGGAGTGGGGATCGTGAAGTGTTTTTGAGCGGTACACACTGTAAATGCGCACTGAGCGGTTCACTTATATGTCAGGACATTTCTTTACACGGGGCTTGTAATGGTTCTGTGGCAAATTTGTCTTGCCATCAGCAGGGTACACCAGCTGCTGTGATTAATCCAACGTTTGGACAACTTTCGAATGGGAGTTACCTCATGTTGAATGATCAGAGTTGCTGCGGCATGCTGCCAGGCATCCCATATCTAGTAACGGTCAACTCCAGGGTCACTTGCTGTATGCAAGTATTGTTTCCCCCAATAGACACAGTCAGGGAGTCGCCTTTGTGGCCTTCGCTGAACGTCTCTTTTATAAGATTTGATACTTTAAGCAGAATGAAAGCCATGCTTTTACAGCAAACAGTGCCTTTGACCTCGGCCAAAGAAACCTATGATCTACAAGTAGCAAAGACTTCGGCTGAGATAAAGACTTTAATACGTATAAACTGCGCCAATACATTTCATAGAAATGATAACACATATCTTTAACATGTCTGATACAACAGGAATTGTACATGTATTTAAGAGCATCTGTACCTGTCTGTTAGCACCTTTCCAGGCAATACTCGGAATCATCCCGAACTTTGCACATTCGGTGTTTGGTGGCATACCATTAATTCTAGCACTTGTTGCCGGAATCCTATTTCTCTTCCTGCTATTACGCTATGGCCAGCCTATGCGCAGACATCACTCCGAGCGAAATGGAGAAAGCTCTCCTTGAACGAAAGTGCCGTGAGCGAATAGTACAGCTTTTGGGCATGACTCGTCTACGGGAACTTAATACCACGTGGTTCCTGTCATTCAGACCAATCTGGCAGGAATGCATCTTACCTGTCCTACGCTGCCTGCTATGCGGTGAAGAATGCGTGTTGGACACCTGTCTAACATTTCCATCAGCAACGCCAACGGATGTCGATACTCTGCTTGTCCCGATAACGGCCCATGCTCTGTGTTGTCCCCAGAGGCTGCCTATCCTGATGTCAGCATTCATTGAGATCTCACAGACGCTTCCGGCTGCTGCTGAGGTACGAGAAAGATCTACAGGCACAAAGGTAACAACGGACGCGAACATTGCTGCGGCAACCTATGTTGGAAGCGATGCTTCACATCTCTGTGCAATTAATCTACTACACGAGGTGTTCCAACTGACACCAACTTCAGTGGACGATGTTTTGTCTACAGAAATAGATGATCTCATGTTTACACCAGACCCGTAAACTGACTCTGATTCAGCCCACAGTGTTCCAGAGATGCAGTAACAATTTGGCCTTCATACTCAAAAACTTGGAACTCTTCCAAAAATTGAACTTTTTCCCATTTTTTCGAACTAAAAATGGCACTTCAATCTGCTTAAAGTAGAACTAGCCTTATAGTACAGACTTCGCGGTACTTCCTCAGACACTTTTTTCATCGTGTTAGTCTAAACAAGTTCATTAATTTCCATGACATGAAATGACTTTTGATTTCGAAAAAACTTATCGATCATTTTTTGTCACATGTAAATATTACTGCTTATTTCGTTCAAATTGCATTTTTATTTTTAAAAATATGCCTGAAATGAAAAGCAATGCTTACAATGTACAGTACCTTTTGCATTCTAATGGTTTTTTTTTTTTTAAATGCCTTTTTTAACGGTTTTAAGAAATATTTTAGCAATATGCGGTACTCCATTTAATGTTAAGCATTTTAAATGTTTAGCATTTTAGTATTATCGTACACACGAAAGTGGAGTGGGTGTTGTATTCCTCTTAGGGTGTCCATACACAGGCTTTTCTGTATCATGTCCTTATATAGGCACAATTCGCCCTGCCCTTATATAGGCATAAAATCCCTGTCCTTATTTAGGCATTAAATGGATGATCTGCCAGAAGTAATTAAGGCACTAGTGGGGATATGTACAACAGAAGTGGTGGAGTGAGGCGTTAGCTGTCATGGCTTAACGCCTCACTCCGCCACTTCAGAAAGACAAGGCTGCACCATATTTACGAGAATATGGTGCAGCCTTGCGTTTCTCCCTGCGCTGGCGCTACACTTAGCAGTGTAGCGCCAACGCAGGCACCCTTGCACCATAGTGCATGGGTGTCTGGATGCAGGGGAAGATTGTTTATGTACGTGAATGTCCCCCTTCCTGCACATAAACAATCTTGAAATGCCATTTTGTCACTTATATGTGTGCTGCTTAATGCAGCACACATGGAAGTCAAGAAATGTCATTTTTTAAAGATTGTTTATGTGCAGGAAGGGTCACCTTCCTGAACATAAACAATCCAAGGCTTTTTGCTTTTTCCATGTGTGCTGCACAAGGCAGCACACATGGAAAAACAAAAACGAGGAGAAATAAAGCAGTTCTCCTTGTTTCGCCAACTTAAGACCAGTGTTGTATTCCTCTTAGGGTGTCCATACACGGGCTTTTCTGTATCATGTCCTTATATAGGCACAATTCGCCCTGCCCTTATATAGGCATAAAATCCCTGTCCTTATTTAGGCATTAAACCGTGCACTCCAAATACAGGCATGGTCTCCGACATCCGTCCACCCTAACGTCACAATGAGTTCTTGAAGAACAGACCCTTAGACTTCGGGAATTTCCCTAGCACAGGACTATTGATTTCTTCAAGGACTCATCTATTATGCATGAACCATTATACCTTAGGGGTTCATTCATGACGTCTTCCGCTGACCGATTCACGTCAATGCTAACATTGTGAGGTACCTCTCAGGTATAAATATACCTTCCCTAGCCCTTGTAAACTAGAGGAGACCTCGACTTCAGAGGAGCCCGTTTCCCGGCCAGACGCACTGAGAAGACGCTGTCATCCCTGCACGCAGAGAGTCCAGCTTCCAGTGATCTAACTTCCCTCGCGGGGTGTTGGAGTTCGAGTCTGGCAAGAGATTCCCACCTCTCTCATTCTAAAGGTATGGAGCTGACTAGAACCTAGAGGGACTCTTGGCATACTAGGCTTAACATACTCTTAGTATACCATAGTAAGGAATACTTCACCTACTTCATACCTCTCCCTACACCTAGGTTAGGTTAGGCACATTGGGGTAGAACTAGCTTAGAAACGCATCGTATGAGTACTCGCATTTTTAGTCTGTGTTATTTATGTGAATGAATATCTGCTAAAAAGATAATGCTATCACAGTATTATTTATTTCTACTGCTTACGCTGTACATTATTTATCTTGCATACTGTCTTGTGATCGTAACAGCACATTTAACTTACACCAGAAACAAGACTGTTCAATAAATCTTTTATTGAAACGCCCGTCTATTTCTTTCTGTGTTACTTTGAGGCAAACTAAGCATGCACGATTGAGCTGAGTGAAATAGTTATCTATTGTTTCCACGACTCTGGGACACGTTCTGATTCTAAAGGGAAACAAAGTGGTCATGTTTTGCGGCTGCCAGAAACTACTCCCTTCTTGTCGTCAAGGAGTTTCTAGTGGCCTCTGAGCTAGCTGGCACAAGTAATTAAGTTTAATATACTCGATAGGGACATACTGACCTCAGTCCTATGTCAAGCCTATAGGGTATATTATTCCAATGCGCAGAGCCTATTAGGGAAATAGGAGCTACACTACACCAGGTTTTCCCTGATCTTAATTTTGACGCTGCCTCCTAGTTACGCTGCCCTTGTTATTAGGGGGCATCGTCAAAATCAATGGGCGTTGAGGTGGAACGCCCACCGCAACACCCACTGCCCACCCCTTTCACGCTAAGCATAACGTGAAAGGGGGCCTTATTTACAAGGCAGCGTTAAGCCACGTTAAGTGGCTTAATGCTGCCTTGTAAATAAGGCGAAGCTCCTATCGCCACAGAAACGTCACAAAAAGTGACGTTCCTATGGCGAAAGGGGCTTGTACATATGCCCCTAGACGTCTGAATCTGAGGAGGCTTTCAATTAGAGTTGTTGTTCTTTTGCATAATGGTGACTCTTGATGCTGTTATCAGTGAGTACAGCACCAAGTGGCTCTATGTGAATATGAAGATGACAGGGGACAGTATGGAACCCGGGTGGACTGAGCAGGTGATAGTGATCTTTAGGTCCTGGAGTTACCCATGTGAAAATACTGGTGTTGGTGGGAATGGTAGGAGGAGAACCTTGTCAGTGAAGAACATTGCCTGTGAATCGATTCGAAAATCCAGAGTACGAAAAAGGTTGTAATGGTGTTCTGGGTTGAAGGCAGCTGAGAGGTCCAGCAATATCAAGAGGCAGGGTCATCTTAATCTGTGGTGAGGAAGGTCTTGTCTATAGTGTGTAAGGAAGCTATCTCTATGCTGCCTGAAATGCAATCATTACATGTATGTGAGACTTCTTCAATTTCCAGCATGGCATTCAACCCCAGTACTATTCTCGAGCATCTCCTACCCACTTGGACATCCTCAGACAAAAACATAAGGTTCATCGCTTGTCCCACCTTCTGACCCTCAACAGCTACCACTCTGTTGCTTAGGACCGAGGCTAAGGTAAGAGCAAAGGTGGAAATTGCAGAAAGTAAACATTGTTCTCAGAGCCCTGATTTTCTGTTGCTGAGCTCAAGGTATAAGTATGCAAAAGGTGCACTAGTGGCAAAAAAATCAAACATCTAAAGGGATGGGGACACCCGGTGTCCTTGCACCGCTCATTTGTTTGAATTTAGGAAAAAATAGGTCAGTGGATGATATGCAATATGTCCCATGGGTGCTTAGGTCTCTGTGTTAAAATATTAAATCATACCAGATTTCGACATTTTGACAATTAAGTCAAATAAACAAGTGGCATTCAGGGGATAAGCCCACTTGTATAAGATGCAGCTATAAAATATTACTGTTATGCTCAACTGACAGCATCAACTAGAAAGTCCTGCTAAGCTTAGAAATGTGGACACTTTCACTTTGACAGAATGAATAAGGAATGCCTTAGAAACTCCATCTTTATATGACTTTGGAATACCAAGGGCAAATGTAATTCATTGGTGGACTCAGATTTGTAGTATCAATGTCCAGACTATGGGCCTGATTTAGGTCTCGGCGGACGGGTTACACAGTCACAACGGTGACGGATATCTCATCTGCTGAAATATAAATCCCATAGGATATAATGGAATATATATTTCGGTGTGCGGGATATCCGTCACCGTTATGACGGAGTAACCCGTCCACCGAGATCTAAATCAGGCCTTATGTTTCCTCAAAAATGGGACATTTCTGCCCCATGAGTTGGTCCTCATACAATAAGTTAAAGCAACCGAGTGATCCTCCTGCTTTAATAGTAGTTAAACTATTTCTGAACCTAAAACACTGACCTCTAACTATTTAATTTTGATTCAAAAAGGGCTTTGATGGAAAGATGATCAGCCTCCTGGGAGAGAAGAAACAGAGATGTACCAAGATCATCAATATCCTACAGGCAAGAAGGATGCCCTGGCATTATCCCATCACAATCCAACGACCAGATTGTGGGCCTTGATGTAGGTCTCCCTCAAGACACCCTGACTCCTGACACCTAGGGTGCAGCGGAGGGGCTGACCAACTGGAGGAGATTGCTCTTTGTTTGAACTAGAGATCAAAGCAAGTAGTTATATTTGAACCGCCCACATAATAGGTTTAGAGGACCAGTGAACTCTGTAGACTGGAGTCTCCCTTTCACCAACTTGGAATAAGGCTCTCAGAGTTCGCTGTTGCCATAAGTCACAGAAAGTACTGAAAATCGGGAAGAGAACAAAGTGAGAGAATAGACATAACAGGCTCCAGAAGCACTGCCTCATGTTGATGAGTTCTCCTATAACTTGGGGGTGTTGAGCCATTTTGGAGGTACTGGGACCCAGCTGAACTGAGTCCTGAAAAGGGACTTTCCCCTAGATTGAGACATCTATTTGGCTGTACTAATGATTCCAGTAGTACCAGCATTCTGTTGCTTCCCTTTATGGGATATCCACCAGAACTGTGACGAAGGAGCTGGAGGTCACTGAGCACTCCCTTTCTGCAAGTTCAGACAATGTGCACAACTGAGTAAGTATGCAGCTTCATTTCACACAACAAAGTATGCAGTAGCATTTCAGAAAACTGATTCGCCCCCCACCGTCTCCCAGCCTTTGTGCGGCTCTTCTGCTTGCTGGTTACTGATTTTTTTCTGTTTGTTTTTAATGCATGAGTGGCATCGGTGACCATTTTGTATAGCTCTAATATTACACTGCATTTTAGCCCAAATATTGTTTTACGTTTTTGAACATTTTTGTTTTATGGACGCTTTTGAAAAAAATTATTTTTTTAAATCATCCATTGAATGGAATTTTGTCATTTTGCTGTGTAATCATCATGTTTTACTTCTTTCTAATAAATTGGTTTTGGAAATGTAATATGATTGAAATTTTGTCTGTAATGTTGTTTTAATTCTGATACAATACTCAGGTTTTCTGAAGGGGAAGCCTGTGGTTTGACCGACAGCTATCAAAGTAAGCCGGGGATACCTGACAGACAAATGTGTGGCATTACCTTATTAACTGAAGGGTTGTTTGGCTTTGAGGAAGCTCTGCCACAGCTCACATCAAGTCTGAGGCTGCCCCTTTCTAGTTAGCATTATAGGGCCTCATTTACAAAGATGGCAGAGCCCTTCTCTTGGTGTGTGGAGATTGGTAGCCCACCCTAAAGGTGTGACTATTTGAGAGCTGCACACCCTTGGGAAAACTGGTTTGGTAATTGCTTTCTCTTTCCCTGAAGCCAACCTGTCTACCAGAACAAAAAAGCAGCCCTTCTCGTGTGTGTCCACCATTTGCCCTTCAAAGGTGGCTTCCCCATTAAAGCTTGCCTTTTGGGTTCACACCCTGTCTGGTTTCCTGCCCGGGAGAGGTAACAGCTCTTCCAGTGGCAGCCTCTATTGTGTCCTTTTCTTTAAATAGTGCACACCTCTCTCCAGGAGGGCAGAAGGCTATCTTGTGGCCAGCATCTACGAATGGACACAGGAAAACATTTGGCAACAAAGTGGCAACCTTCTAAAGTTGCCTTTTACTCAAGCGTCACATTAAATTCGACTTGTGCATCAAGTTGGGTTTAATGTAATGATTCTTTTGCTACCTTGAAGTCCCATTAAGGAGTTAGCACAGCTGAGTTGTCAGTGTGTAATCCTGTACTTGCTAATGGGCTACTAGCCTTTCCACAGTAAAAATGACTCTTTAGGGTTTATACTGTTGTGACATAAAAATATATGTCCCACTTTTTAATATAGAGTACCCCGCCTTAGGGCTCGATAAGTCTACCATAGGTGTGACTTATATAAATAAAAAAGGGAGGTCTGGACTTTGGCTCTAACAGTCTGCAGTGGCAGGCTGTGAGACATGCTTTACTTTGTTACACTCATGGTGGCACAATAAGTGCTGCAGTCCATGAGGGGCACTTTAGCATACAGGCCCTGGGTACCACTGGCTAGGGACTTATAAGTAAGTGAACTTATGCTAATTGGGTACAAGACAATAAAACCTAAACTTTTAAGGGTTTGAGCACTAGCACTGAGGTCTGGGTAGCAGGTTTCAGTGCACACTCAGAGTCAAAAAAACACTACCATCAATCCAAAACTTTGGGGATGATCATGTAAAAAGAGGCATTTCCTTCTAAAGAGTGATAGTAACAAAGTGTTGTATGCTGCACTGAATATTAGCACCACCTTTGGAGATGGATCCATTGGTGGTTCAACCACCTTTGAGACAGTTTCAAATACTTTGGCCCAGTAGTTGTTTATTGATGGGCAGTACCAGGCAAGATGAATGAAGTCTGCATCAGGAGTCCCACACTGGAGAAAGCAAGAGTCCAGCTGCAACAGGTATTTGGCCAGATTGAGGGGCATGTGGTAGTCGATGCAAAGATTTGAAGTGGATGAGATAATTTGGGGACAATTTTCCAATTTGCTTACAACAATATATCCTCTCCTTGTCAGTAGTCATTCCCCCAATGTCCACCTCCCAGCCAAGTTTGGCCTCACGGGTCACCACAGTGGCATTAGCCTGCATAATGGAGTACAACACAGCCACTAGGGGGTTGTTAGATGGGCTGGTGATGATCATCTTTTGGGTCTTAATTGATGGTGGCATTTGCAGGACGGCAGGATTGCATGTTTTACAGAGCATTCGCAACCTAATGTACGTGAACCTATCCAACACAGTGCACTCCACAGCACTCACAATGGAGGAGCACTTAACAAATTGTCCCTCAAGGTAAACATCCCCATCATATGTGTCAGGAATACAGTGTCCTGCATCAGAACACACTCATTAAGCAAAGGAAGTTGGAGTTTCCTGCCTTGTTTCAAAACTCACCCGTTTATCAGAAGAATTTGAGTTTCCTTCCTCGTTTTCATGTGAGGTTGCGTAAAGACCTTTTTTGTGCAGTTTTGAGGATTTTTCTGCAGACTCTTTCAGATTTGCGTATTTATTAGCTTCAAGATGGCGGATTCCGTTTCCGTCGGTCAGAGTTCTAGTTTCTTTAAGTTTAAAGATGTCGGCTCCTGTTTTTCATGATCAGCGCTCTAGTTTTCTTTTTCCTCGCGCTGATCTTAACTTAGTTTCAGCACTCCCTGGTGAATGCGCACCTCAACTGTCGGATCTCGGCAGGAGCAGTGTCTCTATTTCGCTCCTGTCAAGTGACAGTAAATTTTGTTTTTCTTTAACGCTCAGTCCGCGTTCTTACGTGTGCACACAGCGGATGTCATTCCGATGCGGAAGAATTTTAAATCATCTCTTTTGAGCTTACTACAGTGAAATTCATAATTCCCAGGGTGTTCATTTTTTAGTCATTTTGAGAGTAAGCAGCACGAAGGTGAGGAAGAATATATCAACATTTTGAAGGAGGTAGAAATTATGTTCGGAACCAAGTAAGGCGTAATATAGACATTTATTAATTTTGTCATTTGCTCTGAAGATACATTATTCATTTGTGAAAGGTTGAAAGAGGAAATTAAGACTCGAGATAAAATTCTTGACTGTACTTATAACATTTACATCAATTTCTTTTGAAATCACAAGTCATCTGCAAGAATTAATGAAAAAATACAGAGACTTTTAAAGAAAAGGAAGAAACTCAAAAAGATTGTACAGATATAGTCATTGGATAAGATGTAGATACATATATATATTCATATATAATTATATTGTGAAGAATAGAGAGAAGCTAGTCTAAAGAGTTAACAGGTACCGGAATGAATGGGAGGTGTGAATGATTAATAGTTAGACTAGGAAAGTTGTTTCTCAATTGATCAATATATTTTTCTACAGGTGTCACAACTTAGAAGAAGAATAGATTTGATGAAACCTAATCAGTGAGAAAGGCGCTCCTGACTCTGAAGGCGGTCTCTCTTTTTCTGTCCCATTCCCCTTTCCCCCTCCCTTGTGTTGAATCAGATGTTTAATTTTCTGGTTGGGCACGAGTGGGGTGGATTGTAGGAACTCTCTTCTGCTCCTGTGGAAATCAGGTACTAAGGTTAATCTGATTGAATCTGACAGATTGAAGTGCCTAAAAAGAAAATTCCACCTGAGCAGAATGGCGGAGGGTTTAGATGTGAACGCTTTAGCAGTCTTAATTGAAAATATGCAAACACAGTTGACCCAAACAATTGAAGAAAATAAAAGTTTAAGAGAAGAAATAAATAGGTCACATTTTGAATTGCAACAGTTAGCACAAAGGTTAAATGAATTGACTTTAGGATCTTCATCACAGTTTAATAGTACCACTAATAAGACATTTCCCTCTTTACCTTCTGAAAAATCAACTCAGGTTATACATTTAATTTCTCCTGTAATCCCTTTGGCTGCCCCTGAACATTTTAGTGAGGATCCTCATAAGGCACAGCTTTTTTTAACTCAGTGCTCGTTGCATTTTCTTTGCAGACCTATAATATTTGCCGAAGATCAGTCTAGGGTTGTCTTTTTATTGTCTTATTTGAGTGGAGAGGCTGCTGCCTGGTCAATGCCCTTAGTTTCTAGAAAATATCCTATGCTTTATGACTTTGAAGGTTTCAAGAAAGAATTTTTACGGATTTTTGATCGAAGAGCAGTATCTCAAGCGACTGATAATGAATTGTTGGATCTAAAGCAAGGAAATAGAAATGTTATATCTTACCTGGCACAGTTTAACAAATTAATAGTGGAAACAGATTGGCCAGAAGCAAAGAGAGCGGCTATTTTCTATAGAGGTCTTCGTGAAGAATTAAAGGATGCTTCGGCTCAAATTCCAGACAGGCCTAAAGATGTTTCCAAATTGATTGATCTACTTCTGCAGATTGATCAGGGACTAAATGAATGAAGAACTGAAAAAAGAATGGATTTTCATCTGCCTCCTCCACGCTTTGATCAAAGCAAAATTGAAGTCATTAAAAATTCAGATTCCAATTCCTCAGAAGAACCTATGCAAATAGGAAGTATTAGAGGTCCCCTTACTAAGGAAGAGAAAGAGAAGAGACGAATTGGAAAGTTGTGTATGTATTTTGGTCAAGCAGGTCATTTCATAAAAGAATTTCAAAAGAAACCGAAACAAAATAATCAGTTAAAAGAGAAACTCCGCCAGTGAAGGGAGTTGCCCTGGTGGGAGTTTCACAAAAGACAACTTCAGAAGAATTACAAGTTGCTTATACTCTTCAATCAGCTTCACCTCATCTCACTATTTCTTTTGAAATGCGATTTGGAAATAAAGGATTTCAAGGAACTTCAGTGATGCTAGATTCAGGAGCTACTGGAAACGTTTGTGACATTAAATATGCTAAAAGAATGGGTATAAGTTTCCTTAAGAAAGAAATTGCCGAATCAGTTCGTGCAGTTGAGGGAACAAATTTATCTTTGGGTCTCATCACTGAAGAGACTGAACCAATCGAACTTTTGGGAAAAGATGGTCATTGAGAGGAAATCAAATTTAACTTGATTGATGCTCCTCAATTCAGTTAATTCTGGGGTTGCCTTGGTTAACAGAGCATAATCCGGAGATAGATTGGGAAAAAAGAACTGTCAGATTGAATTCAAGGTATTGCAGAGATCATTGTTTTGAGTCTTTAAAAGAACAGTTTGAAAGGTCTCAAACACAATTTTTGGCTTCTCCACCGACAATTATTTGCAATATTGAAAGATCAGAAATTCCTCCAGAATATCAAGATTTAGCAAAAAATGTTAATAAGGTCGAAGCTGAGAAACTACCACCACATAGATCCTATGATTGAAAAATTGATCTTGAACCAGGAGCAAATTTACCATGCAGTAGAATTTATGCTCTCACTGAGAAATAAAATCAATATCTGAAAGAGTACCTGGAGCAATATCTAGACAATGGTTTTATTCGACCTTCTCAATCTCCATTGTCATCTCCACTCTTTTTTGTACACAAGAAGAATGGTGAATTGAGAGCCTGTATTGAGTATCGAGCCCTAAACTTGGTCACAGTAAAGAATCGTTATCCGCTTCCCTTGATTACTGTGCTTCTTGATCAAGTGAAAGAAGCTAAGATTTTTACCAAATTAGATTTACGAGGAGCCTGTCACTTGGTCCGAGTAGCAGAAGGTGATGAGTGGAAGACCGCTTTTCCGACAAGATTTGGCCTGTATGAATATCACGTTATGCCCTATGGGTTGTGTAATGCCCCAGCTGCGTTCCAACATTTTGTTAATGATGTCCTGAAAGAATTCTTGGATAGAATAGCGGTTGTCTACATTGATGACATCTTGATATTTTCTAAAAATGTGGAAGAACATAAACAACACGTCAGAGCAATCTTACAAAAACATTTGGAACACAGTTTATATGTGAAACTTGAAAAGTGTGCTTTTCATGTAGATAAAGTGGAATTTCTTGGTTATGTCTTATCGGCTCAGGGAGTTGCTATGGATCCTTCCAAGATTCAAGTGATTTTGGATTGGATTCTGCCCAGAAGTGTGACAAATTTTCAAAGTTTTATTGGATTTGTGAATTTCTACCGTCGCTTCATTAAAGATTTCTCTAAGAAAATTGTACCCATCACTAGTCTTCTCAAAAAAGGAGTTTGTTTTCAATGGACAACAGAAGCGGAAGAGGCCTTTCAGTTCCTGAAAGTAGCCTTGACCTCAGCACCTATTTTACTTCATCTGAATCCTGAAGAACCTTTTTATGTAGAAGCAGATGCTTTAGATTTGGCTGTTGGTGGTGTTTTATCACAGCGTCATAAAAGTACTGGTCAATTTCATCCTGTGGCCTTTAGGTCTCTGAAATTAACGTCTTGTGAGATTAATTATTCTATTACAGATAAAGAACTTCTGGCAGTGAAGGATGCCTTCCAAGAATGGCGACATTACTTAATGGGAGCAAGGTATGTTGTAACGATATAGACTGACACAAAAATCTACAATTTTTAAAATCTGCAAAAACTCTAACTCCAAGGCAACTTAGATGGTCCTTATACTTTGCTGATTTTAATTTTACCATCACCTATCGACCAGGATCTGTTAATGGTAAAGCTGACGCTGTTTCCAGAATGAACATTCAACCAGTGGATCATGTTGAAGAACATAAAGCCATCATTCCAGCTGAAAAGATTGTTTGTACATTACAATTTTCAGATCTAAAAAGAAGGATTTTGGCATCAATGTCTAAGGAAAAGATGTTTGAATGGTCTCAAGAAAATTCTGATAGAGAGATAAAAGAAGGTCTCCCATTCTACAAGAACATTCTTTATGTTCCAACGCATGAATTGCAAAACATGATTTTGAAGAATTATCACGAAGATCCTTTAGCTGGTCACAAAGGAATTTCAAAGACTAAAGATCTGATTAAGAGAGATTTTTGGTGGCCGGCCATGGACGATCAAATAAGACAATATATTTTAACCTGTGACAAATGTCTGTGTGGAAAATCTAATCTACAAGCCCCAGAAGGGAAACTTCAACCCCTTCCTATTCCTCCTTATCCTTGGCACACTGTTTCCATGGATCTTATTGTAGACTTGCCCAACAGTTTAGGTTTTAATACTATCTTAGTTTTTGTTGATCACTTCTCCAAGATGAGTCATTTCATTCCTCTTAAGAAAATTCCTAATGCCTTAGACTTAGCTCAACTTTTTCACAACACATTGTTAGAGCTCATGGAATTCCTGTAATAGTGATCTCTGACCGAGAACCTCAGTTTGTCTCTCGTTTCTGGAAAGTATTCATGAAAGGTTTGGGGGTAGATGCCCGATATTCCACCAGCTATCATCCAGAGACTGATGGACAGATTGAGAGGGTTAATCAAGAACTTGAACAATATTTACGATTATATCTCTAAGATCAGGAAGGAGAGTGGTCGGAGTTGGTTTGGATGGCGGAATTTGCATATAACAATGTAGTTCATGCTTCCACTGGTCATTCTCCTTTTTATTTGAATTCAGGAAGACATCCTAATGTTTTGATAGGGAACTCAATTAGTTTCGTTCCTGCTGTAGAGGAACTTAACAAGAGATTTAGTAAGGCTTATGAATCTGCCAAAAGAAATCTTTTTAACACTAAGACTTCATGCTGATAAAAAAAGAAGGAATAATCCAAATTATAGCAAGGGAAATAAGGTATGGCTTTCCACTCATCATTTAAGCTTAAAAGGGAACAAAATGTTTCAACCACGATTCTTAGATCCTTTTACTATTGATAAAATAATCAATCCAGTAACTGTTAAGCTTAAATTACCTCCTCAAATTAAAATCCATCCAGTATTTCATGTCTCTCTCTTAAAAAGAAGTCCTCTGGGTTTGAGGTTAACTGTCCCTCCAGATCGTATAGTAGTAGGTTCTGAACAAGAATTTGAGATTAGCAGAATTTGAGATTCAAAGTTTCAGAAAGGGAAGTTATATTATTTAATAGATTGGAAAGGATTTGGTCCAGAAGAAAGATCTTGGGAACCATCTCAGAACGTTCATGCTCAAAGGTTGGTGCAGCAGGTTCATCAAGTACATCCTGATAAAACTTTTTCGAAGGAGCGTTCTTTGATAGGGGGTACTGTCAGGAATACAGTGTCTAGCATCAGAACCCACTCATTAAGCAAAGGAAGTTGGAGTTTCCTGCCTTGTTTTAAAACTCACCCGTTGATCAGAAGAAGTTGGAGTTTCCTTCCTTGTTTTCATGTGAGGTTGCGAAAAGACCTTTTTTGGGCAGTTTTGAGAATTTTTCTGCAGACTCTCTCAGATTCACGTACTTATTAGCTTCAAGATGGCGGATTCCGTTTCCGTCGGTCCAAGTTCTAGTTTCTTTCAGTTCAAAGATGGCGGCTCCTGTTTTTCCTGATCAGCGCTCTAGTTTTCTTTTTCCTCGCGCTGATCTTAACTTGGTCTCAGCGCTCCCTGGTGAATGCGCACTTTAACCGTCGGATCTCGGCAGGAGCAGTGTCTCTATTTCGCTCCTGTCAAGTGACAGTTAATTTTGTTTTTTCTTTAACGCCCAGTCCACGTTCTACGTGTGCACATGGCGGATGTCATTACGATGCGGAAGAGTTTTAAATCATCTCTTTTGAGCTTACTACAGTGAAATTCGCAATTCCCAGGGTGTTCCTTTATTAGTCATTTTGAGAGTAAGCAGCACAAAGGTGAGGAAGAATATATCGACATTTTGAAGGAGGTAGAAATTATCTTCAGAACCAAGTAAGGCATAATCTAGACATTTATTAATTTTGTCATTCGCTCTCAAGATACATTATTCATTTGTAAAGAGGAAATTAAGACTCAAGATAAAATTCTTGACTGTACTTATATCATTTACATCAATTTCTTTTGAAATCACAAGACATCTGCAAGAATTAATGAAAAGATACAGAGACTTTTAAAAAAAGTAAGAAAGTCAAGAAGATTGTACAGATATAGTCATCGGATAAGATGTAGATACGTATATATATTCATATATAATTATATTGTGAAGAATAGAGAGAAGCTAGTCTAAAGAATTAACAGGTACCTGAATGAATGGGTGGTGTGAATGATTAATAGTTAGACTAGGAAAGTTGTTTCTCAATTGATCAATATATTTTTCTACAGGTGCTAGAACTTAGAAGAAGAATAGATTTGATTAAACCTATTCAGTGAGAAAGGCGCTCCTGACTCTGAAGGCAGTCTCTCTTTTTCTGTCCCATTCCCCTTTCCTCCTCCCTTGCATTGAATCAGATGTTTAATTTTCTGGTTGGGCACGAGTGGGGTGAATTGTAGGAACTCTCTTCTGCTCCTGTGGAAATCAGGTACTAAGGTTAATCTGACTGAATCTGACAATATGCATTCCGTAGTTCCTGAGCCTACAGAAGGCCTGCGACTTCTGAGTGAGTTGAATCAGTGGATAATGAGTCACAGATTGTGCTGGGTATAGATTGCTTGTAGTTTCAATCTTCTATGGATGCTGACTCAGGCTCGTTGGGTTCAAGCCATTTAGCTGATCTCAGTGTGGCTACATGAGGGCAGTGTGAGGATCATCACCCCGAGGGGGTGCAGTAATTAAATATTGTGTTCTATATCAATGTGCACCATATGCGGCAGGGGGTGCAGTCAATAGTGGGCAAGTGTGCCTGTGCACAGGTATATTATAGCTCAAAGTCAGGCACCACTAGGCCACCCTGTTCAAAGAGTAATGTGAGTATTTCCCAAAAAACCTGTGGCTGTATTCTCGTCCATCCAGGGAAATGATGTGTGTACACAGTGTTGTGAAGAATTGTTTGGTCAGGAGAATTGATATGTTGTAAAAAATGTACAACAGCCGAGGTAGGATGACCAGTTTCATCAAGGCCAGCTAACCCATCAAAGAAAGCGGAAGGTGCTGATATTTATTAACCAGTTCCTCTACCTTGGTCATGGCCACCCCATAATTTATAGATAGTACAACATTTTTATCTTGGCTGACCCAGATGGCCAAATATTTGATCAACGAGGTGCACCATGGAATATGGAACTCTAGCATGGTCACAGGGGTGCTTAGAGTCAGAGAAGAGACTGGGGACTTATCCCAACTAATATTGACACCTGGTAATGCTTAAATAGCATAAACTCTCTAATAACAGGACTGAGACTGTGAGCTGTGTTGTGCAGATATAGAGTAATGTCATCCATGAATTGTATATGATATAGAGTAATATCATCCATGTATAGTATAAGAATACGAGGATTGACGACACCAGCTACGCCGACGACACACAGCTGATCCTCTCCCTCACCAAATAAACCCACAGTCGCCAAGAGCAACTTCCACGACGGGATGAAGGCTGTCGCCACCTGGATGAAGGACAGCTGCCTCAAGCTAAACTCAGAGAAGACAGATGTCCTCATCTTGGGCTCCACCCCCTCTGCTTGGGATGACTCCTGGTGGCCTGCAGATCTTGGACCTCCACCCACAGACCACACAAGAAATCTCTGCAACATGTTGGACTCCTCGCTCACCATGAACCGCCAGATCAACGCCGTCTCATCATCCTGCTTCCACATGCTACGGCTGCTCTGAAAGAGCTTCAAGTGGATCCCCACTGAGTCCAGAAAGATGTTCACCCACGCACTCATCAGCAGCAGACTCGACTACGGAAACGCACTCTACGCCGGTATCACCAAGAAACGGCAAAGCATCAAGAACGCCTCCACCTGACTCATCCTCAACATCATCCTCAACATCCCCCACCACAGCCACATCACCAGCCACCTGTGAGACCTCTGCTGGCTCCCAGTCAACAAAAGGCTCACCTTCAAGCTCCTCAAACACGCCTACAAAGCCCTACACGACACCGGACCTGCATAACTCAACCACACACCCACAAGAGACCTCCGCTCCGCTCAACTGGCCCTATCTGCCATCCCAGATAGGATGAAAAAGCAACCGTAAACAGCACAACAGAAGACCCGTCAATACAATATACAAAAGATGATGTTTACAAAATAATAAGATCAGGCAGAAAGGATGGTGCTCCAGGACCAAATGGCATCCCAGAGGCAATTTTTAAATTGGACGCGGATTTTTGGGCCACTCCCTTGTCTCATTTATACAACGAGGTGAGCAGCTCTGGTATTTTACCTGAAAGCTGGAGAGGCACCATAATCAATCCTGTGTATAGAGGAGGCAATTTAGAGGAACCAGCAAATTACAGACTGATCTCGCTAATGGACTCCGAAGCTAAATATTACGCCTCCCTAATTCTTAGAGACTTGGTACATTGGTCGGAAATTAATAACATAATTCCCATTAATCAGTCTGGATTTCGTAGGGGTTCTGGCACAATTACGAATATCCTAGCTTTAGGCTCAATGGTAGACAAGATCATACAACAGAGGAAAAGCCTATATGTATGCTTTGTAGATTTCAAAGCGGCATATGACCGTGTAGACAGAGGTATTCTATGGAACAAATTAAGGCAATGGAGGCTTCCAGCACATATCCTCCGAGCGATATTGCAGTTATATACAAACACCTGGATGCAAGTCAAAGTGGCAGATGGTTCTAGACTTACGAGGAAAATACAAACAGAAAACGGCCTTAAACAAGGTTGCGTTCTAGCCCCTCATCTGTTTAACTTGTTTATGGCTGATCTTTCCCCTAAGTTGGACCAGGCGAAATTACACCCGCCACGCCTAGGCCCCTTACAACTAACACACTTATCCTATGCGGACGATATAGTTTTGTTACGTCAAACGAAAGTAGGGCTTCAAAGAGGGATTAACATATTGAGCGATTTCGCAAAGGACAACTTATTAGAAATAAATATAGCGAAAACAAAGGTCATGACAATTAGCCACCGCTTGCAGGTACGACAACCATTTAAACTAGGCAGTGTGAATCTGGAGGGAGTCACAAATTATAAATATCTTGGTTTAAACATCGACAGCCGTTTTAATTTTAGAGCACATAATGATCGTTTGATCAAGAAAGGAAATGGATTGATACATGCTTTCTGCGTAATAGCGAAGACTTTAAGTGGTCCATCGTTTAAACCACTATTGGCCGTTGTTAAAGCAAAGCTCTTGCCGACTCTAGCTTATGCTACTGAAGTTCAATACGGCAAGGAAACAGCAGTCCTGGAAAGAATGCAAATTAAGACATATAAAACAGTTTTTGGGTTACCGAGAAATTCCTCCCCAGTGCAGATTCGCCTAGAATTTGGTTTACTGCAGCAACGTCTAGCAAGAATGTATGCGACAATCAAACTATGGTACAAAATACGGTTAAACTGCCAGAACCCGCTAAATAGTGCCATCTGGGAAGCACAGAAGAATAATCCACGATCAGCTTATCATAAGTATTTGCAGCTATCAATAAAGTTAACGAAGGTGTCGGACTTATGGAATCTGAACTTACCATTCACAACATTTCGACAAATAATAAATAAAGCAGCAAAAAGACACTCGTTAACAGAGGATAAAATTAAATTCAGCAAGCGCTCTCATGCCTGGATGGTACTACAGTCATATACGATCTTACAACCGGCGGCTTACTTGAACATAACATACTCTATATATTTAAAAAGGAAATTGCTAGCAATACGTCTTGGGTCAACCACTCTGGAAATATAGTGGCCCGACGTCATGTACTCTATGTGGTGCTCCGAAGCAGGATTTTGTTCATCTGATCTGTATATGTCCCGTTTTAAAATTAAATCGTCTTTTATTGCTAAAAAATCCTTTTAATGCCAGGGGCATACGTACTTATAGATCTGCCATACTAAGGTGTCTTGATCCAAATGACCCGCAACTTAACTGCAAATTGGTAAAATGTTTACTTTTATATGAGAAATTAACTTGAATTGGTAT
Source organism: Calotriton arnoldi (assembly GCA_963921515.1). NCBI lineage: Eukaryota > Metazoa > Chordata > Amphibia > Caudata > Salamandridae > Calotriton > Calotriton arnoldi. The sequence goes on from CAWUFW010002311.1 coordinate 429,138, forward strand.
TTTAAATGGCATTTTATCAAAGAGAGGAACATTCTTGATGCACTGTTTAATATTGTCTTATCTACTTATAATTGGTTCTCTGGCGGACCATCAGCAAATCTAACATGTATATAACATTGGTGACAATACCGTCTTGATATGATTTTATCAAAAGCCGTAAACCTTATTAATGGCAATTAATGATTTTAATATGTATATTATATTTTTCTCTAGGGATTGTTTAATTTTATCGAAATTGTTATGGTTTTAATTAATTTAAACAATAAAGAATTTCACTTCACTTCACTTCACTTCCATCTGCCATCCCACATATCCGCAAGACCACGGCCGGTGGAAGATCCTTCTCCTACCTCGCAGCAAAGACCTGGAACACCTTGCCTCTCCCCCTAAGGTAATCACCATCACTGTCCCAATTCAGGAAGTACCTCAAGACCTGGCTCTTCGACTGAACCACAGTGCCTTGCGACAGATCTGCAGATACCCCCCCGAGCGCCTTGAGATCCTTATGGGCGAGTAGCCACGCTTTACAAGCCACTTGATTGATTGATTGAAAGCCACGTAGTGCATGTAGTTGCTAGTGCATATAATAGTCAAGAGAGTAGACATCCCTGCCGAGTGCCTCTTCCCAGTGGTAGTGGGTCAGATAGTAGTCCATTGAATCACACCCTAGCAGTCGGTTGCCTAGATAGGAGTTTTACCTTCCATACATAGCTGTTAGGAAAGCCCATCTTAGAGAGGATGGCAAATAGGAATGTCCACTCCAAAGAGTCAAACACCTTTGTGGTGTCCAAGAAGAGTGCCACTTAATTTCTATTTGTGGGGTTAGCTGATGCACTAAGGTAAACAGGGAGCAGGGATTATGAGAGGTGAACCTTCCAGGAATAAATCCCACCTTGGCTGGAAGGACGAGATCTGGCAGCAAGAGTAGCAGCTGATTTTCCAGGACTTTGGCAAGGCTGTTGCACCAGCGTTTACAAGGAACAGTGGGCGGTAGCAGTCGCATTGTGAGTGGTATCTTGCCAGTCTTTAATAGTGATATGAGTGTGGCTTCCCTGAAGGAGGGAGGGAGTATGTCTTTATACAGCACCTCGTTATGTACTCTTAGGAGTTGAGGGTCCAGCAGGGAAGCCATCGCTTTCGGGGGCCTTGTATGTAGGGAGACCTGCAATCACTGCAGTGATCTCTCCCAAGGTAATAGGTGCATCCAGGAATTGTCATTTCGGGCTTTCCAGCTACACTCTAACAATACAGTCAAAGTATGCCAGTCAGTCAGTCATAAACTTTATTTCGGTCTTCTGACCATAAAAGTAAGAATACAAACATTTAATTAAAACAAAATTATTAGATACCTGCTGAGAATGCGACGAAAATTAGTTAAAATTAGTGCTAAAAATGCAAGCGATACAAAGCAGTGAAGCACAAAAATACAGCGGGGGCCTATTACGAGAGAGTGATAGATAGCAAGACCCATTGTAAAACAGTTAATTTGTTATTTATATAAAGCTAAAATGGTAAAGACATGACTTGCACATTAAAACAGGAAATAAATATGTAAAAATGTAAGAACTGGTTAAAAGGTACATTAAAAGAGAATATCTTAACAATATCCAGAATTTTAATATTATAACTTCAGGACAGACCTTCTAATAGACCACATGGTGCCAAGGAACTTTGCTACAGCGCAGACAATTACAAAGGCAGCGTCAGATTTTAAGATGCGCAGCGCCTCTAGATGGCACCGGATACCAAGGCGTTTGCATGTGGGAGCTAACTATTTGGCTCTTGGCTGTTTGTACTTTGGGAAAGCAAAAGATATATGGCCTATCGATTCCACAGCACGAGGACAGCCTGGACAATATTGAAAATCAGTGGAAAGTGGGCGTCAGGAAGCTGTAAAAGTGCTCACTGGGAGCGACCCAAATCTAAATTGCATAAACAGCTTCCTATCCTGAGGAATCGTGATAGCATCCAAGTAATGTTCATATAAAGCACGCTGTTTAAACTCCATGAACTCAGTAGTTAGGCGGCCCCAGGACGAATATGAAAGGGAAGACTGGGCCACCCAATGCGAGTAATATTTCTTAAGTAATTCCTTGGTAGGCAGCCCTACGCAATCCCTTGATTCCCACAGTCCCTCTAGGCCAATAGCAGTGAGCAGGGATTTCACTTCCTGCAGCCAAGGGATCTTCTTGAATCGAACAACTGCCTGGACTTCATAAAGGGCAGCCACGTATGAAGACAACTCTGGAGTTGATTTTAAACTGAGCCAGAATAACAAAGGGCGTAACTTGGCCTTTTCGACAATGGTAGCTCGTCCCATATCCAGCCTTAGTGGGTGGAGAGGGGTGCTCTGCGGGGGCGAAACTAAGACTCTCCGAAACGTGTTCTCTGTGGTCAGCAAAACTTCCATCTTCTCAAATTCCCACAGTTTTGCTCTATACAATGCTGAAACTAATTGCCTTGCAGTCGTATATATGGAGAGGAGCTGCTTCCGGTTTACTATGAGAGGACCTATGCTGGTTAATTATAGCCCCCGTTATCTGTCTATGCTGCAGAGTGCGCTTCAGTATCTGGGGCTTCCAGGACATATCGTCGGAGAGAGTGATCCCTAGATAATCAATGGTGATCACTCTCTCTAATGAGACTCCGCCCAGTGTTAACTTCCCTTTATATGACTTGTGTGGGTTCAATATGAGAAGCTTTGTCTTTGATGTATTGATCTCCAGGCCCCGAGAGTCACAAAAGACCTTGAATCTGTCTAGAAGCAATTGTAGGCCTCTGGGAGTCTTAGAAACTAGCAGAGTGTTGTCCGCAAACAGCAAGGTAACCACTTTATCACCTCCTAGAGATGGGCCATCTGCGGGGACCTCAGAGAGGTACTGGACAACCCCATTTATGAATAGCGAAAAAAGTGTGGCTGCCAGTACACAACCTTGCCGGACACCCTTGTTGACTTTAATTTGGTCAGTAAGTTGCCCTTGGTTGCCCCAGCGTACCCTTGCATAGTTGGACTGATGAAGGCGAATGACTAGTGCTAAAATCATGGGAGGAAGGCCCATCTTTTTGAGAGTAGTCCAAAGCTTATCTCTGGGTACAAGGTCAAAAGCAGGCCTTAAATCAATAAAAGCTACATAAAGACTACCCTGCCCGATGGTCACCGTTTTCCAGGTCAGTAAAAGAAAACGAAATGCCTGGTCAATAGTACTTGTTTTTTGCATGAACCCAGCTTGGTATACAGACAAAATATTGTGGTCGGTGATCCAGGCCTGTATTTTCAGGAGGAGTGCACGTGCAAAAACCTTCTGTACACAATCAATAAGGCTAATAGGCCTATAATTAGAGGGTACAGATCTATCTCCCTTCTTGTATACAGGAATTACCTCCGCTCCCTTCCACGAAGATGGAACTTGGGCCCCTGCTGCTATCCTGCTGGCTAGGGCTAGATGTAAGTTGCCCAATTCTCCGGGTCATTAACAAAAACATCACCTGGGATACCATCCGGGCCGGGGGCTTTGGACCTGACGATAGAGTTCACACTGGAAATAATTTCATCTCTTGTGAAGAAGTCGGTGGCAGTGGGATGGATTCTATTGTTGATAGTATCATCACTGTCAGTGGCGCAAATCCCAGAGTAGAGTGACGAGAAATGGTCAACCCATACTGATGTTGGGATGTTATTAGTCGGCTGGAGTGGTCTACTAGCATCCCTTCTAGTTACAAGGAGCCAAAAGTGCTTGGAATCTTTATTAGTGCAGGCCTCCCTGATTTGCTCCCATCTATTCTGGTCCCATTCTCTCTTAGCTCTGGACTGAGCAAGCTTATAAGCCTTCCTCACTTTCCATGTCTGCATCACATCGTTAGTTCTAATGGCAAAGGCTGGTTGTTTATGAAGATTCCTGCACTCTTTATTGAACCAGGCAAACTGCGACCTCAACTTCTTACCTTTTTGTTGGTGACGTCTTGGTTCTATAAAGCAAGCGGCCAGTTTATTAAATAGAAGGTCATGGCAAGCCGGGACCTCGTCCAACCCTCCCTGATGGGTGGACAATCTGTCTAGGTCCGCAGTACTTTCCAAAAGGTTAGACTTGATTATTTTAAGTTTGTCTTCATCCATAGCAACCATTGACCATTTTAGCCGCCTATCGTCATGCGTTGGGTGTACCTCCCTGGACATAAGGGAAAAATTTGAAGAGTTCTGAGGGATATCCCAAGGGGAGACCAAGAGTAATTCCAGGGGGTTGTGGTCGCTGTCGGTGGTGTGGCCCACAGTCATATCGACCACTCTTGGCCACATTCTCAGGTCCAAAAGAAAATAGTCTATACGACTTAGGTTGGTGGTTCGATTGAATGTATTAGCCCCTTTTTTATCAGATATTGTATGACCATTAGCTGCCCTGAGGCCGAACTCAAGAGTGAGTGCGTTAAGCTGGAGCGCTACTTGCGACCATTTTTTAATAGGTGGTAAATCAAGGTGAGGGACAAGGCACACCTCGTCTTCCTCTCCACCCCCGCATATATCCTCCTTCTCGAGAGGTTCAAAGGTGGCGTTAAAGTCGCCGGCTACAACCAATAAAGGCTGGGGGACCCTATTGTCCAGTAATTCCTCCAGCTCTTGGAGGGTGGTTGACCTACTGCCTGCTCTAGTTCCTCAAGCATAAACATTAAAAAGTCCATTGCAGTACCATTCGATCATCTGACTTGAATAGCTAAAATATCAGAACTGTTAGTCATAAGCTCGCGTACTGTACATTGGAGCGCAATTTTCACCCAGATCAGCAAAGCCCCCGATGGGTGACCTAAATTATTGCGGCGTGCAGGGCAGTGGAACGTAAGGTAGCCAGGGATGTATACAGGGGTGGTGGTCCAGGTTTCTTGCAGGATACAAACATCGAATGTCTCGATGAAATGAACCCAATGCATAAGGGACATTTTAGGCCTTACCCCTGCCACATTCCATGAAACCAAATTGAGACTACTAGGATTTCCTGGCTCATTTGTAGGGGTAGAATGGGTACTAGTGTTTTCCACCCCTTGTTGTTCCTCAGACCGAATTAATGGTACAAACAGAGTCCCTTCCCGAGGCCTCTCCTTGACAGACAACAGCTCATTCTCATTTACAAAAGCATCAAATTGGGGGACTAGCATGGAGGTGTCTATATGGTGTCTGTCATGGGTTTATTAAAACGACTGTGGGATTAGAAGTTACCATGTGTGACTGAGTACATACGGGGATGTCTTGTAAATTAAGTCAATCGTTTATTGCTAAGATGGAGTCAGAGCTTGGACAGATGTATGCGGAATGTGTAATGAGCGACGGTGAAGGTGAAGATTGAAATGGTCGGTACTTGAACTGAATGCCAGTAGGATTCAGGGAGCTCAATCTGGCTTCCAGGGCTATCAGATTGTGGCCCACATTTCCATCAGCCAAGAGAAGTCTGTTTGAATGTTGGGGTGGGTTAGCCTTTTAGCTCGCAATATATCTTCCCGTATGACTGAACGGCAACCCCTTACATTGCGAATCCAGTGAATTGATGTGTTGTTTAATGAGTCCTCGCCTTCATATTTAGCATGTGTAGGAATTTTAGGCACGCAGGTCAAATAAATGCATTTAGGGGGTAACCAAATCTGTTCACACCTGCTTTTGGGATTAGTTATGGGGTTTGTTATGGCTTCGTTGGTTCTAGAAGGTGGCAAGGGACGGGCAGTGGTTGATACAAAACCTTGATGAGGTAATCTGCTATAGGGAACTTGTGTTTGAGTGTTATGGACAGCATGGGTGTCTAAAGTCCCTGAGGTACATCTAGCAGTAACGCTTGAAGGATATTGGCATGATTGAGGATGGGGGGCTGTTCCAAAGGAATGTGGGTTAAGGATGTGCGAAGTTGGCTGGGGGTGCGGGATAGGGGTCTGAATCAGGGAGCGGGCTTTTTGGTCGCCTTTAGTTAGTAAAGAAGCGAACTGTTCAGTAAGAACCTGGACAGCAGATTTCAACAATTTAACTTCTGTCAATAGGTCCGCTATAATTCTAGATGCAGCAACGTCAAGGCATGCTAGATGTTCTGAAGGAACCATGTCACCCAAACCAGCACTATCGCCAGCCCTTAACTCCTTGTCTCCCCCAATTTCCAGAGCAACTACACCCTTCTCCAGCCCCATTTCTCCTAGTTGAGTAGAATCTAAATTCATTAATGGGGAAAATAGATTAGTTAAAGTGAGATCAATGGCTGGAGGACCTTGGACAGGGATAGCCAATGGTGTTGTGAGCAGTCCTGAAACATTTACATCTGCAGTGGAGGGACGCTATTTTATGACCAGCAGGCGCCTTGTTTGCACTACGTGTGGTGGGTTTGTTAAACATTTGGGGAATTCTTTTTTTCAGACTCGGTCTTGAGTCTGTTGGATGAGCAGCTGATTCGGCCGAGTCCAGTGGGATGGGGATGGGGGAGTGAGAATACCTTCACATTCAACTAAAAGGTCGTCAATCAGGTCCCAGACGCAATTGCTTCCTGCCGACTTGCGAGCCTGTTTAGTTTTGATGTTTTTGGCCCGAGCCTCCCCATTCCCGCAGTCTGTCGACTTTCTTTTGCCCACAATTATTGTAAAGACGATAAAAATAGAAAAGTAAAGATGTTAGAATATCAAGATGAATATAGACAGGGTCACCACATATGCATATGACCAGACTGCCACTCTACACTTTCACCAAGCACTGATGCTCCAGAGACCCAGCAAGCCTCAGACCTCACCCTCCACCACCAATAGCCAAAACGCTAACAGGTGAATTAATAACAAGGGCTGAGTACAAGGTATTGAGGCAATATTAAATAAATGCAGCAACCAGGTGGCCAGATAAAAAGGCACGGGGCCTAGCGCCCTCAGAAGTCACTTGTTGAGCGAGCACAATAAGTCTGAATAGGCAACACGGCCACACAGAGTACAAAATAGGACAAGGAGCAACTCACAGATTGATGCGCTGAAAACAGTTAGATCCAGGATGTACAGGAATTACAAATCGCGAACCAAGGGAGGTGGCCGAGCCCTGCCTCTTCCTGGCAATGACAAGCAAGGATAGGCCCGCCCTTGGCCCGCGCACATCCAGCGTCACGGGAATGCATTGGCGCTTTTAAGCGCATTTACAGCCCCTCCTCCAGGACAAACGATATGGGCTTCTGGGGCTTGGAGTCCCCTTGATACTGGCCGCGATGGTTGTGGTGTCCCGCGTCGCGGAAATGCGTTGGCGCTTTTAAGCGCGTCAACAGCCCCTCCTCCAGGACAAACGATGTGGGCTTCTGGGGCTTGGAGTCACCTTGATACTGGTTGCGATGGTTGTGGCGTCCCACGAATGCATTGGCGCTTTTAAGCGCGTTTACAGCCCCTCCTTCAGGACAAATGATGTGGTCTTCTGGGGCTTGGAGTCCCCTTGATACTGGCCGCGATGGTTGTGGAGTAAAAGTATGCAATATATTCCCTTGATGAGTTACATGTGCACACGGAGAAGTACTTCACAAATTCCTTAAGTATGTCATCCACCCCAAATAGAGTCTGCCCCGGTATTGATCTCTAATTGGGCGACTGCCTGGTGTGCTCGGTCGCCGTGCAGTAGTTCCACCAACTTTCTACTTGTCTCTCCGCCTCCGCATCTGCCCTGGTGCCGGAATGCCAGTGTAAGTGTTTCTGACCTTGGCCTGTGAATGCAGTGAACATGTCTAGTTTGGTGCGCAACCTGGCCAACCCATGTGTGTCAGGGCACTGTAATAGACATTCCTCAGGGGCCTTTATTTCGGACTCTAGCTTGTCAAACTGGGTACGCAGGGCTCTACGTACCCCATATTGTTCAGTGATACAGATGCCACGCAAGTAAGCCTTAAGGCCTTCTATGTGGTTCCTACAGAATAGACCGAGCCCTCATTTATCTGAAATTTTTTTTAGATTTCAGTCTTCAATTCCTTCCTAAATGTATTGTCCAGGATGGCCATTGGTGATAATTACCTGGTGATGCCTTGATGCTTTGAAGCTGGTTTCTCCAATACGAGCTTGACTGGGGCATGATCCGACAGCGTGTATGGAAGACGGTCTACCCTTTTCACCAATATGCATAAGTCTAGAATGTTCAGCCAATAGTCTAACCGTGCCCATGTGGCACGTGCTGTGGAGACATGCATGCCCTCCTTGGCTAGTGGCTGCCTCAGTCAAAATATGTCAACCAACCCTTCAGTCTCAATGATGTCAGACAGCACAGCTGCGGCCTTATTATCTGTGTGGGAGATAGTGTTAGAACAGTTGGCACACCTGTACAGGACTGGGTTAAAGTGAACCCCCATATCACAATTTGTGGGGATATCATGGTGCATTTGAGCCATACCTGTCTAATGAAATCCTCACCATCAGTGTTTGGGCCCTATATGTTGTAGAGCGTCCTGTGCCTCCCATTCATGACTGCCTAGGCCAAGTTATATCACCCCTGTAGATCGTTACACTCATGGAGTAGCTGCAATGGAATACCTCGTCTAACCAAGATAACTGTACCTCTTGCACAGGTAGAATATGTTGAAAGAGCTCTGTAGCCACACCACTTGACAGCAAAGCGGGAGCTTATTTGGGTATGCCAGATGTGTTTCCTGCAGGAGAGCTATGTCTATATGGTGTCTATCTAGGTATGAAAGCACCTGTCTGATTTTTCTATGGCTGTTAAGCCCCTGAACGTTCCAGGTCAAGAGAGATGAAGCAGTGACGTGTTACCCATACTCAAGCACAAGGAGTTCTGGTCTCAATCAGGGTAATCCAGAGCGCGACACTGGGATGCACGCCCTGTCCCCTTGTATGCCTGGATAACTGTGTAATGGTGCACCCTGTGCTAACTGATATATAGAATTCTCTGCCTGGAGCTGTGCTAACTGACATATGAGATGCAGTGCATGGAGCTGTGCTAACTGACATATGGGATTCTGTGCTTGGAGCTGTGCTAACTGACATATGGGATTCTGTGAATGCAGCTGTGAATCTGCACCAACGTGGTGCAAATACATAACAAAGAGTGATCCTAACTTGTAAGGGACTTAACCCAGGTGGAGACCAGAGTACCAGCTTTCCACGCCTCAAGTAGGGGGCGTTTGCCGGGTGAGTCTAACGTAGTAAGCAATCAACAAGACAGCAAGTATTCAATAGTGAGGCCCAATATTGGTTTCCATGTTAATCCCAGTGTGGAGTAATCCCGTATCGTGGGAGAGCCGCAATGGGTATGGGTATATCAGGACTCAGTTGATGCGTCATGGTAGCATGTCCCCAGGTTCCTGCTCCAGGGGAGCATCTCGATTAGTCTTGCAGTGATCCTTTGTGCCCACCTGTTAAAGCAATCGCAGAAGGTGACAAAGAAGCGTTGCACATCGCTGTTCAGGTCAAGGATCTTACTCACCTCACTCAGGCTTTCGTCCTACACAGGTGAGTTCACAGAGGATGCTGCGCCAGCCTCTGTCATAATGCACTTCACAAATGGGGCTACACTTTGTGGGTTTTGAAAGATATGTGGCTTGTTGCAATGGGTGATCTTCAAATGACAGGGTAGAGCATCGCATATGGGATGCCAGCTTGGTGCAGTTTGTACTTCAGTGGCAGGTACTCACAGTGCACTGCCTGGAGGGCCAGGATGAAATCTGGAAAGATAGAGGGGGCATTACCTTCATACCAGAGATTCATTTTCTCACCCTCGAGCCGGAGGATAGTTGTTCCGATCTGTGAAGTTAAAGAGTCTGGCTATAATGGGTCACAGTGGTGTTCCCAGTACAGGCAGCAGTCTCAGGGTCAGTGCAGGCTCCAACATGAAGAGGGGAAGAGGTTTTCTGCCTCAAATAGTTCCTTGAGGAGGGTTTCTATGTAGTCAGCCATATTTTCCGTGTTGGTGCACTCGGCAGGCCTATTAGTCGCAGACTGTTGCACCGGGATCTGACATACAGGTCTTTGTTCTTTGCCTGGATGACCTTCAGGACTTTAGTCATGTTGAGCACTTTATTGCTATATCACGCTCTGACACCTTCGAGGGATGAAATCCTTGCTTCGGCACCAGAGAGTCTCTTTTGGCAATCGCTCAGGCTGCTTCCCAAGCCATCGTTTTTCGCCCACCACGCCACCTCAGTTTGGACCAAACCATATGCAAATCAGTCTTGAGCATGGTCCAACGGGAACAGTCCAGCCCGAACTTCCAGACCAAGTCCTCCCTGAACCGCAACACAAGCAACCCACAACTGGTTTCGCCTCCTCGAGGCAGGAATAACAAAGAGAAATGTTTTCATTTCTCCTTGTTTTTCCTACTTTGCATGTGTACTGCATTGTACAGCATACATACAAAGCAGGAACATTGTTAAAGGATAGTTTTTGAACTGGAAAGGTTCCCTTATAGCACAAAAATTATTCCTTACAGAACGCACACTGCCCCTGCACTATGGTGCAAGCATGTGTGTGTTGGTGCATGGCAGCCTAATGTACGCCTGCACAGGGAGAGAAGAAAACAGTGCCATATCCTAGTAGATACGGCGCTGTTCTGCTCTTACCCTTTCATGCAACCAAGCACAGCAACTATAGTTGCCTTGCGTTAATTCTTCGTAAATCATGGCCCTTGTTTCTGAAAACTCAGAGGCATATGTACAACAGAATGACAGAGCGTGGTGTTAAGCAAAACTTGCTAACGCCACACTACGCCATTCTGGAAACGCAGGAATGTACTGTATTTACAAAGATACAGTGCACCCCTGAATTTCCCCTAGCCCTGGCGCTAAATTAAGTTGCCAAGCGCCAACGCCGGCACCCTTTCTGGTGCAAGGGTGCCTGCGTTGGGGGGAATGATTGTTTATGTGAAGGAAGGTGTGCCTTCCTGCACATAAACAAACACAAATGGCGATTTGTAACTCCTATGTGTGCTGTATTGTGCAACACATATAGAAGTTGCAAATCGTAATTTTTGTAATGATTGATTAGTCATTCATGGCGTTTTGCTGTTTGTATGTGTGCTGCACAATGCAACACACATAAAAACAGCAAAAACGAGGAGAAATAAAGCATTTCTCCTCGTTTAGCCATGTTAAGACCAGGTTTTCCGTGGTCTTTATTTTGGCGCTGCCCCATATTTACGCCACGCTTGGAAATATAGGGCAGTGTCAAAATCAATGAGTGTTGCGGCAGAACGCCCACCACAACACCCATTGCCCACCCCTTTCACGCTAAGTAGAGCGTGAAAGGGGGCCTTATTTACAAGGCGGCGTTAAGCCAAGTTAAGTGGCTTAACGCCGCCTTGTAAATGAGGCGAAGCCCCTATCGCAACAGGAACGTCTTAAAACGTGGCATTCCTGTGTCGATATGGGCTTGCAAATATGCCCCTCACTTTGCCAAGAAACATATGATCCATTAGCTCTAACAGTGTGCACACCTCACCTGGTGTTCACAGTGTCGCTGACTACTTGGAGTTCATCACGCTCCCAAGTTTGGACCCCACAACAATAATCACTACAAACTTGGGGCACGTCTTCTTAGTGGCTTTTCGTTATGATTTAGCAATCCTAGGCAGGCAATGTGCCTGTTTCAGTGATACTCTCAGGGCACGAGTCAGGGGTACACGCGGGTGGACGGCGTCCACCCACTTTTTTAACAGGGTGAACGCCGTCCACCCTGCCAAGAATTTGGGCCCCACTGAATAATGTGCTGAACTCGTCCCGGTGTAATTTCCAAACACCGGGACACTTTCAGCAGCGCCTGCACGTTGTCTGCTTTCCATCTGCAACAAGCAACAACGTGCAGGCGGGGACGGGGATTTCTTATTTAAGACTCCTGCAGGGCCCATAACAAAGGCCGAATTTGAGGGGTCATCAGGCCTCCTTTTGTTCAGTCTCTTGGCTGGGAGCAGTCAGGAGCCTCACACCTGATACAAATGAAGCAGAGGGGAAACAAAGGCTCACACCTTATTAGCACGTCACACATACTTAAGAGAGGCAGCTTTTCACTTTGTTCAGTCCCTGTTTAGTAGATCTGCATGCCCTGTAAGAACATCAGATGTGTTGGTCTTTCCCAGTATTTACACAAAGCAAATTGCATTTATATAGAGCTTACTTCCCCTGAGGAGGCGTTGAAATAATTTAAGTACCACTATTTTTTCTTGTATAGCCCTACTCATTCCAATGCAGGGTGTCAGAGCGCTTTACATCAACACGTGCATATTACATGTACAATACATTATATAAGTTTGTAAATGAATGTACAGGATGTGTTACGTAAAACTGGGAGATTGCAAGGTGTAGAAGTAACATATCATCTTCCATAGCTCACTGTGCTATTGTCCAAGCAATGCGCTCAAACGTACACGATAGACCTGCTAAACATATATGTGAGGGCTTTAGATCTGATGTCACTTCTTGTGATGCCACTTCCTGTTAAGTCGTGGCTTGTGATGCCACTTTCTATGATGTCGATTCCTGTGATGCCATGTGTGATGTCGTGCGCCGTGATGTCACGCGCCTTGATGTCACTTGCATACTGCCAAACTAGGTCAGTCCCCCCACTTCTTTTTTAGGTCGAGCCTTGCGCAGCGCGCATGCGCTGCTCTATGGGAGGCTTCTTGTGAGCACTCCAAACTTCCCCGAAACTTCTCCGTGTGGGTGTGACTCCGCCCACACATTTGATTGGCCTTTGCGTGTGGCTTTCAATAATGAAAGCACGCAAATGGCCAAAGGCGGGTGCATGTCCCACCTCTTCTTGAAATGTTCACTCCCACAGTGTTTGGGTCTCGGGAGCGAGCAGCGGCGCGCAGGGCGGCAGATGCATTCCTGTGCCCGCCCCCACCATTTCTCTTGAGCTGCTTGTTGTAACAGATGTTATTTTGATGCGATTATCTTGATGCGATGAAATGGCACTCACTTCACAGACCTTGGAGAACTCAGTTGGCCGCGCCAGAATTCGAACACATGAGCTGCAGAGAACAGCAAAAGTCTGTTGCAGGCGTTTAACTAGCTCCGTTGTAGCCTGCCACAAAGAGAACAGCAGTAAATATTTCGATCTTTGCTTAGACCGAGTAAAATAGAGTTTTCTCCATAACTCAGTTGGCCACACCAGAATTCGAACACATGAGCTGCAGACAACAGCAAAAGTCTATTGCGGGCGTTTAATTAGCTCTGTCGTAGCCTGCCACAAAGAGAACAGCAGTAAATATTTCGATCTTTGCTTAGACCGAGTAAAATAGAGTTTTCACCATCTAAAAAATGTGACCGTCACCAAATGGTTTTGTCTCACTCTTAATTCATTGTTCACATAAGCGATTTGTCCTTTTCCCGTTGTCCGTGTTGTCTTTCTTCGCGCCCCCCTCCCACCATAGTTTCTGTTGCCTTTCTTCCCGCCCCTTCCCGTTGTCCGTATTCCCTTGGCTCCCGCCCCCGTTGTCCGTGTTGTCTTTTTTCCTGCCCCCTCCCATTGTCCGTATTCCCATTGCTACCACCCCCTCCTCTGTGTTGTCTTTCTTCCCGCCCCCCTCCCGCCGTACTTTCTGTTGCCTTTCTTCCCGCGCCCCTCCCCCCCTGCTCACCCCTGACCCGCACAGCCGTAACTGCCTGGGGAAGAGGTGCGGCATCTGCACCGGACAGGTAAGGGAGGTTTGTTCCTATTCTATTTGCCCCTATTGCTCATTTTATTTAAATGTGTGAATTGATTTGCCGAGCCATGCCGCAGCCGGGGGGAGGGTGTGATTCCTACAGTACTGCCGGTGGTTGCTCCTGACATGGGCAGAAGAGCACACAATTGTGTGGCGGTCCGTCAATGCACACTTTAATATCCAACCAGCCGCTTCCTTTATTCCTTCAGGGTGAACAGACCACCAGCCTGTACAGGCTGTTGTGTTCATGGATTTGTATTTCTCTTGTGTAGCGGCACATACAACTGACTTTATGACCAAGGCACTTTAGAGACTTTTGCACTTTCCAAAATTCTCTGTGAGCGTGCTTCCCCTGTGTAGCCGTCTGTCCTTGGACACTGCCCAAAAATGTACAAGAAGTTGGTAAGTAGTACTCCACGCTCCCGCTCTACTTCCATGGCACTGTGCTGTGGCAAGCCACAGGGCTTGCCATATGGAGCTATTCACACATACCCGGCAGGCAAAGATTAATCAATGCACTCTGAGGGTAGGAGGCACCCTACTTCTGAGAAAGTGACTCACATCGTGCAGGGCACTCCTCGAGGCTGGGTTGGGGCGGCCATCTATACTGTTTAGCTGCTCACATGGGCTGAGTTGTCAGAGAGCTGTGCTCTGATGGCTGCATTGTCCCCTGCAGCATCATGATGCCCCTTGAGTTGTGACCTCAGCTTCTCCTTCTCGGAAAACTGTGTGATCCTGTGAAAACATCTTTTTTTAATAGGGTCGTTCAGTTATATAAGGTAAAAAAATGCTTAACACTTTTTTATTATAACTTTTCAATATGAGGCACACCCGCCCGCCACTCTACAACATAGCTTAAAGACATTGGCAAAGCCAATAGCTCTGGCTAAACACTTATCAGATCCCAAGGCGAGACTTATTGGCTATGCCAATGCTTGTTTAGGACTTGTGCCCTGTATACTCTAAACACTGTGCTTTCTTTCTGCCTCTGTGGAGGACGCTGTGAAAGCCTTGTTTTGGAGTCCTGGGCAGAAGAGGTGGAAAATGTCAGCAGATTTGTCCCAGGAGTCAAGAAAAGCACCCTCAGAAAGGGACCCCGTAGTTCCAGGTCACTGAAGTTATTCCCCATTCCAGGAGCAATTCTCGTATTTTCCGGATTTTGCTGTAAGTATAGGGCCCAGCACAAGAGACTCCTCCCCACCCGCCACCCCCTACCGAAGCACAAACAGCAATCTGGCACACCTGTAATGAAGGCCTATGTGGTCGTGGTAAGTATATGAAGGGAAGTATAGATTTACTATCCATAACTTACCTCATTTTGAAAATAAAGTGGTAGTCACTGTTATTTTTTGGCCTTGATATCATGAATTCCCCTGCCCCCACACACTCAGTTTCATTGCAGATCATTTTAATGCTAATTGAACCCGGCCGAGCTGAATAATGTATGCAAAATATTCTGCTATTTACGTACTGCAAGGCTTTTCTCTTAACAATGGCAAAAGCTGACAGATTTTTCAATCTGCAAGATTCCGTTTTGCGAGATTTTCTACGCTCTCTGTCAATGTGCAGAAAAAAGAACACGAATGGCTTCATTCTACTCCCTGCTCTAATTCTGGGCACAGTTGACAGAGTAATTGTGTAACCGCAATTTCCATTACGTCATGGCACCGTAATTAGCAGGTGCACGATTACTGCGCCATTCCACATTCGAAATCCTGAAATGAGGCTAATGTGCAAATTGTACAAACAGTCGCTTCAGGTGGCCCGACATTAGCATTAGCACAGGCAGTAGAAAGAGGTCTCGCTATTTTCTTCGAAGCCTCTCATAGCAGCAGAAAAGGACGAGCCAACAAATTAACAGAGAGAGCAGAGCCAGTTCAGAGCCAAGGGTCTGGCTTGGCTCTTCGAGCCTATGCACGAGCTGAGCCCTCAAAATGTTTGCTTCGGAAATCATACCTCAAACATCACGAAAATATAAAAAAGTTTCTCCAAAATTCAATAAAGTGTATCTTTAACATGTGGAAGCTTTGACATCAATGCCTCACATTATAGCTCTGCACTGAGAAGTACTTATTAAAAGTGAGAGTGTTCAAACATAAAACTAAGAGGCAAGCCAGTTGTCAAGTAAACCCTGTAAGTGGCCCAGAGGACTATAGAGAAACATGATAGTCTATTAAATCAAACGCAGTAGGTTTTCAAAGAGCTTTCTTACGGGATAATGAAGAGCAAGGAGTTTCTGGGAAATAAAATATTTGCCTGAGATCAACAAGACATAGGTGGGGACGCTGACATTTATTGAGGTCATCAGGTTTCACTTTGTACAAAGGAGCCACTAAATAAGTATCTATTTGTCTTTCATATTTTATGTTAGTGCTTTTTTTTAACCTCTTTGTGCTGTTTTGTATATAGAGTAAACTGACCTGGAGGTATTGGAGCACTTTACTGAGCACCAGTTAGTTACACAAGGTCACACTGAATGTTATAGTCACGGGGAGATTATGGGGGAGATTTACTAAAAATTCACGCAACGCAGTGCAGCCCCCGCAAGGCTGCGCTGCGCTGCGTTGCGCGACAGGGAAGGAGCAGGAGAGCGCCATATCTTCAGAGATATGGCTCTCTCCTCCCCTTTCCCTTGCGCCGGCGCTGATTTCAGCTGCCGTGCGCCATGCACACACCTTAGCGCCGCAGCGCTAGGGTGTGTGCATGAGTGTAGCATAGGTTTTGTACAGGAAGGATCCCCTTCCTGTACAAAATACTATGCTACACACGAGGGAAAGCTTTTCCCACTTTGCATGTGTGCTGCACAGTGCAGCACGCATTCAAAGTCGGAAAAGGAAGGAGAAATGAAAGCATTTCTCCTTCCTTGCGCCTAGTTGAAAAGGGCGCAGATTTATCACGCTAAACCCAATCTACTGTTTTTAGTAAATTGGGTTTAGCGTGAGAAACCTCGGGTGGTTACATGGGAACGCCCATGCACCACCCTTGGTACGCCCCCATGGCGCAAATGAACGCGAAGCAGCGCAATGCGCTGCTTCGCATTACTTTTATGTTATTTCCAGCACTAAACAAGTTTAGCGCTGGAAAGTTAATTAGAAAAAAAAGATTTTGCGCCATTTTGCGTCACTTTTGTGACACAAACACGGCGCAAAATCTTAGTAAATCTCCCCCTATGTGATTTGTCCAGAATCACAGATGTTGAGCCAATTCTGACTGCCACGTCCTTGACGGTCCGATTAGGACCATGGCGGTTGGACTGCCACAAGACCGCCACCACCGCCAGGATCTAGGATCCCGCGGGTGCAGAGGTGGAGTAATGTGCACGCTGTGGCAGCGGTGCCGATGCTGGCACCGCTGTGCAGATCACGACCTTCCTTTCCGCCAACCTTTTTTATGGCCGGGAACCCGCCATGGAAAGGTTGGCGGAAAGGAAGGTAAGGGTCCCCAAACAGGCCCCCAGGGCAATTCTGTCCAGTGTCAGTAGTGGTCGGGGCACATGCTGTGCCCCCCTATGCTTCCACTGTCATGAGCTGTGCACCATGCGTGACATGGTGCATGGCAACAGTGAGCACACAACAGTGGGGACGCTGCAGTGCGTTGACACTGCCTTCAGGCTCTGTATACGTGCCGAAGCATGCCGCTGTCGCAAGACCGCCACTGGCACACTGTCAGCCCGGTGGTAAAGTCCAAATCCGGCGGTCGGGAAGCCGCCTGCTTGGCGGCATTCTCCCGACAGCGACACTGTGGCCTAGCGGTTTCGACTGCCAAAGTCATAATCGGGCCCTAAGACTAATCTGGCCCCTCAGTTCCAAAGTTTGCAGCTATGGCTGTAATGCCGCACCCTGGGTAGAGGGAGGGTGGCAGGCAGAAGCCCCTTGAAAGCTCGGCTCATTATGGGGTCGAGGTTCTGACAGGACCTGAGCCAGAGCTAGTCTTCAGGCTCAAGCTTGGCTCGAACTTTCAGGGGCTTGCCCACATCTACACATGAAGAACTATTTTGCTGGTGTTAAATAATGACAATTATGACATACACTGTTGCAAAGGTGACTTATTTCATGTATAATTGCAAAGAAAGAAAATTTGCAACTAACTCAACTAAACGAATATTTTAAAGATTTATTCTTAAAAGCAGAACCCCATCCTAGTGCACATGATACAAATTGCAACCCCAATAAAACCAAATAGAATGGTAGCAGTAAAAGTTACTAAAAGCGTAAAGAACAAGAATAAAATCAAAAATAATTGCTATACACTTTTATAATAATTCTAAACTCATTCTGCTGCTCCTACCACTAAGTTAATTCTAGAACAGCTGAAAATAAACCTAGTTTGAATTTCAAAGATGACTCACACATGCAATTAACAGTTAACAGAGCGTGGCCTAATGTCCTTTCACTAATTCTTATTATATGAGATCGTGTTCTTTTGAATAATAATAATAATGAGCTGATTACAATGGAGGTTGGACGAGAGTCCGACCGCCATCAGTGCGCGAACGGGACATGCCGACAGGTAGTTGACGGTCCCACCAGCCAAACTACAATCCGACCGCCGTGTAGGCGGTTGGAAACATGCCTCTGCCATTGAGGCTTGTGTTGCGGCCCGGCAAAGGGCCGCAGCACAAGCCCCAATGGCAAAAGTCATGTTTACAAACATCCCTGCAGCGTGTGCCAGGCACCACATGGTGTAGTGCCCCCACGCACATTCATGCACCACATGATGCCTGGCACACAGTGCATGAATGTGCACAAAGTGCTCAATAACACTGTGTCTTGTGCTGCAGCCCTTTCCCAAGACCGCAGCACAAGCCACAGTGTTATTGAGCACTTTTCCACCCACCAGTTCAGCAGGCACATTGTAACTGGGTGGTTAGCCCATGGCAATGGCAGTCGGGCGCTCATCCGACCGCCATCGTAATGAGCCCCATAGTGTTAGAATCTGAAGATATCCTTGGATTTGAGATTCAATGATCAATGGGTGTTGGGGATAATAAAGATTACCTTGAAGGTAGAAGGTCTAACTATAGGAAGCCATTGATAATCATGGAGTACAGATGAGATGTGTCCCTATGGGCGAAGGTGTCGGAGCTGTCTTGCAGCTGCTGTATTGATCCGTTTCAGTTTTCAGATTAGGAAAAATGGGTCCTTAATTAAAGACCATTTACTTAAAATAGCTAAGTCATGACAAGTGTTATAGTGGCCTGCAATTTCTGGAGTAGACTTGATGAGGCAAGATGCATTGAAGAGTTCACATGAAGTAGAAGGATCTTCTTACAGATCCTTGACACATTTTTGTGGTGTACAATATCGTTAGCAAAAATATTGTGTCAAAAATATAATTTACCACAATATCGTCATTCTATAATTATAATGGTAAGTACAAAAATATCGAAAAAATTATATCGATGACACCGATATCGTCCAAAAAATAGACAAAAATAATGATTTTTTGATGCAAATAGAGTTTAAAGCAGTAAATGTTAAATATTTTAATATATTATTTAAATATAATGTCAATTAAATATATTCTGCTAATATTTAATATTATATTTAAATATATGCTAATATAAACACACATATGTGTTTATATTTACATAAATGTATATACATGCTCATATATATATATATATATATATTTATACATATAGTGTAACATCAAATCAAATCAAATCAGCTTTATTCGGTTAGATAATACACAAACCATAAAAGCAATCTAAAATACATCATACATTGCTGCATATATCACAAACTCTAAAAAGGAACATCCAAATTCATTAAAAAGAGAGAAAAGGATGAAGAAAAGAAACCCCACACAAAACAAGCTGTAATACCACCTTGAAAAAACACAAGTTTCAATATTTCAGGAATCTTTTCGAGATAAAGAAAGACCCAATATATCAAATAATTACTTCCATTAAAACCTTTAAACATAATAAACAGTTATTAGATATTTGTAAGGATATCAAAAATAAAAATAATTTAAAAAAGTCAATTTTCTTAATTCATAATGCATTCTATTTCAGGTATAAGCAAATTCATTTCAGGCTACAAACTTCGTTCTCATAACTCAAAGCCTCAAGATGAGAGTTATTATTACGTATCATAATTGACGTCTTGATGTAAGTCACCACTGCATTACAGATTCTTATGTTTGCAAGACTACAAATATACTCAAATGCTACCTTATAAGAAAAAAGTTTCTCCTTTAAAAACAGCGGTCGTAAAAGCATTTCCTAGGATTCTTATAAAAACCACAAAATAACATAAAGTGCAAAGTTGTCTGTTGTGAAAAACCATTACATGGACACTTAGGAAGATTTCGACTACATCTTCTCTTTATCGGGAAAGCAATTAAAAAGTGCAGAAGTCCCATCCTCAATCTAGTTAAATAAAATCTGTGCCTTATATTTGTGACCTGTAATAAATATGTAGGTATTCCAAGGCCAAACGTCCGGTCCATGTAAGCTTTAGTTATCGGTTGCTGGTCTGCTTTTAGGTCCCTAAACAATTTCCGTTTTTCCAGTAATTTATTCTTCAGGTCTTTTTTACAATGACTAGCTATTTGATGGGGATTTTTAAAATCAGGATTTTGGTCACATTCATCTAGTAAATTTTTGATATAGAGTAACCACGGTATTTTAGTTCCATATTCATGTGCGATACAATCTTTAATAATATCCTGGGTAAATTTGGTGCCTTCTTTGCTCCAGATACCATGCCAAACATTTACGCTTGTTGTGCCTATAAAATCATGTATATAAGGGGCAACTAATTCTTTATGGACACTAAACACCGGGGTTGAACTCGGGACTGCTAACAATCTTCACAAACATTTATTTTCTTGTATGTAAAGAATGTTACAATTTTCTCCTCCCCACAATGTAGCCCCATAACAAGTTCCACTAAGGCACTTACTTTTATAAAGGGTCATTATTTCCCTAACAGGCTTATTTCCCATTTTTTTTGAGAACCTGAAGATTGACTCCGTTATTCTCATAAACTTTAACTTACTGTTCTCAATATGGGCTTTCCAGCCCCCCTTATCGAAAAAAGTCAAACCTAAATATACAAAAGAATTTGTTCTACTAATAGGGACATTATCGATATGATGATTCTTTGTTTTGGCTTTCCCTTGTCCACAGACCATTGTGAAAGTCTTTTTTAAATTAATTAATAAATCCTTGTACTGCATATATTTAGCAAATCTATCGATCAAAGTTTGTAGCCCATTCGCCGTTCTTGATAATAACACAGCGTCGTCCGCATAAAGTTAGGTCGGGACGACACGTTTAGCCACTATAGGGGCATCCGCATTTAGCTTCTGTAGTTCTTCATCCACACCGTTAATATATAGTGAAAATAATAGTGGCGCGAGTACGCACCCTTGCCTAATTCCTCGTTTCACTCTAAAACTGGCAGTGCATTCCCCGTCTGGCACATAGCGGACCCTTGTAGTCAAATGACTATATATCTGTGAAAGATATATAATAATATCTTCCGGGCGCCCATTTTAGTTAATGTCTGCCATAATTTCTTGTGGTTTACCAAATCAAAAGCACTAGTTAAATCAATAAAACATAAGTGTAGATGCCCCTTTTTTATAAGCGTATATTTACTGATCAATAAATGTAGGTTGATGCATTGTTCTATCGTACCTATTTCCCTTCTGAACCCAAACTGCGATTCTGTAAGGATCTTTTTTTCTTCCGCCCAAATTTCCAGTCTTTCTAGCAGTATTCTTCACATTAGTTTTGAAGTGGTATCAAGAAGGGAAATAGGGCGATAACACTTAGCATCAGTTCTATTACCCTTTTTAAAAATTGGTACAATAATACTCTCTGTCCATGATTTGGGTATTGTACCTCGACCAACCGCATTAAAAACATTTTCTAAAACGAGGGCCCAGAGGCTGGAGTCCTGTTTAAAAAGTCTATTGGGACCCCGTCTACACCCGGTGCCTTCCCATTTGCACTAACGCGCTAATGAAAGAGTCACTTCATCTAATGTGATATAAGATAGTTTTGGTGAATTAAAAGTGATAAAAGTTTGATTTTTGGATAATTCCGTAACCCCTTCGATATTAATTTGTCCTATGAAAGAGGGCGTTTCATTTTCTTCATTAAAAACGTTACTAAAATGGCAAATCCATTCTTCTGGCTGCACAAGACTCTCAACTTTAGTTGCACCATTTTTTTTAAAAAAAGGGTGATTTACAGTTTCTGGAGTAGACTTGATGAGGCAAGATGCATTGAAGAGTTCACATGAAGTAGAAGGATCTTCTTACAGATCCTTGACACATTTTTGTGGTGAACAATATCGTTATCAAAAATATTGTGTGAAAAATATAATTTACCACAATATCGTCATTCTATAATTATAATGGTAAGTACAAAAATATCGAAAAAAATTATATCGATGACACCGATATCGTCCAAAAAATAGACAAAAATAATGATTTTTTGATGCAAATAGAGTTTAAAGCAGTAAATGTTAAATATTTTAATATATTATTTAAATATAATGTCAATTAAATATATTCTGCTAATATTTAATATTATATTTAAATATATGCTAATATAAACACACAAACACACATATATGTGTTTATATTTACATAAATGTATATACATGCTCATATATATATATATATATTTATACATATAGTGTAACATAATTCATAAAAATATTTACTTTACATTATTATTTTTATATTTTAAATGTATTAGTATACTATACTATAAAATATATATTTATTTAAAGTATTTATTTTGCACTATATTACTTTTTATATTTTTCATCTATTGCTATGAAAATATATATCTATATATATATATTTACACTAATGCATTTTAAATATTATAATAATTAATATGTAAAATAAATATTTCTATTAAATATATATATAAATATATTCCTCACCTGCGGTCTTGGTGTTTGCCGCCGCACTCCAGATCGAAGGGTGCGTCGTCTTTACGGACCCAACAAGAAAGTTCTGTGTATGTATTCCAATAGTCCTTCAACAACAAAGGATGACGATGCTCTGTGTGGTTTCTCCCCAAAAATGTAATGTCAGAATACCATTGAACGCGTTTCGGCTGCAACCAGCCTTGCTCACCGATACCGAGGTGTCATTACAGCTAGTCTTTTAACAGTTTCAATTGTGACCTGAAAAGCCCAAACAGTGAAAACAGACTGGTATTTCTAATTCCGTTCACTTCTTTTGTTCTTTACAATATTAAAATTCTTTGACAAACAATTACCAAATATTTTTCTCTCAATCACCTCCAAATTAAATCACTACTACATGATTGAACAGATTGTTTGATTATACATTCCATTTCATTCTTGTAGTACTACCTTCTCGTGATGTGTGCACTGACAACTTTTGCAATACTCTTTAGCAGTGCATTGAAGCAATATTATCGGTTAATACCGAATGGGACCAATTACTACCATAAAACACTGGTGGGTGTGACAATTGCCTTCTAGTCTCAGTGCTTTCATGTGATTAAGCCCAAGTGGGCAAATAGGCAAAAGGAGGAATAAGAAAACAAAATCTCTTATCTCAGTACATTCCACCAGTCTGATAATGTGCATCCTACTTGTGCTCAGTGCTAATTAAAATCCTACCTATCTATTTTAAAACCGATTTCCAAGGTACAAGAAGTTTGTCCTAACATTGTATTATGACTACAACCCAATTTATAAATGTGTATACAAGTCTTATTATTCCATGTTTAGGCCACCAGGGGTCTTCTTATCTAGCTCTATGATGTAACGAGACTCCAATCGTCTCAACTGCTTCTCCATATTTCCTCCTCTAATGTTGAGGGCTACAGCATCTATAACACAATATGTCAATCCCCTTATGTCACCATTGTGAACCTCTTCGAAATGGCGTGGAACTGGATAGGTTTTGTCACCATTTTTTATAGCACGTAGGTGTTCTAATATACGTTTATGGACTGCCAAAATTGTACTCCCCACATAACATGAACCACATGGACATTCCAATAGATATACGGCAAACTCTGTTCTACATGTGAATCTTTCTTTGATCTTTTTTTTCTGCAAGATAGACGCAATTTATATGTTTTCCCATGCTGGCAAGATTTGCATTTCATGCATTTCAGGAAACCTGGTTTCCTGCTCAGTCATGTTGTCCTTACTTCCGTGCACTCTTTGAGGTTGTTGCTTACTAAGTAGGTAGTTATAGTTAGGACCTATTTTCCATAGGAAGAGCGTTTTTTGATTTGCCGATAACTTTGGCGTAGTTTGGCGAATCTTCGTGAAATTTTCAAAACTATCGGTGCAATCACTTCAGCTGCTGTCTTGAAAATATCGGGGTGATTTGTCAAGCAGGGGCCGGGAAAAAGGGGGGTCCCTAAATGCTTTTTCTTCATGTTAATTTCCTTAGGAAACTTTAGACCCTGCTACAGCCCAAGCTGCTGACCGGAATTACACCAAATTTGGCAAAAAGGTAGCTCTTGATCCAGAAAGCACTCTTTTTGTTAAATGGTGTAAATCCGTTCAGTAGTTGCTGAGAAATTTAAAGATTTCTCAGATATAGAACTGTGGCCACAGTGGATCCGCGTCCCCTCCCAATCTTGTGCCTGAGATCTGGTAGGAAACAAGGAAGTGTTGCCAGCTATCTTGTGACTCGGTTGAACCGAGTCACAAGAAAAAACATTTAAAAAAAGAAACAGGAGCAAGGTAGAAACACCCTGACCCCCTAGGCCTCTTCAGGGGGTTCCACAGGGACCCACAGGGCCCAAAAAAGCATTTGTTTAATTTTTTGGGTGGGAATCATGGTAGATATGCTTATACAGCCGAAAAAAAAAAAAAAAAAAAGCGCAGGTTCCCGCGCTTTATTTAATTAGGTCCCTTGGTGGGCCAGGTCCCGGGGGCAAATAAAAATCATGATGAGGGGCCTGCGCGGGACCCCCGCAGCCCCGGGAATGGCCATCTCTCCAGGAATTTAATAAATTATAGTGATGGGTGGTTCCAGCCCGCCCACGCAGCCCTGTGTTGGCCCCCCTCCCCATTAAAAAAAAAATTAAAGACTGGCCCCGGGGGAAATCGGCCTGGGGAGGGGAGCCGCGCTGGATCCCCTTCCCGTTAAAAAAAAATGAAGGCCTGGCCCCGGGGGTTGGGGTCCCAGGGGCCGAAAACAGCCTAAGCAGCCAAGGGGACTTCATCCCCCACCCAGCAGTGCGCCAGAAGGCGTGTTTGCAGAGTGGTGGAGAAAGGGGGTGGGCATCGGTGATTTGCCTATTTTTTAGGAAGGGGGCCGCGTGGCCCCCCTCCCTTTTTTTTAATAAGACAAAAAATGGGCCAGGCCTTGGGGGATGGGGTCCCCGTGGCTCAAAATGGTCCAGGGAATGCAGCCCCCTTCCTAAAAAATAGGATTTTGTTTTTAAAAAGCCAGCAAATCGCTGAGGTTCTGCCCCCTTTCTCCACCACTCTGCAAACACGCCTTCTGGCGCGCTGCTGGGTGGGGGGTGAAGTCCCCTTGGCTGCTGAGAGTCCTTAGGGGCCAATAAGACCTCCTTTTACCTCCAGTAAGCCCCACACACTGGGATTGCTAAGAGGTGGTCCAAGGCCACGTCCCCTTTCTGCACCACTCTGCAAATGCGCCTCTCTGTGCACTGCTGGTGGAGGGATGAGGTCCCCTTGCCTCCTGAGCACCTCAGGACTGCGGTGGACCTCATTCCCCAAGCAGCAGTACGGCGTATCATAGCTATTAGCATCTCATTATGTCTATGAAAGTGTATTGGCCTAGATTTTAGGAAATGTCTTACTGCTCTTAATCCATCATCATGTTGTATACTTGTGTACAAAGAATTTACATCAAGACACAACATTAGAAAATCTTCCTCCCAATGTACATCAAACACTTGTTTCAAAAATTCTGTGGTGTCCTTCATAGAAGAAGGTAAATTGGATACTAGCGGTTGCAGAAAATAATTCACAAATTTTGACACATTTTCCAATCGACTTCCAATTGCAGAGATAATCGGTCTGCCAGGTGGACAATCTCTGGGCTTGTGTATTATTGGTAATAGGTATTATACTGGTGATCTAGGATGTACCACCTTAAGAAAATGATACTCTTCTGTACTCAAAATATCAGCATTTCGCCACCCTTTCAGTTCTGCTTAAAAACTCTCTTTCTGAGTTTCATAGTCACTTTTCAGGATTCTTCCGTAACCGGATTCATCATGCAATTGAGAGTAAGCTTCTCTCAGATACATCTCTTTGGGCCAAAGGAAAACATTTCCCCTTTGTCAGAGTTGCGGGGCAATGTTGTCCTTTAGCCCAAAGAGATGTATCTGAAAGAAGCTTACTCTCAATTGAATGATGAATCCTGTTACCGAAGAATCCTGAAAAGTGACTATGAAAGAGTATAATTTTCTTAAGGTGGTACATCCTAGATTACCAGTATTATACCTATTACTAAAAATACACAAGAACAGAAATTGTCCTTGTTCCAATGCACAGTACATGGTTACTTCAAAATAAAATGAACTGTCTGGTATAAAATCTTTCGCACCTACAAGTAAAATATCATATCTGGTCCTTCCAATTTCATCACAGTGCTGACACAGTTAATAAAATGTATTTACAACGCAGGTGGTCCGAAAAGTCGAGAGGACACTCGCTCCCTCTCTCGTTATGCCTTTCTCACCTCCATGTTAAGAAATATTAGGAAAATCCTTCACTCATGTAGGGGCAAGCGGGTCATGCTCCCAGATTCCATCAAAAGCAACCTCTGAAATAAAGGGAGCCCCCAACCCTGCTGGGCGGCGTCAGCGATACGGGTATGGAGCAACCCGTCATGAAACAATGCAGAAAGAAAATGCAGAAGCCCAGTTTCTGGACACACCGGGCGTTAATTCCAAAATCATGGTGGCAGCACATTTCTATCCTTTCCTGACGCGTTTCGGCTTGACAATGAGCCTTCATCACAGGTGCATAGATTTCAACTTAAAGTGGGTACATGCTTATAAAACCAGGCTGTCACATGTTTTGTAATTTAAAATCAGACAAATACCATAATGCACCGAGAACAGTGTCACCATTTCAACAAACTGCAGTGTGTAATTTTGAATATAGCATAATTGCGTCCAAACACTGCATTAGCATAATTAATCATCCTTGTTCCAATGCACAGAACATGGTTACTTCAAACTGAAATGAATAGTCTGGTATAAAATCTTTCACACTTTCAAGCCAAATATCATATCTGGGCCTTCCAATTTCATCACAGTGCTGACACAGTTGATAAAATGTCTTTATGCTGCAAGTGGTCTGAAAAAGTCTGTAAGATGGTCTTGAGCATGCACATATAAATATATACATATATGTATATATATATATATGTGCGTGTGTGTGTGTATATATATATATACATATATATATACACACACACACACAATAAACCCATAAAAATATAAAAGGTGAATAAAATAAAAAATATTAATTAATGTAAGCAATAAAGAAAATATTAAAAATGTTATAATTCAAAAAACACATTTACAAAAAATACTATAAATATTAAAATAAGTTTAAAAATAAGAACAAATAATGTGAAATATAAAAAGTAAAACAATAATGCTATAAACCGTATTTAACCAACATTATGAAAACTATTGGCATTTAAGGGTTTATTACGAGTACAGCGGTCCACAGGCCCGCCGTACTCGCAGTGGCTGTCCAACCACCGCCACCACTGCAGGTCCGCCCGCAGTATTATGAGTGTGGTGCTCGGACCGCCACAGGAGCATCACGTCCACCGGGATCCTTAAACCTGCAGCGGTCACGCAGCAGAAAGGGCCAGGATAATGCTGCTGTTGCCGCTGCGGAACCGCCAAGCATGTTCCGACTTTCATTTCCACCGCGCTTTTCATGGCAGTGAGCCCGCTATGAAAAGGGTGACGGACATGGAAGTAAGGGGTCCCTAACAGAGCCCCCTGCCGCTTCTGGGGCTGGGGGTGCATGCAGGGGGACATATGTTGTGCCCCCTGGAATTGCACTTCCGTCCCTGTGCGTTATGGCATGCGCAATATGGTGCTTGCCATACTGTGCAGGAATGTGGTGCAGGTGCTTTCACAGTGGTGGTCTGCTGTTAAGGCTCTCCTATGAGCCTTAAGCAGCCACCGCCGTGAGACCACCACAGCACCGCCCGCCCGCCATGGAATAGAGTTGCAATCAGGTTTCGGGCGCACGATGGGCTTGGCGGTCCTCCTGTCGACGCGTGGTGGTGGGCCGACAGGAGGATCGCCAAACTCGTAATAAGGCCCTAAGAATATTTAATATACCAAGACCACTCTAGTTAATGTAACAGTAGGAAAAGTGTTGGACTTGGAGGGGTAAAATTTACTATTTCCACTCCAGTATAGATAATTAACACCATGAATGTAAAAAAAAAATTAAACTCTTATTTAAAAATTATATATACATTATTTTATTGAATCGTAATTATGCAATTTGATTAATCATTTCATTTTTTTATATATATATATATATATATATATATTTATATGTATACATATACATATATATATATATATATATATATATAACAATCTTAAAAACCATTAATCAATTTACATAATTACTATTCAATAAAATAATCAATAAATAATTATTTAACAATTATTAATTAATTAACGCCCCACTCTAGAACCCTACAAACCTGGCAACCTGCATCTAAAATATAACTTAAAAAATGCATGTTTCATAATTTAAATAGTTAAAATTCAATTAAATAATTAATTTACAAATAATAATTAATAATTTTTAATTTAACCTCCCACCCTAAACCCCTGCAAACGTAGCATCCCACAACTAAAATATCACTATAATAAATCAGTACTCCATATTTTACATAATTAAAAATTTATTAAATTCTTAATTTAAAATTATTAATAAACTATGAATTATTTCTTAATAAACCTCCGACCCTATGCCTCTACAAACCTAACAGCCTGCAAATAACATGTACTGAAAATAAATCAATATTACATAATTTACATAATAAATATCAATCATATAATTAAATTAAATGCATTAAACAATTTATAATTATTATTAACTAATTAACTTCCCACCCTATCCCCCAAAAAACCCAATAACCCGCTATGACACTATAAATTACTATAAAAAAGTAAATAAAAAATTCTAAGCAACTTAAAATTACAATCTATAATTATAAAATAACCTTCATATAAACAATAATAACATAAAATTAATATATCCCTAGAACACCTTCAAATATTTTAAAACTATATGTTTAACCACTATGTTATTGAAAACGATATAAACAACATTGATATTATTTAAAACTTTCCTCAAAAAACAATATTCTTGTTAACAATATTTGTGCATCACGATATTTGTGTATCACGATATTCATTTTCCGATATTTCTGCCTACCGATATTTTTAAATCGATATTTTGTCCAAACACCCTTCTTACATCTTGAATCACTTGAAGGATCAATTATCACATTTGATTTGGGGTCGGATGGGTGTCGGGGTACTTGAACCTCTATATTGTGGGTTGACAGTTGTTCCATTCTCCAGTGGTTAGGATGTCAGTTTGGAACAGTTGATTTTATGGTGGCTACTCAGAATCTATTCATCACTAGCACAGAGGCAAAGCTGAAGTCTTGGCGAGTATTGCTCCTTGAGATTTTATAATTTTAGGATGATCTCTGAATCATCAGGATCATTGTATCAAAATAGGTTGAAGGACTTGATGAGGTCAGGAAGGGGTGAAACGTAGTGGTTTGATATGAGTTGTGAGACAATTGAATCTTGAGCTACATCACAAGGGTGGTGAAAGGACCTGAAGTGAACAAAGGGAGGGAGATAATGCTAGACCCGCTGTGAAATTGCTTCCTAGGATGCCAAGTTTCTCTAATCTCAGTACTGACATCTAGCGCTGATCAGTGTGAAGTGCAGCAGATAAACCCAGCAGTGGTAGAGTAACCATTCTATTTATGTCCTTTGTATTTTTCAGGTCATCCCAGATAGATACCCCAGCGGGAATCTCTGCCTCTGCCTGTAGCTCCCTGTAGCTGTGATACTTGTATTTTAGTCAGTAAGCAACTTACACAAACTAAGCTGTAGCAGCCAGCGCAAAGATCTTTTGAAGTATTTTTTGCAACATCTTCCAGATCTCTGTCTTGGCTGTGGTTTCAAATTATGAAGATAACAGTGCACATATGTAAGTTCTCTCCTCGTCGGCAATGTAACAAAAAAAGCAAGAGTCTAACGGGTATTAACCATAGCAGGGGATAGGTAGGAGAAAGCGATCCCTAGCAGGTTCGATCTAATATTTACCCAACTACCACCTTGAGAACCAGACGTTCCTTTGCATCATAAAAGACCTTCCCTTTGCCTGACTAGTCTGGGCTACGCTCCTCGCTAAAATACAGACGCCCCCTTGTAGAGAGCAGTTTGACCCTCCCATGATTGAATTTGGTAAGAATATGAAACCCTGGATCCGTTTTGCTACATCAGACTGCATTACCGAAGATGTGGACCGAATTTTCCTAAACTGCCCTTTCCATGATCATCGTCGTGAGGAGGTGGCAGAGGGCAACTTCTCACATTTTTCATAAAAAAATTAAAATAAATAAATGAGCTAGGCCTTCACCGTCCACCATTCTAAAGCATCACCAGGAATACCAACTCGTTCACACTGAGCAGACACAGGAGACCAATTTCAAACTGAATTTGCTTGCTGTTCTAACAACAGAAGGCCTCCCCAACCTGCTGAGAAGGTAATCCCTTTTAGCAGCTCATCACTTATGGGACTAACTGACTGACAAATATAGGAAGACAGATCACTTCATCTTTGTGACCAGAAATGAGAGGCTGTCTTTTCCCTGTGACATGTCTCCATCCATCTGTTGAACAGTGTCCGCTTAATCATAGCAGGTGTCTGGAGGAACCAGTTCTAATCAAAACAATTGCTCGTATTCTCTGCTCCTCCCTGACTCACAGTACCTAGAGAATATTTAATATACAGATTGTGTTGCTAAATCTATCAAATGAGCAATCAACACCAGAAAAAAACGCTCATTGTCACGAGCAAGGACAACTGATCAAACCACCACAGGATTCTCCTTGACACCACACTGTGCTGTGTATCACAAACTCACAACGTCCCATGATAGTTTCAATGCTGTGTAGGGATCTGGCTTGCAGGGAGTTCGGGGATGTAAAAAGATGTCTCAAAACCTTTGGAGAGTAGAATATCAGACAGCTTAGACGTTGCTTAAAATGGCGACGTGCCCCACAGGAGACGGGAGGAGGGGGAAAAAGTACATGGAGGTGGTTGTGAAATTAGCCATGGCTGTGTAAAGTACTAAGTATGTAAATGGGGCCCGATGGGACAGGTGAAGAAAGACTAATTAGAATAAAAAAGCCTGCAAAGACATTAAAGATTAATTTATCATTTTAATTAAGACCTGATGACAGCGTGGAAGTTCAGCAGGGATCCTATCAATCAGGCCTCTCGGGTTTCGAGGAGGAGATGAAGGGACGGGGGAACAGGTGGCGCTTTTAACCCCTCCTGGGCCACTGCAGCCTGGCCTAGGGGACAGGCTGATGACGCATTTTCTGATCGCTTCTGGTGGTTTCTCCTCTCATGATGTCCTGCATTGCCGGAAAGCAGCAGCGTGAGATTTTGCTTTTGAAGTGCTACTTCCTGGCAACATGCGGTAAATGCGGCCATTGAGAACTGAAGAGTTTCTTCCCCTGAAAGTGGCACTGGGAGTCGTCCTTCCTTGCTGCAAAGATCATATAAAGGTTTCTCAGTGTCAAATTCCTATCTTTATAGTCATTTTGAAACAACAACATTGGAATTTCTAGCTATGCGCAAATATGAATGTGTGTAGACAGGCATCTACCCGCCCCTCGCCAGGAATGCTGGAGCGAAACTGCTGCACAGACTAAGTGACATTTAAGATTTCAGAAAATGTTAGCTGGGTACTTAATAAAGGAAAGAACATGTCTGAGGCGTTCTCCAGATAATTGTGCAGTCAGAGGTGCCAGTTATTACAAAGTGATAAAAATGAATGCACAAAATGGAAAGAAGAGACAATATTATCGCAGAGTACTGTCTAGAGGGGTGCCTGATACCCTGGCCCTCACCTGGTGGGCTCAGGGGATCAACAGAGGACGAAAGAGTCTCATCCCTGGGAAAGAGGAGTCTCATCCCTAGGGCAGGGCGGACTCAGACAAGAGGGTGAACACATGGCTGTGACTCTTGCCTCTAGGACAGGCTGGACTCAAAACACACGGCTAGGGTCTCACCTCTAGGACAGGCTGGACTCAGAAAAGAGGGTGAACACATGGCTAGGGTCTCTTATCAATCAATCAAATATTTATAAAATGCAGCATATCCCCCGTGAGGGCCTCCAGGCACTGGAGTTGCTAGCTGCTGCATGGTGATTTGTTCATTCGAACAGCCAGGTCTTGAGTCCTTTCCTGAATTGCTGGAGGCCATGAGGTGCTGAGGAAGGTTGTTCCAAGCTTTGATCGCAAGATGCGGGAAGGAGTGTCCTCCAGTGTAGGCTGGGCAGATCTGTCTGCAAGGAAGAGGAAGGCTGATGGTAGATGTCTGGTCGGTTGGTGGAAGGTCATGCGTTTGTTGATGTATGCTGTTCCTTTGTTGTGCAGGGCTTTGTACGTGTGGGTCAGCATATTGAACTGGTATCCCTTCTGGATCGGGAGCCAGTGTAGCTTCAGGTGCGGTGTTGAAGGTTCTTCTGGGGAGGTCGAGGATGATTCTTGTCTCTGAGTTTTGTATTGTCTGTAGTCTCTTCAGGAGGCGTGCAGTGATTCCTACCTAGAGTGTGTTCCCGCAGTCCAGCCTCCTGGTGACGAGGGCCTGCGTGATGGTCCTTCTGGTGTTGACTGGGAGCCACTTGAAGGTCTTGTGGAGCATGCATAGGGTGTGGGAGCAGGCGGGTGGGACTGCGTTTACCTGTTTCTTGTTAGCTTGCTGTCCAAGATGATGCTGAGGTTGCAGGCATGGTCTGTTGGACGGGGGGTGCGCCGAGTTCCATGGGCCACATATGTCGTTCCATTGCGAGGGGTTGTTCCCAAAGATGAGGAGTTTCAAGGCCGGTTTTTGGCATTGGCGAGCTGGGCCTAGGGCACCAATGATCAGAGGGGAAAAAAGTATTGTCTGCATAAAGGTCCTGCAGACAGCAGCGCCCTCTACCTTGCTTCAGTGATTCAGTTAGAAGTACTTTTAATCGTTTTTAACATGCTGCAGTCGCTGTTTTTTAGCACCATATCAGTACCACCACATTGCCCTCCAATCTACAACTCACCCCCTGACGCCACACATCAACACCCCCTCCCCTCCCCAACGAACAACTTGAAACCAGTCTGAGGGCATTACGTTGTGGGTGATTAAGGTGAGCGGGGGAGGTGCAGAGATGTGTAGTTAGAGGCAAGTCCCTGCCTTGATGCAGCCAGCCAGGGGCTGACCTGTGAAAAGGGGCTGCTGCCTCATGTTTTTTATTCACCAGCAGTAGCAAGGGTGGCATATTTATCATCATCATCATCTTTATTTCGGCTCAAAAGAGCCATAAAAGTACACAATAACACAGCACATTAAAAGGAACGAATAAATAGAAAAAATAATAAAATAAATACATGATAAGAACATACAATTCTCAGGAATAAAAGAAACATCCAGCAGCCAACATTCCTGAGCAAAGTGTAAGAACAATAACATTATAAAAACCCTGCATAAACATATGTTAGGGTGGCATATTTCGTTCTACCCAGGGCGCTATTGGACCAAGGGTCGGACCTGGTATCTTACCTCTAAGACAGGCTGGACTCAGAACACATGGCTAGGGTCTCTTTCCTACGGGACACGGTGGGCTCATCGTTTCATCACAAGGCCAGAGAGGCACTTACCTCTAGAAAAGGGAGAGCCTCACTCTATGACTGGGTGGGCTCAGAGGGTGAATGAACACTGGGCTAGGGGGTCTTTTAGCACCAAGGTTCAGGTAATTGGCAAAGGGTCACAAAAAACTCGCCTCTAAAACTGGTTGGGCTCGGGCGATTAGGACAGGGGTACGCAGCCTTGACCTTTAGGAATCAAAGACACAGGAACTGGCATTGGGAGACCTGTGGGAATCGATGGGCTTGGGGCCTGGAACAGTGTTACAGAGCCCTCGCTTCTTGGGATGGATGGATCGGGATAGTGATCTAGAGGCAGACACCACAGGCTACAGATAGATTTGGAGGATTAGGATAGTGATACAATGCCGGACACCTCTAGGGTAGCACCAAGAGAGGGGATGTGTGGATGTATATGCGCTTTAAAAATAGCTAAGGGGCATAGGTATAAAATTCTAGAATTGCAAAATTACGATTCTTACCATATTGCAATTAGGAAATCACAATTCCTGATGTAAAAAACCGTATATCTTTGAAATAGTCATTCCTAGTGGGTCGCAAATCGACCTACTTCATGAATAATAATGAGGTAGGTTGCAGTTTGCGACCCATTAGGAATCGCAGCCATCACAAGGATGCTGGCCTGCTGTGGTCAGCAGACCACCGTGTTTGTGATTGTTTTTTCAATAAAGCAATCTTTTTTTTTTAATGCATCCCGTTTTCTTTAAAGAAAAATGAGATGCATTTAAAAAGAAAAAAATGTAACTTTGAAGTTTCATTTTTTATGAGTAGGCAGTGGTCTGTGGGATCACTGCATGCTCTTAAAAATATTTGTTTTCCATTCTCAAAGTGTAAAGGGTTCCTTGGTGACCTCTTCCCATTTGCGAAGATGTTACCACCTCCTTCAAGGAGTCTGTAAAATATGAATGTTTTGCGACCGCAATTTGGTCATAAATATTCATACATCCCATTCGGATTCGGCATTTGGAAGGGACGCCCTAAAAACGCCCCTTCCAAATACCGAATTGAAAATACAAATTGCAATCGTGTAACGTGTTACCGAATCGCAATTGGTGTTTTGTACATATGTAAAAGCATTGTTGTAGACAGAAAAGACCCAATCGTGCCTTTTTTGACCTCAAAAATTGTTTGTGCATATGGCCCTAATAATAATTATAAGTTTGGATGACCTAGCGGACTGGGGCAGGCATGCAGTGCCCATCACTTCTGCTACTGGATGGGTTTGGGTACTGGGAAAGAGGGACACAGCCTTCCTCTACTTAGGGGGAAGCTCATGGCATTGTGTCAGGGATAATGAGGCTGTCAGTCCAATGTCTGGTATTGGAGGTTTGACATAGATTGTAGAGACCATTGGGCAGCGGCAAGAGCCTATCTCTTGTTGGATGGGGCAATTCAGAGATTTGGTATGGGAATTGTGACACTGTGCATTGGCAAGGAATACAGGGCCACATGTACAAAATGTAGGAATTGCGATTTCATAATTGCGATTCTTACCGAATTGCACTTACGAAATCGCAACTCCTAATGTAAGAAAATATACACGTTTTGAATAGCGATTCCTAATGAGTCGCAATTCGACGTACTTCATAAATATTAATGAGGCAGGTCGTACTTTGCGACCCATTAGGAATAATGGCCAGCACAGGGATGGTGGCCTGCTGGGGTCAGCAGACCACCTTGTCTGTTATTGCTTTTTAATAAAGCAAACTTTTTTTTAAAAGACAACCCGTTTTTCTTAAAGGAAAATGGGATAAGTTTAAAAAGAAAAATTGAAACATTGAACTTTCATTTTTAGGTCTCGCCTGAGCCAGCGCATGCACTGCT
The DNA here is from genome assembly GCA_963921515.1 of Calotriton arnoldi. Classification (NCBI taxonomy): domain Eukaryota; kingdom Metazoa; phylum Chordata; class Amphibia; order Caudata; family Salamandridae; genus Calotriton; species Calotriton arnoldi. The sequence goes on from CAWUFW010002311.1 coordinate 464,540, forward strand.
CTGGCGAGACTTTTAGTAAGTGGGCTTCAAAAAGCCGACCACAGCTTTTTGTGTGGCCTAGAGCGTGCGGTTACGTGCACAATTACGAGCACAGGCGCCATCTGGCTTTCCTGTCTCATCATGGGTCATTAAGTGCATCGCTCGCGGGCACCCTTACAGCCCGCGATCGCGATCACTTTCACTTTCGCGGCCGCGTCATTTTCACGGCCAATGCTTCTTTTTTTTAAAAACTTTTAGCGCGAGGCGCACGCACGCACGCACCACTCGCGTGCTTGTTTTCTCCCGCTTTCTATTTTCTCGGTGATTCTGCGCTTCTCTCGTTCATTCACTTTCTGTTCCTCCTTCGCCTCCCACCCCTACATTTTGTGGTTCTGTCACTCTCGCTCTATTTTTATCCCCCTCTATATTTCTGGTCTCTTTCTTCTCCGGCCACTTTAAATCTCTCCTTTATTCCCTCATCTCTCTTGCCCAAGCCTTCCCTTTCCTCTATTGTGCTCTGTTTTTCTTCGCACCTCTGAATTCATGTCTCCAAACTGTCTAGCTTGTCTTTTTATCACTCTCTATCTCTTTTTCTCCCAGCCTCCTTGGTTAATCCTCTTCGAACTCTCTCCTTTCTTTCTGGTTCTGCTTCTCTTTGGCTGACTCTAGACCTCTCTCTGATTGTCCTCGCCATCTCTCGAACTCCCTCATTTTTCCTTGAGTTTATCCCTCTCTTTCTCGCTCTTGCGCCTCATCTCTTTCTCTTCCCACTCTTTCTTCATTTCCCTCCCTCTCTTTCCCTCCTGACTTTCCTTCTCCATGCTCTTTCCTTCGCAACCCTACTCTCGTTAGTTTTCCCTTTCTACCCTTCTCTAGCTGTCTCCTTTCTTGCCTCGCATTCTTTCTCTATATTTTCTTTTTCTCCTGCTCCCTTCTCTCACCCTGTATATCCTCAATATATTTGTCGTCCACTCTCTCTTACAGCCCACTCCCTTTCCAGCATGCCTTCCACCTCTCTCACAGTTTCTTCCGAGTTCTCGCCTTGGCCACGCCTCTTTTCTGATTCTGTCCCTGCAGTGGACCAGACCCTTTTCTCCCCCGCACAGTCAGCTCCGCTTCTTCATATTTGCTTCCGATATGTAGCACCTATCCAGCCCTAGCCAGTCTCTTTTCGGTCATTTATTCATTCTATGTCTCTTTCTCTTTCTAAGTCTTATTAAGTCTTCGGTCTCGCGCCCTGCACTTTTTTATTTCCCTCTTCTTTTCTTCTCTCTATAGCTCTTCTCTTACTTGCTTCTTTATTTCCTGACGAGGGCCCCGTTTGTTCTTGTTTTCTAATGCCCTTCTTTTCATGCAGCCTTTTTTTCTTTTCTCACTATTCTTTCCAGTGTTTTCGAGTCTTCTCCTCTACCATTTCCTCCTTCTTTTTCTGAAGTCCATCTGTGGCTCCTCTTAATCTCGTCCATCTTCCCTTTCTTTCCCTTGCCTTCGATCCCTTCATGCCCTCTCTCCTCTTCCCGCCACTTTGCCTCCCCTCCCTTCTTCTCTCCTCCTTTCTCGCCTCCTTTTACACCCCTGCCATTCAGCTTGCTTCCTTCCCTTCCCATGCACGTTTTCCTTCTTTTCCCATGACTCACTGCAGCGTTTCATTCGTACTTTATTGCATTAATTCCTCCGTTCACTCTCTTTGCTATATTTCTTTGTTCCACTGTCCCGACCTCCCTTCTAACACCCTGTGGCCCTGTGTATTTTGTCGCTGACATTCTTTAGTGAAATGTAGCGCACATTGCCCCTATATATTTCATCTTGTGTGTATGGCGTCTTCCCAGCTCATATTCTGTCGTTCTCGTTCTTGCTTTTCCTCTGCAGCCTCTTCCCCTCTACGTTTCTATATTATACCGAGGCACATCTCTTTACCAGGCACATGCACTTTTGTCACTTAGGGAGCATGCAATACCGAGCAGGGCGTTTGCAATGCGTATGTTTGCTTCTTTGTTGCTGGGATATAACTGCGTGTTAAAGAGTCAGAAACACGTGTGAGTGCACATGAGATTTGTGTGCGTCAGTGTTGCCGGTGAATGTAGGAGTGGCCATTAAAAGTAGAGACAGAGGAGCATCGGTGTGAGGGCTTACGTGCAATGTGTGTGTCTGTGTAGATTGCTTCTAAGTGTACAATGTATGCGAGCCTGAGTATGACTGTCTACGTCTGTAAAATGTGTATTTCTTTGTATTCTATATGTGTGCTTGCATAGAGGAGCATGTTTTTCTGTGTGTACCCCACTGCACGTTACTTGTGAGCTTGTGCACGAGTCATTGTGTATGTAAATGCTTGTGCGTGTTTGCTTGTGCAATAAATGTGTACAATGATGTGTGTATCACATTTTATGGCGTGTGTGTGCTGTGCGAATGTTGTGCTTGTGCCTTTGTGCATGCCTGTGTGTTTGTGTAGATTGTGTACGCCTTTGTACTTGGTATATAGCTCCGTAGTAGTGTACTATGTGTAAAGTATGACTGTGACTTTGAGCTGTGCGTTTGTGCATGTATACAAAAGCTTCTCTAACGCCTTTGCATGGTGCAAATTATTTTTTTTATATAGGAATGACTGTGTTTATAGATAAGTATGCATGTGTAATATGTGTATGCACTGCGTGTTTGTATTCCGTGCTTGGCTACGAACTCTGTTGTTTTGTGTGCCCTTCAGAGTATGTATGTCTTTTTTGAGAGTACATGTCTGTGTGCATTTGTGTAATGTATGTGCCTTTGTGTGGTGTATGACTGCTCCCTGTTTTTTGTATGCGTATGATATAATATGTGTGCTTTCTATGTAGTTTTTCGTAAGTGTGGGGCATTGTGTTTGCTTGTGTGCGTGTTTTTTGCTTTTGTTCAGAAAGATGACGTACGCATTTAGTATATAAAAGTATGCAGATGCATTTGCATAAAATATTCCCGATTGTGTGCGTTTGCAATATGTGTGAGATGAGCAAGACATTGGGAAATAGAAACATCAAGGAATTGTATTTCCAGTGATTGGTTGGAATACGCCATTTTATTTTCCGTACGAATAAAGAGATGTGCGTGGTAGGTGCGGTTTTTGTTTGGTGCAGGGCTACGTGACACGCATGCACGCCAAGACTCTGCATGTAGAAACAACAGGGCGCTCTTGTTTCCACAGAAATGTGGACACATTCAAATGTTTACAATTCACCATTTTAACATACAACATATTATTGGCAATCAGTTGGCAAACAGATTTCGCAATTTTTAATCTGCAAAGGTCTGGAGCTCGGCCTTTGCTATACTAGCCATACATGTGGCAAACATCCACAAAAATGTGTGCTATCCATAGTGGGGAAGAGCTCTGTTTTATGTAGGGGTTAAAAGCCACACAGAAGACAACAATTCAAAATGTACTCCATGCTCATTCAGGAAGGCATCGCTCACAGATACCATCCCATCTCAAGAGCATATCCGGAAACAAACATTGGCATAGCCAATAGGTCTCGCCTTTGGGACCTTATAAGTGTTTAGTTATCCAGCACAATATCCTTGGTGCAACAACATCAACTGTTGCATGGCTAAACACTTATAAGGTCCCAAAGGCGAGACCTATTGGCTATGCCAATGCTTGTTTAAGAGTAGTAGACCACTGCTTGCTCTTAAAAAAAATATATTTTTTTAACATTCTCAAAGAGGAAGGGGTCCCTTGCTGACCGCTTCCCATTTGCGAATGGTTACCACTACCTTTTAGTAGGCGGTAAAAAATGAATGTTTTGCAACAGTAATTCGGTCCCGAAACATTCATACATAACACTCCAATTTAGTATTTGAAAGGGACGTCCTAAACATGCCTCTTCCAAATGATGAATCGCTAAACCAAATTGTGATTCGGTAAGAAGTAACCGAATCGTAATTTGGCATTTATACTTATGTAACAGCATTTTTGCGGTCGGGCCATTTCCGACTGCAAAAATGGTTTGTGCATATTGCCCTTAGTACATTTCACTTCGAGGACAGGGTGGGTCGGGCCACTGGCACATGGATGTGCAACCTTCCACCTGCAAGCAAGGCAGGCTGAAGAATTTTGCCTCTGAGAGAAACAGCTTGAAAAGGTGATCACAGTGCTGGTGGTGCGCCAGCGGGGTATATTAGCACTGCAGGTACTGACGTCACAAAAAGACAGTTCAGCAGATAAATATGATATTTGTAAAGTAGGTAAAATATTTTTGAAAACATTAAAAACTAATAAAAGATTTGTAAACGACCAAAGGGCCTAGTAACTCCAAAAGGCAACATTGTGTAATAATTACAACTAACAGGCAAAACAGCAGTAATTACCACTAACAGGCACTAATTGGCTCTGCAGGTGGTACTGCAAAGTAATCATGCCTGACGAGCAGAATTTTGAAATAATCAGCACTAAATGGGAATATTCATTTCTCAACAGAAGGCCGGTGCAATAATACATTTGCACAGACTAATAATTTCCACATGCAGGGTGCCTGTGTTACAAGCAGGATTGTTTTTGTGCACCTTTCTGCACAAAAACAATCCTCCTTAGAGGCGTATTCCTCTTTCTATGTGTGCCACAAAATGCGGCACACATAGAAGGAGGAAGTAACGAGGAGAAATAAAGATATTTCCCCTCGTCATGCCTCTGTCGGGTAGGTGCACCAGTTTGGCACAAACCCAGGTTTACAAGTCTTTGTAAGTCTAGGTTTCCAATAAAATACATGGCTGGATGCATGCTCCACCCATGTTCCACCCATGCTCCACCCATGTAACGCCTACTCGATGCAAAATAAGTGCATGACAGAGCTTTGCGCTGCCTTGCATTACTTTGTATTTACTAACTCGCATTTTGTGTGGCTTGGTAAATGCAAAAAGGATTTTGCATTAGGGCTGTGCCACACAAGTGACGCAACCTTGGTACAAAATCATAGTAAATCCAGGCCTACACCTCATCGTTTTAATAAATAATCACAACTTTACCCCCTCACCTCTACATAACTCGACATACCCTGGTTGGCCACACAGACTCTCCCTCTTTCTACTCACTATTCAAGAACCTCCTGGATCTCACAGCCATACTTTGTCTGTAGACCTCATGGTCATATGCAAAACAACCAACAGTCTACGACCAAGCAACATCCCTCAAGGGAGCAGAGGTATCATCTACTTCCCATTCTTCTTCATTTTAAAATAAAGTGCTCCACCCCCTCTATGTGCCTTGGAGAGGGTTGCAAGGTGCACACCTTCATAAATGCAACTAGTAAACAACTCCACAAACGATAAACTTAACCCAAAAGTTATTGAAGCATGTACATTAAAGACTCGAACCTCGCATCTGTTTGGAATGGATCAATAATCAACCAAAGACTCCCTACTTCCAACAAATCCCTCTGAGACACATTAAATGGTAGATTCATGGAAACATAGTTTTTGAACAGTGACAATAGATGAAGAGAGGAATGGGCAAGGCATAGCCTAAACCATGCTGTGCCCTGTGCCCCATCTGACTTGGCGTATTGCCGGGGGACTCAATTCTTTGCTGTGCTTTTTCCACCCACCCACACAATTTGCTCCAATGAAAAATGAGTCTGCTTGCCTGTCCCAGGGTATCTTTGAGGGTCCATATTGTAGAATATGTCCTGAGGTTGCAACAGATGTTAACACCTGCTTTTTGCACCCCTGGGGCACTTTGGTGTTACAGAAGGGGCCACATATCCTTGGGTAGCCACTTCTGTAAGACAGTTCATACCGGCTCTAACTAGCACACAGTGATTTATCTTAAGAGGGTGTTCCCTCATTTGCATGAGGACGTGGCCCACTCAAATAAGGGAATAGTTTGCAGGTGCACCTGTGTCATGTTACAGGCATGGGTGTAAATGTAAAGAAACAGGTAGAAGGCACACTGACTGCACCACTTAAAGGAGGTACATATTCAGTGCGCCCTCGGAGGAATCCTCTTGAAGGGGGGTGGGCGTGTCCCAGGGACACCCCAGGTATCCTCATTTCAAACTCAGAACACATTGCCCCCTGCACAGTGAAAGCCCATTTCTTCACATCCTTCAGACCCCCTTGGCTAAAGACCCAGATTCAGTCATCATAGATTTCAATCCTTATCAGGCCTCATTGACACCTTTCCTCTTTTGACCTCGTGGTCCTATGTAGTTTGACAGGACACCCTGTATGCCCACAGACAGGAAATCCTCTACTGCCCATTCTCGTCTTTTTTATCCTCTAGGAAGTTAACTAGGGCATTTTTGTTCATAGTGGCAAGCATGGGTTGGCACAATCCCTTTTGTCAATTCGCAGTGCTGATGTAAAACTGTGGGGAATTTCGTCATTTCCTCATCTAGCCACCCCCGGTTGAAACAAATGGAGGAACAGCGGCGAAGTGCGCTGCAAAACAAGAATTTCTCATTCCACGCATTGAGGAAGACACAGAACAAGGAATTCTTGTGCCATCCAGCATTGTCAGGGGCTGGCCATTTTAATTAACTGAATGGTAATTACATTAATTTAATTACACTGGCCGGCCTCTGACAGTGTTTCTGAAAGCAACATTGCCAGCAGGGCAGCTTGATTGTGGCACCTGCCTGCTAGAGTGTGAGAAGGACCTTACAGGCAGGCTTGGAACATAGACTTCAGTACAGTGGACAGCACCTTGAAGTGGACTGTCGGTGATTGGGTCAATGTATTTACCTTGGAGCAGTTCTCAGCAAGTTAAATGCATTGCTTGGCCCCTCACAGTTCTGCTAAAAGCAACTGTGCTTTATGGATTTTTTTTCTGATCAAGGAGCAGTGGATCAGACCCAGTTCCGCTCTGCGGTCTAGAAAAAAAATGGGCAATTTTCTAGTGTTTCGTTTACCGCGCAGGAATTTTGGCCATCGCTACTGTCCAGGGTTTTGCTGTTTGTAAGTCTGGGAGGATCTCCAACATATGCAACCTTTCCACATACAGGTGTCTGTCTTCAAGTGCAATGCACACCCCATATGAGTTATTTTCAGTAGTCATGGGTCCAGTATCAGAAAGAACCTTCCCAAAAATGGTGTCACTTTCTGTGGCTCCCTTCTTTTACACTTGTTCCTTTAAGGAACCAATCAACCAATCAAACAGCATTTGAAGAGCACAACACTGTCACCGCTAGGGGTATCTGGGCGCTTTGTCTCTGTTGAAGAGCCAAGTCTTGAGTCTCTTTCTGAAGTCTGCCAATGAGGGGGCAGTACACAGCTGGAGGGGAAGGTCGTTCCAGGTCTTGGCAGTGATGTAGAAGACGCGCACACCACTGCTGTTGTGACGGATGCGGGGGATGTGTGGGTGTGCGAGTGAAGAGGAGTGCAGATGTCTAGCGGGTTGGTGGAAGTTCAGTCGATGTTTGATGTAGGCAGGTCCTAGGTCATGGAGGGATTTGTAGGCATGCATGAGGATCTTGAACGGGAATCTCTTCTGCATGGGGAGCTAGTGGAGGTCTCTCAGGTGGGGGGTGAAGTGGGTTCATTTAGGGAGGTCCAGGATGAATCTAACTGCGGCGTTCTGTATTGATTGGCGTCATTTGAGTAGCCGGGTGGAGATTCTGGCATAGAGGGCGTTGCCGTAGTCGAGGCGACTGGTGACGAAGGCCTGAGTGACGGTCTTTCTGGTGTTGGTAGGGATCCATCTGAAAATTCTGCGTAGCATGCAAAGTGTGTGGAAGCAGGAGGAGGTGACTGAGTTGACTTGTTGTTTCATGGTCAGTTGGCCATCGAGGATGATGGCGAGGTTGTGTGCCTGGTCTGTAGGTGTGGGTGTAGGTCCGAGTTCTGAAGGCCACCAGCTGTGGTCCCATGTGGAGGAACCATTCTATAAATGGTTGCAGAGGCTGTATACATTTGATGCTCCTTGAATTACAGCTTCATTTTTACTTAGCTCTACAGTTCTGGGCAAAAGTCTGTAGCTCTGAATGCCCAAAGAATGTGGAGCCAGATATACTAACCTTTCACGCAAAGCAGGAAGGCAACTTGCTGCGCTACATTGCATGAAAGGGAGAGAGCAGAATGCACAATATCTACTAAGATATTGCACACTTCTGCTCTCTTAAAGTGCTAGTGCATTTTATCAGCCTGACGTCAATGCAGGCTCTGTTGCACCATAGTAAAGGGTGTGTGTGTTACAGACAAGATTGTTTTGTGCAGGAAGGTGTGCCTTCCTGCACAAAACAATCCTTTAAATGTATATTCCTCTATGTATGCTGCAGAATGCAGAACACATAGAATAAGCCAGTAACGAGGAAAAATTAAGATATTTCTCCTTGTTACGCCTGCCAAGGGTAGGTGCACCATTTTGTCTCAAACCCAGGTTCACTGCTGTTAGTAAATCTGAATTTGAGTCAAAATCCATGGCCACCCCAAATTGACCTCAATCAGATTTCCCACCTTTTCCCTGGATAAGAGACATGTAAAACCTCAATTTCTTGAGGCAATACGTCTCTGCATTAAGCACCTCCCAAAGCATCAAAATCAATAAATACAATTTTAAGTAAAATAGTTGCGATTGAATGGATCCACTCAATAACTGAATTCTAGATTCTGTATAAAGGTAAAGAGTGTTACTACAGAATTTAATAATAAAACGGTACAGAATCAATGCCATGAAGGCTCTCAGATGCAGAGATATTCAGAGTATGCAAAAATCTGAAAATATTCTAAGTCCCAAATGGGCAGCAAAATCAGGAGATAAACAGACAGCATACCTAGCATCATCTACATCATCAGGAAGACCTTCTGGCTCAGCCCCAACATCAAGGGTTTTTTTAAACATTATTTTTGCAGTTGAAATGACAGAAACCACAGACCTGCTGTGGTGTGAGCAAATGTAGCATTTCATCAGCAAATCAGAGCACATGAAAAAATAAACGTCACATTGCCTTAACAGCTAAGCAGTAACCCATTACATGAATAATTATTCCGCACCATCTATGCTAATGTCGTCCGGAGGTGCTAATACATACATAGATACATGAACAATAATGCGTTATGTGAAAGAATGAAACACAGTGAACCACCAAAAGGCTTTTGTAAATATCTCAAGTCGTGACCAAACTGGGGAAAGTTCATCCACAGCAGAATAGCAATAATAGTGGAAATAAACCATTATATCTCAGCTTGACTGTGGGCTGCAGAGTTTGCGAGGAGAGAAAGTGGGCAGGGAGGAAGCAGGATGATTGATGGAGATGACTTCCCTTTTAAACAAGATGGAGTTCGCATTAAATTGTGCCCTACTTAACATACATCATAAAAACACATTTCCACACTTCTTAGAAAATTTGCTCCAAAAGAAATAGCACAACATCAGTATATAGATGTAAAATTGAGTGTGAAAATGTATTCTGCTCATTGTTAATAATGCACAAAAATATAAACCTATAAACTCTTACAGGAATGACCATGCTCCACCCATGGAACAACTCCCCGAAGTGAAGTACTTTTTTTTACAAAGCCATGCAAACCCATGCAAGACCGGATTTGTGTGGCTTAGTAAATCACCAAATACTTTTCCGTCGGCGCTGCGTTAAAAAAGTGAAGCAACCCCGATGCAAAATGTTAGTAAATCCGTGCTATAATACCCTATTTTTTCCAAATATCTTCAACTCCAGCAATTAACGTCTTCAGAAGGACAAGCATCGAGGCACACCCTTCCTATGCATACACATAGCCATTTTGCCCAGAATATGGTCATAACCCCAAACATTCTTTATACCTGTTTTGCCATTTTTACTTCACGGTTAACCTGCATGTTTCACTAGAGCATTGCCCCTAAAGTGCATATGACAATGTCAGGGGAATCTCTCAGATTCACCAATTTCAATACCATGGCCATCAACTGAGTCCAGCACATTTCTTCCTGGCCTGACAATATCATCTCCTGATTTCTGAAATTGGAAATCCAGCTGCCTCCCTAAGGATCTCTTCCTTCTTACACTCTTCCTCACTTAAACAGTCAGTGTTCACAGATACACCCTTCTTTCTTTATCCAGGGCTATCAAGCACTAAGTCTAAATGTTGGCAAGAAGCTGCCAGGATGCATGCTCCATTTTTTACACCACGGTTGATGCTGTTAAACCTGATCAATATCTAAAGATTTGTTCTCTTGATCTCCTCTTTTCCCATCCCGATTAGGCCCCTTTTATAGCTCCAATCCTAAATTAATATTTGCCCTTCCATCTCCAAGCAGCTCAATTCTTTTCTTAAAATGCCTCAAACCTGGATGCTTATCACCTATATTCACCCTAATGAACAAAAGCATGTCTCCCATGAATCCCCCAAAAATTCCTGTGCTGTTGCTATTGGATATCTCATATGGCTTCCAGGGGTACCTTCGGAAATCCAACGATCTGCTCCAATCTAGTTTGTTTTTCACCTGGCTAAACAAACGTATTTCATTTTGACCTCACAGTACTTGCCTAACAGGATGTCTCACCCTTCTCATCAATTCAGGTAACCAACATGTACCAAAATAATGTCCTTGATAAACTTCTTTTTAAACCTGAATCAACAGTCTTTGGCTAGCATCCACAAAACTGTTGACAATACCTTAGCTGTCATGAGCATATTGCCATCTCTTTCTTTCCACTTTATTCTTGCCTAGCATACGATGATCCTTCTAACAATCTCAATCAATGGTGCTTCATCACTTAACACCATTTTCCACAATAAGGCCCACCGCTCACAGTTTGGCTGTTATGGGGGTCTGAGTCAGGCTTCTGTGAACCAAACTGAGAATGTGCCTGACAAAGACTTCCCGCTCTCCTGACAACTCTTGATAGGAGTTTCAAGAGCTGAGCCTGTTGTATTCTAAGAGGCCTGTGCTCCCATCTGTCCTTGTGTCCGCTGTGCAGTGTTCTGCTCTCACCAGTGCCCTTAGTGTGCTTTTCCTGGTCCTAATCACTGTTACAAGTTCACAGCATATATCCCCATCGATGGTGCACTTAGTGCTATGCTTGTGTGTTCCACTGATAAGTCCCTTCTGCTTTCCACCACTTACACATTCCATTACACCCTGTCCCTCTCCAATCCTGCCCATCACCCCTTTCTCATTCCGTGCCATATTTACTCTTGTTCTAGACCAGTTCCCTTTTTTTTGGTCAAATTCTTTTTATTGAGCATCGAGAAAAAGTCACAGTGACAGCATGAGTACAGTAGGGCGAGCAGGCCCCCGGGTTGCAAAAACATTTAGCTATTTGGATCTCAGTTTCATACAGCCCTAGGGTCATACCAGTACCCCTAGTCAAAGTAAAGGATGCTAAGTTTGAAACAACAATCCCCTGAGGAAGGTCTTCAGGCAAGAACCTAACCTCCAATCAACTCCCACCCTCCCCCCCAAAACCCCCCTCCCCGTCCCGGTGGTGATGGTGGTATGCAGTGAAATAATGGTAAGCAGAAGCGCTGCCGTGGGGGAGAGTAAGCGAAGTGGGGCTCCCTCTAATCAAGTATCAGGGGTTCGCCCCACTACAGGCTGGTCTTAGGTAGTTTAGACTTGAAAGAGGTGCATAGTCCTTACGGAAGGCGGACAGACTGCGGAGGGCAAACCTTGGGATAAGTAGGTAACTAGTGGGCCCCACTTGTGTTCGAAATCCTTGTAATTATCCCTAAAGATATCTGCCAAACGCTCCATGGAGAGGATCCTCCACAAGCGGGCATGCCACATCGATGTTGCTGGTGTATCTTTCTTTTTCCATGCAGCTGCTATGGTGAGTTTCGCCGCCCCCAAGCATGTCCACATGATCGCCTTGTCGGCTTTCGTTTGGTGCTCTAATGCCGGGTCCCTAATACCCAGAAGGGTACTCTCTATGGTAGTTGGAATGGGATAATCTAGCATGTCTTTGAGGTGGGAGAGGATCTCTTCCCAAAAAGGGCGAATTCCCGGGCAATCCCACCAAATGTGGCGAAAATCCCCCTGAAGGCCACATCCCCGCCAGCAGAGATCAGAGGTGTCAGGGAAGATTTGCCGGAGCTTAGTAGGATATAAGTACCAGTCGTGCAGCGTCTTGTAGTGGGCTTCCCTTAAGGCCATTGATTTATTGTGCTTAGTGATATCGCCCCAAATGTGTTTCCACTCCTCCTCGGTAACATCTCTGCCCAAGACCCGTTCCCAGAAGGTCATGTAGCGTGCTCGGGGTGCATGCAATGTAGTCAGTAGCATGTCGTAGAGTGAGGAGAAGGCGCCTTTCATGATGCCTGCCTTGTGGATCACCAGTCGTTTCTCGGCCGTTAGTTCTCTAGTGGCTGCCTCTCTGATGTGTGGGAGTGTAACCCAGTGTTTAAGCTGGAGATCATGATAATGTTCACTGTGGGGAATCATAAATTCTCTTTTACAACTATCAAATGTAAGTACATCGTGGTTATGGAACAAATCTGAAAGTTTAAGGCATCCTCCCTCTCTCCAGCAATCGAAAGGACCCTCGCATAGGGCTGGTGGAAAAGCCTGGTTAAAATGGATTGGAGTGTGAGGGGAGGGGAATGAGGTCCAACCCTCCCTCCCAGTGACCTGGTCCCAGACTGTCAGGGTGGTGCATGTGGGGGTGCTGATGTAAGCGTTTGCAGGTCGGTCCCCTTAGGCTTCCATAGGACATCCCAAATAGATCTTCCCACAACCGAGCGGTCCATGTGTAGCCAATGCTTATCGGACTCCCGCACGGACCACTCCGTCACCACTCTTAACTGTGCCGCCTGATAATATAATGCGAAGTCTGGTAGAGCCAATACCCCCTGTTCCTTGGTTGTCTCAGCACATGAAAAGGAAGGCGAGCCCTCCCTCCCTGCCATATGAATTTAGTGATCAATGAGTGCAGGTGCGGCAATAAGTCGCGGTCAAGTTTGATGGGCAGGGCTTGAAATAGATATAAAAATTTGGGTAAGACTGACATTTTAACCGCGTTAATCCGTCCTAGCCAGGAGATGTAAAGGGGAGTCCATCTCTTAAAATCTTGTTGTAGTTGTGCTACCAGAGGTGGGTAGTTGGCCTTGTAGAGGTCCCCAATGCTAGCCGTAAGATGGACCCCCAAATAAAGTAAAGAGTGTTTGGCCCAATGTAGGGTCGTCTGGCTCCTCAATCTATTTGCCTCGGCAGCAGAGAGGGTGAGGTTAAGTTTAGACGATTTAGACAAATTTACCCTAAAGCCCGCCACTTGTTCGAATTGTTTCAATTCTCCTTGAACCGCCCGGAGTGAGGAGGCATGATCCGTAAGTGTGAGCAAGATGTCATCGGCGAAGAGAGATGCCTTATGTTCTATGCCACTGAAGCGGATGCCTCGAATCTCTTCGTTTGACCGGAATTTTGCAGCCAGGGGTTCGATACTGAGGGCAAATAAAAGGGGGGAAAGCGGACACCCCTGCCGGGTGCCCCTGCTTAGAGCAAAGGGAAGTGAAGGACAGCCGTTGACTGTAACTCGTGAGTTTGGGAGGTGGTAGTTGGCCTTGACCATATTAAGGAATACGTCTCCAAAACCGAATTTCTGCATAGCTAGAAAGAGAAATGACCAGTCTACCCTGTCAAAGGCCTTTTCCGCGTCTAGGCCCAGCAGGATTACTGGAATCTTAAATTTGGAACCTTCTCAATCAAATGAATGGTGCGTCTGATATTGTCGTGTGTTTGTCTTCCTTTTATAAAACCTGATTGGTCCGGGTGGACCAAATCGGGCATCAGATTTTCCAATCTAGCTGCTAAAATCGCGGAGTAAAGCTTTGCATCAAGATTGAGAGGGGCTATGGGTCTATATGAGCCACAAAGTTGGGGGTCCTTTCCGGGTTTGGGAATTACCGATATCACTGCCTCAGCCATAGAAACAGATACCCGGGCGTCTTTCGCTATTGCCTGGAATAGTGCGGTGAGATAAGGGACGAGCTCAGAGGCATAGCATTTAAAAAATTGTGCCGTGAGGCCGTCGGGCCCGGGGGCTTTGTGCAATTTAAGTCTTGAGATAGCTTTTCTCACCTCCTCCGGAGTGACAGGGGAGTCCAGGAATTCGGCTGTCGTAGGGGAAACTTGAGGGAGCGTCACAGAATCAAGGTATTGTTGCTGTAGGCTCGTATTGGGGGTGGTGCCTTGGTAAAGCTGCCCGTAAAAGTCACCAAAAATGTTGGCTTTAATGGTATCAGTTTTGGGTGAGTTGGCCCCGTTGGTCCAGGATGCCCCCAATAAATTCACGTTCCCTTTTTACCCTGAGCTGCCGCGCCAAATGTGGACCCACCTTGTCGCCCCGGGCAAAAGATGTTTGGCGCAGCTTCAGAAGAGTGTACTCTGCTCGGTTAGTGTAAATGGGGCGTAGTTTGCCCCGGAGTGCGGTGAGTTGTCGCTGCAGCGTGCGCGTGGGAGTGGCTTTGTGTGCCTGTTCAACTACATCTAGCTCCTGTTCAAGAGCAACGCGTTCTTTCGCCCTTTGTTTGTTTAGCGTTGCGTTGAGTTGGATGCATTTACCCCGCAGCACCGCCTTGAAGGCGTCCCAATTATTCTGCGGGGAGGTGTCTTGTGGATTATTGAGTGTAAAGAATTCAGTGATGGAAGCCCTTAGTTCCTCCCGCAGTACCTCGTCCCGTGTGAGCGCCGACGGAAAGTACCACCTGGGTGTTCCATATTTAGGTCCGCTCCTGGCCAGACTAATGGTGATCAGGCTGTGATCGGAGACTGAGATCGGCAATATCTGTGCCGCCTGAAGCGGCCCTATCAAGGACTGGCTGAGGAATATATAGTCAATCCTGGAGTACGTCTGATGGACGTGAGAATAGTATGTGTAGTCTTTGGTGGTAGTGTGGAGGGATCGCCAGGCGTCGCATAGGCCAAGTGTAAGCATTTTCTGTTTAACCCCTTTGGAGAAGGTGCTGGTTGATGCCCGATTCGAGTGTGAGCTGTCCAACGTCTCGTGCCAAGTCAAATTAAAATCACCCAGTAGTATCGCGGGGCCCTCCGCAAATCCGCCCTACAAATCGAGAGCATTAGAAAGGAATGCGGACTAGCCCGAGTTGGGAGCATAGAGGGAAATTAATGTGCAGAGTGTGCCTTTCAACCTCCCCTTGACCATTATTAATCTCCCTTCACGATCTGATTTAGTGGCTTCAGGTTGAAACTTAGTTGTGCTGTGAAAGAGTAGCGCTACTCCGTTGTGTTTAGTACTGGCAGAGGACTTGCATATTAAGGGGTACGCTTTGTGTCGGAGCCTAGTGTCTTCAGATCTTTTGAGGTGAGTCTCCTGGAGAGCCACTACGTCGAACCTGTGGTCTGTAAGGTACTTCCATATTTTCTGACGCTTCTGGGGGGAGTTCAACCACTTAACGTTCCAGGAAGCTACTGAAACCATCGGAGTGGTTGACCCCACCCTCTCCCCATGTGGACCATGTCCCTCTTATGTGTGTAATTGTGGCCAAACCAAGCGAGGCGAGGTCCTCCCCACCAGAAAACGCAAAGTACCTAGCCCCTCCCCATGCATCGCCGCTGAACTAAAAAAAATCCGAAAGAACAACCATGAACCCCCATAAGTCACCACCAGGACCCCACCCCTCACCCAAAAAAAGTCCCCAACATCCCCCAAAACAGGGAGCCATAAGACCAATGGGTCTGTGGCTCGGAATTCTTCCAAAAAAAAGAGGAAGAATTGTGGGTAGCACGGGCAAGGCCCGTACCCCCCCGGTTGCCAATCAATAGTGTCCAGTGAGCAGATCAATAGTAAGAAAAATAAAAACCTCAGTGTCCATAGTAGTCAGTCTCAGCGCCATGTATTCCAGGCTTGACGGCCAGTCGTGCCGGGACCTCTTCTACACGCCACAACACCACCTCCTGGGAGAGTGTCCAGGTCGGGAGTCTCGGAGGTCGGGCTGGTTATGTAGAGCCGGTTCCCCTGGAGGAGCCGCTCGTGGATCATCGGGGTTTTGTGACTGTGTGCCAAGGCCTGGAGCCCCTCCTGGGCAATTCCGCATCCGCTGAGGAGCCTGTTGTGGTTGCGTCTTCTGGGAGGGGCAGGCCCAGGATGCGAAGGCCATCGGAGAGGTCTATCACATGATGTATCTTGTTTTGGTACTTGAACGTGAGACCAAAAGGAAATGTCCATCTGTAGCGGATATTTTCATCTCGTAGTTTGGAGGTGACCGGCCGCAACGTTTGACGTCGAGTCAAGGTGGAGGGGGCTAGGTCTTGATAGAGGGTACATTTGTAGTCTTGAAAGGACACCTCCTTCTTTTTCCTTGCTGCAGTCAGGATGGCCTCCTTTGTTTTGAAAGAGTGTAGTTTGACCATGACGTCTCGCGGCCTTTTGCGTCCTCCAGTCTGCAGGTCTCCCACGCGGTGGACCCGGTCCAATTTAAGCTTCAGTTGTTGAGGGGCCAGGAGTTCTGCAAATAGGCCCGTCACGAACGCCTCCAGATCGGGCCCCTCTGCACCCTCCTCCAAATCCCGAATCCGTATGTTCTCCCGCCGGGTTCTATTTTCCAGGTCTTCTGCTTTCAGTATGACTTGCTGGAGCTGGGCCTGGAGGGCTTGCTGGGAGTCTTGCATTTTGTCGTTAAATCTTGTGTCTGTTCCTCTACCTCTAACACTCTGGTGCCCACGGCGTCCACATCCTGGCGTAGAGTCGTCATTTTTTCGGTGAGATCAGCTTTCAGTTGATCCATGGAGGACCGTAAGTCCTGTTTGATTTCCAGGCATAGCTCGGCCTTGAAGTCACGTAGGGTGGCTACTAGGTCCTCCCGTGTAAGCGTCATGTTTTGCGGGTGGACGTTCTCCGATGGAGGGGTATCTTTTTCGGATGCCTTAAAGTAATGGGAGACTTTGTTTGTGGATTTCTTGGGAGGCATAAGGTCACCACCCAGCACGGTGTGCGGTCAGAAGGCTCAGGGTCTCTCCAGTGTGTAGGTGCCGGGGGTCGAGTATTCATTGTGTGGTCGCCCCATGTGGCGATATCAGGCACCTGCTAAGTGGTGGGGTCTGGTCGCCATATTGGAGTCAGGCAGGGAGAAGCACGATCCAGCGGGCAGGCGGCAGCTTCTAGGCGGTCCCACCCCAAAGGAAGCCAATCAATCTGCCGACGGGGCCACCCCACTGATTATCGTCCTGCTCCCGGTCATGGGCCAAGGCTCGGGGTAAACTTTGGCGTTTCTAGCCGCTTCGCCGCCATCTTAAGGTCAGGCACCATGCTTGTGGGTCGTCTCCCCCAGTCCCTCCACGAGCAAGATCGACACTGGGGAAGAAACTAACCCGTGTGAGGTGATCGCTGCAGGCCGTCCTCTCGCAGAGCGCCGCCACCTCATTCAAAGCATTGGTTGCTCCGCAGCGTCCCCAGGTCGCTCAGATGCCGCCGACGATAATCCAGCCTTGCCTATGAGTCTGTCGAGGTCGCGGGTCTAGGTAGGTGATTCCAGCATTTCCCCGTAGGTCCGCAGGGTCGGGGGGGTCTCAGCGCCTTCCGCGGTGAAGTAAACTGCCACCGACATCCACCTCTCTCGGGTAGGGAAGCCTGTAGGGCGCCCGGATCTCGCCACTACGCCATTTTGAATATGGCCTCGGGGCTCCGGCGCGTCGGGTTCGGGGGCAATTACATGTCACAGCCCTTCCACCTCCGTATTTCCCCAGGTCCTGTCGATTCCCTGGACACTGCTGGCCGCAAGCATGTAGAGTAGTGCTCACTACATGCTGTAAAACATCATGTGGCAATCGTCGGGGTCCGGAGCTGAAGCGGTTCACGTCCGCTCAGCCATCTTACTTGGCCACGCCCCGACCAGTTCCCTTTTGACTGGTCTTCAACCACCACATGCTACCTGCCATCTCATCTCAGAGGAGTCCTCCTTCTGTTGTTGCCGTCTGCCACAACTTTGTTATACAATCCACCACCCCAACTGCTTGCCCTGACCTTAGTATGAGGTTCCCAAAATGTCTTCCATCTGTCTCTTTCCGACTGATCCCTCCCATTCACTCTGAAACACATTTCCCTGAATCCCACTGTGGCACCTCTAATCAAACTCATCGCAAGGGCAGGTGTCCTATGAATCCCTGAATTTTCTCACATTCCTCCTTCCTCTTTTCTGCCTCCGAACCTAATAAAGCCTCTACAGTTTGTTCTTCTCACCTATATTCCTGCTGCTAGTACTTTGCATCTCCTCCCTTACCATTTTTTTTAGGTCCTGGACTGAGGCATGCTCTTTCCGCCTTTATTGCTCTAGGGGATCTCTGCATTTCTTCAAGACTTTCCACAGGAGTCCTTTTTAGGCTGAAGCCTACTGGTTGCAAAGACATATTAGGGACAGGCTGTAAGCTTACCTAGGAATGCATTCCGCCTACTGCTTACCATTGGGTTTGTGTTCTGTAACTCACATTTTCATGTGTTCTATCTGCTTTCTTTATTTATTTTATGCCACCTAGCATGTCTTTGTTCCTCTCATGGAGCATATCCTGCTTACCACCCCGCTGACTGGCTCCTTGTATTCTTCCACGAGTGCCCGCTTTCCAGGAAATCTGTTTTTCTTTGTCGTGAATGAGACTTCATGTGTTTTCAGCTGTCTCCCTTGCATACAAGTTCAAGAAGCAGTAAACGTGTTGTATTGCTTTGAAAACGTTTCCTGCCTCCTAGCTTTCTGCATTAGTGATTCTACTTTTCTCTGGCACTACCAGTTCATCAATCTTGCATGCCTGTGAGTAACTATGTTCTGTCTACGAGCTTGTTTATTTGGTCAGTGCTGTTTATCAACAGCATAACTTAAGCAATCCTTTTTCTCAATTTTACACCCATGCAATAGGCTCTTGAAGTAGTTGATTGGAGGGTGCTGAAGCACCCCCAAAATAACCATCTTCAGTTCAGACTTTGAAAGAGCAATAAAGAGGCCTTTTCAATTGTGTTTTTATCTTTTCACATTTACTGTGCTTTTAAAGACAGAGGTCAAAAACCAGACTCTGTCTTCTGACAAATGAGAGGATTTATGTGACAATATTGCTGGGTACATGGAGTGTGAAAGAAAAGGCTGTAGGGTGTCAAACAACAACATTTAAATGTGTGTAAATTATCTGCACAAATATTTCAGAATATATCAGAATTAGGAAACCACAAATGATTCTTTTTTTTTTGTAATTCGGAAGTGTGGTGGAAACAAAGGTTTCAATTTGATCACAACAAATCAGTACACTAGGTGATGAATGCTCTACACATTATCTTTGTGTGCTACATAGTTTTATCAGTAAAACTGTATGTCTACATTAATTTAGTGGTCATTTCAGTGATAAAGGAGTTGTATGTAAATGGCACAGCACTACTACACCATGCTTTAGTGAGATATTTGCTACAGCGTGCTTCAAAATGTACCACCAGCTACATACTACATCCTTACCACTCTCCTGCTTAATAAATTTGCTGCACTTGTTTTTGTGTGACACATGGATTGTTCACAATCGTCATGACTGCAGTAATGTAACATTAATGGCAGCACCCCAACTTAGAAAATATTTCACCTCCACTAGAGCATCACAATTGTAAAATGTGTTTCATACACGAGCCTTTGCTAGTACACTGCTTTTCAACTATCCTGTTTCTAGCAGGGCTTGAAGAAAGCAGAGTACTATAATTTAAATAGCATTTGCTCAAATATCTGGTACAAATTTTTTAGCTTTTACTTCACTAATGATTGTTAACACACAAGTGTTGAAAAAGACTAGTCTTCCTCAATGAAGCATATATACAGATTACTATGGGGCCGATTACGATGGCGGAGGGCCCGCCACTGGCAGCTGTGCGGTGGCGGGCCCGCCGCCATCTGACAGCAATTTTCCCCCCGCCATATTACGATGGTGGGGGGAATCGTTTGGGAAGCGTGGCAGTCGCAAAGACCGGATCACTGACAGAATATCGACAACACTAATATCGACCTACAGAAATATCGTGACATAAATATCGTCAAAAATATCAACTTCTTATCTTCATAATGGTAAGTACAAAAATATCGAAAAAAATATTGTTGTTGAAAATATCGAAGTACAAAATATCGTTTTTTAATATGTATTATAAATAATGTAAAATAAATTAAATAATACATTTTACTTAATAAAAAAATATTTAGATTTATTTGTAAATTTTAACAATTATAAGTAATAAATGTTATTTAAAAATAAATTAAACATACATATATAAAATGTAATATATATATATTTACTAAAAATTAATTAATAAATAGTCATTTTAATTAATTATAAAATGTTAGAAACATAAAAAAATAAAGATAAATATATATATACATACACCTGTAACATAAAAATTTTAAAAAAATTATAATATAAATTAAAATATTAAAATATGTAATATTTTTTAAACCTACATTTTACACTACATTTAGTGCAACCGTAAGGAAAGTGTTGGATAGCGGAGGGTAAAAAATTACTATTCCCACTCCAGCGAGTGCAACAGTAGGGAAAGTGTTGGATAGCAGAGGGGAATAATTTACTATTCCCACTCCAGCGATTGCAACAGTAGGGAAAGTGTTGGATAGCAGAGGGGAATTATTTACTATTCCCACTTTAATGAGTGCAACAGTAGGGAAAGTGTTGGATAGCGGAGGGTAAAAAATTACTATTCCCACTCCAGCGAGTGCAACAGTAGGGAAAGTGTTAGATAGCGGAGGGGAATAATTTACTATTCCCACTCTAATGAGTGCAACAGTAGGGAAATTGTTGGATAGCGGAGGGTAAAAAATTACTATTCCCACTCCAGTGAGTGCAACAGTAGGGAAAGTGTTGGATAGCGGAGGGGAATCATTTACTATTCCAACTCCAGCGAGTGCAACAGTAAGGAAAGTGTTGGATAGCGGAGGGGAATAATTTACTATTCCCACTCCAATGAGTGCAACAGTAGGGAAAGTGTTGTATAGCATAGGGGTAAAAATTACTATTCCCACTCCAGTGAGTGCAACAGTAGGGAAAGTGTTGGATAGCGGAGGGAAATAATTTACTAATCCCACTCCAGCAAGTGCAACAGTAGGGAAAGTGTTGGATATCGGAGTGATAAAAATTACTATTCCCACTCCAGCGAGTGCAACAGTAGGGAAAGTGTTGGATAGTGGAGGGGAATAATTCACTATTCCCACTCCAATGAGTGCAACAGTAGGGAAAGTATTGGATAGTGGAGGGGAATAATTTACTATTCCCACTCCAATGAGTGCAGCAGGAGGGAAAGTGTTGGATAGCAAAGGGGATAAAATTACTATTACCACTCCAGGGAGTGCAACAGCAGGGAAAGTGTTGGATAGCAGAGGGGTACAAATTACTATTCCCATTCCTGCGAATGCAACAGTAGGGAAAGTGTTGGATAGCGGAGGGGTAAAAATTACTATTCCCACAGAACAAAATTCAAATTTAAAAACAAACAAAATATCAACTACAATACAAAATAAAATAAAAAAAACAAAAACAAAACATAGATAAAAATATACAAATTAACAAAACATATAAAAATATTTTAATGTTGCAAAAATCTAAAATTGACATAAAAATATTAATTTTTTTAATTTAACAAACAATTTACAAACAAATAAATATTTTGTAATAGAAATGTATCTTAATCAAAAAATTTAAAATTACATAAATGTAATATTTATTTTCCTACCCTATAACACCACACAATTTACAACACACATCTAAATTAAACACAAAAGTGTACCTCTATAATTAACACAATTAATTATCAATTTAACAAATATTAATAATTATAAAACACATTTAAAAATGTAAAAATGAATGTACAAACCAAATGTTACAGCTATTGAACCTAAATCACCAAACAAAAAAAAACTAAACAATTTCCCAAAATATTTATCAATTAATAAATGAATATTAATGATCAAGTAATGATTAATTAATTTAAACTAAATTACTTTCCACCCTCTACCCCATAAAACACCAAAACACACACCTAAAAATATTTACACAATTTCCATAACTAATTTTACATTAATCAATTAATATCAGTTAACAATTCATTAATTAAATGTTTTTTAAAGTACTTCCCACCATTTACCACTATAAACCCCACAACTCACAACTCAAAATTACTACACAATTGGCATATTTAAAATGTAATTAATTAATTAGCATTAATTAACAAATAATTAATTAATTATAAATAAATCACCTCCCACCATATTCCCCTATAAATACGACCACCAATTTCGTAAAACATGACACAATTAACATAATTAATTAACAATTAATTAATTAATTAATTAATAACAATTAACAAGCAAAATATAAATAAATATTAATAACTTAATTCACACAATTAACCATATAAAATAAAATTAATTAAATATTATATTAAAAATACTAATAAATGTATTAGAATTAAATTACTTCCCACTCTACTCCCCTATCAACCCACAATCCGCTCCTAAAAAAATACAATTAACATATTTACCAATTAATTAATAATAAAAAACCAATTAATAAATAATTAATAATAAATTAATTCCCACAATTAACAATATAAAATATAAAATAAATATTAATTAATAAAACATTTTAATAAATGAATTATAATTACATTACTTCCCACCCTATTCCCCTATAAACCCACAACCCGCTCCTAAAAAAATGACACAACTAACATATTTACCAATTAATTAATCAATACAAATTAACAGCCAATTATTAATTAATTAATTATAAATTAATTCCCACAATTAATACTATAAAATCAAAAAATATATAAATACTAATAAATAAAAATTTATATTCGATTTATTATAATTAAATTACTTCCCACCCTATTCCCCTATAAACACGCAACCCGCTACGGACCTAAAACCCCAAATTTAGTTAAAATAAAATTAATAGCTTCTAAAAATTTAACACATATATTAAAAAACAAATGCAATACTTAGACAAAAAAATAGAGCACATACATTTAAAACACACACTAAAATACATAACACTTACTAAAAAAACGATATTTTTTACAACTATATTTTTGCAAACGATATTAATTACTTCGATATTTGAGAAAACAATATTTCTTACCTGAAACTCGGTATTCTTGACCACGATATTCTTGCAGTCGATATTTATGTATCTCGATATTTTGCACTCGATATTAGTGCAAGTCGACATTTCCTACTCGATATTCTGACTGTTTACTGCAAAGACAACCCGCTACGGTTCCGCAAGGCGGTCCTTTTCTACTCGCCTTGCGGAACCAAAAATAGGGCATTACGATATCCCTTTCCATCGGTCTTTTCCGGCGGACATTCCACCATGAAAAGACAGGCGGACTCAAGTCCGCCCGCCATCAGAATCGGCCCCTATGTTATTTGTAATTCACCTGTCAACAAGACATTATAAGATATTTTAGTAGGATTAGTTGAAAACAGTGCAGGGACACATTCAGATGACTTTCTACAAGAATCTAAAACCACAGAGTGATATAGTCAAAAGAAATAAAGAAAGTGTTTGCAAAGACATTACAAATGACAATTAGAGGATCACCCAATATGATCCTTTTATCAGCAATAGTTATAGTGCAAGTCTCAACAAAGCGGGAGGTCTTTGTCAAATAGTTCCTGTAGCCATTACTACCTGAAGGGGGCCTTTTTCTAAGCATGTTTAATGTTTACAGATGTACAGATGAGAGGCCAAAGTAATAAGGAAATTGTGAGGCCTAAGAATCTATTTTCTTCCAATTCAATAACCAGGTTACATACTTGACTCACTTAAAGGTAGCAATAACAAGCAGATAAGTCTTACTCCTGGGTGTGATAGAGGGACAGCAACTCAGATATAGCATAGCACTGGCATAATTTGGAGGGCAGGATGGAATGAAACCCTCAAAATAACTCCATGACTCACAGTCCACAACATGTACATCCTTCACTCCACCTACACACATCTTACATCCACCTGTCATCTGAGCCCCACCTTGCTGGCATCAATGCATCCCTAGGCCCTGCCACACACCGTGCTTTTTGGTCTGTTGGAAAATGTTTGCGAGTACCCATAGTGTATATTATCAATAAAAACCATTGGCAGAGACAATACCTCCCACAGGTGCGACCTACTGCCTTTGTCAATGCTTATTCCTCCAGTGAGGGAGCTCCAGGCCCAAATTCACAACCCCTGCAGGACTATTTCTCTCATCGTCTGAGTGGCAGCATTGTGCCCCAGACTCTTTCACAACAGGGGTGGCGGATCTAGTGGTGTCCACCATTGCTCCTATCGCACCTTTACCTACACTCCAATCCTTCTTTAAACAAGCATCCCACAGCTAGATAAAGTGAAGTACATTCTGATAGTGTGCCCCAGTGGGTGAGATGGGCAGTATTTTGATGTGGCTACTAAAGCAGAGGAAGTTTTTGAAAGTGGAGTACCTTGTGTAGAGGGCAGTTTTGAGAGATAAACAGTTTCACACACAATTCACACTTCCGTAAGGCAGGGGGGTGATATCTCTGCCAAAAGAATATTACAGACAGTGGCCTCATGACAACGGCCAAGTGTTACAAGCCTTTGAATGGCCGCTCTCACACTGCCTTAGATTAACTACCTCTCCTAGATCCAACTATCCACCCTTCTTCCACCATCACTACCAAGTACCCTCCCCACAAAGATCCCATCCCTCCCTTACCTGACCCTCCAATCATCAGGGAGCTAAATGCTGACTCTTAACATGACTGCCTGTACATAGTGACTGCACTCAGCATTGCCCTTGTCACACAGTGTAACCCACTGGCAGAATATAATTGTGTTAGAGTAATAAAGGGCTCCCCCATGGCTTTGTACAAACACCTGAAATAAATAAATCATTCATCGATCAAGACTATTGGTGTTACAGTAACACTCTCTGTTCCTGTGCACTGGTATGTGATGGTCTCTCTATCAGAGTGGGGAGACCGACTCTGAAACTGCTGCACTAGGGTGCTGCATGTACCTGTGACACAATAAGTATACAAAACAGTGATGGATGGAATGCTTAAATTAATCTCAGCCACTGGCAATCACTCGGACCACATTCCAATCCATCATTATTTTGAACATCACGCCAGCTCGGTTTGGACCCAGCAGTATGCAAATCAGCCCTGACCCTGCTCCAATAGGAACAGTCCAGCCCGATCTTCCCAGCCAGGTCCTCCCTGAACCGGAACACAAGCAAACCAGGACCGGTTTTGCCCTAGTCATGGGCTCATCAGTGGGTACAGCTTGGTTCCAGTGACACAGTATGCATGGGACCCACGTCTGGGCATACCCGTCCCACTTAGGGTGACACAATAAGTGTACAAAACAGTGATGATGGAATGCTCGAATTAATCTCAGCCACTGGTAATCACTTGGGCCACATCTTAATCCTTCGTTATTTTGCATACCATGTCACCTCAGGAAATGCCTTACACGTGGGAATGCAGATCAGATTGTAATTCTTTAAGGTGTGATCTGTTTGCCAGACATTGTTCAGAATTCTGTCCATCGATTGTTCTTTTTGCATTTGTCGCCCTAAGTGGGACTGGTATTCCCAGATGTGGGTCCCGTGCTCGCCATGCTACTATAGTCAAGCTATCCTCGCTGATTAGGGGTGAAACCCCGAAACCGGTCCCAGGATGCTTGTTTCCGGTCAGGGAAGGACCTGGCCGGGAGATTTGGGCTGCACTGTTCCCATGGGGAGCAGGGTCAAGGCTGATTTACAGATGGCTGGGTCCGAACTGGAATGGTGTAGTTAGCAATGGATTTAGGCCATGATATCTGTACTGGGGGTGAATGTTTGACATTGTTCAGCATTCCGTCCATCATATGTTCTTTTTGCATGTACCTGTGAGGCAACACAGCACCTAGAGCTTGGATCTTTCTTTTGCAACATGGCCTATGGAGTGATTTCAGAGATAAGTTGTGGGGTGATCTCTCATGCAAAGACTATACATGTGAATAAGGAGAAGGGTCCAGGTACTGACATAACATGAAACGAAGGGGACTCCTACAGAATGTGAAGAGGGGCCCCTATGTCTCAACAGGGAGCCCCATGAAGGGTTGGAGGGTCACTGAAGGTTTGGGGGCCCACCTGCACCGTAGGAGCTGCAGGGGCCTGTGGTACTCCCCTAGGTGCAGAGCTGCCATTAATAGTACACCCTTAGGGATATATCCTATTACCTTCCTTTGTCCCTCCTCTTTGTTTCAAAATCCCATCTTGCAATAGTACTTCACTTTTTTTCGGTGGAACGTCCTCGACCCGTCCCAATCAGGATTCCGAGCCAACCACAGCACCGAGACCGCCCTACTCGCCGCCACAGACGACATCCGCACCCTCCTGGACCAGGGCCACTCCGCGGCCCTCATCCTCCTCGACCTGTCTGCAGCCTTCGACACCGTCTCTCATCGCACACTAATCACCAGACTACACGACGCCGGCATACAAGGAACTGCCCTAGACTGGATCCGCTCGTTCCTCACCGGAAGAAGCCAAAGGATCAGACTATCGCCCTTCCTCTCCGCCCCCACGGACAAAACCTGCGGAGTCCCACAGGGGTCATCTCTGAGCCCGACCCTCTTCAACATCTACATGGCCCCCCACGTAGACATCGTCCGACAACACGGCCTCAACATCGTATCCTACGCCGACGACACCCAGCTCATCCTCTCCCTCACCAAAGACCCCACCACCGCAAAACTCAACTTCCAGAGAGGAATGCAAGAAGTGGCAGTCTGGATGACCAACAGCTGCCTAAAACTCAACGCCGAGAAGACAGAAGTCCTCGTCCTGGGAACCACCCCTTCAGCATGGGACAACACCTGGTGGCCCACCGCCCTCGGAACCCCACCTATCCCCTCAGACCACGACAAGAACCTCGGCATCGTACTCGATTCATCACTCACTATGAACCGACAAGTCAACGCCGTCACCTCCAGCTGCTTCAACACCCTCCGCATCCTCCGAAAGACCTTCAAATGGATCCCCCCCCCGGAATCAAGGAAAACAGTCACCCACGCACTCATCACCAGCAGACTCGACTATGGCAACGCACTCTGCGCCCGCATCAACAAATCCCTACTCCGCAAACTGCAAACAATACAGAACACCGCGGCCAGACTCGTCCTCGGCATACCCCGGCACAAACACATCAGCCAACACCTGCGGCGACTCCACTGGCTCCCCGTGGAAAAGAGAGTCACCTTCAAAATCCTCACTCACTCCTACAAATGCCTGCACAACAACAGACCCAAATACCTCAACCACAGAATAAACTTCCACGTACCCAAAAGAAACCTGCGATCATCCAACCTTGCACTGACGGAAACCCCGCGCATCCACAGAGCCAGATCAGGCGGAAGATCGTTCTCCCACATCGCAGCCAAGACCTGGAACAAGCTACCGGCAGACATAAGACGCGCCCCCTCCCTGAACACCTTCAGGAAGACCCTCAAGACCTGGCTCTTCGGCTGAACGGAGCAGCACACCCCCCCCACTCCCCCCCAGCGCCTTGAGACCCTCACGGGTGAGTAGCGCGCTTACAATTCCCCTGATTGATTGATTGATTGAACATTCAACTCGAGCATTAAATAGTGCTGCAAAACAAGTACAGTGCATCAGATCCTACTTATAAATCAAAGAAAAAAATCATATATTTGTGAATAAATATGCAGGATTCGATAACTTTCATTTCCTCAGCTTGTATAGTACATAGGAAAAAAAATCTACATAAATGAAATTAACCATTCAATGGCTGAAAAGTTCTGAATTTCTTAACGTGTGGGTGGAATAAAACTGAATAGGCTTAGGAGAAAGGGGGGAACGAAGGGGGTGTGGAACATCGGAAATTTGACACAATCATTACAAGGAGGTAGTGCGCTTTTTGCTTGCCATTCTCCCATCACTTCACATCTCATCATAATGAAAAAAATGAGTAAGCCTTATGCAAATTGCTCCAATGTATGGTGTAGACGTTTTAGAACTTAATACAATGGTACCCAGATAGAAGGAGTGCCACAAAAGCTCCTTGGAACATGAGTCACCACACTCTCTATTCTGATGATACTGAAAAGGTAGTTACACCGCTTTTCATACGTTTGCATAGCTCTCCCCTTTCAGCTGTCTATCATGACTTTATGGATCTCATTTAGAGGAGCGGGGAAGTGGTACAATCGTGCTAAATATGCGGTAGGCAGATCTCTGCAAATGTAATGCAATTTTGCTATTTAAAGCAGTATTACCACAATATGAATGTGTTAATACTTCACTACGGCACTGGAAAACCTATTAGCACCAGCAAAAAAGTGAGGCTATAATGGCGTGTTACAAAGCTCATGAACAGTTGGGAACAGCTGCCTGCATGTTATTTCCCATTTAAAGCAAGATTCACAACAAATACACCGCCGTTCGTGTGAAGGGATGCAAATACTGATTTGTGGTATTACCCTGAAAATATGACCAATTCTAAATGTGCATATACGTGAAACTGATGTCCAATAACAAGAACCTTTTAAAACAATTTGGAGGCAATATGGTCTTATATCTAAATTACTGACTTAGAAACACAGAACTTCGAGTTCTCTTCGTGACTATGGGGGTGGCCGAAAAATTGACGATTTTGGATGTCAAATTTCTCTACTGAAAATATGTAATTATGTAGAAAATAACATAAACTATCTGGTAACTGGGCTGAACGGTACTTTCCCAATCATATATTGCAAAACAACCACCCTTCCCATGTGATCCTTGCTCCTGTAATTCACTTCCAACCAGACCTCACCCACAATTCTATTCTATATGCTAAAACTTATAATTGGTTTGCCCCTGTAACATCAAATATGCTCTCTTTAAAGCGATGCTTGTTCTAGAACCTTCAGGTCCAGCCAATCAGATGCCTAAGGTTGGCTGCCCATTTTGCCCCACTGCTCTGCCAGCTGGTGTGATATGAGCTTTTCAGGAAACGCTTTCTTTCCCCAAGTCTCCTCCGTCATTTCCTGCCTTTGGTTACTTACCTCTCCTGCTCCCAGAGCTTTCAGGTGGCCTCAGGGATGCATTGAGCACTTACAAGCGTTACACACAAAATTACATAAGTAAGGTATTAGTGTTGGCGAGGCTGAAGCAAAGATCTTAGTGCCTGAGGGTGATGCCCCCTTATTTGTTTCTGATCCTGTTCCTCCTTGTTAATGTTTATTTGGTTTACGAAGTTCACACCGCAACACGAACTGCTTCTAGGCACATGTGCTTTGTAGTTCAAGGTAATATTACAGAGTTTAGGTCAGGTTGCATAGTTACAAAGGTTTCATGGGTCAGGGCTTGAAGTGCCTAGTGGGTGGCTGTGGTTATAAGGACAATGGTTCATGCTAGGCCAAACAGGTCCTAAAAACAGCAAGAGCTGTTGAATTATGATAGTATTTAAACTTAGAGCATTAGGCATATAGAGTCAATTGATGCCCAGAGGAGCAAGCATAAAAATAAACAATAGAGGAGTTTTTTGTTGTATAGATGTCCTCTATACAACAAAAAACTCCTCTACTGTTAAAAATTGCAAACAGGAGTTTCTGTCTATGTTGTCAATGCGATGTATATATTTTTAAATGTCACCTTCACTCCCCACATCACGCTTGTCTTCATTTTTTTGCGAGCACTTGAACTATATCTCTTATATTTAAAAAAGCTTTGCTATATCAGTTATATTAAATCCTTTACGATGCGAAAGCCTGTGTGTGTCCCGACGTATATTCAGTAAAAAAATTGTTTATTTTTATGTTTGCTCCTCTGGGCATCAATTGACTCTATATGCCTAATGCTCTAAGTTTAAATACTATCATAATTCAACAGCTCTTGCTGTTTTTAGGACCTGTTTGGCCTAGCATGAACCATTGTTTTTTCTAAATTCTTAGACTACCCAAGGTTCAACTGTCAGGGTTCCCTTGTTTTTTCAAATACTGGTTATAAGGACTGCATCCAGAAGACATTTACAGGCTTAAAGACAAACAGGGATTAGACAGAAAAACAGGGATTAGACATGAAAATTGTACACGTCATATGTGACAGTGAACAGGTTAAAAAAGTCTGGGGTAGCACAAAAGAATCATAGCATTAGAAGAGGGGGGTCCTGAGTGTCTACATAGACTGCATCAGTGATTAAGGGGGGTGGACTTTCCTATGCAAGTTGATCCAGAGGCGGGAATCCACTAGTTGAGAATTTGAGGCACCCCCGTCTGCCTCTGGTGATGAGGGTGACTACGAGTTGCTTTTCTGCTGAGGGTAATTGTGCGCTGGGACACAAGTTGTACCTTTTTCTTGCAGACATCTAGGTGCTATGCCCAGATGTCTGCAAGAAAAAGTCTAGTGTTATAAACTGATCACAATGTGCTGTGAGGTGTAGAATCCATGCTCTGTAACAAATGGGCAATGAGAACACATTGGGGTATATTCACAAGAACGTGTGATAACTACCGCAAGAGTAGCGTAACGCAACTTTCAATAACGCAGCCTATCATGGGAAAATAACCCCGTGTCAACGTGGAATTCACAACAAGGTGGTACCATGCGATAGTCTGCCGAAACCGCGGACAAAGTCCGCGATACAACCACCACGATGGAGATAAAAACACAAACCACAACACCAAAAAACACGCGATGGGCCAATGCTCGATGAGGAAACCAGCGACAAGCAGCGCCAGGCCTGCAACACACACCTGGCAGGCGTCAGAAACCTTCATAAAAGCTGAATAAAAACCCCACACACAAACTGACCAACACACAAGCACCATGGAGGCAGCCGGAGCAGGCGCAGAGGACGAGCGCAACCCCACAAGCACCCCGGACGACCAGCCTGGGACCTCGGGGACAGGGAAGGGCAAGGACAAGAAGACCAGGAAGACCAAGTTCAGTCCGCAGGCGAACAGGATCATAGTCACGGAGGTGATGGAACACCATCAACAACTCTTCGTCACCTCCAACGTGTCATTGGGCACCAAAAATGGAATATGGCGGGACATCGTCGACAAGGTGAATGCCGTCGGAGAGCACAAGCGGACAATGGACGAGGTCAAGAGGCGATGGAATGACATCAAGCGGAAGACCAAGGATAAACTCTCCGCCAACCTGAAGGCAGCAACGCAGACCGGAGGTGGGGGCCCAGCGCCACAGCTGGAGCTGGATGACATGGAGGAGCTGGTGTCGACAGTCATCAGTGTGGAGACTGTGGCCGGAGTCGGGGGACCGGACACTGCTCGACAGGACACACACAACCGCAACAGGGTGAGTGACCACCAGGTACTGGGGGGACGGGGGGAGATGGCCACAATGGCACACATGCACAAGCAAGCAGGGCACAGTGCACACCCACAATCACTCTGGGTCCTCGCCCAGACGCACACACACTGTCACAATGTACAATGCCATGCTGTCTGAATGTCAACTTGTACCATGCGGCTACATACATGTGGACACATTGTAATACACCATCTCCCCTTCACATCGCAGGGGCATCTTTAACACCTCCTGCAGAGCAGTCACAGCCACTCTTCACTGATGACGAGGAGGAGGACAACACCAGCATCGACATCCAAACCATCCAGGACCTCATTGACCACCTCCGCAACTCACCTCCAGGATCAGGGCAGCCCAGCTACATCCATGAGACCCCACCCACCAGCCAAACCACCCAGCAGGAGACACCCACAGCCCCGGCACCCTACCAAGACCCCCAGGAACAACAAATGGCCTTCCAACGCCGTGTGCTGGAGGGCCAGAGTGAGACGGCCGAGCAGGTGCAGGTGGGGTTCGAGCTCATGGCTAACAAACTGGATGCCATCCTTGGGTGTCTATGTCCGCCCCATGGTCTCCAGCGAGCCCTGACTGACATCTCTGGAGTCATGACGCAGAGGGAAGAATACCTGTCTGCTCACAGTGGCCCAAGCGATGCCAGCCTTGAGCTGGCACACATGCGGAGGCTCATGGAGGACATGGTGCGGATGGAGGGGGAAAGGATGGCAGCCGCCGCTGCACATCAGCGAAATGTAGCTGGGATCTACCGTGCCCTGCATGTCCGCATCATGGCATTGCTGCCACAAGGCGTGGCGATGATGAATGCTGCTGCCCCCACACCATCCACATCTCCGCCCCCTGGTGTGTCAGTGCCTCCCAGTGCGGCAGGCGTATCCACTCCGGCACTGATGTGTCACTGTCACACGGTGCGGCCGACAATCCTCCTCCAGCCCCTGATGAGTCAGTGGCACACAGTCCCGCAGCCGGCACTGCAACACCCACAGGTGGGGCAGGGCACACACCCGGGGACGAGGACGTGGATGGGACTGTGGTCAGGAGGACCAGGCACTAGCATCCATTACCGCCACCTTGCCTGTTTCTGCTTGGTGCCGCACATGGCCTCAAGACCTACCACTGACCCCCGATACACTCCGAGGCACTCACCTTGGACAGCGACATGGACTGCCACATGCTGTTTGACGACCAATGACACGGCGGACAGACTGCGGACTGTACCCTTCCTCTTCCGCAGTACAGGTCATTCCGGGATGGACACTGGCTGGCCCTCCACGGGCCCATATTGTGTGGTGTGCTCGGCAAAGCCCTGTACCGCTCCAGCTGCATGACTGCACTGGATGTGCAAATAAACATCCAGTGACGCACTGCTGTGTAATGTCTTACATCATTCCTGTGTGGATGTGTGGATGAATGTGGGGACAGTGCCTTCCCTTGCGTCAATGATATTCATCCTGTGGGATGCCAGTAAGGGGGTGCGACATTGCATCTTGTGTAGCGGGTTCCGTGAAAACTGCAGCAGGGACACACGCACCAGTCACTTCCTTGTCCAGACATGGACTGGACCACGCCCAGAGCCCACGAGTCATTGTTGCAAGCCCTGCGCTGGTCGGGCGTACGGCAGGCCAGTCCACTCCGCTTACGCACCGAGGGGGGGTCCTCATTGCTACCCGTCGCAGCCGTACTCGCTGGTGGTGTACAGGTCACTGGTCTAGTCGTCAGCATGTCACAGCCACTCCCTGAGGGCAGGTTTTCACACACACCACACCCATCCGGCACAGGCGTCACAGGCCATGTGACTCCGCCAACATAAGGGTCCGACGACGTCACATTCCCCTCTTCCGGTGGTGACTGGATGACGGACGCCCCACGGTTCGCACTCATATAGGGCCCATGAGGTGCTGCGCACAGGGTTAGTGGCATCCGAGGCCTGTGAGTACGGCACGGGCCTACCACCACGTGGCGCAGACTGGGGTTGCACAGGGTTAGTGGCATCCGAGGCCTGTGAGTACGGCACGGGCCTACCACCACGTGGCGTAGACTGGGGTTGCACAGGGTTAGTGGCACCAGAGGCCTTGCGGACGGCACAGGCACCCCGCCACGGGACGGTGACTTTGGGTGCACTGAGTCAGTGGCACCTTGAGCTGCTGAGCGGGTGTGCAGCCTGCGATGATGCCCCGCCCCGGCGGTCCGGACAGCTCAGGTTTTGTGTGCCCTGCTGCACTGCAGTGTAGGCCAGAGCCAGCGGGCAGTGCGGGCCTACTGCCCCGTGGCTTTGCTTCTGGGATGCCAGAGTTGGTGGCACCCATTGGGCTGAGCGGGTGTGCAACCTGCGATGGTGCCGGGTGCACTGGTATGTCCTCTGCCATGGAGTGATCAAGACCCAGCACCAAACGTGAGACCTGGTGGCCTGCGGAGCGGGGCTGCATGATGTGGAGGGTGCCATGTCCGCGGGCCCCGGGCTTGTGGCTTGCAGCGGCACGTGGTGGGACCTTCTGTCTATGCACCGGTGGCGGAAGGTGAGCATTGAGGCCTGGGTGTGCATGGGCGGGCATGCTCCGATGGGCGGCGGGAGGGGTTGGGGTGCCTCTGCCTGGGTGTGAATGGGCGGGCAGGCGATGTTGTCTTGTGCAAGTGTGTGTACTGTGCCAGTCATGTATCTGGGCTCTGTTTCAGCTGACGGCTCTGAATCAGATGTGTGACCTGGTGAACTGCCCTACATACCGGCACGTGGTTGGAGACACACCGGTGGCAGCAGGTGAGCAGTGTGGCCGGGGTGCGCAGGGGCGGCACTCTCTCTCTCTCCCTCTCTTCCTCTCTCTCTCCTCTTCTCTCTCTCCCTCCCTCTCTTCCTCTCTCTCTCCTCTTCTCTCCCTCTCTCTCTCTCTCTCTCCCTCTCTTCCTCTCTCTCTCCCTCTCTTCCTCTCTCTCCTCTTCTCTCTCTCTCTCCCTCCCTCTCTTCCTCTCTCTCTCCTTCGCTCTCTCTCTGTCCTCTGATGTGCGCAGGACACACCTTCTCATCATGTTTTTTGTCTTACAGGCTGTGACCTACGTATTGTCCGGAGGGGAGCAGCCATGTGTCTTCATTTCATTTCGTTGTTCATTTTAATAAAGTTTCATTTGTTGCTTCGAAAGTGTATGTGTGCTGGTCATTTCTGTGACGACACATCCATGTCACCAGTTGTGTTTGTGCGGCATCAAGCGGAATATTTTTTACATGTTTAGGTGTGGCTGATGTGGCATGTCTTTGGTCGGGGGGTGCCAGGGAGGGGTGGTCCTGGGGTGGTGGCGGTGGGTGTTGTGGCCCTCTTGGGTGTCCGGGCCGCATGATGTGTGGCTCCATGGCATCTGTTACCCTTCGGATGTGGCCCTGGGCTGTGCTCCCTTTTGTGGTGCTGCCTGCCATCCGAGTTTACACCAGCTCAGAGCTGGTGTAGATTTCCTGGTGCTAACGCGCCTTATCGCCTGTTTTGTGTTTTTATCGCGGATGTGGCTGGTCGTTGTGAATGTTGAGGTGTGCTGTTGTCTCGGCTTTTGTCACGGGAACGCCTACTCTGCATCTCATTAGCGATATTTGCTAGGGTCCTCTGTGGCGATATTTTTTGAGGCTGCTATCACGGGTAAACTGGTGCTGTGGGCTGTTAACTCAGGCTTGTGAATGGGGGGGTAAATTTATCACGACTTTGGCTGCGATAAAGTGCTGTTAATTTGGCGATAGCTCATTGTGAATATGCCCCATTGTGATCAGTTTATAACACTAGACTTCACTAAACATGATTTCCACTAGGCCTTATACAAATAGTGAATAATATCAGTCACTACTAGTGTAATAAAAATGGAGTACATTAGCTGGAATATGACCCTATCTGTAAGCGAAGGCAAGTAAAAACTGCTGTTAAATGTATGTTGTATGCATGCTTACGGGTGAGTGTGTTTCTGTGAACGAGAGTGTGTGAATGTGTTCGTATGTGTAAGCATGTGTGTGTGAGTCAAAGTAAAGGTCAAATGGCGTGCAATGTCACTTCCACCATCCCCAGCATGTTGGTGAATTGACGTCCATGCATACGAGCCCAGAAAATCCAGCAGGAGCATCTCCTTCTTGGTTGCTGACTCTCCAGGGGCCATGTCTGCTGCACCCTGGGAAATCCAGGGACTCTGAAGACTGGGGAGCCCACCAAAAGCAGGTCTCTTCCTTGAGGGCACTATGGATCTGCATGCCAGAGACTCCATTACAGAGCCGGAGATCTCTCACTCAAGCAATCAGCCTTATGCTCTTTCATTATTTTGTCAAATTAATATTAAATGAGCCATTAATATCTGACCTTTGGGCATAAGTGAATGTAGTTGCATCTGGCATTTGGAATCTCAGTAGATATCCGCAAGAAAAAGAGTATTTAAATAGGAATCGCAACTAAAAGAAGGAAAGGAAGGGCCGCCTCATAATTTTCAAAATTTTCCACTTCATAACTTTAAGATTATTAACAATTAATAACCATCATAAGATTCATACAAGCAATGTCCTCGAATTGAATTTTTATCGATATATTTATTTTTAAAGACTTCTGTTTGAACTTGTGCTAAAAGTGTACAATGAAATTAAACCTACAATTCACATCTGAAAAAAAAAACATTGTTTGTAAATTTGTCAAGATTCCAATTGGTTTTCCAATACGACTGTGCATGTTAATTATTGGTGAGATTCTACTGTGCATTTATATGTTCTGAAAATCAGCTATCTTCACTGGATTCCTAAATGCCAAACTCATTGTCGAGAGGTGTGGCATAGCAGCCAGAGTGGCTGACAACGGAGCGTGGGGTTCACGGTTCGATCGCCGCCGGCAGCTCAGCTCAGCATCATGTGACTCTGGGCAATAGCTCACTTAATCTCCCCGCCGGCCACCAGGGCCTTGAAGCCTTAAGGGGTGATAAGTTCTCCCTTTACAAATAGGAATTATGTTTATATTATTGTGAATTTAAGTGAATGAATGGGTGCAGAGAATGAACTCCAAGGAGAGATCACTGTGGAGAGAAGCCAATATGCAAGAGCTGTGAACAGGGAGTGACCTCCTTTGTCATGCTTAAAGGTGATTGTTAGAAATGGGGTTTCTGGTTGGTTAGGGAATGCACCTAAGCCAGGCAGAACCCATCACTCTAGTCAGGGCAAGGGAGTTACAAACTGAAGATAACCCCTGCTCACCCCCTTGGTAGCTTGACAGAACAGTCAGGCTTATCCCAGAGGCAATGTGTAAAGCGTTTGCACAACACACACACACACACACCAGTGACACACTAGGCGCACCACAAAAAGAGACTCCACACAATGTTATATAAAATATCCTTTGTATTATTCATAAAGACACATTACATCACAATCACATATACCACTGCGCCACTAGGCACTTGTCATGACTTCAGAGGGATTACATAAATCACTTGGCCAATCGGGCCACGGTCATAAACATCACAGTTAGGGTAACCAGTAACTACTGGTAGGATTACACTTAGCATAAAACGTTATGCATAAACATCATCAGCAGTGCACTATAGTAAATACTAGTAAGTTGCACACATTATGGAAATATCCTTACTGGCAATGTAACATCACATGTATCCACATCAGGGCATAAACTGCTGTAGTATTTTGTTGATGTTGTTTAAGGCACGCGCTGGCATGCACAGTATGACACATGAATCACAAGCAGGGCAATGGGATAAAAACTCCTAGATTGCACACATCACCAACCCGTGGTAAGGCCATCCCCTTGTAACATGTGCCCATAGTTTAGGCTACCATCACATATATCCCTAGGGCCACTAGGCACTTGTCACAAAGAAAAATGCAGAGGTCACAGTGCCCCTAGGCACGTATTACTAATAACTCTTGGTGCTCCCAAAGCATATAACGTTGTGCCTAACTCACGTCGCCGAGTAGGCAGACACGGCTTCACTCCCCGTGAAACAGCAGCACTATTTTTCCTGAATGTGGGCCCCAGGCACTGTGGTGAGAACCAGCTTCCTTCTCAGGGAAGCACTAATGCCACTTTCCTCTCTCTTGCCCGCGGGACCCGCTAGTCAGCCTGGGCAGGCAAAGGACCGGCCTGCCCCTCTCCCACCAAGGAGGGAAGAAGACCTCACTGGGTCCACTCCGACAGGAGGGGCTTGTAGCAACACGCGGGGAGACCCCGTCTGGCCTTCCTCACTGAGGGCGATTCCAGGGGCAGCTGCCCGCGACCTCATGGTGCAGCTGCTGAATACCAATCGGCCTCCTCCGGGCCGATACCACACTCTCTACTCTCTAAAGTGCAGCACTCAAAACCCGGCCGGACTCCTCTGGGCAGGCCCCACAGCTGGCAATCGGCACTCCAGGCACCGCGCTGAGAAGGGACACGGTCCTGGGCGCGGCTGCAGCAATTCTCCTTTGCCAGCAATAGATGGTGCCACAAGGCGGCACGCTTTCGTCCTGCCTAGCTATTCCGCTTCCTGGACAGTGAGGAACAGTTGCTATGGCAACTGTTCTGTCTGTCCCTCTGACTACATACCTCGTGGCTCCCTCTCTAGGAGGAGGGGGCCCATGCTGAAGGGGGTGTTCTGTGGTGCGGCGCTGCAGCAAGCAGCCCGCGCTGCCTTCCTTCTGAGCAGAAGAAGCCCATGTCACCAGGCGCTACTCGCTTTTTAATAAAGTATGAAGTGCTTACCATGTGCTGGGCATCATAGGAAGCACTTTTCCTGAGCTAGAGCACCCGTTACACAGTGCCCTCAGGAGCCTCCCAGTATACCAGGAAACCAAGCGCTCCCCACGTGCTTACTGCAGCACACAGCGCTCTAGAATAACAGGGTGAAAAACCCAGCGCTCACCATGCGCTGTTTTAAATCACCCGGGACAAGCCACACAGCCCTGGGAGATTACTGGGGGCCCCGAGCAGGAAGCAGGCTCAGGCCAGCACACAGGCAAAGTCCAGAAGGCGGTTCCCTTGCAGCACAGCAATCCTCTGGGGCAGCATACAGAACCAGCAGCGTTTGGTCCCAAGTCCACGCAGTGTCTTCTCTCCATCATGGGTTCACAGCCTCTGTACTTATAGTGCCAATGTCTTTGTTCTGGGGCACTTCAAACACTAAATTGAAGTGCAAAACACCCCCATTCACATTGTAAGCCCTGGCCCCAGACACACCACAGGGAGGTGGAGCCGGCATTGTGGAAGGCAGGCACAGCCCTATTCAGGTGCAGGTGCAACTCCTCCCACCTCTCCAAATGCAGACCAGGCCTATTCAGGTGCAAGGGAAAACTCCTCCCTCTACTCTAAATTCAGCCAAGGTCAATTCAGCCTAGCGCTGAGTCACCCAGGAAAGGCAGGACACACCTCAACCCCCCTAGGCACTGGCTAGAGTGAATGCACATCCCCTCTCCCTTGTCAGTCAGAACCACATGGTCAATACACTTCCAGGCAGGGCACAAAGACACATCAGCACACAGAAATGCCTACTTCTGAAAGTGGCATTTCTAAATTAGTAATAATAAATCTGCTTTCACCAATAAGCAGGATTTATCACTACTATTCCAAACATACCAAACATGGTCATGCTACCCTTCTCATGTCAGGAATTTCCACTGAAGCACATATTGTATTGTATTGTAATTGCATTTGTATAGCGCTTACTACCCCTTACGAGGCGTCGAAGCGCTTTTTTCGGAGAGTAGCACGCTACTCCGGGACCCATAGAGGATTAGTGTTGAATTAGTATAGTGAAACATGCAAGTAAATTTTAAGTGGTGGATATGTTAGTCAGTTATTTGGATTCGGAAGGATAGCAGAAGGATAGAAGAGGAAAGAAGGTTTGTATTTATATAGCGCTTCTAACCCCCGATGGGATGTTGAATCGCTTTTTTTTGGCGAGTAGCACGCTACTCCGGAAACCCATAAAGGATTAGTGGTGAATTAGTATGGTGAAATATGAAAGTAATTTGAGTGGTGGATATTAGTCAGTTATTTGGAGTGAGAAGGATAGCGGAGGGGTAGAAGGGAAAGAAAGGTTTGCATTCATATAGCGCCTGTTACCCCTGATGGGGTGTTGAAGCGCTTTTCTGGCGAGTAGCAGGCTACTCCGGAACCCATAAAGGATTAGTGTTAAAAATTAGTATAGTGAAATATGAAGTAATTTGAGTGGTGGATATGTTAGTCAGTTATTTGGATTGAGAAGGGTTAGGGAGGGGTAAAAAAGGAAAAAAGGTTTGCATTTATATAGCGCTTGTAACCCTGATGAGGTGTTGAAGCGCTTTGTTGGCGAGTAGCACGCTACTCTGGAACCCATAAAGGATTAGTGGTGAATTAGTATAGTGGAATATGGAATTAGAGAAGTGAACATGCTAGTCTGTTATTTTGATTGAAAAGGATAGTGGAGGGATAGAAGAGTGAAGGATTTCTTTTTTAGGTCATAGCAGTAGGAGGAGGCTTTTGGATGAGTAAAAAGGGTTTTTGGAGGGGAAGAGTCAGAGGGAAGAGTTTAGAAAGGTTTGTTTTGGGGGATCGGTACAGTAAAGGAGGTGTCAGAAGATGCAAGGAGGGGTAGAGTAGGAGAGAGTCAAGAAAGGGTTATTTTGGGGAACATAGTAGTGGTATGGCGTTTGGGATAAATGAGAGAGTGGGTGTAGAGGATATAATGATAGATGTATAGGGTGAGATAGGGTAGTGAATTGGAAAGAGTAGTAGAAAGAAGTTTGAGATGAGTCAGAAAGTTGGGCTAGAAGATATATTGAGGGAAGTATATGCTGAGAAATAGGGTAGTGCATTGGAAATGCCAAATTAGAAGAAAGTGATAAATATATAGATCCATAAGTACATTGAAAGTATATAGATGCATAAAGGAGGTAAGTATATGCAGATTAAAGATATTGATAGAGGTACCGGATGAGAAATAGGGTAGTGCATTGGATATGCTTTTTCAGGAGAAAAGTAACAGACACACAGATCCAAGTACATGGAGGTACATAGATGCCCAATGGAAGCAAGTACATGTAGACCAAAGAAGATTTTTTTTTTCTTTTGTTTTTATAACAACATAATTATTGTATATGTTTATACAAAGCAATACACGAAGATAGGCACATATCTATAGTGAAAATCAATGCTTATGTACAGAGGGACAAATACATAGGGTGGGTAATATGTTTCCTTGCAAATCAAAAAGGTCTTATTTTGTTTAGATAGGCAAGCCCCATGATAGAAAATGACTGTGTACTAATGGTTGTAGACTGTACTACGAAATATCAAGGCTAGGGATATTTCCTAGGTCCCAAGACACATTATACATGGCACACCCTCTTAGGCGAGGAGAACTGGCAGGTGTCCCTCACTGAGACTAGTTTTGCTCGGATAAGAAGTGTTCGGATTCAGACAACCCTTTCAGAGTAAATATTATGAAGGGGGAGAATTGTGTATATATACAGAAATCCTAAAGTTATAATAGCAATCTCGTGTACCAGAATTATGGAAATCTCAGAACACTAGGAAAGCTCCAAGCATATTTCATCACATCACTACTCTTTTAGTCTAGGACCTACCTTTCATCTGCATGGGTGTTTTAAGTCTCATAGCAGGATGAAACTCTAATGTCCCAACATCAAGACCCATCAATTGTTCAAGAAAATCACTAAGTCGCCCGGCCACTGTTTCCCCCTTTTTTTTTTTTTGCTTCATGCCAGAAAGGGAGCTATAGACCAGTAGTTATTATTTTCATCAAAATTCAGGAGGGACAGCTTGCTTCCAATAGTATGAGGCAGTGAGGAGAGGGGATGCCCCAAGAATTGGTACAACGTCCATTGGTTCTTTACTATATGCTGACGATGGGGTCATCTTTGATTTAACACCTATTGGTTTCGAACGTTGTTTGGAAGCTTTGCCCAAGTATGCAGAAGCCCACTTTCCGAAGATCAACATTGTCAAAAGCAAGGTTTTGATCTTCCGTAAGAAAGGGTTAAGTGTAAAGAGGAATCTCCAATGGCTGTTGGACACTGAAAAACCTGAAATAGCGGAATCATCTTTACCTTGGAAAGAATTCTTCCAAAAATAGGCAGGAAGTGGAACATATGAAGCTCTGCGTGAGCAGGGCTCCCCCTCTCAGGCCAGTGCATTGCATTGATTTTACTAAGTTGGTAAATCACTTTGGACATGTGTTGTCTGTAGGGTCAAAATCCCCGTTTCTTGTCTTATGCCGTCAAGGTGCTGGATGTAAGCTATTGGCATTCCTCTGAAGGGGCTGATGGTCGAATGTCGCGCCAAGTTTGTAGTCTAAATTCTCTGGCTGCTCCACGTTATACATTTGGAATTTGGTCTAGTTTCCTCATTTATTTCTTCCTTGGCAGCGGTATTGATAGGGGGCAACTCCGTCATTGAAGGGGATGAGGGTACACTTAGGGCAGGCCTTAGAGTTGAAATCGTCTTTAAGTTGAAAGAGCAATCCGATTTTTTAGGTGCTACAAGCGAGCTAATGAAGTGTTTGTGCTAAGTTCCAAAATCGATTCCTTCATGTCGAAGACTGCTTTAACGATGCACATAAAGGGCAGTCTCTAATATTAGTTTGGCCAGAGATATTGCCTTAAGATGGTCCAAGCCATGCAATCAGGTGGTTAGAGCACTTTAGGGAATGAGCCACAGCCCTATTTAACTTGGGATTAACCGCATGGAATCAGAAGGTTGATCCTTTTGTTGAGATTGTACTTGTTGCCCTTACAAATAATCACAGGTATTGG
This sequence comes from Calotriton arnoldi, assembly GCA_963921515.1. Lineage (NCBI taxonomy): Eukaryota > Metazoa > Chordata > Amphibia > Caudata > Salamandridae > Calotriton > Calotriton arnoldi. The sequence continues at coordinate 506,492 of CAWUFW010002311.1, forward strand.
GGATAAAATCCTAATAAAAGGAAAGAATCTGCGAGTTGTGCCAGCAACATATTAATGATGTCAACCATGGGTTTTTGTGCCCGGTGTTGCAAAAGGCTAGACGTTACTTCTGAAGACCAATGTTCATTAAATTTAACATCCATTCCACTTTGGTGGCTCGCTCATTTATTCTGTCTGTCTCGAATGAAATGGTTTGCAATAGGATTAATCCATTTTAAAAACCTTTCTGAATATTTATTAGGAATATCTGTAATATGTCTTGCTTCTGTTACATGTGTGTTATTTGTATGGCTTTTAATAAGATTGTTCTGAATCTTGATTGTATTTTGCACATTGTACGTCGCCTCCAGATTATGGTTTTTATGAAACATTGGATTATGCATTTTAGGTTTTGGAATAGATTGAGTATTACATGATATCAATGCGTAGCGATCCTTAACATTCAGCTTTATGCTGCTTTGTCATTTTTTTATGATAGTCTTTTATTCATTATCTATCCCCTTCAGTCGGCATTATGCATGTTGCATTTTATGAAATGAAGTTACTTGCCGTTTTTTGCACGTTGGATGAAATGGCACAGAGAACCCATGTTATATTAATTATGAATAAGGCTCCCGGTTTTCTGTTTCTACAGATACAGACAGAAAGCAATGTGTTTTCTGTCTGCATTATTTTTAAAAGTGGATAAATTCAGAAAACTGGCTTCTTTTAAGTGACTCTTCGTGCTTTCTTATGAATTATAGCTAGGGCACATAAATTGCCTTACATTGTTAAGGGGAGTCCTCCTGCATACTCCCTAGGCCAGCACTGAGGGGGTGATAGGGAATCCCCAATGCAAACCTATGAGAGGGCAGCCTCACAGCAGTGAAAACCCAAATAGGCTACTACTAGGACATGCCACACAGTTAAGGTACATGTCCTACCTTTTACCTACACAGCACCCTTCCCATAGAGCTAGCTAGGGCCTACGTTAGGGGTGACCTATGTATAGTAAAAGGGGAGCTGCAGAGGCCTGAGACAGGTTTGAAAGACTACTTAGGTGGGTGGCGCAAGCAGCGCTGCAAGCCCACCAGTAGCATTTAATTTACAAGCCCTGGGTATATGGGATACCACTGTACAAGGGACTTACAGGTAAATTAAATATGCCAAACAGGTGTAGACCAATCTTATCAAGTTTACAGGAGAGGGCACATGCACTTTAGCACTGATCAGCAGTGATAAAGTAATATATGATGATACTACGCATGCCATTACATCGCATGGCATTACAACGCGGTTGTTACAACGCAAGTGTTGTTACAATGCGTTGCCATTACAATGCAAACTTTTACCACGTATATGCCTTTACCACGCATGCCATTGCAACGCAAATGCATGCGTGGTAAAGGCATATACTTGGTAAAAGTTGTTAAGGTAAGTCAATGTATATATATATATATATGTATATATAGATATATATGTATATATATATATTTCACCTCCAACGCCCTCTTTCAGAACGCCGGCGCTTCTTGTGCGTCACTTCTCCGGCAGGGCAGCCGGTCAATATTCCAACAAAACACCTCGGCGCCCAGAGATTCTTGAAGAACGCACTCACTCGGGATCTGTAATTAAATGAATTTATTTTGTGCAAAAGGCAATAGTCATGCCCAACTCGTTTCGGTTTGTGCCTCGAACCTTGTTCACGGAATATATATATATATATTCACTGAAAAAACCATAGGTTTCACGGACGTTATAGTTAATTGGACATTTCACTTGTACAAAACCAGCGAAATTCGGCTGTTATAGTTAGTAGAGCTAACTATAACTCACGCCCCCGCAATGCACTGCTGATGACGTCACATATTACATCATTCATGACATGGTCAGTGACATCACTGATGACATCACTGATGACATCTCAAATGACATCACTGATGACATCATCCAGTGACTGCGTGTTTCTGTAAAGTTTAAATATGTTTTATATATATATATGCGAAGGTGTATTGAAGAATGAGTGGGTGTATAAGTGTCTGAATGGATGATTTAGTAGGTGCATGACTGTCTGTATAAGTGAGTGATTAAACGTGTCTTACTGAATGCATGGGTTAGTGACTAAACTATGTAAATGTCTGTATCAGTCTGTCAGTTGGTGTGTAAACGGTTGCATGGGTTCGTGAGTAGCTAAATGAGTGTCTATATGGGTTATTGATTGGTTGTCTGAGTATCTGCATGGGTGCCTGAGTGTCTGTGTGGGTGGGTGGGGGGTGTGTGACTCTGTGCATAGATGTATGAGTGGGTGATTCACTGGGTGTATAGGTTCAAGAGTGCATCTGTGATGAACTGTATGGGTGGGTGAGTGTCTGCATGGGTGTGTTGGTGAGTGAATGGATGTCTCAGTGGTACATGTGTGAGTAAGTACATATGTAAAAGGCAGTATATGTGAGTGTTGGAGTATATAAATGACTATATGTGAGAGTGAGTGATTGTGAGAGTGGCTGTAAGGATGAGTGTGTGCTTGTATCAGTGATTGTATAAGAGAGTAAGTATGTGTTAGTATCTGTATGAATAAGTGAGGTGGTGTGTGTATAACTGTATAGGTGAGAACATGGGAGTGTGATTGATTCTTTGCATGACTGACTAGGTGTGTGAGTAACTCTATGGGTGAGTGGTGGTGTGTGAGTGTCTGTATAGGTGTATGAGTGCATATGATAGTGCTGTATTGATGAGTGACTGCATGTATGAGTGACTGTATGGGTGAATAAGTGGATGTGTGTGTAGACCTAGGAATCAGTGAGTGGGTATGTAGTAACTGGTATTGGTGTGTCTATGGTTTCGAAAATGGTAGTCTGTATTTTAGAGTGGGTGTATCAAAGGTTATATTAGGGTGTGAGGAGGTGCATCAGATTATCACGTGGATGATGTCATCAGTGATGTCACTGACCATGTCATGAATGATGCAATATGTGACGTCATCAGCAGTAGGTAAGTGGTAAGTGGAAAATTTACATAGTGCCGCTATGAATGAGCGTCTCTAGGCGCTGAACACCTCGTCGCCTGCAATAAGAGGGGCTTAATCTGTGGAACGGGTGGATTTGTAGACAGCTCTGTCTGGTCGTGCTGGCATACAGTAGGGTTCAGTTGTACTTCATTTTTGAGTTGCCGTCACGCCAGTTTTTTTTTTACATATGAATGTTGGGTGGGGGGCGGGGGCGTGTGGAGTAACAGGCAGGCCCCTTCCCGGCTCATAACTTTAATTCACGACAACAGAACACTTAGCAAACACGGCCACCCATGACACACCTTGTAAGGTGGCGAGTTGTTTTTGTGTGTTTTACATCTCCGAAAATCTTAGCACAAAATCTGTCTTTGGCTTTGATGCCCGCAGTGAGTGCCGTATTAACGTGCTAGGACTTGATTCGATTAATGTTTGTTTTTAATTTTTATCTGGCGCCTTCTGTGATCTACATTGCCATTTATCGCCAACGGGCAAAAAAAAAAAAAACACAAGAACAAAACTGAACGATAATTATTTAGAGAAGACATGTCTAAATTGAATGAAAAATATCTCAAGGCTCTTCGAAATCGCTTGATTTGCCGTGGCCACGGGCGGAGATGGAAGGCGAGCCATGGGCAATCATGTAAATTAACCCAGTCCGCTCATTATCTGCAAAGAGCGAGCCGCCAAGTGCAAAGAATGGCTGCACGGTTATCGCCACAAAAAATGAAATGTACTCCCTAACATTTATTCCCACGATTGGAGTAAATGTAGGGGTTTAGAGTTTTTAAATAATTTCAGTAGTAGTCTCTGGAGCTGAACGAGCCAAAGCTTTCCGGCCGGACTCACAATCGTAAGAATTTGCACCTCTATAAATGTACCTGGAATCCATTTACACGTGTAAAGGCGCCTGATCTTCCTAAATTTGTGTGTGTGCGGGGGGGGTATTTCCCAGCAGGAGAAGCCTCACACATGGTGGGAGTGTTTCGTCCCTGGATATTGACTTACTCTGGTCTTTGCACGAGGACATCTCTGACCCTATCCGGGTGGGAAAGGACTGGTGAGACGTTTGTGAATATCCTGAAGCACACAAGTCTGTGGCTGTTCACCCCCTTTCCATGTATCCCTGCTCTGACATGCTCACTCCCCCCCCCGGAGGCAGACTTACTCCCCCATAAAATTACCCTGTATTGGTGTAATGCAGTGCTTGGATAAATTGATGTGGGTGTGTAAATGCACATTTTATGAATGTCTCACTTTAATGTGCAATCATAAGCTGCCAGAGCGTAGGTGCTCACTTGGGGATGTGAATCCAGCTCCTAGAAGCAGGTTTGTCTCTCAGGCAGTGCAGGAACAGATTCATTCAGTCATGTAAGTTATTCGGGCATTGTGGGACTGCGCAGATCAGGCGTGCCGGTGAGACGGATGTATCTGCTATTTTCTTAAATCAGCACCATTCTTGAAGCTGCATCCGGCGCCAATACAGCTGCTTTTAGACAATGTTTCAACTCAAAATTAAATGGCTCCGCTGCTATATAAATGAATACATATGTATTTCATCGTTCATGATATATTCATTATTTAATATTTAATATTATTTAACAACAAAAGTATTTTATATACCATAAAGGGTCAAGTTCTCAACAATGTGCCATATTTCAGTCTTTGGCGGAAAGTCTGTGGCGGTCCTTAGTTGAAGTGCACTTTTCCCTCCATCTTAAACAAGCTTTGCCAAAGCCAATAGGTCTCCCCTCTGGGGCCTATTGGCTTCACGACTGGTTGTTAGTGATACTGCAGAGCATCCCCAATGCACAGCAGCATGGCTAAAGACAAAAAAGTAGCTGCTATGACCTCGCTACAGATGCATGTGCCTACACAATAACACATGCCGTTATTTTCTTTTTATTTACCGATCCAAGGTGGTGCAGTTAAAAAAAAGTACCACAGCGGCATTTTTTTCAAAAACGGGTGGGGAGAGCAACAGAGAGGACAGGAGAAGCACACAGAGGAGGGGGCAGCACAAAGACAACAAAGCAGCACGGGGTGAGAAGCACACAGAGGAGAGGGCAACTGAGAGGGTGGAGGAGAAGCATACAGGTGGCATAGAGCAATGGGAGAGAAACACATGGTGAGAGAGAGCAACAGGAGCACAGGTTGGAGGAAAGAAGCAGATAAGGGAGACAGCTGGAAAACATGAACCCATGCAGTGTTTGTGCAGAAAGAAAAAAGTAGTTCCATAAAGTGAGCAGTGGGAAACACATGGAAAGAGGCTATGCTCCAGAGAAGAGACAGACACAAGATGGACAAGGCAAGCCATGAACAAGAAGTAAGAAAATGAGAGACATTGATGCCAACCAATGGTAAGCAACGGGTGGGCTTAAAGCCCCCCTGCATCCTCCTGATAGGCTCGACTTAAACAGCCGCCCGTGCAGTGTCTGCATTGTGCAAGAATTACAACACAGCACACCCCGGGCTTGTTGTGTCAGCTCCCCGTGAGGAGCGCAGACTCTCGACTGTGGGGTGAGCGGGTGACTCCTCGCTTGGAAGAGGAGGCGCTGCTCAGAGATGGATTCTTTTCGTGTCTGGACTTAAGGATCTTGGCCAGGGATGCAGCGCGGCTCATGGGAACGTCTCCTGGGGTTCAGCTGTCAACACCTTCTGACGGGGCAAGTGGGGCCTCGCCCGCCGCTTTACTTCTCTGCAATTGTTGTGTTGGTGGACTTCCGTGCCTCCATTCACAAACATTGTAGTGTGTGCAGCGTACACCCTAGTACGTTCGTAGCGTTAGGGTCAAAGCTGCCGACTTTGAAATAGGGGAACCAGTTTCGAGTCTCGGCGCCGGCTCAATCTCCTGTGGTTCGGGGCAAATCAATTCCTTTCACTGTACCTCAAAGGGAAAAAAATAATGTGGCATTGCGTAATTTAGCTGCTGCTCACGTAAAGTTCTTCAATAACATGGCATCCAGTTCGTGCTATATATATATATATATATATATATATATATGAAACCTCAAAAAAAAAAAAAAAAAATTGCCCCAAATTTAAAGGAGTAAGCCGACGTACAGTAGCAGCGGGAAAGACACGTGATCACAACTAGTGATTAAAAACAAAAAAAAACATCCCCATGAACTAATTTTGGAGTAGCCAAGCGTTTTAAGGAGACCGCGCTTTGTTTGTTTTTTTTATTTCGGAAGGATTCGCGCACCCAGCGTGAATTCGGCTGAAATTATTTTTTTTTAAATGCTTTTTTTGGGCCCTGAGCAGGCCTAGGGGGTCAGGGTGTTCTACCCCCCCCCTTTTCTTGTTTTTTAACATTTTTTAAACTGTTTTCTTGTGACTCGGTTACCGAGCCACAAGATGGCTGCCAACACATTTTGGTTTGGAGTGTTGGCAGCCAATTAGAATGAAGCTCGTGCTCGGGAGGAGTCGCGACTCCTCCTCGGTGCTCAGATATAAATTTTTATTTTTGGAATTTCTCAGCAACTACTCAACGGATTTACACCATTTAAAAAAAGGTCACTTTCTGGACCAAGACCTACCTTTTTGCCAAATTTGGTGTAATTCTGTCAGCAGTTCGGGCTGTAGCCGTGTCTAAAGTTCCTATAGAAATTAATATGGGGAAAACGCGTTTTGGGACCCTCCTTTTTTCTCGGCCCCCGCTTGACGAATCACCGTGAAAATTTCAACCCAGGAGCTGACCTGAGTGAACCATTAGTTTTGAAAAGTTTGCGAAGATTTGTCAAACGGCGCCAAAGATATGGCAAAAGAAAAAACGCTTTTTGAATAGAAACAAGGTCCTAACTATAACTACCTACTGGCGACTGCCAGTAGGTAATATATATATATATATATATATATATATATATATATATATATATATATATATATATATTTTTTTTTTTTTGACCCCCAAAAACCCTTAAATTACCCTTACTACCCCAATACCCATACCCCCATACATTTTCAAAATTACCCTTACTACCCCAGGAACCCATACCCCCTAAACCCAAAAATTACCTGTGGTACCCCAAAACCCATACCCACCCTGAACCCTAAAATTACCCCTGGCACCCCAAAACCAACACCCACCCTAAAACTTAAAATTACCCTTGCTACCCCAAAACCCATACCCACCCTAAAACTTAAAATTACATTTGGCACCCCAAAACCAAAATCCACCCTGAACCCTAAATTTAACCTTGGCAACCCAAAACCTATACCCCTACACCCCAAAACCCAAACCCACCCTAAACCCTATACTTACCTTATACTTACATGTAAAACACATATGCCTTTACCAATCATGCCTTTACAACGAAATTCGTTGTAAAGGCATGCGTGGTAAAAGCATATGCATTGTAATGCCATGCGCTGTAATGGCATTGCGATGTAATGGTAGTTGCGTTGTAACAACTGCGTTGTAATGTCAACGCGCTGTTACATCCGCGTTGTAAAGGTTGTTTCCCGTGATAAAGTGCCCAGAGTCATAAAACCACCAACAACAGGTCAGAAAAAATACAGGAGTAAGGCAAAAAGTTCTGGGATGACCCTGCAAAAAGGGCCAAGTCGAACAGTGATGTCTTCAAAGAGGCCAACCATTGCATGTAGGCACTCATTATGAGTGGGCCGGATTGTTCCATGTTAAGTCTGCCTCCCATCCTCCCTCTTGAGAGTTAATGATACTAAGTGTACCAGCATTTCTGAAAGGCGGAGATAATGGGAATGACAGATGGAACCTTGAGGTTCCCCTGAGAATGGAGAAATTAGTGGTGGATTCCATAATTCTAGGCCCGATTTCCCCAGTAATAACTTATTTTCCCACAGAGTTTGACCTGGTAATTTCAGCTACTTTTAGCATCTGTTGTGTTCCTATTGAGCTCATAATCCTGGGGCCTGTAACTGCAGTCACCCGTCTCTTCAGCATTAAGAGGCCATTCAAAATTAGGACATTAGTGTGCATGTGATGTTAACTTCAGATGCAGATCAATGCCCAATGCTCCTACCTTTATCCCAATATGTCTTCCTTGAATGGTGTGGTGCCCACAATCCAAACAAATGGTGTTGGGGTTATGGTCAGAGATTTAGTTCAGTGGATTGAATGGTGGCTGTCCAGATTTGTGTGTAACCTGAAGGTCAAAGGTTGAAATCCCGGCAGGGCCAACTCAGCCCTTCATCCTCTTGAATGAACAAAATAAGCAGCATTAATTAGGTTAAAAGAGTAGCACCTATTCTTTAGTAGTCTTTTCAGTTCCTGGTGAGTGACCGTACATCATATCAATGTCCAATGTTATTTATTGTACACCTTTATTTTGCAATATTTTAAATTAAAGCATTGTGAACAGAAACTCACTAGTGTGTGTTGCTTCACTGTCCACCACATCAAACACCTTTGCCAAGTATCTACCCTTGCCTGAAACTGTGGTGTGAGTGCAGCAAGTGTTGTGACTGTGAACAGGGCATCAGCATACAGTATTTGGCTCCCTTTAGAGCATGTTTGCCCCTATGCCCTATCCAGATCTAAAGGGCTGAGGCTTTTCCCAAATTCATCAAATTTGGGAAGTTGGGAAAAGCATCAGAATAGGTAAGTGGTGCCTGCATCTAGGGTGCATGGACATAGGAGCCGGGTCGGAGGAATCGGGGGATTCATCCCCCTCGCAATTTTCTGTTGGGGAATGCAGGGAACAGAGAACCAAATGCCAGGATTTAATGTTGTTGCATTTTTTTGCTACATGGGTAAAAAAAAATGTAGGACCTGCTGCTCAGAAAATTCCCAGAGCAAACAAAAAGGTTGTGACTGTGGGCCCAATTCACAAAGGTAAACATAGATCTGAAATCTAACTTTAGACCTGAAGTCAAAGTGCCCAATTCACAAAAGGTAAACATAGACCTGAAGTCTAAGTTTAGAACTGAAGTCTAAGTGCCCAATTCACAAAGATAAACTTAGACCTGAAGTCTAAGTTTAGAATTGAAGTCTAAGGGCCCAATCGACAATGGTAAACTTAGACTTCAGGTCTAAATTAGACTCAGGTTTAACTTTACCTTTGTGAATTGGGCCCCTGGACTTCACGTCTAAACTTAGACTTCAGGTCTAACCTTAGATTTTGTTATGTCCCGTATAGAGGCCCTAATGTAGACCTGTTCATACATGCCCTAAAATGGACGTATTCATATTTGCCCTAATGCGGTCATATTCGTACTTGCCCTATTATGGTCAAAGCCGCATATGCCCTATTACGGTCATAACTGTACATGTCCTATTATAGTCATGATTCCTTATACAGGCATGATCTTTCACCTACATTGGTCCTCACTAGTACACAACGTGCTCTGAGGGCTGAACGTTATCTATACTGTGGTTTTGAATACAGCAGGGTTTTTCCCAAACACAGGCCCACACTGTACTCATCAATTATGCATGGCTCTCGAGGAATACACCACCTGCATAATATGTATGTACAAAGTTCACCCCTGACGTCTTCCTCAAGTCTAACATGGCCAATACAAACCATACAAAGCAACTAGAGTCTTCAGGGTATAAATACACCACATCTTACAGAGGGAACCGAGATTTCCATGCTGACACATTGACCAGAGACGCTGAGGCTCCTGCATGCAGTCGCTCCAGCTGACAGCGGTCTGACACAGCCCTTGCGGGGTGTCAAACTCGAGACCAGGACGGGGTCCCACACTCTCTCTATTCAGGTATGGGGGTTCGACTAAATCCTAGAAGGATTCTTGGCTCTTAGGCTTTTAGACCTACACACATATGTTAGGTACACTCAGGTACATCTAGTTAGGCATCGTAGGAGTACGCGCACTTTCATAATGCTTTTTATACTCATGTATGTATTCATGATTATTGCAATATGGTAGAACTGTTCTATCCCTTTGCTTTTATCGTACTGCTGATAATATATCTCTGCTATTGTATGCTGGTTGCCGCAGCACATATATTTTACACTAGAATAGCAACTGTTCAATAAGTACTTATTGAAACGCCCAGACTGTTTATTCTGTGTAACTCTCTGAGACAAACCGAATAAGTAAGCACGAGTGACTGAGCGAAAGGTAGTACATTGTTTCCACGATTCTGAGGAATTAGGGTTGTCATGGTCTAAGGTTGCCAGAAACTAATCTCTCCCCGATAAGAGGAGATTCTAGTGGCACTGTGAGCTAGCTAATGCAAATCAGGCTAACATACGCGGTGGTGGTGCACAGAATCAGTCTATCACCAAGCCCACGGTTTATGTTATCCAAACGCGCAGGTCCTGCATGGGTACTATAGGAACTACACGACATGGCGCCACCAACGTTAGTTTGGTACTTATTTAACAGTAGAATCTGAGTAGTTCAGTCGTGCTATTCTCAGAGAACCTACTCACAAAACCCCAGAGACGTCTGGAGTGGGTGGGCACAAAATCCGCCGCAGCTGAGTAGTACGAAAATACTATTTATTGGCTGTTGGTTAATCAAGCTTGAAGGACATTTAGTTCCTAAATTGTGCATAACACCTCATCTTAGTTCCCTTTGAACACTTCTTCCTCTAAACATGCCTGATAACGAGGCAGGGGACCAAAGAGTTGATCTGAATTTCTTAACAGGAGAAAAAGATCCTGAGGATGCAATACAGATTGCACCAAAATTCAGAAGGACAGTCACCATAAGACTATTAGAAAATAGTTTACCAGCCACGGGTGGCATGGTAGTTTTCGTGATTGAGGCACACGAATCAAACAAAACAGAGGTATTCTATTCATGGGTTACACTCCCAGCAGCAAATGCAATAACAAACACATTTCACTACTACATAGCATGAAATGCACCAAGGGCATATTCCCCGTTTGAGGACATAGAAATTCCACTCACTTACCAGGAACATTTTTACTGGTTTAATGGCGCCCTACCCCACGTACGACAAAGAGTAAGATTAGGCCCTCTCGGAGGAGACGGGGCCACATGGCCAATACTAGCGGCTTACACACCGCATCCTGACATTGGAACAATGCCACAGCCAGAATTACTCGTACAACACAGAGATTTAATTAAAATCTACAGAAACCTGACACAATTCGTCATGAGGACTTTAACAATCCAACCTGCATCAGCAGGTGCAGTAAACAGTACTCCGACTCAGGGTACAGGAAATAAAATTACTCCTCAAACATTACACGCAGTAATGGGCAAAATGCCCGCAAAACGCGAACAAATACCATTCTGGATAGCTCAGAAAATAACTCAGCTTGAGGCAGTATTCCCGAATACTACCACCTATGAAAAACACAGAATTCTAACAATCTGCTTGCCCATGGGGATCACACCACAAGTAGAGGACTGCACCTCTTGGGGTTCAGTCTTCGCTGCCATATATACCAGAACACATGGTATCCCGTCCTTAGCAGTAATACCTGATGTATTGAGACAGATACAAAATGAGTACGGAGCAGAACCTGCCCTTAACTTAGGGATGAAGTTACTAAATAACTTTGACCAGGTATCAGCCATAATACTAGCTAATATTAAAGGGGAGGCAGCTTCAGTGGCGATCCGCCTACGCCTAAGGGAGTTCAGTCCAGAGGATCATCAACACGAACTACCCAAAATAATTGAAACTGCATATGCAGAATTAGGCAGAGACAGTCTAGGTGGGAAAGCATTAAAACCACAACTGGTGGGCAGTCCTGAAAAGGACACTACAAAGCAGACACCTACTTCTTCTAAAAAGAAGTGGGAAAATAAAAAAGAACAAAAGTCTAAAGACAGCAGATCTCAATCCAGAGGTAGATCTCCTCAACAGGAGCCCTCTGAAAGGAGGTATAACCTCAGGAATAGGGATAATATTAAAAAACCTGACAGGTATCAGGATACTGATACTCGTTCCTCTCGTTCCTTTCAGGGTTCATCAAAAAACTCTGAGAGGGAAGGACGGTCAGAACACAGACAAGAGGAGCATACAAAGTCCAGAGACACGCAACGCGCTGCGGACTACGCACCTAAAAAAGAAGATAAACAAAAATCAAAACCTCAGTTCAAAAAGAAGAAGGTAGCAGGTCTCAAGATCAGACATGCCGAGAATTCTGAGGACACAGCTTCTGAACGGGGAGTGGGCTCTGACGATGCTAGACAGCACGGCAGAAGTAACGATAGCTCGCCAGAACCTGAAGGAATTTCTGGTGACAGCGGAGTTGAGTGAGTATATCACGGTGGAAACACCTGATACTCGGGTAAGTGTCCCACATAAGTTACCTGAGATAACATTCCGGATGGAGGGGGACAAGCCCAGAAAAGTTAAAGGTCTCTTTTGGAAAAATCTGTCATCTGGTTATGACATTCTATTAGCAGAACAAGACTGGCCGCCAGCATTCGTCATGGAGTGCCCTAGGGGAGAAACTGTCATTTTTCCAGCCTTTTCCGACCTCGTTCTCATACATTTAAAACATGCATATGCGCAGGAGTGGGCGGTTGCCCTAGCTCCAGCATTGTATAAAAATCATGTTGGTTGGGATGAGGATTCAACCCACCACGTGATCCCGTTAAAAGTTTCCCCAAATGCTCAAAGGCAATACCCTATAAAGCAGGAAGCTAAAAAACAAGTCAGGGAGATTCTAGACAAACTAGAATACCAGGGGGTGATTGAAAATTGCACTTCACCTATGAACAATCCTTTGTTTCCCGTAGCAAAACCTGATAACACATATCGTCTAGTTTTGGATTACAGACATTTAAACACGTGCACAAAGACATTTGCAGTTCAAAATGCACATAGTGCCGCATTAATGAATAACATTGTGCGCAAAAAATACAAAACAACACTAGATATCTCAAATGGATTTTTCTGCCAAAATATAGCGCCTGAAAGCAGGTATCTGACCGCATTCAGTGCGTTAGGGTCCCAGCGACAATTTTGTCGACTAGCCCAAGGGTATAAAAATAGCCCCCGGGTATTTTCAGCAAGTGTAACAGAGTTACTCCAAAATTTGGATGAAGAAGCATTGTCCTATGTGGATGATATTTATCTGACGGACGATGACTTAAAGAGGCACTTGACCAGGGTGAGCACCATTAATATGGGATTCGCCTCTGAGGGCTACAAATTTAATTTCAAGAAATCAAAAATTGCCCACCTCAGTGTTCTATTTTTAGGATACAAGCTGTCAAGTGAAGGAAAAAGCCTAGCAGCTAACTTTTTAGAAAAGTGTGCGCTGCTCCAACCTCCAAAATCATTAAAGAATTTACAATCCATTCTGGGATTCCTAAATTTTGGTCGAACATACATTTTGGATTACGCAGAAAGAGTCAAACCTTTCTACGACTTAATAAAACCTGATTTTTCAGTCAGACAATGGACACAGGAACATACAAATATCCTACGTTCACTACAGGAAGACATGATAGCTTCTAAACATTTACAGACACGCGTAAACGTACGCAACTTAGTGATCCGAGTCATAGCGGGTCAATGCGGGTACACTTATTTGACTTTCAATGAAGGCGAAACGGTACCGATCGCATACAAATCACACCTGTACACAAACACAGAGATGCGTTTCACTTCAACAGAAAAAATCCTGACAGCAGTGCAGACCGCTGTAGCAAGAGAAAGAGCTCTGGCTCAGGGAAAACGCATAATTGCCGTGACCCCAGTACCAGCTTTAGAAGCTGTTACAAAAGCTAGCATTCCAAATGCGAAAGCCTTACATCCCAGATGGATACAATGGGCTAATTATCTTACTGCAACAAATGTTGAATACAGATTTGATCCAAGTTTAAAAACACAAGCATTTCTGAAATACGAACAAGAATATCCTCTTCCAAATGAGATTTTGCCTCTAGATCAGTATGAATACATTATTTACACTGACGGATCTGCTCAACCGGCCATAGGGAGTAAGCAAGCTTACAGCGCAGCGTGTGCGATTGTTAATGGTCGCATGCACGATGGAAAGTTCCATCCGAGTTGCACTAAAACGCAATCTCTAGGAGACTTGGCAGAGATAAAAGCACTGATATTGGCACTTGTAAATACGGAACACGAATTGCCCACACCGATTGTGTGTGATTCCTTTTACTGTGTACAGTCATACAATGAATATTTACATCATTGGGAACAAAACGGGTTCAAAGATGCAAAAGGTGGCACAATTAAGCATAAAATGCTATGGGAACAGGTAGTGGAGTTGAGAAACGAACTACCAAGGGCTCACGTGATACATACACTGAGTCATCAGCGTGATGGCGTTCACGTTGAAGGGAATTCATTGGCTGATGAAGCCGCAAAGGGGGCTGTACGCACAGCCGCCGTAGCTGCAGTTACTCGTTCAAAAACGAGGGTAGACGGCGAGATTATGGTAGCTGTCAATGCTTCACGCAAAGGCAGCACAGCAGTACCAAAAAAATTTCCACTCAAGTACTCCTACAAGTTAGATGCACAAAACATTCCATATGCTCAGATTCCTGGAGTGGGGGATAGAGTAATACCAAATATGGATCGTAGGCAAGGTTTAATTGTGGCGGCACACGAAGGGAAAGGTTCTGTACATAAGGGACTTAGGGAGACTGTTTCTTTGTTGAAACAACGCTACTGGTGGCCCGTGATGAGAAGGCAGATTAGAGACTATGGGGCCGATTCCGATTCAGGCCGGAAATCTCCCCGACCGAGCCGGACCCGGAGAGATTTCCGACCGAATCGGACCCTAGCAGTCCGACCGAACGAGTACGATGCGCACGTATGCTATCAGACTCGATTCGGTCGGACTCCCATTGAAGTCAATGGGAGCCAGTCGTACGATGCGTACACAGGCTCCCATTGACTCAATGGGCACGACGCGAACAAGGGCGCCCCTACAGCGTGTTCGCGTCGATGCGGGTCGCACCGTACATGCACGTGTAGGGGGGACCCATGGGTCCCCCCTGTGTGCGACTCGCACGCCTACGCTTCCAGGGGGGTCCGACACGGACCCCCAAAGTGCGGCTCCGACAGCTCCTTGGAGCCGGACTGCGCGAGTCGGTCGGAGCGGTCGAGGTGCGCATCGTACTTACCCGGCCGGGGAACATCTCCATTGCGAGGTGCGCATCGTCCCCGTGCGAGTCGGTCGGAGCGGTCGGGTCCTGCGAACGAGTCGGTCGGAGATTTCGCGAGCGCACGCATCGTACTCGCTCGCCCGGACGCACGTACGACTCGGTCAGGAAATAGGGCTCCGAATCGGATCCGGTTAAGCCGAATCCGATTCGGTGCCCTACCGGCCGAGATCGGAATCGGCCCCTATGTCTGGAACTGTGAAATCTGCAAGCAGATGGAAGGGTCCACCGCAACACGTCCAGTACAGATACCATTGTTGGACAGCATTAGGTTGTCCGTTCGTGTACGTCCAGCTCAAGTTTCCTCAAGGTCTGGCCTCAGCGCTCGGCTGACGCTCGAACTGTTATAAAAGATTTGCGAGTCTTTATCGGCACATACGCAGTTGGCACGTTACATTCTGACCGTGGTCCGGCGTTTAGCTCTCGGGCTTACAAAGAGGCCATGGAAGGAATGGGCGTAGCATTGCGGTACTCCTCTCTGTATCATCCCGAGGGAAATTCCGTTGTGGAGAGGAAAAACCGGGACTTAAAGCAATCTTTAACAGCTAGGGTATTAGGCAAGGGCGGTAGATGGGTCGATCAACTTTATAGGGTCCAACGAGCTATCAACAACCAGCCAAGAAACTCTCTAGGGGGTGTCACTCCTTATGAGGTCCTATTTGGGACAAGAATGTGGGTACCTGATCTTGATTGTGAAGGCACAGTGGTGGATAAAAACCATTTGATATCCATGATCGTTTGGCTGTTTTACAGGATCTAAATGAATCCAGAACACAACAAAGTAACGTGCTCCAAAAACAGACCGCCACTGAGGAAGACAAGGCAGTAACGGCAAGACCTGTCTGGATCCCAAAAGTCGGGGATCTGGTCAGAGAGAAGATTGCTGATAAGAAAGAATTTGGGCCATCCTACAGAAAGACTGTACCGGTCCTCGCAATCCAAGGCACAAGAACTGTACTTCTGCCGCCTCTTGCCGGAAAAAAGGAGAAAAGATTTGTCTCAATTGACCTAATCAAACCACACTATGTGGCCGATACTAAACAGTAGACCACGTGGACTCCACAGTAGCAGACGCCCTCCTCTCGCTACAATCCAAGAAGTTCAAACAGAAAGACTCATCACGTTTGAAGAGCCACCTGTACGGAATGAAGGACTAACCAACAATGCTATGGAACTCGTTCCACTTCAACAAGAAATTCATCTTCAAAATGAAAATCAACTTAACAACCAAGTTGCAATCAGACCGACTACAGACATCTACGTCAACATGCCTCGTCAAGAGCAAAATCCAATTTCAACAAATCCCGATGCAATTCCAACAATTGATCGAGCTGCTTCTGGCTATTTCATGAACTTTGATACGTTTTTCACTGGATCCAAGCGAGCCGGAAACGACGCCAGCCAAAAAATCACTCAAACAGAAACTCACTGACTTTTTGAACTTTTTTAGAAAGACTTACCTGGTGTCACCTTGGATTGAACTATGGTATATCACTGGGATTTTCTTTTTTCTTTTCTGGCTAGGTTTAATTATAATTTTTAGTATGCTTATTAATGGACGATACCTCCAGCAAAGCTCTACAGCCCAAAGAGTCAATTTGATTTTAAAACCACACCAGTCCTCACATCGTGAACCAAGAGACTTGTCTTCAGTGAACATTACAGCAGTTCCTATACTGGACGGTATAGTATGGGACAAGATTGATTATGATATATTCAGTCCGACTGAACTCTTAAAGCTTAAACATGTATTTAAAATTTCTTTAAGTGATATAGTTACCTCCAGTACATTTTCTGATGATTGGGACACTGAAACTGTAAATGCTATGATGTCTGATTTAGAAAAAACTGCCGCATTTCCGAACAATGCAATGTTAGAAGGTACTTCAGACTATGATACATTGTACTGTTACCGACATTATGGTCATCATTTCTTGCACAAATCCATAACACCTAGAAATGTATTTGAATACCACCAGTGGGAACACTGCCCAACACCTCCAAAAGGTAGTTCGCAAACTTTTGCACAGAAATTCACATACTTTTCAGGGTTCAACACATCTGACCCGAAGTCATTTTATTACAAAGTGGCAAAAACATCAGCACAGAAAATTATGTTAACTAACAACAAACAAATTTACTCTGCTTCCTTTTTGGCCCAGTTGTCTACACAGGGTTTCGACCTATGGAAGGACACTGTAAATTCAAAATCAATCTGGGGTTCTAGGTACTGGCAAGTCGAGGGAACAGAAGCGCTTTTTAGAGCATGCCTCATTCCACAGCAGCTGATATTTCTAAATGACACTGTGCAACAGACATCCTGTCTTGGACTAGCCAAGAATAAGGAACTGAACTCTCCCGGGTTTCCTACACCATCACAGATGGGTGGGGGGCAGAATTCAACTACACAAGGGGTAGGATTAGATGACATTCTCCAGTACAACAGATCAGATCCTGATTGGACGAAATGGCTGATTTGGCCCATTGACACAAACACCTGTCAACAGAGATTTATGAATACAACCGAAGGGTTTAGTATCCATAGGCCAGATACACACTATGTACAAAGACAACACCCAGGGGTAGTGACATCCTATAGTGTTGGGAAGTTGTGCCTTGATTGGCTAGAGACCTCAACACTCACAGAAGTAAAACATCACTTGACCTTACTCACACCTGATGTAGACCTTAGGGATTTTTACTAGGCCCAAGGAAAACACGTCAGAAACGTTTCATATATGCTGGCATTTATGCCTACTATAATGAAAACTGGAAAATATCCCAACAGGAGGACGCAGAAAGAATACGGGAAATAGACCGTATTAACTTAGAAAAGGCATTAGCTGTAGTGGATAATGGGTTAACAACTTTGACCTCCAGGATTTACTCCTTAGGCAACATTGTGTCTTCGGCAATCGACATATTAGAACAAGATTTGGCCTTGCTACAACACGGGCAATCTCAGCTACGTTCTATTATGATGCTAAGCTGGACGCTGCAATCTCTGCGTGCAGGCTATGTGCCCTGGCGTTTTATAAACACCACGTCTCTGTTTTCAGAATACAATCTAACTGATAAACAGACAGAAATGGCACAAAGGGGAGCCAAATATACAATGCTGCGTATTGAGAAACTGGAAAGGTTACCATTCACTGTAGCTGAATCACCATCAACTGAATGGCTAATTCATGGCCAAATCACTCTGCCGGTCACTACGTTTCAGTTTCAGTATTGCCTTGAGCAAAGGCAGGCAGGCAAATATGAAAAGATGGGTAAGGGTTACATTAAGGAATCTTGGGAGTTACCATATAGATACAGATGCCGGAATGGGTATCGAGAAGTGTATCTGAGTGGTACAAACTGCAAGAACGCTTTAAGCGGTTCTCTCATGTGTCAGGATATTTCACTACACGGAGCCTGTAACGGTTCAGTAGCAAACCTATCGTGTCACATGACTGGGACCCCAGCTGCAGTGATCACGCCAGTTTTCGAGCTCCTCTCGAATGGGAGTTACTTGATGCTAAATGGTCAAGGTTGCTGTGGGATGCTTCCGGGCGTCACATATCTGGTCACTGTTAACTCCAGGGTTACTTGCTGTATGCAAGTATTGTTTCCGCCACTGAACACAGTCAGGGAGGTGTCGCTATGGCCTTCACTGAACGTTTCTTTCATACAATTTGATACTCTGAGCAGACTACAAGCCATGCTTTTACAGCAACCCGTGCCCTTAACCTCCGCTCGAGAAACCTATGAACTTCAAGTTGCAAGGACCTCGACTGAGATACAGGCGCTTATACGTACAAACTGCCCCTTTCATTTCGTAGAAATGGTGGGACGTATCTTCAATATGTCAGATACGAGCGGTATTGTACACCTATTTAAGACCATAGGGTCAGGACTGTTAAGCACCTTTCAGACAGTCCTCGGAGTAATCCCAAATTTTATACACTCCGTATTGGGAAGCGTATTTGGAGGACTCCCGCTTATCCTATTGCTGGTTGCAGGGGTCCTATTCATAATACTACTGCTACGCAATGGACGGCCCAATTCCCGAGGGAATGGCAAACATGCTCCTGGAGCGGAAATACCGCGAACGCATGGTACAACTTCTGGGCATTTCTTACCTGCGAGAACTCAATGCCTCCTGGTTTCTATCCTTTCGACCAGTCTGGGTAGACTGCATATTGCCTGTTCTTCGATGCCTGCTTTGCGGAGAAGAATGCACGTTGGATCTTTGTCTAACATTTCCATCAGATGCGCCTCCGGACACGGATGCAATGCTGGACCCCCTGAAGGCCCATGCTCTGCGTTGTCCCCAGCGTCTTCCGATTCTGATGAATGCATTCCTGGAGAATCCACAGGTGCCGTTTGCTCCTGCTGGGTTAGGTGACTCCTCCAAAGGCACCCAGGTAACAACTGCCGCACAAGCTGCCGCAGCACCGACTGTTGGCAGTGCTACATACCATCTATGTGCGATTGACGTTCTCTGTGAGGCGTTGGATTTGTCGTCTGCAGTAGCGAACACTGATAGTGTTGTGCTTCCCAGCCAGGACACTTAATCTCGAATTGGCTCATCGCGTCCTGGGAAAGAATTCGGCTTCTCCACTCGTTTTCATAATAAGCGAGCAAATTTGGAACATTTCCTAAATTGACACTTTCGCTTGAGAAAAGCATGGCCTTCTTCCGCTTTGAGTGAAGCAACTTATATAGAGAAACAAAATAGACATTTCTTTTTTTAGTGGCAATTGGAAATAGCTGAATTGTAACATTTTTTGAAGTTTTTTTAACAATTTTAAAACCGAGGGGCATATTAGCAAGACCGGCGATAAAATTATCGCCGTTTTAGCGGCAGGAAACTGCCGCTAAAGCGGCGATAATGGGCTTGCTAATATGCGTTATAGAATTCAATAGAAGCCCAGGTTAGATGTCCTGCACATCTAACCTGGGCTTCTATTGGAATTCTATAACGCATATTAGCAAGCCTATTATCGCCGCTTTAGCGGCAGTTTCCTGCCGCTAAAACGGCGATAATTTTATCGTTGGTCTTGCTAATATGCTCCCATGTTTTTACTTGCTTTTAAAATGTTTTTAAATTGTCTAGATTTTAAGTATGGTCATTGTCATCCTGTTCGGAAGAGGAGTGGGTGTTATGTCCCGTATAGAGGCCCTAATGTAGACCCGTTCATACATGCCCTAAAATGGACGTATTCATATTTGCCCTAATGCGGTCATATTCGTACTTGCCCTATAATGGTCAAAGCTGCATATGCCCTATTACGGTCATAAATGTACGTGTCCTATTATAGTCATGATTCCTTATATAGGCATGATCTTTCACCTACATTGGTCCTCACTAGTACACAACGTGCTCTGAGGGCTGAACGTTATCTATTCTGTGGTTTTGAATACAGCAGGGTTTTTCCCAAACACAGGCCCACACTGTACTCATCAATTATGCATGGCTCTCGAGGAATACACCACCTGCATAATATGTATGTATGTACAAAGTTCACCCCTGACGTCTTCCTCAAGTCTAACATGGCCAATACAAACCAATCGAAGCAACTAGAGTCTTCAGGGTATAAATACACCACATCTTACCCCGGTAAGACAGAGGGAACCGAGACTTCCATGCTGACACACTGACCAGAGACGCTGAGGCTCCTGCATGCAGTCGCTCCAGCTGACAGCGGTCTGACACAGCCCTTGCGGGGTGTCCAACTCGAGACCAGGACGGGGTCCCACACTCTCTCTATTCAGGTATGGGGGTTCGACTAAATCCTAGAAGTATTCTTGGCTCTTAGGCTTTTAGACCTACACACATATGCTAGGTACACTCAGGTACATCTAGTTAGGCATCGTAGGAGTACGCGCACTTTCATAATGCTTTTTATACTCATGTATGGATTCATGATTATTGCAATATGGTAGAACTGTTCTATCCCTTTGCTTTTATCGTACTGCTGATAATATATCTCTGCTATTGTATGCTGGTTGCCGCAGCACATATATTTTACACTAGAATAACAACTGTTCAATAAATACTTGTTGAAACGCCCAGACTGTTTATTCTGTGTAACTCTCTGAGACAAACCGAATAAGTAAGCACGAGTGACTGAGCGAAAGGTAGTACATTGTTTCCACGATTCTGAGGAATTAGGGTTGTCATGGTCTAAGGTTGCCAGAAACTAATCTCTCCCCGATAAGAGGAGATTCTAGTGGCACTGTGAGCTAGCTAATGCAAATCAGGCTAACATACGCGGTGGGGGTGCACAGAATCAGTTTATCACCAAGCCCACGGTTTATGTTATCCAAACGCGCAGGTCCTGCATGGGTACTATAGGAACTACACGACAACTTCAGGTCTAAATTTTCCTTTGTGAATTGGGCCCTGCGTGTTTAAAACCATTGTCAGATTAGCACAGGCTTATAATGGCAGAAAATGTTGAAAAACCAATTGCAAGTTGTCATCACGTTCACCAAGCAAAGTGTAAAACTATTTGGAATTTGCAGCTGCATTCACATGCCCTTCCAATTTATGCCTGCCTGAAGCTCTTACCAAATCAAAAATATAAAGGAAGAGTCAATAAAATTTCACATTAGGCTGATATTTGCTGCTGAAAAATGTTGATAGACAAATTTAGAAAATGCACCATTACAGAATTGCTCTTTTACAGAACTTTAATATCAATAGGGTGGCACATAAACATGATGTCAGCAGTGAGAGTTTAACATGGGAATGTCCTGTACTCAGTATTTGAAGACTTCTTCAGTATGACCTTCCTCAAGGAGAGTCTGCTTACTGTTTTGCAGTTATCCAAGCAGTGTCTTCGCAGTACTAGAAGTTGTGAACTGTTTGAACCCGCTTATTTTTCACTATTTTACAACAAACCTATGCAAATGTTTATGAATATGTTGGAGAGGACCATCTTTTGCGTGACATTCCCAGAGATATTTGCCTTGCTATACTAAATCAGTTGTCACTGGACCTAGGACTCTGTGCACGTTACCACTGCCAACCAAAAGTAAAGTGCCTGTGCTATCCATTCTAAACATAGGTAAATTGGCATAAACATAATTGGCACATTTAATTTACTGTTAAGTCCCTAGTATTTGGTACTACATGTACCTAGGGACTGTAAATACATGCTACAAGTGGGCTGCAGTACTTATTGTGCCACCCCTCAATAGTAGCACTTAAAACGTGCCTCTAGGCCTGCCCTTGCAGCCTGTATGTGCAGTTTTAGATTGCAGTTTCGACTTGGCAAAATAGACCTTTTGACAGGCTTAAACCTTCCTTTTAAAATACCTGCAAGTCACCCCTAAGGTAGGCCCTAAATGCCCATAGGGCAGGGGGCATAGTATTTAAAAAGTAGGGCACGTATATTTAATGTTTGACATGTCCTCACAATGAAAAACCTCCAAAGTAGTTTTTCACTCTGCCAAGGCTGCCCTGCCACAGAAAAACATTGAGTTACATCATAACAAGTTATAATGCTTAACTTCAGTTTGAAAGCAGCTAGACCCATGATTCAAGGATTCATTTTAATAGTAATTTAAAATCCAACTTAATAGACGAGTCTGATTAAATTTGCTGTTTTAGAAATTACACTTTTAGAAAGTTATCATTTCTCTGCCTATGTCAAATGTGCTTTTCTACCAGTGTCACCTGACTGTTGGTGGCTTTTAAGTGGTGTTATGTGTAATGTCCCCAGACAGTGGACAAAAGGCTTGGGTGTGGAGAGGTGTTTTACTTCCTTGAGCAGGATGGACTTGGGGGGGGGTATTGTGCCAGCCCCTTCCTGAGCTTGAAAGTATGTATTCCCTGTCACTGGCAGATGGAGCTCAAACCATGGCCTCCCTCTCTTTGTCATTCTAGTCAGCTTGGCTCCAAACCCAGTGGGAGTGGGGAGCTGCCCTGGAACTGGTCTGGAGTGACCATAAGAAAGGGTTTGCACATTATCAAAGCCACATATCTGGGCGGACACAAAGATCTCCGACCAGGGGAAGAAGGGGTCTGCCATGTTTGATTCAGGTACAGAGGTTAACTGTGGGATAGTTTACAGTAAAACACATAGGAGGTGCTGAAAAAGGGTCCCCATTAGTTAGGGAGTGGCAAGGAATTTTCCCTCACCCACAGGCTGGCACTGGCATAAAAGTGGCATCTCCAATAACCTCCTCAGATCACTTCTGGTCTTTTGGAAGAACAGAAGAGGACTGGACCTGCTGACCATGTCCTGAGATGAGCTTTGAAGCCTGGACCTGCTCTCCCTCTTGTACCCAGGACAAAGAAGTGGACTCCAAGGGTCATAAGGTTGACCTCCTGCTTGGACTACAGGGATACAACAAGCTTGAAAAGGCCTTTCTCTGCATTCCCAGCTGACCAGTTCCAACCAAATCTGCTCAGGACACTGCTGCAGGCCTCTGCTGAAGTGAGTCTTAACGTCCAAGTACTGCCCCAAGGTCCTGGACCCTGGGCTGATGTCATATTGTACTCCTTCTGAAGTTTCCTGAAACCCAGGACTTAGAAATGTATTGCCAGCTTTTGCTCTGTAAACCGGCGTGGGACTTGCCAAGCCAGTCCAACAATGGTGCATCACCACTGGACCAAAGTTCGAGTTTGTTTCTTCTATTTTTTTCTCTGCAGCAGCAAATCCAATTCAGCTGGACCTTGCAGAGAAGGTGTCGGGCCTCGTGAAGCTCTCTTCGGCTACGGCCTGCACCCTTTCCCTGCTGGAAGATTCTGAGCTCCAAAAAAGTGATGAACTGTGAAAGTAGAACTCTTTGTCGGATGAAAGTGCAAAAATGATCCAGCCAGCGAGGGACCTCCATTGGATGGGAAATTCAATTTTCCCTTGTTTTGAGCTTTCCCGCCAAAAGTCAATGGCTACAACGAGACCTCATCCAGCAGCTATACGGCAACTAGGAGCCCTATTTGGTCACAGCCAGACCGGGGCAAACCTGGTCCCTGTGTCCGACCCATGCTGAGTTTCGGCCATCCTTAACTTTTGACTTTGTTCCGGTCAAGCACAACCAGTTGACTGCGGTTGGCACTTAACGCTTTTTGGCACCATTTTCAACCTTAAACCTCAGCTATAACTCAAGTTCTACTGATTGGAATTTTGTCCTTTTGGTGTCATTTTATTTATTAAAATATACTCTATTTTTTCTATATTGACTTAGGATTTTTCATGTGTTGTGTTTTCACTTTATCACTGTCTGAGTACTACATAAATACTTTACGCATTACCTCTAATTTAAGCCTGACTGCTTTGTTCCAAGCTAACAAAGGGATAATCTTTGGTTTATTTTGTGACTTTAGTGGCTTACCCTGACAAGGATTGTGTTTATTATTTGAAGTGGATTCTCACCCCCTCAACCAGTACTCCTATCTCTTACAACATATATATGGGGACTTGCAAATTGTATGCACATTTCTCTAACCAGGCACTGTGGCAATTTGGGTTGCACTTGTACCTGTCCTTCCCAGAATGTTAGTGTCACCTACGCACCTGCCTGGGTGGTTCGATATCATGATCATTTATAAAATATCAAGGTAATAATGTCAGAGATCCCTAGAACAAGTGACTTCCGTTGAAGCGAAGAATCGCATAATTTTACTGGATGTAAATTTTCCCAGGTGTGGGATTGTACTAGATACTAGTTATCACTTTATTCAGATTTTTTCTGCACACAGATCACAAATAATTAACATTTGCAATGCCTTAACCTTTTAAAACATGGCATGATTACACCTAGTACTTGCTATTAGAAAAACTAAATTTTGCAGCTGTAGTTTTCTTACATAATATGAATTTATCGCATCTGCTACATAATATATCATCTGGTGAACAATGTGCAGATTTTATAAAAAGCTATTAACAATTGTTCAATAAGGGGTGCAATGCCTCAGACTTTGCATAACTTAACATGTCACCTTTTGACTGTTGATTGTTGTATGTATGCATTTGAAACAATCACAATTTTGTACATATCATGCACACATCTCTGGTTCATATACTGGGGAAAGAGTTTTTGTCTTCAGCAGGAAACAAAAAACTAAAGCGATTAAAAGTAATTCACATTGGGTGGAAATAAAAAGTTATTCCTTATCATAAAAAGTGTTTTGTTTCACAAATTTATTGTTTACACGTCTTACTTTGTTCTTCAAACTGAAGTTATTTGAAGAAGTCACTCAGAAGAATTCCAAACAAGGTCCATCTCTGTTTTAAGTACCTTTGGCTTGAATCCACAGCTCTTCTATTGAGAAATGTGCATGTTAAATATGTAACATATTGCCTTGTTGGTATTCTACTAGAATACCGTCTCTAAAATATCATCTTGCCATAATACCAGGGGCAAAATATTGAGGACCAAAATATTGACAATTTCAGTATATCTTTAAGCTATGTAGCAGTGGAATTAAGGATAGGAAATCTATACTTACCTATATGCACTTACCTTCTCAATATTCTGTTCTTTAATATTTTGCCCTTGATTTTATGGCAGGAAGATATTTTGGGCATAATATTTTAACATAGAACCAGGGGTGGACGGAATTGGCAGAATTTGATTCAGTGGAATTCTGTATAATCACATTAAAATTCCTCGGGATTCCTCGGAATTCCACGATGGGGCATAGTGGGCATTTGGCACTATTTTCTTAGCGCAAAATGCATCCTCACGCCCAAAAATGGATACGAGGATGTATTTTGCACTAAGAAAATAGCACAGCAAGCAAGATACCACTCAGTGCCCTTACATCTCTGCAGTATTTGAGGGCGACGAAGGGGGTATTCACTGCTGTGCAGTGATTTTTAAACAGAGTTGGAAGAGGGAGCAGTCCTTCTGTGTTTTTAAAATCTCTGCATATTAAAGTTTAATCTGCAGTGGTGTTTAAACATAGCAGTACTGCTCCCCCTACAGTGCATACCCCTCAGTGCCCTCACATACTCTGCATTAATTACTATTACTGCAGAGTATGTAAGGGCACCAAGGGGTATGCACTGTAGTGGTTTTTAAAGAGGGCCGCAAGATGGAGCAGTTCCTCGAATTCTAAAAAACTCTGCAGATTAAACAATAATCTGCAGTTATTTTTAAACATAGAGGAACAGCTCCCTCTTCCAGCCCTCTTTAGAAAAATGAATTTACTGCAGAGCTGTGGAATTTATAGTAATTCCGCGTTACAAGAGCAATGTAGACTTACCAAATCCCCCCGATTCCAGCAGCTGAATTAATAATTTGGCCCATGCCTACATATAACCACCCTGTTCTGAATATCTTTTTATTACCAGAAAGAGGAACCATCGCACCCAGAATTCATGCTTATTTTGCAGATTAGTTTACCATCTCTGGTGGTTCGCGGCACACCCGCAGCCAGGACACTATCAGACTGAAGACGAATTAGTGTAAAAAAGTAAAAAGAAGACAACAGGCCTTTTTGACCAAGTACTCGGGATCTGGAGCAACATCCCTGTATCCATTAGGTCTGCCCAAAGCTTCTCCAGTTTAGAAAAGAGTTGAAGACTCAACAGTTTGAAGAACACTACATCACAATGGGTCAACCATCCTCAATGCAGCTTTCTCTTCTGCTACTGGCCGATGTTAGGCTTGCTTTCAACCATATACAGTGCTGCGCTGACTTGTGGCTTGGTTCGCGCTATAGAAATACAATATACATACATTCATACAGATCTCCAGTAAAGTGAAGACAGGATGAACCAAAAAGACAAGCTTTACAACATGAGTGGGATGCGTGGAATAAAAAAGACATACGCTTTCTTACAAAAATATATACACACTGGCTTATGTTTCTGCAGAGTGCAACACTGTTCTTGTTTACGCTATTTTAATCTGGGAGATAGAAAGGACAGGTAATTATTGGCATCCTTGGACTTTCATGCAAAACAAAATCAGAGTTTCTGAATTACATTTTGAATAGTAGATGCTAATCTGTATGAAATATATTCCTAAAAACCAATGTCTTTTAATTGCACTGAATTCCTTTTGTATTAAAGTGCATTCAAAATTTACAGTTGGTTGTTGCTAATGGACAGACTGGACCTCATGATTTTCTGTTAATCATATAAAATGCTACATAATGCGTTGTGTCGGATAATTTATACTACACACATAATTTGGCCATTCAGTGCTAGATAATTCCTGTGGCCTTTCCCATAATGAATGTTCAAGTGCAAAATATCATTTACATAGTTGTTTTAAGAATATATCCCAAGCTTAGTACACTTCCATTGTAATCATGTACTATCTGTGCATTGCACTATCTACAAATTCTGCCACAGACTTGTTTCTCTTTCCATATGATTCAGTTAAGGTATATGGTGTCTTCGTGACCCCTTCCTGTAGTGTCTTTGATATTATGCGCACCAGGGCCCTCGCGGTTCTGGGTAGACTCCAAACAGGAATTACGTAGTCTGCTTGGAGGTGTTAAGGAGTGGTTATGAAAGTTATGACGCAAAGTGTACAGTGTGTGATCGTATGCTGAAAAATAAAGACTTCTGTTACAGAGACCTGTGACTGGCATGTTCATTTGCATGCTCCTGGGCTGGGAAGATGCTACAACTGGGGATGAGTAGGGGATACGTGCCCCAAAGAAACAAGGCTTCTCTCCCTGAGAGTTTGCAATGGTACAGAAAACTGCTCATTCATGCGAAGGGCACCCCAAATCAATGCAAAGCAGTCTGCAGTTGGCGTATGTGAGTCAAATCCCTGCTCAAGCCCATACACAGCTATCAAAGAAACTGAAGGCCCTGCAGAGGAGCACAATCGAAAAGCACGGCAGACCTCGCTGGTAAGGCTGAAAGAAGGACTGTGCCACGCCATAACACAGAGCCATTATCCATACAATGCAAACACTAAAGGCAGTGACAACCAGGTATACGAAAACAGAAACTTACTTAATGGCACAGACAATTAAAGTGCACACAACCTCAAATAGGACGTGATGACCTAAGCTCAGGCACAAGGCCAATGCATACAGCAGTTGCAGGTGGCATCCTGTGCAACGAACACTACCTGAACAGCATATATCTCTCAATGGCAGTAGAAGGAAGCGCAAAGTATGCCGCGGCTACATTCCTGAAGTCACCACCACTGTTTGACGCAGCAAAGAAACAAATCATTGGTGCCAGGTCTACTGCATGGATCGAAACATTTGATGTCTTCATGAATGCACTAGAAGAAGAAAACAATAAGAAAATCATTAAATATTTGATAAACCTTGCCGGTTTTGGTGTGAATAAAGTGCTAAAGGAAGTCTCACAAACTGATGCAATATTGTACCAAAAGATAAAAGAAGCATTGGAAGCCAAGTTCAATCCAATGCGGAATGTCGACTATAAGAGGTACATCTTCAACCAAGCGCGACAAGAGGCTTGTGAAACGATGGATGAGTTTGTTGAGAGACTTGATGCACTTATCAAACACTGTATTTCCAGTGATTTTAATGATGAAGAAGCCATGCGCCTCAGAGTCATTGATGGCTGTCTTCCAGATTCCTTCAAGATACGCATGTTGAGAGAGACACTCAGTTTAGAGAAAATGTTAATGGCTGCAAAGGCAGAAGAATGAGCAGATCTACAAGCTGCTGACATAGAAGCAGGAATACCACATAATGAATTAGCATTGATCATGAAAATTAAGCAGACGCACTAGATACACACAAGTCGGCATCTCCGAAAATGAAAAAGGGATGCTTCTGATGTGGGTTTTCATTTCCCTATGAAGGTAAATGTCCAGCCATTGGACATATATGTAAAGACTGCTGGAAAGAAAACCACTTCATAACAGTCTGCAAAGTGAAAGAGAAACCTAATGCGTCACAACGAGAAGACAAAATGGACGCCGGAAGGTTCCAGAAGCATTCTCACCACGCCCAGAAGGCCAAAAGGCAACATCAGTTATGACATGTAGAAACCAAGCACAGTCGATCATCATCAAGTTCATTATATAAAGGCTCTTCAACTTCATTATCAAGCGCTAGCAAAGAAGACAGATGTGCGTTGATGATATCAACTAAGGAACAACATGCACATGTAGGATTAGCTACTTGCAAAGAAGAGCAAAAGTAAAAAAAGAATCACCAAACGAAGCAACAAGATTCCTGTAGACACTGTCCTAAAATTGCTTTAAAGGTGAACAACTGCCCCATAACCTTCATCATAGACAGTGGTGCATTGATTAACATCATGCCAGTATAAAGGTTTAACAGCTTTCCTCCTGTGCCATGCCTTACCCAGTCAAATACGAAGGTAAACACATGTGCTACTTCTAAACCGTTACAGAGTCAAGGGTCATTAACAGCAACCATGCGACATTAAACAACGTCAGCGCAAGTGCCAATTCATGTCCTTTAGGGAACTTCACCTAGTGCATGCCTAATTAGCTTTGCCACTGCTGCTGACATGGGACTGATATCTCTCAACTGCAACATCCGTGCTTGGTCCGAAATTGTGAGTCAGTTCCCATCGTTGTTCCATGGCCTAGGAAGATTCAGTCAATAAGGTAATTCTTTAGTCTGTCAATACAAGACCATAAAAGCACACAGAAACGACTTCTCAATACATTAATACGACCGTGATTATATAAAACAGACTGTCATGATATAATGTACCATAAAAGCAAGATCTAAAAACACACTTGTTAAAAAAGACCCCGGGATACATTGTGACAGGCTGCCCATATGTAATCCATACAACAAAAACCTCAATTAAGGTCCTGCTACGTTAAACAGAAAAGGGGAAAGGTTGTGGCCTTACGGCCAGAGCTGCCGATTCTGGAGCTGGGAAACCAGGTTGGAGCCTCGGCATCGGCTCAGCTTCCTGTGATTCTGGGCAAATTACTTAATCTCCCCATGCCTACCAAGAAATGAATGTGTCCTTGTGTAATGTAACTGGTGCTCATGTAAAGGGCTCCAATACCTTCGGGTCGAGTTTGCGCTATATAAATCTGCAACAACAAAAAATAAACTCTGAGGGCACTTCATCTCTGACGAATAATCTATACAAGTTTAAAATACAAACAATAAAATCTAAATCAATAGTATAAAAAGCAAAAACCCAAATCAGTGAGCCAAAAGATATGGTTCATACAGACATATACTAAAACTATTTATCATTTCACAAAAAACCTGTTCACATTTAAAAAAAGGGTCCTACATGTTGGGTCAAGAAAAAACAAGTCATAGATTTGGCTTGCTTGATAGGCATACTTCCTTCTTATCTTTTAGCACAAAACAGATATAACTGATTACTGAGAAGCAAACCGGTTGGGAGTCTAAGCACTGTAAGTAATATAAACCATCTTTATGGACACTTAAATTCATCTGGTGTAACAATGGACATAAAAAGCGAGATCTCAGAGTGCAATACAGTGTGCAAAAGAGCATAAAGTGCGTCGTAGATTGGGGAGAAACAGAATCACAGGGATAACAAGGGAGTGAATTAAACCAAGAACCTGTTAATGGGAAGGCTACTAAAAAATGGCCTGTTCTTAATCTCAGGCGTGTCAGATAGAATCTGCGCTCAGGGTACTACCCAGGACAAGTATGGTTCAAGCCCTTCTGAGGTCGAGCTTTGCACATAATGGAGGACCAATATCATTTCTATGGACCTTTCTATTCTCCATTTTTCCTAGAAGTGAAACACTTGAGCTTTACCTCCTCCTTAGAATGCACGCCAATACTGCCTGGTGAGTAAAAAAAAGTGTTCAAGCTAAGGTTTTGGAAGGCTTGCTTGACATAAGCAAGCTGCGGAATAGAAACCATGGGGCCTATTAGCAATAACCGGCGATAATTATCGCTAAGCGCAGTTAGCGCTAGGATAATTATCGCCGGCTATTGCAGGTTTCTATCGCGGAGATAGCGTGCTATCAGCAACGCTTATCTCCAAAGCGATAGAAACCCTGGAGAACAGTGTGAATATCGCTTGAAAACAAGCGATATTCACACTGTGACCAGTGTTAGCTTGTCGATAGGGCGAGGGGGATTTAGCCATGTAATCCACCTCCCATTGGATTACATGGCTAAGTCAGGTTTAGACCAGGCGTTAACAAACCAGCGCTAAACGTGTTTAGCGCTGGTTCGTTAATCACCTCCCCTGTCTCGCTAATAGGCGATAGTGACCTTAGCGACTGTTTCCAGTCGCATATGGTTGGGAACGCCTACTTTGCATGCCATTAGCGATAAATATCGCTGGCATGCAATGCGGCACCCAACCCGGTCGCTATCGCCTAGAAGCTGTCGCTAACAGCAGTTAGCGACAGCTTGCTAATAGGGCGTTTGAATTATCGCCGCTTTAGCGGGAAAAAGTCCCGCTAAAGCGGCGATAGAGCCCTTGATAATATGCCCCCATGTTATTTAATCTGAGGCATTCCTCTAATACCAAATGGGAAAATCTAGTCTCAGGTGTAGCCCACAATTTCTGTCACAAAAACAAAGGAGCCATTTTGCCATGGTCCTCCAGGTAACACAAACCCAATTCTAGATGTGAGATAAAGCTTGGTGTAGATTTGGGGATGGCCAATAGCCTACACAAAAAGTTCTTCTCAAGAGACTGCAAATTACTCAAACCAGCGTTGCCCAAACACCTGTACCGTAGGTCCCCGCTGAAAGGCATTTGCTCCTGTATAGCAGAATCGTTTCTCTAATTGAATTATGGATTTAACTTTTTCATGAAGCCAAAGATCACTTCACATGCCGCCACAAACTTTTGGGATCTCTGAATAATTAGCCTGTCCCAATTTAGGTTGGCATGAAACAAGATACCCAAGTAATTAAAATTAGATAACGTGGGGGGGGGCGTGCCAGGCAAGATGGCCAAGCGGACATGATCCACATCGGCTCAGCACCCACCAGGAGAATGTGCGGAGAAAACTGCTGCATGCACCTTACCAACATCGGCAAAAAGAGAAGGATGGACCACAGGGGGCTGCATTTAACAACCCCTGCCATCTCCGAGTGTAGAAAGTGCTGCGCTGCGCTCTGATGTGGCCGGGGCCTATGGGAAAGTGGAGGAGGGGCCCCGGTGATGAGAAGGCTGAGCGCT
The DNA here is from genome assembly GCA_963921515.1 of Calotriton arnoldi. Classification (NCBI taxonomy): domain Eukaryota; kingdom Metazoa; phylum Chordata; class Amphibia; order Caudata; family Salamandridae; genus Calotriton; species Calotriton arnoldi. The sequence continues at coordinate 538,613 of CAWUFW010002311.1, forward strand.
GGGGAAAACTGTCAGATCGGCGTGGTGACATACTGAGCTAACGGAGATTAACCCCCGATGCCAGAGAGAGGGGTAAACCTAGAATCGTTTGCCTTGCAGCGTGTGCCTGCAATAAAAGGCCCCTCACGAATGAAGCAGGCAGCCTACTGTCGGAAATGAGGAAGCAGCAACGGGACGCTCGGCTCTGGCGAACGAATTCCGGTGAGTCCACACGAGGCTCCGCATGCTATCCCTTGGGGGAGGCGGGCTGAGGGAGCGCTGCCACGAAGTCAACTCAAAACACCGGCATCATGAGTAGAAACTCCAGGGGTCCACCTGGCCCTAAGATGGCGACCGGAGGGACCGCGAGAAGGTGGCAAGAACCCAAAAGCGGAAATGGGCAATAGAGGACCCCCGAGTGAGACGGGGCTATAGGGGGTAAAACACCATACGCCACTGCAAGCTAAAAGTATGCCAGCCCTAAAGAGGAGAATAACGAAATGCTGAACAGTGCTGCCTGACCTTAAGATGGCGGACAGGAGATGAATCAACGATCTTGCTCAGCCAGGGCAGGCCTCTGCGGCATAACATGGTCACTTGAGAGTCACAAGTGAGCTCCCACATTGCCAAAATATAAGGCCGGAGAGGGGAAACAGAAGCTAGTTCCCCAGAAGGGATCAGATGCATAACGGCCGATCAAGACTGGACACCAGCCCACGTGGATCCCCCCAATACAGAGATAAAAAAGAGCACCTACCGGCAGAGCCCTTTCCCCAACGTGGACGGGGGTGCAGAGACTTTCCCTATGCCGCCAAAGAAACAACAGAACAATAGAGTATCAAACTACTTCGGCCTTACAGAAGCTAGCAGTAACCACCAATCAACGAGAGGAGAAGACACTATGGCGCTCACAAAAGAGGATTTCCTGGCCTCCCTACACGATTTCAAAAAGGAATTACGCAAAGAGCTGAAGACAGACTGGTCCACCTCTCTAGACACCCTTAAGACGGACCTCAATGAAAAATTGATAGCGCTGAGGCAAGACGTGGATTCAGTAGGGAGCAGGCTGGTCGATCTGGACACTAAAGTGCAGGAATTAGAGCAGAGTTCCAACCAGCTGAAGAACACGACTCAAGCACTCAAGATGCAATTACAAGCAGCTATGATCAAAACCGAAGATATGGAAAACAGGTCCCGAAGAGAAAACATCTGAATCCGCCATCTGAAAGAAGGCGTGGAGGGGCCAGACTTAGAAGCATTCATAGTGGGCCTGTTCAGTAAAACCCTGGGCCTAAGCGCAGCTAAAGTTAAAATGGACCGGGTGCACAGAGTGGGGAAACCACCAACAGGGGACAACCAGAGGCCACAAGACATACTGGCCAAGCTACACTCTTTTAAAATGAAAGAGGCCATCCTACAAGCAGCAAGGAAAGTCGACAAAGTGGCTTTCCAGGTATCTTCCTGCACTCTATTTCAAGACATTGCACCAGCAACTCTGGCACACCGGCAACAGTTCCGACCAGTCACCGACAAACTGCCAGGAAAACATCCGTCACAGATGGACATTTTCCTTCGATTGACCTTTGCTTATCACAATAGAGCCCATCACCTTACGGAGTTGGAAGAAGCCATGACAATCTTAGGTTTGGAGAAACCGGAGAGCGGACAGGCAACAGGTGGCCCGAAAACTTCGAGAACAAGGCCGGGGGGAAGCGATGATAGCTCGCCATAGCTCACCCAGAGACCACCCAAACAGCAGAGGAATTGTTGAAACGGCAGATAGTACTAGCTCGGCTACTCTTCGGTATCCAAGGTCCTGCAAACGCCGGTACGAGAGACGTGGCGTACAAGGAGTCATGAAGTCCAATAACCTACAGTGGTCAAACAACCATAGATAACAAAGACACAAGACAACTACTGTGAATGCACCATAGACTTCTCAAACTACACGGACAGGCGGACCGTGACCGGCCGCTCATAACTTTGAACTCAAGGGAGTAGAATATGGACCCTCGCTACAACAGCAACAACATAGCCAGGGCAGCGATGATGGACCGATTCGCCCCACACAACCACAACAAGCACTCTTCTTATGTTAACACAGGGACCGGTTGTTCCTGAAGGTTTGATCTGGGGGGTTTGGGGGGTGGGTCCTTTTTTCTTTTTCTTTTTCTTTTAGGTACTCAATGGGCAGAAAGACACAGAAGCCAACAGACATATGAAAAGAAGGGAGGAGAAGTGTTGGGGGGCAAGAGGGGGAACAGGGAGGGGCGATTGGGGGACAGGGGGGAACATGATGACAAATGGCCACTGGCTTAGAATAGGAGGAGCTCAGCCCTAATCAGGGAAATGGTAGTCCAGGCCTTAACATGGAACGTGAGAGGGCTGAACGCTCCGGCTAAGCGTCACAGAGTTTGGAAATACCTGCTAGATGATCATTATGATATAGTCGCTCTGCAAGAAACGCACCTCAAAAGGTCGGAGGACCATAGATTACAACATAAAAGCAATCCCCTCATATATCAATCATCCAGTCCCATCAAGCAGAACGGGGTTGCATTGCTGTTCCACACAACATTGAAATTCCAACCTGAAGGTTATAAGACGGACAAAGAGGGGAGAGAAGTCATGGTAAAGGGACGCATAAGGGGGAAACTGTGCACATTTGCTGCGATCTATGCTCCAAACTCTAACCAGCTGGCCTTTATAACAAAGACACTGACACTCCTGGGAGGCTTTGTGGAAGGGGAGATACTCCTCATGAAATATTTCAATCTAACTTGGCACTCGGGGTCAGTCAGCACACACCATTGGCAGTGAAATGCGCAATACAGGACTTAGGCTTAATCAATATTTGAAGAGAGACTCACCCGACAGACAGGGACTACACATTTTTCTCACAAATACACCGCTCATACTCGAGTTTAGATTACATCTTTGTGAGCCATACACTAGCGAGCGAAGTACGTACCGCAGACATTCGCCCTATTATCATCTCTCGAGTGGAGGGACCCCACCCCGAAATATACACGCTGGTTCTTTCCCCAGGCGCTACTGCGTGACAGACTGGCAAGAGATGACCTCCGTAAAACCATAAAAGAATATTTTCAATTGAACAACCCTCAATATACGTCGCCCTCTAACAATTGGGATGACTTTAAAGCAATTCTGAGGGGTCAGTGTATCGCGGCAAAGGCGGCATTAACCCCTTTACCGCGGCGAACATTCCACCGCGGTGCAGCACTTCAAAGAAGTGGGCGGGACCGCGTCGGCCAACGGACGTGCGCAGCACTACCGAGGTAGTGCTTGCGACGGCCGTTGGCCGACGAACGCAGCGAAGGGGTTAAATAGACAGCTGACCACTGAACGCCTAACACTGGAGACAGAACTTCACGCTCTTGAACAGCCCCCATTCTAAGCCTTCAGCGCAAAGTCACAGCGGCTAAGGGAAAACTAAACACAATCTATGCAAACAGGGCCGAGCTGATGCTTCTAAGATTAAAACACATATCATACACGCATGGCAACAAGGTGGGAGCACATTTGGCATGCTAGCTCAGAGTAAAAGGGAAAAAGAATACATCAGCAATATAAACAACTCAACAGGCGAATTAGAGAAGTCAGATCACCGAAAGGCGGGCATCTTTGGGCAATTTTACAAGTTATTATATACAGATGAACCCACAGACCCTCATTCCAAATCAAAATATCTCGACAAAACAGATCTGCCAAAACTAACACCCGAACAGAATGAGATGTTGAAAGAACCCATAAGCGGAGAAGAGGTAAGGCAAGCCATAGGTTCCCTAAAACGTTTTATATCCCTGGGTCCAGAAGGGCTGAAGGCGCGATTCTATAAAGCATTCGGTGCGGAACTGCTTCCGCAGCTGACCGCACTGTACAACCATATCGCCAAAGTGGGGAAAGTCACAACATCTATGAGCGAAGCACTTACCATAGTTATTCCCAAAGCTGGAAATGATCCGACACTGTGTAGCTCCTACCGCCCCATAGTTCTTCTCAACCTTGACGCCAAGCTCTAATTGAAGATTCTGGCCTCACAACTGGAAGAGTTAATGCCCGAGTTAATTCACCCAGCCCAATCGAGATTCATTAAGGGGCGACAGACCCACGACAATGTAAGAAGAGTCCTCCATCTCATAGAGAAAGCAACCAAAAAGGGAATCCCAGCAGTCATGCTCGGTCTGGACGCTGAGAAAGTGTTTGACCATGTAGAATGGGACTTTCTCTTTTCTACCTTCAGACGATTTGGTTTTTGTGAGACGTTTATCACTATAATCCAAGTGAACTATGCTCCGCCTAGCTCGAGAGTCTTGGTAAATGGTGTAAGTGCAGAACCTTTTCGACTGGAAAGAGGTACTAGAAAGGGATGTCCACTCTCACTCCTCCCCTTTGCCTTGAGCATTGAACCCCTAGCAGCAATGATAAGAGCCAATCAGCCAGTCAAATGGATCACTTTTGGGGCGGAAGAACACAAAATCTCCCTATTTGCGGATGACATATTGCTTCCCCTGACAGATCCACAAAACTCACTGAAAGCCCTACAAAATGAACTGAGACTATTTGAAGGGGTGGCAGGCTTTCGAATAAATCGATCAAAGTCCTTCCTCCTCAACCTAACTCTTCCAGAGTGAGAGATGGGGACTCTCATCTGCACAACACCCTTTCAGTGGGCAAATAAAAGCCTTACCTATCAAGGCATCAAATTGACACCGAAGCTCTCACATTTATCCAGGCTAATTATCCACCACTATTGAAAAATTCAAAGACCGACCTAAAGAGCTGGGCTCCCCTATATCTATCATGGCTAGGCAGAATTCATGCAATCAAAATGGTAGTGTTACCTAGATTCCTACACCTGCTCCAAAGCCTACCCATCGAACTTGAGACCGGATATCTGAAGGCACTCAAGACTACCCTCAATGCATTTATGTGGCAAAACAAACGAGCTCGCCTCCGCTTCAAGCTATTCCGACGCCCCAGATCGGAGGGAGGGCTGGTGTTTCTTCAAGACTTTAATCTCTATTGTAAGGCGGCAGAACTCAAGGTCATCATAGAGTGGTGCCAGAGGGAGTCAGACAAACACTGGCTACATATGGACAGGGCAATCGCCGGAAGTGTAATCTGGGATCTACTATGAAAACTGAAAGCTGATCGCTCTGCCAACGCCTACCTTAGCACACCAACTAGAACCGTCCTAAGGGTATGGGACGATGTCCTCCCGAAGACAGCGTGGACGATATTTCCCTCCCCCTTCACGCCGATTCATTACAACCCAGCGTTCCCCCCAAAAATACAACTCGGACCATTTGATGCATGGAGGGAGGGATGGAGGTTGTCTGATCTTATCACACCTCTTCCACAACACAGACATACTCACCTTTGAACACTGCCAGCGAGATTTCAACCTTACGGGGGAATTCTTTCACTATCAACAACTATGGCACTGGGCACTACAACCAGACACTAGAGACGTGATCACAAGAGAGTTCACCCCACTAGAGAGCTTTGTGAAGAAGACCAAAGGCACTAAGGACATTATTACCTTTCTGTATGATCTCTTACTACGTACAATACCCACACAACCATCCTGTCATATCGCTTTTTGAGAACGAACCCTGGGTCACAGCATCTCAGAAGGAGACTGGCACGCACTGTGGAGGGACATACACAGACACAACCATTCGTTAAGTCTCCTGGAAGGACAGTACAAAATCTTATATGATTGGTACTTATACCCTGCGAAACTGAAAAAATGCTTTCCAAATACATCGGGCATGTGCTGGAGGGGTTGTGGGCTCCTAGGCAAAATCTGTTGCATCTGGTGTGACTGTCCGACCATCCGCCCGTTCTGGTCCGAAATTTTAGCTCAAATTAAAGAAATCCTGGGATATCCGATACCAGACACACTAACCTTTGCACTGCTGGGGCTTAGATCCGCCTCCTTGAAATACCAAACAAAGGCAGATAGAGGCATTTTGTGGCTATGTCTGGGGGCAAAGATGGCAGTGGCGGCTGCCTGGAAGAAACCTGATGCTCCAACCTTGACTCAATGGCACTCCCGTCTCTGACATGCGATCACTATGGAACGGATGAGTGACATTTTCAGGGACGATTTTAAAAACTTTGAATACACATGGGGATCCTTAACTTATTATCTCTCGAAAGGCCTACCGCTAAAAATATGCCCATCAAGAACACGAGCGCTATACCTCTTCCAATTTTGAATAGCCCCTCATGGAACACCCGAAACATCCCATGAGCTCCCCTGGCCTCAATACCCCACCTGCTATCCGAACAAATGTTGGTGACACTGCTAAGCTCCTGACACCCCGATTGAGTACCTAGTTTTATTCTTGTTTATTTCTTGGTTTATAACTTGTTGGAAGAAGGGAGGGAGTGGGGAGGGGAATGGAAGGGGTAGGGTTTGTTAAGGGATAAAATAGGGATTAATAAACAAAAGGAACCATTGACACTGAGTCTGAAACTGTTTCTGGAAATATCATTGTAGGACGAAATGATGGTCCTCATGTTTTGAATGTACCCTAAAATTGTTGATGGAATAATGCAATAAAAAGAAATATGATAACAACAAAAAATTAGATACCTTGACAATTGATGTACCCCCAATTGAATAGTTTCTCGATCTGGTATTTCCAGGGCCACAGGTGAAAATAAAAGATGTCTGGTGGCTGACTTTCAAGTTAAAATTTCCTATCAGATCATTAAATGAGTCTAGCAATGCCTGTTAACCGTGGGCTGTACGAGCGATAAGGACCGCATCGTCCGTGTATAAAAGGACAGGAACCAGACAGGGCCCAATTTTAGGGACGTCCTTAGCACTTAGAGCTAATGCTGAGTCAAGGGCATTGATGTAGAATAAAAACAAAAAGGGTGCAAGGATACAGCCCTGTCTTACCCCTCTTGCAGCCCGAATTGATTGGGTTCATTCTCCTTTTTGAGTATAACACACTTTCATAGTTGTGTCTCAGTGTTGGCACTTGAGGAGGTCCAATAAGGGAGTCACAATTCCTGCAAGTTCCATCAACCCCCAAAGTTTCCCTCTGTCAACAGAGTCAAATGCACAGGAGAAGGCCATAAAGGCCATGTGTAAGTCACCCCTCCTGTCTTTGACATATTTCCCTAATATTAAGGATAGATTGATAACTTGTTCAACTGTGCCTAGCCCCGGCCAAAATCCATATTGGGCCTCTGAAAAAAAGAATTGGCCTCAGCCCAGTTTTTACCTGGCCCAAAATTACCCATCCTAATATTTTAGGAGAAGAGTCCAGTAATGAAATAGTTCAGTAGCAGGTCAGGAGGCTCCTGTCACCTTTTTTAAAAATTGGCACGATAATTGACTCCCTCCAGGAATCGATTGGTCCACCCCTTATGCCAACTTGGAGTTGAATTTGTGATTAAGAGTGCCCAAAAAGGGGTGTGGCCAAGCAGCATGGCCGACAGGACGTGAGCTCCTTCGGCTCCCGACCGGCCTGTCGCTAAAATCCTGTTAAATCCTTTGCCCGGACGCCCATGGCTGCTCTGTGACCACGGCTAGAACCCTGCAAGCGGTGGGGACCCCCTGGAAAGAGGAGAGCCCGATCTACGACTTGATCCCGGCCGCTGGGGCCGAGCTCCTTGGTGACTGCGTGAGGGGCGGACTATGCGAGGCCGGGGATTCGACTACACCCGGCTTAGTTGCGGCTGACATCCGGTGACGGCGCTCCCACACTCGGGTGCTCCGAGGACCTTGGCGGAGACGGCGGAGGTCCCCATTGACATCGGAGGCACCCCGGAGTGCGGTGGGTCACCTGCATCATCGTGCCTGTGCCTGGATGAGACCCGGACCGGGTAGTGCGCTGCGAGACTTTTCGGCGACGGGGTGCCGGAGGGGCCCTGATTTGCCCACCCCTGGGAAGCGAGAGGATACGGCCTACTCCCTGTCACGGAGGTCTACGATGTGAGGGCAGACTACGAGCATCGAACTCGGTCCCCTGCCGCAGGCGGCGCGAGGCCGCGGCCTGCGCGCGACCGAGGTGTGACGCAGCTGAGCAGCCGGAGATCTCTCTCTGTGGAGCTCCTGGGGAACCTGGTGCCGGCGGTGAGGGGCCCCCTGGGCATTGGGAGCCCTTGCGTGGTGCATCTGGGACCCCCCTGGGGTAGGGCTGGTGTGACACTGATGGTCTGGGCCCACCTTATTCTCGGAGAGACTATGCCGGCGGCGACCGGCATCTGGGACACTCGTTGAGGCTGCCTGCATTGCCTACCTCTGCCTGATTGAATGCCCCGGAGGTACCTAACCTCTGCGGAGATCCTGGAGTTTCCTTGCTGGCGACAATACTGGGGCAGGAGGCTTTCCTGCAGCGCCGTGACTGCAGCCTCCGCGCGCCCGAGGATCGCATTTGCGGCGGGGGCTGCGTCGCAGTGAGCTGCGGGTGTCGCCGCCGGCGAGCAGAGTGAGCGGATTGCCGTTCTGCGGTCTGCGGAGCGGCGGACATACTGAGGTGAGCAGCCCCGGGGATTCTGTGAGACACTTCTCTCTGCCTACGTTTTGGGGTGAACCTGGGCTGAGGGCCCCAACTACACTGGGTGAGGGCGGCTGCCCCCTAGCCACCGATTACGACTGCCACGCCAGCTGGATGCATGCGGAAGAGTCATAAGTCCGCCCCCCCAGTAACTCGCTGCGCCATAGAGGGGGACCACATGCGTAGCACCGCTACTCTGGGGGCCTCGGAGAGAGTCCTGAACCATGGGTAAAGACAAACTGCCCCGCGCCTCCAACCCCAACACAATTACGCAATACACTACTCAACGCCTCCCTACGCAACGGATCACCCGTCAAACAGGCCTGGAGGGGGGTGGCAATGCCACCACTGAACCATCCCGAGCGGAGCTCCTGGAAGCTATACAGGGGCCCCGCACCGCCTTGGAAAAGCAGATTGAAACGGTCTCCATCGATGTAAATCTGCTGAGGGCGGACCTGCGGAAAGTAGCGGACAAGGTCTCAACGGCCGAGGGGGACATTGTGCAGCTTCAGGGAGAAGCTGAGGCAACAGGTCTCCCAGCTGACTAACACCACCGGAACGTTGGAGTGCCGAGCGGAGGAAGCAGAAGGAAGGGCCCGCCGCAGCAATATCCGGGTCCTGGGCATTCCGGAGCGCGCAGAGCAGGGCAACCCGGAGCGCTTTCTGGAGAACTGGATAAACACCAAGCTCTGCCCCAGGGGTCTTTCGGAGGTCTTCATGGTGGAAAGAGCCCACAGGGCGCTGGTCCCTCCACCGCTGCCGGGGGCGCCTCCCAGGGCCCTTATAGCCAAAATCCTGAACTACCGGGACTGTATTTTGAAGGCTGCGAGGGAAGCGCCAGATCTCACCTATGACAATGCAAAAGTCTCAATATACCCGGACTATACCCGCCAGGTACAAGAACAGAGGAAATCTTTCCTCGGCATCAAGCAAAAGCTTCGTGACCTCCATCTACAGTACATGTTACTGTACCCCGCGAAACTAAAGGTGATATCCCAGGGAAAAGCTCACTTATTCGACTCCCCAGAAGAAGTGTGGGAATGGTTAGAAATCATAGGGGAGGCGCTCCCCGAACAGGAACGGAGGGGCTCCCGGAGCACATGGGGGACCAGGCCCCGAGGAATCGCAAGAGCAGGCGCAGGAACCGATCAGCCAGCGGTGCCCAAGCGGAAAGACAGAGAATCACGGTGGGGGATGATGGAGCCTTGCGAGTGGAATCTTCGGACTCCGGCGACTCTTCTCCACAAACTGTGATGGACACTCCAGAAGTGGGACTAGTGCCAGAGACTCTGAGTCCGACCAACCATGTGGTCCCGGAAACTGTCATGGACCCTCCTACACCCGCTCCAGACCTGCCATGAAAGCAATGTTTTCTTATTTCTTCTTTTTTTGAGGTATGGGGGTCCTAGATTGATAGCCTGGTGGTAATCGACTCTCAGGGACTCTGGTGCTGCGCTTCTCAGATATGTACCTCAGGGGGAGAATATTGGAGGGAGGATCGGGGCGCAATAAGTCATTGTTTTGATACCCCGTACACTTTGTGGGGTTTGAGAAGAGGACTGGCTCTGTTATATCAGGAACATAGAAATGGGTGGTTCAGGGCATTGTTGCCTGTTTCGAGGCGACTGGGCTGGGTCGCGAGTTAGACTTAGTTTTCTCTTTAAGGGTAGTTTTCAGCCTCTGTTGGGCTGATGGGGCAGCTGTGCACGTCCTGGCACCAGCATAGGAAGAGCATTTATGCATGTATAGTTGTAAGCACATTGCTCGTGGGAGGGTGGAGGGTGTTCATGGGGGTCTTTTTTTGGTTTACTTAGGTTTTGTTTGTGCAGCATGTGGGGAACAGGTTATATGTAGCCATTCAAGAAGGGAAACGCATAGAGGCCGGTTGTTATACCACCAATGGGGTTTAAATTTTTAAGCTGGAATGTGAGAGGGCTGGGTACATGTACCAAGAGATATAGGGTGCTGTCCTTTCTCCGGAGACATCAGGTCTCAATAGCGTGCCTCCAGGAAACCCACCTCAATGAAGAAGGAGCTCAGAAGCAGGCGAAGAGATGGTGGGGGCAGATTTTTCACTCTTCATTCTCTACCTATGCCAGGGGAGTCCTTGTGTGGGTGGCCCCGGGGACCCCATTTGCCCTTCAGTATATGGAAGCTGACGTTCATGGGAGATACATACTCCTCAGAGCTAAGCTGGATGGACGAGACATTGCTATATTGAATACTTATACCCCAAATACGGACGACCCGGACTTCCTTCAGGCCCTGCAGGAGGTCCTGGTGTTGGAACTAGAAGTCCCTTTGCTCTGGGTGGGTGATTTTAATTGTGTGCTAGATCCTGATCTTCCATTGGCGGGACTAGCCTCGGTGCCCCTGGAGGATCTCCCGGACCTGGGGCTGCGATGGGAACGGGCGGGTTATCGATACCTGGGGATACAGGTTGCGCCGACGGACACACAAGCGCTGGTCAGGAACATAGACCGGGTACTCACGTCCCTACAGCCTTCGGTGACTTTTTGGAACACCCTTCCACTGTCGTTGATGGGTAGGCTGGCCATCTCCAAGATGGTGATGCTTCCCAGGACCCTATATGTCCTCCAGAATTCGCTATGCCCGTTGCCATCGCGCGTCTTCAGGACCCTGAATATGATTCTCACGTCCCTGCTCTGGGCCGGACGACGAAGCAGGGTAGCCCTAAACACTGTCATACGCAGCTATGAAGAGGGTGGCTTGGAAGCTCCACGCTTTGATCTATACTATTACGCCGCACAATTGCAACCTGCGGCCCACTGGCTGACTGACGCGGACAATTGGGAAAAACGCCTTCTGTCAGGCAGGGCGGATACCCTGGCACTACAGATGGCACTGATGCAGGGCAGGGGAGCGGAGCAGAGGCAACTCTCCCCTACGTGGTGAGACACACGTCCGACACGTGGCAGCGATTCGTTGAGAAAGTCTTAAGGAAAGCACCATTTCATAGGGAGCTACAGATTTGGACACTGGCCCCCTTTATAGACATAGGAATGCATATGTCGTTCCACTCCTGGAGGGAGGGTGGCTGTGAGGTTCTTGCTGACCTTTTTCCCAATGAGACATTCCTCACTTATGAGCAGGCGGAGGAGAGCTTTGGCCTCGGGCAGGGGCAATTCTTACACTACAGAGGTATCCAGAAGGTGGTAAAGGTCACCTGGCCACAATACCCGGACATTCCACATCCGACACAAACATTAGATATCCTCCTTACGTGTGGTGCTGGTCGCAAACTGATCTCTCTCCTCTATAAAGCCATGAAACAGGACTCCACGCCCCCAGTACCACCGTCCAGGGCTGCCTGGGAGAAGGATTTAGGCATCCAGTTGGAGGAGAAACAGTGGGCATACATAGGCACCCTCACACGCACTGTCTCCTGCAATGCCAGATTTAAACTGACGCATTTCAATTTCCTACATCGCACCTACTTAACCCCGGTAACATTAAAACGCATTTCACGTGACAGGGACGATAGATGCCCGAGGTGCGCCATAGAAAAAGCGGGCTTTTTGCATTTGGCGTGGGAATGCTCAGAAGTTAGACAGTTCTGGACGGTGGTGGTCAGTAAGATTAGTGAAGCCACGGGCCTCCAGTTGAAACTAGAACCCTTGAGTTGCCTACTTGCATCCGTAAGGAAGCCCAAGAAAAGGAAAATTCCATATAAATTGCTACAATTAATGCTTGTGCTGGCTAGGCATAGGGTGGCCATAACATGGATGGGACAGAGAGGCCCAGAATTGCCAGTCTGGCTTAAAGATGTGCGGGAGTGGTCTCTAGCCGAAGAAGCACATATGAAACTTACCCGTAGGGACGAGAAACTACAAGCCGACCTGATGGACTGGCGAGAAATGTGTACTTCGGGGTTGACGGAGGGAGAGACCTCCACCCATACTACTCTAGAGAGTGGGGGAAGCGGGTCGGATGGGGAAGATCAGCCTGATGTTACTGGGGGGCGAGAGACTTGATTCCAGCAGTCAGCGACCTGTGTGTGTTTGGTATATCCCATGCCTGTACCTCACTGGATGAATATGTACCCCTATTGTGCCTTGCTATCTCTAATGCTGCTACCTGTACTGGGTATTACCAACCACATCGAAGGGATGCCCCTATATGCTGTATCGTTAGTGACATGTTTTTGTTGTCAAAAAATGAAAAATAAAGTTTAAAAAAAAAAAAAAAGAGTGCCCAAAAAGTGGGGTTATCCCTAAACAAAGCCATAGGGACTCAGTTGGGGCCTGGCGCCTTTCTGACTGGGCATCTCTGAATTGCCTTGGTGACATCTGCCACCTCAATGGAATCTCTGAGCTGGAATTTAGCAGATGAAGGGGAAAACAAATAATCTGCTATTGGAGGCTGTTCAAGCGCTAAATTATATGGGTCAATATTTTTTGTGAGAATTGGACAACCCAATCATTTGCCAAGATGTGACATTCCGTCCCCGTTTTTGGACCATTGGAAAAAAGGGACGATTTACGATTTCCCAGAATGCTCTACTATCTCCAAAATGTGCAGCTTCTTCCAGTTTTTCCCAAGCTTTGATTCTAATTTCTTCCTTTCTTTTTTCTAGGACACGTTTGTATCAATTTCTGGTGTTCCCCATAACAATTATATCGGGAGGAGTCGTGTCAGTAACCTTTTTAAGGATTTTAAGAGCAGCAGTACAATCACAACTAAACCATGTGTGAGCTGGGGGTTCCTTTTATGTCTTTTCTATGGTCACCATGCATGAAACCATGCGACAGACCACTACAAACTATCTAGGACTTTCAGTGGATCAGCTTTAACAGACAGGCAACACATTATGTCCTCATGTGTATCAGTTATCAGGTCAGTGAAGAAGGTGTTCAGCTCAATGCTATTCCACTTCATACACACACCCTTATTTACAGAATATTGTAACGAGGGGTTATTCCTTGCCTTTGGGCTTTTTTGAAAAGAAAAAGAAAAACTGACAATAATAGGATTACGATTGTTAAATATGGAAGAGTGAGTTTCATGACTGACTTGTTTATGGACCAATTGTAGGAAAGTGCCCCTTTTTAGGTCTCGCCTGAGCCAGCGCATGCGCTGCTCTGCGAGACATTTTGTAAGTGGGGTTTTCAAAGTGCTACCACAGGCATTTTGGTGGCCTCAAGCTTGCGTGCACGCAAGCGTGCACGCGCGCAGCCGCCACCTTTCAGCGCCCGAGGCACCATCTGGAGCGCGATCACTTTCACTTCTGCTGCGCGCGCACCACTCGCGTGCTTTTTATTTTCTTTTAGCGCGCGCACACAACTCCCGGGCTTGTTTGTATTTCCTTCCCGCAATACACTCTCGCTAAATTAGCCTTTTGTTCTGTCACAGCTTTTTGAGAGAGTGCCCCACCTCTAATTACTTTACAAGTTTGTCTAAATTAAAAGAGAAAAGGTAGGAAATAAATAATTGAGAGAGAAGACGGAGGGAATATTACAAAAGAGTTGCACGCTTGCATTTTGAAACAAGGCTTTGACGGGCGCCGTGTTTGTATGCCCACCCCATTGCACAAAAGCATCTCTGTTGCCCTAAACATAATCCTCACCTTCCAAGGCATTCACCCCACTTCACTGGATCATCCACCTCCCTGGACGCAAGGCATCTTTATGAGCTAAAGCCGTCTTCTGATTTCACTGAACACAAGAGCATTTCTTCAACTCTGACATCAAACCTCCTCTTTTTTGGCCATGACAACATCTCTACCTGCTAGAGCCCTCCCTCACTTCCATGGAATCAATAGCATCTGTACCAATCTAGTTTATGGGAACCATGTGCTTTAAATATCACATGCTTCACATGGCAGCAAGGGGCATTTCAAGCGTGCAATTAACGATAGCTGTGCTGGAGTTAGCGTTCAACGCAAGTTCCTTTCTCATTTCCAAAATGTGCCCCACCCGGATTTTCATTCTAAACCTAAGAAAATTTAACTCTTCTATTGAAATATGCCTGCATCATGCATGTTCCATGACGGTGCACACGACCCCCCACCCCCGTCGTTTTGTTCTTTCTCTGTTGAAGGAGAATGGCTTGCCCCCGGTCCTACGTAAGTACCTCATATTCTCCCTGCCAAAGTGGATTCATGATTGCTCAGGTTGTCGACTGCTTTTGTTGGATATGTTGTATAGTGACTTTAGCACATTTACTTCGGTGTATCGTGCCAATGCTACAGAGGCTGACAGTAGTGTTTCAAGTACCGACGATAGAGAGCGCTAATATACAGCTCCGGAATGCACAATTGCGGTTGTAGCAAAATCTGAAATGACCAGGTAGGTGTCTGAGGTCAAAAGCAGTAAATTGTAGATTTACTGAGATTTTTTAATACTAATTCTTTTTTTAATGAACTCATTAAAGTCCACTAATATCTGGCTCTTTCAGAAGCCAGTTGAAAATAGGCTCTCTTGGCGACAACTCTGTTCTCTAAATTGCCCCTGCATACCTCTGTGATTGTAGTCTACACGTGGCTGCATTGTTTCTCGGTACTCTTTAGACAAGACTTCTCCTTGGGCTTTACTCTCTTTCATAAAGTCCAAAGTTGTATGTTTGAATGCACATTTGTGCAGTGGTGGGCGTAATCTTTTGTATCTGGCATTCTCATTGACTGAAGTTACAGTGGGCTGTTGAGTTTAGGGTTGGTTGCATTTTGTACTGGTAAATTCTAGTGGACAGTGGGTGGCAAGACTAGGATAGATTAATGTATTCTTTCCTCATGAATTATACTGAAATTGTACAGCTTGATCCTGTTGTGGCCCTGTATGGAGCACTATGTGAATTTATGCATATGCAGAATAACATGACCTTTTATTTCGTACTGCTTTGGTGAACAGTGGTCCATTGCTTAGCTCAAGTGTGGGCGTGTATGTGTGTGTGGGTGGGTGTGTGCAATATTTTTAAGATAACTTCTTCGGGATGGTTAATTTTTGTAGAACGTTGACGGGCTGTTGATGTGTCCTTATAATTTGAATGATGTTCCACCGAGGTGTCAAATGCTTGGTTAATTAAATACTTTGATGCCGGATTGTATGCACAATGCAGCCATTACCACACCATGGCACATAATTCCAATACGCATAATTTGCTTAACACCACACAGTTCCACGCCACACAATTCAACTCCACCATTTCTAATACACACCACATAATTCTACACCAAACCACATATTTGAAATACAGAACAGAATACCACAAAACACCACATACCTGCAATACACACCACACGTTTCCACATCATGCCACAACATTTAACAGCACACCACATAAATCAACTCCACAACATGCCACTCCTCGAGACGCAATACCATGCCACATAATTAACTCCATAACACACATTCACACTGTACATAATTTCAGTACACTTAATACCATTTGATTACTATCCACATAATTCCACAGCACACTGTCACATATTTCCACTACACAACTTCACAGCACACCACACAATTCCACGCTGCACAATTCCACAACAAACAATTCTAATCCAACACATCTCTCCCTTGCACTTGTACCAACCCTGTCACCTCTCCCCTACACACCCACTGCCACTCTCCTCTATCCCTCACACTGCTACTACCCCCTCTTACCTCTAAATCCCACTGCCCCTCTCATCCCTCCCTCACACTCTGTCCCCTCTCTATACTGCCTGCTCACACACGCTACCTTACTGTTCCTCCTCACGCTGTGCACTGGTCCACCTCTTGCCTGCCCTTTCCACTCATGCCTCTATCTCTCTCGTACTTTCTCTCAACCCTCTCTCTCGCTCTCTCACACACTCTTCCCGCCTCTCTCATGTGGTTCACTTCAAGTCTTCAAGCACAGTTTCTATCCTGTGCCTTTTCAAATTTGCCGTCCATGAAACCCAGGCTCTCCTCCTCTTCTTGGGGTGTCTTCTGCATACACAGGTCCTCCCTTTTTGTGTCTGTAGCCTGCTCTCCCCTTCTTTCTCTCATTCTCACACATTCTTTCTGCTCCTCTATCAAGAGTTCATTCAGCACTTCCTGCAAAATGTACCTATCCCTCTCTCTTACTTTCTATCTTTTCTATGCAGCTTACACCCCATCTAGTCACCATACCACATACTTCCACCCCACACAGTTCCACAACTAACAATTCCACTACAACCCACATAATTCCACTCCACACCACAGACATCCATTACCCTCCAAACCAAAACACATAAGTAAAAAACACATTGTCATTTACAATGCCAATAGCTCTAACTCGCACAAATGCGAGACCTATTGCATTGAAAATGCTTGTTGATATTGGTTGCCCCCACGTTTTGCCTGGTACATGATGTAATTTCGACTGAAAGTGCACTGGGTTCCTGGCAACCAGGTCCCAGTGCCAAAAATGAACAATTGTTTCCCCAATTGGCAAAACCTTTAGCACCCACTGTAAGCCCCTAGTAAATGGTGCCCTGCTACCTAGGACCTGAGGTACTAAAGAGGGTCCCTAAAGGCTGAAGCACAAATTGTTCCACCCTAAGGGACTCCTCACCAAGCACATGAATGACTACCATTGTAGGCTGCGTGCCTTGGTCCAGACAAAAGTGAAAACACATTATGTCACACATCCCTGTGTGCCATGTCCCCTACCACTGCGTATGATATTTGTAAGTCACCCTTACAGGAGGCCTTACAACCCTAAGGCAGGGTGCTTGATATTGTATGTGGGGACATATCTGCATGAGCAGATATGCCCCTATGCTGGTCAGTCCTGTTGTTGCCTGTGCAAGGAACCAGGGAAGCCATCTTAAAACATGTACTGGGCACTGGTGAAAACAAGTTCCCTAGCTACATAATGGCTTCACTGAAAATAGGGATGTTTGGTACTAAACATCTCGTCTTGATAAACGTACACTGATGCCAGTGTTGAATTTATCAATACATACACTCAGAGGGCACCTTAGAGGTGCCCCCTGAAAACCTACCCACCTCTGGTGTGCTTGCTGACTGGATTCTGCCAGCCTGCCACCTGAGACAAGTTTCTGACCTCCTAGGGTAAGAGCCTTTTGTGCTCAGGAGATCATGAACAAAGCCTGTCTGGGAAGAGGGTGTAACACTCCCTCCCACAGGATGACCTGCTGATTAGCCTCCTTGGGCTAGCGAGCTTCAAAGGAGCCGCCACCTTTGGAATGCAAATCTTGCTCCCCTCACGGGAGAGGAAGCCACCCCTCGTCTAGAGCCCACTTGGCACCTGGACAGGCGGGAAAATTAGCTAGTCAGGTTGGCATGCCACCCCAGGCTAGTACCACCCCTAAGTTGGGCTAACTGCAAGGTGGACATGAATTTTCAGAGGTAGTCATCTTTGTGTTGGCATACCTAGGAATTCTGAGACAGGGTTATGGCCACTTCCCACAGGAAGTGGTCACATTGGGGGTGTAGTGACCCCAAGGGTCAGTAGCCCATTGGCTACTACCCTACACTCCCCTAACGACCCTAATGTCAGCATTTAGGGGAGTCTCCGGCACCAGAGAAGCAGATCCTGATGATCTGTGAAGAAGAAGGACACGAAAAGTCACAAAAGTAGAGAAGAATGAAGAGATCCTGACTTGGCCACAGCCCAACTGACCTCTCTGCCGTTCTCTGTCTACTCTGCACCAACGATGTCTCGTCCCACAGCTATTGCACCTCCAAAACCTTGGGAGGACTGCCTGACTTCAATAAATGCCAAGAACTCCTGTGAACAGCGGACCTGTTCAAAAGAACATCCAAAGAAGAGACTCTGAGGCCTCGGGAACCACCAAAATCCGACACCTGAAGCAACCACTGCACCTGTCACCTGAGGCCTGAGTTGAAGTGGGCCAATGGTGCCAACAAGGCTCCCCAGCCCTCCAGAGCCCATCGTGGTTCACCTCTACTGGGCTCCGCGATATCGCCAGCAGCCTCTGCACTTTGAATCCCTCAACCACAACTGCTCTGGTAAGAAAAACCTGACGCCTAGAGACACCTCTGCACCTGTCACCTCTGGGCCTTGGAGTAGAAGACCAAAGGTGTTCCCCAGTACCTGAGCATCGTGAGGCCTGAGCCCCCCTGTTGGTTCAGCCGACTGGCCTCCTGCCCAGAACCTGCAGCCTCTTTCAAGTGACCGATCTCCATTGAAATACATTGGGCTCCCAACGCTGTTTTGCGCCCTACACCCGGCTGCCCTCGTGCTGCTGGTGGTGTTCTGTTGGTGCTGCCACTCACTTTAACTCCTGGAGATTGGTCTTGTAAGTTGCTGTACTATCCCTGTTTGCCGAACTTGTTTTTCCTTTCATAGGATAACATTTCAGAACCCAGAAATTGCACTGTGTCCACTTTTTAAAGTGAGAAGAATTTATATTTAAAAACATGCTTACCTGAATGATGTGTCTCTGATGCCTAAACATATATAAAGATACTTGCAATTTTTATAAATTGGGGTGGATCTCCTTTTTGAGTGGTGTTGCCATTTATTAATCGTGGAGAGGTGTGGTGCAGCGGCCAGGGCAGCTGTCTTCGGAGCACAGGGTTCACGGTTCGATCCCCAGCTCCGGCGGCAGCTCAGCTCAGCACCATGTGACTCTGGGTAATAGCTCACTTAATTTCCACGACGGCCCCCAGCGCCTTGAGACCCGTAAGGGTGAGTAGCTGCGCTATATAAAAACTTACTTACATATTGTGTGCATTTTGCAAATGTCTTACACTCCTCTGTGTTAATCCTAAGGCTGCTCGACCACACTACCCCCTAATAGAGTACTTTGGGATTGCATTACAAGCCCCTGTCTACTAGTAAGGGAACCCCTGAAGTCTTTACATGGTAGATCAGATTATTGATATATCAAACAGAGAGCTAGCTTCCTACACCAATTCTGCAGAGAGTAAAATAAAATCTATTGTGCTGCTTCTGCCCCTACAGACAAATGTAGGCGTATTAGAGGGGTCCAGACCATGCATATCTAGTGAAAAATGTAAATTAAGTGTCAAGACTATCTGATTCAAGGCTTTGTGTAAGAAGTGACTAATGTTACAATCTTGCCAATCTACCATACCACAAAAACGATTTCCACTAAAAGGGCATCTAGCTATATTGAAATCTCCTGACCAAATAAGAGACACATGGTTGCTTTCACTATGCACTAGATCTGATATAAGTCTATCCAGCTCAACTATAATACAAACTGATTGTGCTAAAAAATAATTGAAGTAAAAGTTAATTAGCAAACCATTTACCAAATCTGGCTGGGACAACTTTAAAATCTGATAGCATGGGGTAAAGGCTATTTCTTTAAAGACACAAATTACTAGCAGTAACAGAGACTAATGCAGCTAGGCCTGCTTTTGCCCTTCCTGATTCCGAAAGGATGGCTGGAGTACAAAAGGATTGGAAACCATCTACATAAAAGTGTTTGAGAGCCCAAGTGTCTTGACAACATATAATGTCAACATTCTTGATGAAGAGTAACCAGTCGTCATTATTTAGTTTCTGGTGAATCCCAGCTATATTCCACAAAAGTAACTGGCAACCAGGAGATATCTCGACTAGCTTCTGTGCCACACTATGGTTGGCTAAACCTAAGGATGGCTTGGAGACTCTGGCACAACTGCAGGCAAAATATCAGTATCAGGGCAATGAGGAGACATTGGCCCTCAGTCTCTCAGAGAGGCCAGATAATGGTTTGAAACGATAGCTGGTGAAGATTATAGCCGTGAGCGCATATACGTTTTTTGGACCTGGTCTGTGGCAGAGAGTATCAGCGGCACTATTGTGGGGGGGGCAGTACAAAAAGCCTAACGGGAGGGCACATGTTTTGGTCTGCTGGGTTGTTAAATAATCCAGACACAACATCAGAGAACACACAAGATCTGGATCTTTAAAATTAATAACCACTTAATCCCCCTCTGAGATTTTAGGCAATGGGCCCAGCCAGTTCGCTCTAAAGGCCATGATGATATTGTCTGCGATGTCTCTCGACCACCATGCATTGTTTTTGCACCAATGCATAGCTTTGTGTATAAGACTTAGGTTGTTCTCTTGCCCTCCTTAATTCAAGGGAGGGACCCATTCCAAAATGATCACATAAGGGGTACATTCCGACGGGAGGTGTAAGTGAGCCAAACGACCACCTGGCGCTGATGCCACTGTCTGCTGAAAATTAAGACTTTTTAGGAGGGACTGGGCAACAAGGATCCCATACTCTGCTTGGGCTATCTTTAGTTGGCTCTATAATATTAGTGGTGTATGGTACTAGCCTAATTGGTGGATATGAGGATGCAGCAGTAGAGCCATGTTAGACTGCTTGACTCGGGGGTAAAGCTTCGCGTTGTGCCGCAGAATTATCTGGCAGAGTTTCCTTATGCACCCTGGTCAGAGCCTGAACTTTGTCAGCCAGGTATCGGACCTGCCCCAGCACATCCTGTTGCTATCGGATCTGCCCCAGCACTTCCTGTTGGAAATTCTTCAAAAAGGCCTCCATGCATGCGAAAAAAGGTATACAGCAATTTTGTAAGTTACCGCTAAGATTGGCCTCTGTGATGGAATAGTTCGGTACTGGCTGTGAAGGACCATGGTGGATAGGTCCGCCCTCCTTGTCTGAATTGACAGGATCAGATACAGCATGATAAGCTGGGGCGCCCTGGATGTTTTCCCTTCACCCTGTTTCCTTTTAAAGGGTGGTGGCTTATTAACTTCAGATGTGGAAGGGCCGGAGAAGACAGATAAGGAGTCAGCCGGATCATCATGCACAATACAAGGGTTTTTTGGTTTGGCCATTTTTCATCTTTTCTTCCGGGACCACCTTTGACCCTATAATAGCCTCAAGAAGTTGAGCCTTTGATAGCGTTGTAAAGTCAGGTATCAACTTTTGCACAGGATCTATCTGGTCTTCAACCAAATTAAGTTGGGTGGAAATAGCCTCCATCGCAGTTGTAAGATATGAAGTAATAGAGGTGGTGCAGAGACATCCTTTGTCCTCCTCCCCCATTTTAGCATAAGACTAGCCTCTTCTTCCCCATAATTGAAGAGGGTCAGATAGATGGACAAACATGTTTACTTTCACTCAATTCATAGCTCCACAAGTAACAAGGAAAGGGAAAGAAGCTGAAGAAGCACAATCACCTTTCGGTTTCCGGCCTCAATCAGGATAGAGTCAGCCCTAAATGTCCAAAGAGCAGAGACTCAAAAGCTGTGTCCCAGCTTCGTCCAGGCACGGATGGGTGCAGACAAGTTTTTTTTTAGCCCGGTCTTCACCCAGGCACTTGCCCAGGCGCGTTCCATGCTGCAGGAACTGTTGCAGCCTTAATAAGCGCCCACCAGTGCGGACTGCTGTTGCGGGTCCTCCTGTTCCCTCAGGGCCTTGGCTCCAGGGATTAAGCTTTCCCATAGTGGTGGAGCTGAGGCAGCCTTTATAAGTGCCCCCCAGCGCTGGACTGCTGTTGCGGCTCCTGCCAGTTCCCCTGGGGCCTCAGCTCCAAGGATTAGGGTTCCCCGTGCTGCTGTAGCTGATGCGACTTTAATAAGCGCCTGCCAGTGCTGGACTACTGCTGCCGGGGCCTCAGCTCCACTGATTATGCTTTCCCGTGCTGTAGAAGCTGATGCGTCCTTAATAAGCACCCACCGGCGCTGGACTGCTTTTGTGGATCCTGACAGTTTCCCCGGGGCCTCAGTATTCAAGGATCCAAGGATTAGGCTTTCCTCAAGAAAATGAAAGTTCAACTTCATATTGATGAGGACATTCGCCCTGTTGCCCAACAGCACAGCTGAGTCACTTTTTACCAACAAGAAGCCGTTGAGAAAGAACTGGAAACACTGTTGAAGCATGACATCATTGAATGCTCCACCGGTCCTACGTCGTGTGTATCGTCCATAGTTGTGGTGCCAAAAAGGACAGTGGAGGTGCAGTGTGCTTTGTGTTGATATGCGGCCGTCCAACAAAGTAATCGAGAGAGAAAGACTTCCTGGTCCCCACTTAGTGGACATGATCATGCAGCTGAACAGAGCCAAAGTCTTCTCCCATCTTGACCTGAAAAAAGGATACCATCTACTCGAGCTGGAAGAGAACTGTAGGTAAATTACTACTTTTTCAACTCATGTTGGTTTGTTCAGATACAAAAGACTGAGTTTTGGAGTATCTTCGGCTGCGAAGATATTTCAGGATACTATTTACCGAGTAATTCAACCTGTTACACATGCTTTCAATTACAGTTATACCATACTGGTATTTGGGACAACATAAAAGGAGCATGACAAGGCTTTTACACAATTGTGCCAATAACTTGCTGATGCAGGTCTCACTCTGAATGCAGCAAAGTGTGAGCTTCACAAAACCAAACTTAAATTATTTGGGCACATATTGTCTGATGGGGAAATGACTCCTGACCCAGATAAGATGCAAGTGCTGCCATGTAACTGCCCCCAGCAAGATGTAACCATGCTGTGATCCTTCTTAGCCATGGATATTTGTGGCTTTTCTACAGTGAGTGCCCTATTGAGAAACTCAACGAAGCGGAATGTCCCATTCCAGTGGTCTCCTGAATGCGACCAAAGTTTCAAAGAAATAAAACATGCGATTGAGAATGCAAATAAGATGGCCAATTTTGACCCCAAGTTAATTATTTTTATTTTTTTTGCAGACTTTTATATAGCGCGAACTTGACCCGAATCGGGTATCACAGCGCTTTACATGAGCACCAGTTACGTTAATGAGGGGACACATTCATTTTTGTTAGGCACGGGGAGATTAAGTGATTTGCCCAGCATCACAGGATGTTTAGCGTCATTGCCGAGACTCGAACCCAGTTCCCCAGATTGGAGGTCGACCGCCATAGCCGTTAGGTCAACTCCTCGTCCCTACATATTGAGATCACAGTAGATGCAAGTCCGGTGGGGCTGGGAGCAATCCTTGCTCAACATAATGGACATTTGAATGTCCAGCAACACATTGTGACCTATGCCGGTAGAGCCTGTCTGAAACAGAACGTGCCTACTCTCAGCCGGAGAGGGGGAGTCTGGCTACAGTGTGGGCCTGCAAGCATTTTCATGTGAGTTTTATATGGGAAAAGCTTAACTATCATCACAGACCAAGAGGCATTGCTCACTATCTTTGGAAACCCGAAAGCATCAAGAGTACACCTCTCTGGCCCCAAGCCAACAGTGTTGTTGAACGATTTATGGGCACCCTCAAGGGGGTAATTCAATTAGCACTGATGGAGGGAATTATTCTAAACCAAGCCATGTGTCAAGTCCTTCAATCCTATCGATCAACTCTTCACTTCACAACTGGTGAGAGTCCAGCCACCTTGCTATTTGGGAGAGCCATGGGAATCAAACTACCACAATGGACACCGGACTGATCAGTGAATGCTGTTAAGGTTTGTGTCACAGACACTTCTCGTAAGTGCAAAATGAAAACATATGCTGATCAGCACTGACGCACGCAGAAAACAGTCTTCGATAATGGGGACTTGGTACTGGTCAAACAGAAGCGGAAAACGGACACTTCATTTGCTATCGACCCTTTGAGGGTTGTAACGTGCAAAAGACACATGGTGACAGCAGATAGTCCTGGAAAGTCCATCACACGGGATTCATCACACTTTAAACACCTACTTCAATGTTCGTCAGCTCCTGAGATTACGAGTGAGGCGACCCCGCCTGAATGTCCAGATCAAACATCTGAGCCTGTGTCATCAGTGCCCGATCAAGGTGCATCTCAACTACCTCATACCACCCAATCTGGCAGACCAGTGCGAACGCCTCGGCAACTCATAGAGGAAATAAGATGCTAATGTCTGTACTTTTTATTTAACAAAGGGGAGATGTACATTGATATTATGCACATCAGGACCCTCGGGGTACTGGGCAGGCTCTAAACAGGAATTATGTAGTCTGCTGGGAGGTGTTAAGGTGTGATTATGAAAGTTATGACGCAATGCGTAGTGTGTGATCGAATGCTGAATAATAAAGACATCTGTTACAAAGCTCCATATCTGGAGTGTTCATTTGCATGCTCTCGGGCTGGGGAAGATGCTACACTTCCTATGTATAGGACTCCAGTGCAGTCTGTGCACTTGCATGACCAGGAAGACGTTGCCATTCAAAGTGTGATGTTCGTCCCCACTGTGCCAGGCTTACGGAGTCTGTAAAGTTGGACAAGGGACTGACTGCTTTAGCAAGGCAAGATGGTAGACATCTAAAGAAGGTGCCAGCATTCAGCTGCCTGCAGCTGCCTCTGAGCTTCAAAGAAATTCCCTCCCTAGAGAGCAAGTTGCTGGGTACTGCGTCCGTCGTTGCATCTGAAGCAGGCACAGCTCTCCCTCTGGGCATCCCTGCACCACAGGGGATGGGGCTCTAGCTGCTCACAAAGGAAGACTTTGGGTCTTAATACACCAAGGTCCTCAGCCATCTGTCTCAGCCTGAAGATGAAAGGTAAAGCTGAAGAATTCTGCACAGTGGAGACTGAGATTACGAAACGGTGCAGGTTTCAGCACTGCAAGCAAAACAGTAATTTCCCTGCTGGACCGCTCCCCATACATTTTCAAAAGGCCCTTTTCAGTCCTTTTGCAATCATTTAGTGCTGTCAGTAGGTTGTACCCAAGAACTGCTGCTTTACCTCGGCTTATGGAAGTGCCTGCTAGGGTGCGGGTCGGAAGCAGTGTTACTTTGAGGATTTTGGGGGCCCCAGGCGAACTATACATTGGGGACTCTTCTATGGAACACATTTTAGTATTCATTTCGAGATCACATGATGCCAAACAATACTAAATCATATGTTACATTTTAACACAGTCACATAAAAGTTGAAATATGTCATGCCAAAATTCCTTAAAACAGAGTAATAGGTAAGAGAAGACAGAAAGTGCGAAAGGTTCAGACAAAGAAATTGGAAAGGGAGAGCACAAATAGAAACTTCCGTTTCTTAGTGACTCCTTGGAAGATGGGGTCCCTGGGAAATTGTCCATTTTGTGCACACCTTAAAACGTTTTTGGTCGGAGGGGTTCAGATTGAGGACAAGCTACTCGAACCGCCATTAAGTCACAAAGAAAAATGAGCATTGGCAAAGCCAATAGGTCTCGCCTATGCAAGAGCTACTGACTTTGCCAATGTCATTTAGACATGTTGTACAGAAGCATGGCTGCTGTTCAGCATGGCTAAGAGTTAGTGGTGCAGAATGGAGTGGCGTAGAGTAGAGTGGAGTGGCGTAGACTGGAATGGCATAGACTGGTGTAGAGTGGAGTGGTGTAGAGTGGCGTAGAGCAGTTGGTGTGGAGTGGCATAGAGTGCTGTGGAGAGGCATAGAATGACATGGTATGGAGTGGCGCATGGTATGGAGTGGCACCGAGTGGAATGTTGTAGAGAAGAAGCGGCACTGTGTGGAATAGAGTGGCATAGACTGCCATTGAGCAGCATTGTGTGGAATAGTTTTTAGTGGAGTGGCGATGCGTGGAGTAGTGATGCTTGGAGTGGCGTGGCTCAGAGTGGCATTGAGTGTAGTGATGTAGCGTAGAGCAGTACAGTTGTGGGTGTAAGTAACAAACAAGTAAACAAACTTAAAATCAACGTAAAGGTATGAAGCATAAAGGGGATGGATGGCTGGCTGAAAGGCAACAACAAAAGGTGGGCGACCGCAAGCATCATGAAGGGGCAAATGTGTTGTTAGTGTGACATTTACACATTATAATGGCTTAATCCAACAACAATGCTCAAAAACGATTTAAAAACAGGAACAAATGGAGAAAGCACCTCAAGAACTGGAAGCAGAGGAGGTGTCCTGAAATGTTCACCTCAATCACAGCACGAGCAGCCGACAGACACTAATTAAGTTGAATCAATCCGTGTCTGGTCCACACGCCACAGAAAGAAAAGGAAATGACATCCAGCATGTGCTGGCCAATTTTATGCAGCCAGTGGTGTGAACCCTATTGGTCATAAAACTCTTGGTCCAAAACTTAAATGAAGCCCATTATTTATCGAGCTTTTTGTCCAAAAATTAAATGCATCCAGTGGTCATCCAAATCTTTATCCACAAGTCAGTAGAAGCCCATTGGTCACCAGTCTCTTCGTCTGAAAGTTAAATTAAGCTCATTGGTCACATAGATATAGGTCCAAAATCTAAATTCAGCCTACTGGTGACCCAATTTTTGGCCAGGTATTGTCTGCATATGGACGAGTACAGCGGACAGAGGTGGGCAGCAGTGTGCCCCGCATTACAGCCAGAGGATGCCGCTAGGTTTAATCTCACTCATCACGACTGAAAGTCACGATAGCTTGTAATCATGAGGTGGGAAGAGGACAGCCAGTGACTGGACCCTGAAGTACAGCCAACAATGCCATGAATGGCTGTCTCTGTAGACTGTAACCCGATTGACAATCCCTGCATTGAGGAAATTGTGAGTGACAGCCAAAGGAGGGCGAATCTCAACATCCGATCGCACCGCACAGACTCCGAAACAGCCATTTATTTGGAACAAGAACACAATGCTGTATAAATCAAATGTACTTCAAAACCTCCAAGAATCAACTCCTGGTTGCCTACATTTAAGGGGAGCAGCATTGCAAAGTTTTAATGGGTCCCTGAACAGGACAAGGTCACAAAAGGACGTATGTACACAAAGTATCGTAAAGCCGGGGCTTTGAATTAGCAAGATATTTAATAAAATATATATTTTTTTAAATCAATGAGAAGCAGTTGGTGCCATTTTTTGTAGGATGAAATTACTAGCAAGTGGCAAACTTCTCTTTAAATAGACCTTGCAAAGAGTTTGAATTGGTGCGGTTTTTATTATGTAGATTTGGCAATGCTTCCCAATCTGCAAAAGTTATTTATTTTGCCGTAAACCTTCACCTGTGTACGCTTTAACCCTGGTGATCTCCAAAGAATCACAGTGAAGGGAGGGGGGGGCTTAGCATAGAAAGAGGATCTCTGGGGCTCAGCATCTGGTTACAGCACTTCACTGCTGACCCCCATCAGGAGCTGAGTACCAGCGCCTCGGAGTAATTCCCCCTCCAGATACCCGGCTGCTTACCCCGCCCCCTCCCACACCCACGGTGAGGACCCATAGTAAACAGAGCCTGGTGCAGGACATCTGTTAAACCCCACAGAAATGGCTTAAAAGTGGGCCCTGCCTTGGTGGTTTACAAGCTACAAGGGCTAAACCAGAGTACCATACAATCGACAGAGTGACAATATAATATTCAAGGTGCCCCAGAAACATGCGATGATTGTCACCCCAGCATTACCGAAACACATAAATAGCAGTCTAGTAACATGGAAGCTGCAGTTCTTGGTTGGTTTACAAAGTCACTGTCCCATGCTCCATATGAAGAGCATTACACCCAGGTAAAGGCGAACTAAACTACAAGCCAGTGATATGTGGTCACCGCAACTGAAAGGTACAAATTCCTTTCAATGAAAGCATTTGCTCAATTATAACATGGTCAAACAATAAGGTGATTGCAATCTGCAGATGCATCAGCTCAGCAACGAAATGTAATATGAGGGGATGACAAACATGCAGGTTGGTCTCGGTTGAAATGAACGATCATCACATCAATGCAATGTGCTTTTAAAAGTGCAATATCCGGGGGAAAGCTAGCAGTTGTTACTCTAATGATCCTAATTGGATACTGCTAGTTTTTCTCCTACTGGCCTGATTATGGGAGAACACTATACTTTTTTAGAGTACCGGGGGCAGTCTGAAACTGTCTCTGCCAGAAAACTTGCTTCATCAGAATGCCAGTCATGCCCAGTTCCCAGTGTTCAAATTGAAAAGTTTGTCAATACACCAAATATCGTCTCATCTCATGAGCAAAACCAAAAAAAAAGGCGTGCGAGGTCAGAAACTACCTCACGTAAGCATCACCAAAGGAGATGTGTTAGACCATTTCAGTTAGAACGCATGCCGTTCTTTTAATCTGAGTGTGATCACTGCGATCAATAAAGTATGTATAACTGCAAGTGAGTCACAACTCATTTTAGCTTGGAGAAGCAATTTTCTTCTTTCACACCACGGGGTCCGATTGGTTAAGAATGACATAAGCACTGACAATGTATTCTGTTTCCACTTTCTAGTTTTCTCTTTTCTTCACCTCTTAAAAACTAGGGCACCATCTTTTTTCTTTCTTTATGGCCATGAAAGTTACCAATAATGATAGCGTGAGCAACTGGTGAGTACCAACCAGCAGCTCCTTTGGTGATGCTTATGTGAGGTACTTTCTGACCTCGCACACCTTTTTTGGGGGGGGGTTTGCTCATGAGACTATATTTGGTGTATTGACACACTTTTCAATTTGAACACTGGGCATGACTGGCATTCTGACGAAGCCAGTTTTCTGGCAGAGATAGTTTCAGACTTAGGGCGAACAAAGCAAACACAAGGAGATGATGGACGGAGTGCTGAAACTTTTCAAACACTCACCCCCAGTCACAGATCTGGGTTGAATCCATCATCATTATTTAGCTCCTTGTGTTTGCTTTGTTCGCCCTAAGTTGGCAGGGTATGCCCAGACGTGGGTCCCTTGCTCACTTTGCCACTGGATTCAAGCTAGCCTGGCTGATGAGGGCTGTGAGCCCGAAACCGGTCCCAGGATGCTTGTTTCCGGTCCAGGGAAGACAAGGCTTGGCAGTTTGGTCTGGACTGTTCCCGTGAGGCACAGGGTCAAGACTGATTTGCACACGGCTGTGTCTGAACTGGGGTGGCGAAGTGAGCTAGAGAACGATGATGGATTCAACCCAGATCTGTGACTGGGGGTGAGTGTCTGAAAAGTTTCAGCGCTCCGTCCATCATCTCCTTGTGTTTGCTTTATGCTTCATCATAGGCCACCTCGTCCCACCCTGATAATATGGTACTACCAGGGCGGACTTAACCTCGGGCTGGACTATCCCGAGGGAGTTCTTAGAAATTTAATCATTTTTCTGGATACCTTGGGGCCAGTTCTTTTGCTAAAAATACCTCAGGGTGTACCACAAAAGTATCCTTTTTATTAAGGTGGTACCCTGGGTATAATTTAAAAAGTACCGTCATTTAAATGTAAGTGCTTTTAGGGAAATACAGATTTACTATTCCTAACTCCACATCTATGTACCTTGAAGATATATGTACCCTGTAGCACATATATGTGGAGTTATAGAAAGTCTAGACTTACTTCCCTTTTCATATTTTATTTTTGATATTCTGTCCTCAATATTCTGTTCCATCAATATTCTTGATTGAATTTTTTAGGGGGACACCATATGTAGGTGTTTGTTTTTAGTGGTTCAGTTTAATACAATAAAGTGCATTACTGAATGATTTCATTTCTAATAAAAGATTTCTGAACACATACTTCCCCCTAGCTGGGTTTCTCTGAGTGTGCCACCTGACCATTACATATTGGTGTGGGATTATACAAAAGGTCACTGCTGCCACTATAAATAGAACAATGCATATTTAGGCTTTCCTGTTTTCAGTTTCTATTTTTGGTAAATTCTGGTGGTGTTTTTTCAGTGTTTTCAATACCTTAAAAAAGCAGTGTTTATCAGTGGTTACACATTTTTGCACCATTAAAAACAACAGAAACAGTATTTTTCCGGTGTTTAAGGAATGTTTTGCTTTTATTATTGCTTGCTTACTGCACTGATAGTGCATAGTATATAGACAGTGTACATCCAGTATTTATGAGGTCCAAATACATTTTTACAAATCAAACCTTTTGTAGTATATCATACAATACTTCTTTAGTGAGCCTTTGGTCATGCGCGCTTACTCTTTCCTTCCCATGTAAACGTTTATCTGTGAAAGGCCCTTGCAACATTGGCACTTGAGATGGGCAACGCCAAAACAGCCAGTACACAATTTGCTAACTCTGGCCACTGACATAGCTTTCCATGCCAATACTGGTGCACCTGAAGATTGTGATTTGCTGGGACAGGTTCTGCAACATATGCATTGAACTTGGCGCATATGGCTTTAGTTATCGAAGTGGTCAAATATGAAGCAGTACTTTTCAAACTCCGGAGAAAATTCCCCTTTACGGAAGGGATCTAGAACTTGTGCAGAGTACATCAGTGAGGCTTCATTGACTTCAAATGCCATGGTTGGTGAAGGGACATTTCTATGCATCATTGCGAGCCATTTCTCATGCACTATAAAATAAAATTTCCTGAATTGTTCCTCAACATTTCTTTGCTTACCAAGTGGCAAGAATTCAAACATGGAACATGTTGCATTGCCAAAGTCACTAAAAGTGTAGTCCAGCCTACTCTGAAGGAGATATTTCACTTCTACACCAATTACGCTGAACACTTAGGGGCCGATTCCGATTCGGGCCAGAAATCTCTCCGACCGAGCCGGACCCGGAAAGATTTCCGACCGAATCGGACCCGTGCAGCCCGACCGAACGAGTACGATGCGTCCGTATGCTATCGTACACGAGTCGGTCGGACTCCCATTGAAGTCAATGGGAGCCGGTCGTACAGCGCGTACGCAGGCTCCCATTGCCTCAATGGGTGCGAGGCGAACAAGGGCGCCCCCTACAGTGGGTACGCGGCGAAGCGACTCGCGCCGTACACGCACAGGTAGGGGGGACCCATGGGTCCCCCCTGTGTGCGACTCGCGTGGCTACGCGTACAGGGGGGTCTGACACGGACCCCCGAAGTACGGCTCCGACTGCTCTTTCAAGCCGGACGGCACGTGTCGGTCGGACTGCTCGCGGCGCGCATCGTACTTACCCGGCCGGGGAACGTCTCCATTGCGCGGTGCGAGTCGTGTCCGAGCGAGTCGGTCGGTGCGGTTAGACCCGGGACCGAGTCGGTCGGAGCGGTTGGGATGCCCGAACGAGTCGGTCGGCGATTTCGCATCGTACTCGCTCGTCCGGACGCGCGTACGAATCGGTCGGGAAATAGGGCTCCGAATCGGATCCGGTTAAGCCGAATCCGATTCGGAGCCCTACCGGCCGAGATCGGAATCGGCCCCTTAGTAGACAAGGGTGTTTTCAGACTAGTTTTTTGATTATGTCCACTACAGCAGTCATGTTTTCCTGTAAAAATCTAAGAATGCAGTTGAGTGTACTTTTTTCACCTCACTATCAATATGTGACCAAAGATCCTCACATTTCTTGCCTTTGACATCATCACTAAGCAAATATTCTGTAAACTGTCGCCATATGGATAATATAGCATTCACGACCTCTAGGACTGAGAACCACCAGCTTAATGACACAGTTGGGATGACTCTTTCTTTGCTGCCAAACAAAGCACAAAATGAGAAATATTTGTGTTTTTGTTCTCGCACATAATGAAACAGAGCACCAGAATGTACTACAAAGTCAATAACATTCTTCATTAACTCTGAAGATTGTAAAGAGGCTTTCAGGATACCATCTAGCAAGTGGCAAGGATCTCTTTCAGGGAAGCACTTCAGCTCAGGTATCGATTTTGACATGTCATCACACAACTTTTTCATATACGTAACTGAATTACTGCAAATACAAACAATATCGCTCCAGTCTTTGTTGAACTTGGTAAGAAAGTTTTGCAGCAGCATTCCAAGTGGCACTGCGTTCCATGTTTTCCAAACATCTGGTGTCATGTTTTCACAACTATCCCAGATGCTTGGTGACAGCATTCTTTTCACATATACCTGTCACTACACCTTGCACTGAATGTTTAAAACCTGGGGTGTTTGGCAATTCACCTACTATCAAAACTGACTCGCTAGAAAAGGGGACTGATGTATCAAAGGGTTTTACTCATTCTCTATTTATACTTTTTTTTTTTTTTATCTTTTTATTGGTATTTATAAACATACAAACGTTAGTACATTTCCCATACACATGTTTCATATATGAATCATCGGCTGCATTTTCGATAAAGGTCTGAAATACCATTAACTTTACATATGTGAATTCCACGTTTAGCTTTGTACATCAGCATTCTTTCATCATTATAATATTCTGTAATACTCAGCCCAGTTTATCCCTGAATGTCTGACAAAATATCGACTACACAAATATCGATGACAGAAATATTGGAGGCGAAATATCTATGTCCAGAATATCGAAGTCCTATCTACATTAAGGTAAGTACAAAAATATCGAAAAAAAATATCGTTGTCAAAAATATCGTTGTTAAAAATATCGGTTTTTTTTTAATGTTTAAAAAAATGTAAAATAAACTAAATAATACATATAATTAAAAGAAACATAGTTAAAATTATTTTAAAATGTTTAAAATTATAACTAATACATATAATTTAAAAATAAATTAAACATATATACATATAAAATATATAGGAGGAGGAAGTTGAAAGTTCAAGTGACACCAACACGGAAGGATCAGAACTGACAAGAACATCCGAAAGCTCTACGTCTGAAGGAGATGGCGCAACCCGCCCCAAAACTTTTTTAGACGAATACCGGCTCATGAGACGGAGCTGGCAAATGACAAGAGCGACATCCAATGCGAGCCAGAGGGAGGACGCCCCAACGATGAGAGGAAGGGGAAGAGGAAGAGCAAAGGGTGCCAGAGGAAGAGGCGGAAGAGGTGCCGGCAGAGGAGAAAGAAAAGAGAACGTTTCGGAGCAAGTGGGAAGAAAGCAGACACGCTCCAAGAAAACACAATAACAGATGACAGCATGGTAAACCAAACTATTGTTAACTTGTCGCCCAAACAGATCAGCAACAAAGACAAAAGAACCCTCTGCCTAGGGCTTTCATTCTGCCCGGCAACACCTATGAGTTTTGTAGACAATAAAATTGATGTTTTCAAATTTTGTAGAAAATTGAAATTAAGAAAATGGCACAAATTAAAACCAGCCAGAAGTAGGGGAATTCACCAAGGTGAAAGATTAGCACCTACGATGAGCTCACCATAGGTGACATTGACACTTTGGTGGCATTACACGAACTGGAGAATGACCCCGAGGGAACCAGCACAAATACAGATGCTCATCGCATCTTAGAAGAAATGGAAATCAGACATGACATAGCGGCCTGCTCTGGGTTTAAACCCAAGTCCACATTCCTACCGAACATGAATCATGACAATATTGATACCTTTCAGGAACAGGTGGGCAATGAGCTACTGGAATTTAGGCAGAAGAATTGGCCCAAGAAAATGAAAAAATTCAAACACAACTTAACTTTTGCCCAGAAAAAGGCCATACAGGAACTGGCCAAAGACGATAGCATTGTAATAAGACCCGCCGACAAAGGGGGTAATATTGTCATTTTATCTAGGGAAATGTATGTAGAAGAAGCTACACGTCAATTAAATGATACAAACACATACATGAGATCCAACAGAGTAGATTATAACAACAGCATTACATGTGTCTGGGGCAGGCTGAGTGAGTGGAAAGACAAGGGGCTGATTGAATGGGAGGAATACTGTTATCTAAAAAAGTATTATCCTATCCTCCCAGTAATGTATTTACTCCCCAAAATACATAAGAGCAGAGTCAATCCCCCGGGCAGGGTGAGCAGTCAAAATATCGATTTGTAAATAGTTTAGAGTTATTTAATAATTAATTCATTAATTATTTTAAAAAATTATTTTATTTATAAGTATGTTATTTTTAACTTCTACGCTATCCAACACTTTCCCTACTGTTGCACTCTCCGGAGTGGGAATAGTAATTTTTACCCTTACGCTATCCAACGCTTTCCCTACTGTTGCACTCACTGGAGTGGGAATAGTAATTTTTACCCTCCCGCTATCCAACGCTTTCCCTACTGTTGCACTCACTGGAGTGGGAATAGTAATTTTTACCCTTACGCTATCCAACGCTTTCCCTACTGTTGCACTCACTGGAGTGGGAATAGTAATTTTTACCCTCCCGCTATCCAATGCTTTCCCTATTGTTGCACTCCCTGGAGTGGGAATAGTAATTTTTACCCCTACACTATCCAACACTTTCTCTACTGTTGCACTCTCTGGAGTGGGAATAGTAATTTTAAGCTCTACGCTATCCAACATTTTTCTTACTGTTGTTTTTTTGGAGTTGGAATAGTAGTTTTATTCCCTCCGCTATTTAATATTTTTTGTATTATTTTAGTTAATGTAGTATATAATTAATTCTAAAAATATTAAAAGTAAATTTAATTTTTTTAATTTGTTATACATAATTATTTAATTTTTATTTATGTTATTGTTTTATGTGTATAGATGTATTTGTAATTTATAATATTTTTTAATAATTTATAATTTATTAAAATAATTATTAAAACTGATTATTAAGTAAGTATATATATTATATATTATATGTATATGTTTAATTAATGTTTTATTAAATTATATATATAT
Organism: Calotriton arnoldi; assembly: GCA_963921515.1. Taxonomy (NCBI): domain Eukaryota; kingdom Metazoa; phylum Chordata; class Amphibia; order Caudata; family Salamandridae; genus Calotriton; species Calotriton arnoldi. Next base: position 573,416 of record CAWUFW010002311.1, read on the forward strand.
TACTTATTAATTTTAAACATTATAAAATATGTTTAACTATGTTTATTTTATTTATAAGTATTATTTAGTTTATTTTACATATTTGTTTTAACAAAAAAAAACGATATTTTTAATAACGATATTTTTGACATCGATATTTTTTTTCTCGATATTTTTGTACTTACCATGTTGTAGATAGGATATCGATATTCTTGACATCGATATTCTTGCTCTGATATTTTTGTAGGTCGATTTTTTGACCTTCGATATTTTGTCAGTGATCCCCCGGGCAGACCCATTATTTCATCCAGGGGCAGTGTCCTGGAGAATCTTTCACGCTATGCTGACCATTTCCTAAGAGAATTTGTGGTTATCTTGCCCTCATACGTGAAGGATACCAAGGATTTCCTGGGTAAAATCCACAACTTGGAATGGGAGGCAGAACTTCTCCTTATAACCATGGATGTTAATTCGCTGTATACAGTGATTAACCACGAACAAGGAGTAGAGGCGTGTGCCAGATTTCTGAAACGTAGACCCATAAGACATTGGGGACACACACAGATGATATTGGACATCATTAGGTTCTGCCTGACAAACAATTTTTTCATGTTTAATGGCGAGTTATACAAACAGTCCCTCGGTACTGCGATGGGTACTAGCTTTGCACCAAGTTTTGTGAATCTCTTCATGGGAGCATGGGAAGAGGACATCAGGGATGACATCAGTCTACAAAACGATTTTGCCAGGGTTAAACTCTGGCTACGGTACATTGACGACCTGTTTGTTGTCTGGAAAGGCAGCAAACAGGAAGCACTGACTTTCCTGGACAAACTGAACCACAACTCCAAGAACCTTACATTCACGAGTACCATCAGTAAACACAAGGTGGAGTATCTCGACACGAAGATAGAGATAGCAAACAACAGGGTGGTTACCACCCTTTTTCGCAAAAGCACAGCAGGGAACACATTACTGCACGCACTGAGTAACCACCCGGACACTCTAAAGTGGAGCATCCCCTATGGGGAATTGCTTCGAGCGAAAAGAAATTGCAGCACAGAGGCAGGTTATCTAAAAGAACAAACCACCATGATCCAGAGGTTCAAAGATAGGGGATATCCCGCATGGGTTCTTAGAAAGGCCGTGGAGAGAGCCAAAGCAGTCAACAGGGACACCATTCTGGGGAATTCACCCAACAACAGCAGTACTGACGATTCTGACAACACAGAAACACTCATGATTTTGACTTACAACGGCAACTCAGATCAAATCCGTAAGACGATCTCACGCAACTGGAACATACTCAGGGGCGACCCAATCATAGGGAACACTTTACCATCAAGGCCCATGATCACCTATAGAAGGGGGCGCAATCTCAAAGATCTATTGGTACGCAGTGACCTTCCAGACAACACAATGGAAAGAAGAATAGACCTTCAAGGCTTTTTCCCGTGCGGCCATTGCAAGGCCTGCGGGAATAGCCGTATGCAGAAGGAGTTCTGGAATACCAGTACCAACAGGATGGTTAGCATTAGACAATTCCTCACATGCAGTAGTACCTTCGTTGTCTATGTCCTAGAATGCCCGTGCAAGTTAAGATACGTAGGGAGTACCACGCACATGGCAAAAAAAAGAGTCCTCGAGCACATGAGGGCCATTTCTAATAGAGACCGACAGTACCCCATTGCACGTCATTTTGAGACAAAACATTTCTCAGACTGCACAAAGCTTTCATACTATGCGATAGAGCAAGTGACGCTAAATAGGAGAGGGGGCAACCGGACTTTGAAACTTAGACAACGGGAATCAAGACACATCATAGGGATGGGGACCCGTCATCCGAATGGTCATAATTTAGATGAGGAGATGGCCATACACTTACAGGACGAATAGATCACAGTAAACACACACTGTTTGTGCCCCTTTGATATTACTGTGCCTGAAGATAATGATGTTTGTGTTTTATAACGTGGTATAACCTTTGTTAAATAATGTTGAAGTCTCTTCAACCACTGTTTGTGCTTACACATATCTAAGAATGCTCTTTTATCTTCCACAGGAGGAAAGGAAGGGACTATGTCTCGGACTTGTGACAAAAGGATCCCTACCCTTTTCTTCAATTACATCCCAGCTGACAGATAAGATCTTACTCTATTGTTGATTTTAAAATTGTTGATTTTGTATTTTCACTTGAGTTTTCAATTTGGCCATGAGGGGGTGTACCACAAGGGCGGAGACATACACGACCTGGTCCCATCACAGTCAACCCACTACATGGGGTCACAAGATTGATGCATTTAGGAGTCAACGAATGCACTAAGCATAAGGGAATTTCTACCAGTCCCAACATTTTGGTAAAACACACTAATTTGGGACGGGCACATTATTTATTTATATATCTTTTTAGTCAGACTAATCCCACTACACGGGGATACAAAATTTTGGAATCTACAGAGGAAGGAGAAGGGGGTGTCTAGGAGCCAACGACGCACTAGGCGTATAGGAACCAAATCGCTATATACATTAACCTTACAGCTAGACCAATCCCACTATATGGGGATACACGGTGTGAACCATAGCACCATGTAGATCAGATTACAAAGATATAGCAGCCCTGCCTAACTAGCATAACGCGCAACGCAGGCAAGGAGAGCACATGCACCGCAAGTACCAGAATGCAACACACGCAGAGCGCGGGTGGGATCAGTTCCAAAATTTTTCATACATTTTTTTTTTCATGTACTTAGGATGCGCCCATTACTAACAGCACTTGTCGACACAAGAGTGAGGAACACATAATCCCCAACACTTAGGGGCACATTACGATGGCGGGCGGAAGCACCACCGCCGTGCTGGCGGATGCAAAAACCACCAGTTACCGCCGGCACGCAGCAGTCCACACGCCCGTCCAATTACGATGCGAAAAGTAGGCCAAACACCGCCGGCAAGCCAGCAACACCGTCCGCCATCAAAGTGCGCCCGTACATGTAGCGGCGCAGCTCAACTGGCACACACCGTCCGACGAAACACGTCCCGCCCGGCGCATAAATTACGATGCCGCAAACAAACGGCTCCCACGGCCAAGAGATACCGTACGCCAAACCGAAGCGGTAACACGGATGCCGAGCACGGACAACGAAGAAGCGGCTCCCCGAGCATGAATCCAGCACTGCAGGCACTCCCCATACTTCTGCTGATGCACCACCAAGGACGCAACGTACCGCGGAGACGCAGGTAGGCACACACACAACAAGTGCACGCAAACAGCGCACACAGTGCAAGGGCGGAAAAAGCGGACAACCCCCCACCAGCGCGTGTACACTACACATCCACCATCGCATCCACATATGACACACAGGCCAAATCGTAACATCGCAGAACACATGTGTACACACCACCTGGGACTAGTAACCAACCACCCCGTCACGGCCCAAAAGCGCCGATGACGCCGCCACACATGCGCACAACGCAGAGGCCAACCGCAGCGCCATGCATGTGTCGCACACAGACACAGGGACACAACCAAGCAGCACACACATCAGCCCCACCCCGAACGCACATGACACGTGACAGGCCGGCCACAGACATGTCCCCAACGCCCAATTCACGGACAACACCCAACGCCACACAACCGACGCACACATGTCAGTGAAGACACGCAACAGCAGGACACACCCCAGTGTAACAAACATGGCGTAGCACACAGCGGCGGCAACACCAACTAGGAGAAGCAGGGCCCCTTCGGGAAGAGGAACGCCAGTACCTCACAGAAACACCCATACCACCCTGCACATATGAACAAGACATATAAAACGGAACACCAAAGAGCCCGGGGACCGACAACAGGTGGCCCAAGAATAACATCCACACACAAGGCCCAACGCAGAGCGGAAAGGCAGCCTGCCGCCCACACAAGGGAGAGCAGACAGCACTGAATGACCTTCCATTCCAACTCCGAAACCACAGCCCTACGACAGAAGCCGGTGAATACAGCCATTGTCCAAGAATAGACCAACACAGGCATGCCGAGGAGACCGACCACAGGGCAGATAGCGCATATCACAGAAGCACACAACGGACGGGGAAGAAAGAAGAAAACACTCCCCCATGTCGGCCACATGCAAGTTAATTGGAAGGAGTCACACAGCACTGACCTTGAACTGTCTGAGAAGCATGTGGGAAGAGGGCCCGTGTCCTCCAAACAAGCCAACAGAACACAAGTCCTGTCTCCCCACGACTACACAGAGCTCACAGCAACCCCGGAGCATGCACATTGCAGACTGCACACACAGCCGGAGCACGCCACCTCAACGAACCGCTGCGAAATGGCAACCGCAACACACCTACCCAACTACGCCGAACAGCTCAAGCTGTACAAAACCAACCTGTGCCATACATTGGGATGCGATCTCCTGTCCCTGCTGAACGTAAGTTACCGACTGACTTACCGCATCACATTGTTCAGCTGCGTCATGCCCGTCTTCTACTGTCGGAGGTGTCCCTACCAGCATCCCGTCGAGATATGCCTCTCCAACCCGGCATGTCTGAAGGCGGACCTGCTACCACTACTCCTCCCTCTGGACGCACACGACAGGGCCTGCTCTGCCTATGGGGGCATGGCGTATGTGGCCAACATCGCACCCGCACTGAAATGGGACCACTGTGCCTCCACACGACGGATCATCGAGAACAGCTACATCGAATGTCACCCAGCATGCCCCATCATGGTCCTCCAAGGGACAACTTACGAACAACACCTTGACAGCCACCATCCGCTACATTGGCTGGCAAACATGTACACCACCAATGACATGGAAGCCCTGCTGGACGGCATCGCATACCTGACAACCTGTAAATACGTCGGACCACAACGCAGGTTCCCCGAGTGACCTATGATGTCCAACCCCGCACCCATGCTTAGCTTCCGCACGGACTGGCCAGTCACCACCACAACAGCCATACCAAACGACCGGCAACTGTAACCACACCATCAACGACATCGCCATGACATCGGATATGACCGGGACATGCACACTGTTCCCCATCACATCCAGGAACACTGCATGCATCGTGGGAGGCAGTGGCATGGGCTCTGTGTATCGCACCCACATGGACGGAACTGCACGAACAACCAGGACACGACATGGATCCAGCGCACATGGACACACACACCGCTCAGTGGACATGAATAGGTCGCCTGGAGTCTGTGGGTGCTGCACCCCTCCCACCCCCGCCCCGGGAATCCCATACCAGGACCTTTGCATGGACGACAAGTGCATACAACAACAACACGACCCCAGTGACTGTGACATGTCCAGTAACCACCACAGTGCAACAACAAGTGGCACGCCGCTGCATGCACGCAAGCACATGCCCTGATGTCAACTCACATGCACGCGTGCATGAGGAACAACCGCAGCAAACCTGTCACATGGAACTGAGATGGACTGTGCCCATGATGCCAAGCGGTCTGGTAGGCTACATGTATACCGTCTGTGTCAAAGTCCGCAGCTCCGCAGCTATACGTAAATGTACATTAGCACAGCCTTGGCCAAGCAGATGTCACTCTGAAGCCCACATCCCACATGCAACAGCCAATCACATGTAACCCCACACCCTATCCCATTTGCAATCATGCTCAGTATATCCTCAACATGTATTCCGCTGCCAGTAGTGTCCACTATACTGCATCACAGAGGACAGAAGACTCAATATAATGTTTGAAACCAAAACTGTCTCCGCTGACTCATTTCACAAGTACGAATGAGAGAGGATGAGAGTATGTGAAGTACACGGCAGTCGTGACATGACCATGTAGTCCACTGGTATTGGATGTCAACGCAAATGAGTAGCACCACTGTGGAAGACACACATGTGTCGTGTGAAGTCGTATGGACGCAGTGCTCAGGTGGGTGGGTGCGACGGGTAGATGCGCACATGCCAAGTTGGAGCACGCCGTGTTGGGAGGGGTCATGAACAGTACACCACCGCTTCCCTGGGCATTGTGAGAGGACACCTGTCGGGGGGAGTGAACACGTGTGTGCACAGCAGCCGGGCACACGTACAAAGCGGTACCAGGCGCACCTCAGCCCACCCTCTGTGGACAAGCTGGATCCTGTTGTGCGCCCGCCATGCCCCTTGACAAGGCACACACAGCCCCAGTCGACCAGGTGTAACCCCAACATAGTCAATCCGCACAGGCGATACAGGGCACGGGATGGCAGTGGAGCATGGTGTGTGAGAGGTCTCCTCGCGCTCCTCCTGGTCATATCACGCAGGCAATAGAACCTCAACGTCTAGCATGGCACAAGTCACATGGAAGTGTAGGGGGGACGCACCACAGCACGAGCAGCACTGACGTCACGGGAGGTGGCTCGCACCATCCCATCCATTGCCCATCATACCAACCACGCCACATGCCATTGCGACTAAGTGCAAGCGCGTGCGCCACCACCCCCGAGCCCTCCCCAGAGAGGCCAAAGAGTGAATGTGTGGGCCATCAGCCACAGACGGACGCGGCCTGGCCGCAAGGGCAGCCACAGCCACTGGGTGTCGCAGGTGGCGGATCCGGAAGGCGAAGACTGTGATGCATAGTCCATGCAGGCCGGGTCTCCATTTGGGGCACCACGCAGGTGGACGGCGTCCCGCAACACATCATACCCTGAGACAGCCCACTCGTGCAACTGGACCCACACATACACTCCTTGCCCTCTCTGGTGCGAGCTTGGGGCTGCCTGTGCAAGCGCTAGCCTCGCAGGTGAGCATGCATATTGGGGGAGCGAGGGAGGACATGAGGGCTGGGGCGAAGATGACTGTATCACTGTCAGTTAGTACAAGGGATGACCCAGATGTGGAAAGGAAGAGACGTGTCCCGTGTGTACTGCAACTAGTCGCCAATCCAACTACCCCCCATGTCCGGAATGTAAGCCCGCACCTAGGCCCGCCCATCCGCCACATCGAACATACCACCAGCACGACAACCTTCCCATTCGAAACACTGACTGGGGGTGGCGACCAGTGTACAATCATGTGTAGCCTACCCACGCGTACATGTGGGCCCTCCATGATCCATGTCACCTGCGGCAAAGTCATGACATGCGCAATGAGGGAAGTGAGGAGAGCTGCCCGCCCCACGCGCAGAAGGTGCATCAGCTCCACAGACCCAGCAGCGAGTCCAGCAGGGGTCACATGTGCAGGGGCAGCTGTGCCTGGTGTGAAGGCACATGCATATAGACAGCACATCGACCAATGTGTAGTCTGCCCACATCTACAGTCCATCATCATGCGGACATAGGAATTGAACACAGGGCAACACATCTCAGTGGGTGCACCCACCGTGACCAACAATGCGCAATCATCGACGTACCCGCCCTGTGCATGGCCCCCCACCCAACGGAGGCACATCCAGTGCCACCATCCCACACACACAAGCCTTCCACGGAACATGCTGTGTCCAATGGTCAGTACAGAGTCAGCGCCCATCTGGTGGATCCTGAACAGGAGACACATGCACACACATGCCAGCTCCCACTATGTACGACTGCCACCTGGCACGTGCAATGTAACCTCTCACCTGTGACGTGTGACTGCAAGCACACAGCCGTCTTGGCATGGGGCTGTCAATGTGGACACCTGTCAATGTTTCGGGAGGTGTGATCCGTACAGTGCTGTACATAGGGTGCAGTGCTGACACCTACTACTGTCTCATATCCCCTCGTGCCACAGGTCCCACTTGTTTTGGCCGCTCAGCCTGTGCCCACATCGTCGTCGTCGTGTGCCATACTCATCCAGCCGCGGAAGCAGTTCCATGCTCAGCAGACATTCATGTTGCCGTGGCGTTGCCGCTTGACGGATATGCAGTCAGTCCCCATCAGCACGCCCCGCAAGTCATTGGGGCCTAGATCCCCATGTGCATGCACATGGCAGTGGTTTGTATCACTAGCCATTGCCATTGTTGGGAGACCTGTGTAAGTGTATTGTGGCCGTGCCGTCCCAGCTTGACAGCTGGGCTGTGGCTCATGTGCTTGCTCAGTCATGTCAGTGATGTGTATGCGAAATTGCTATGTGTCGTGTTGCTTTGACATGTGTCCTCTGCCATTGTCCCTAGGCGGAGACCGAACATTGACCGCCCATACCAATTGCTGGCAGACATGGAGGATACGGAGGTCATTAGGAAGTTTCGGCTGGACAGGCCAACCCTGCATCGACTGTGTGCCATGTTAGAACCCCATCTCCGTCCCCGCAGGGTGTATCCGACTGCTGTCACCCCCACGGCTAAGGTGATGGCCGCCATGCATTTCTTCGCCACTGGGTCATTCCAGCACACAGTGGGCAGTGGAGGAGGGATGTCCCAGCCCATGTTCAGCAAGGTGCTGAGGGATGTACTGGCAGCCATGATGCTGTACCGGAACAGGTACATCCGCTTCCCCAGGGCTCGTGAATTGGCGGCAGTGAAGGGTGCATTCTATGCCCTTGGCAGAATCCCACACGTCGTTGGAGCCATTGACTGCACACATGTCGGCCTTGTTCCACCACAGGCCACTGAGCACCTGTACCGCAACAGGAAGCACACGCACTCCCTGAATGTGCAAGTGGTGTGCCTTGCGGACATGGTGATCACCCACGTGTGTGCAAAGTTCCCAGGCTCGGCCCATGACGCACACATAATGCGCAACAGCATCTTGCCACGACTGATGTCCAATATGCAACAGGATCGTGCCTGTATTGTCGGTGAGTATGTGGAGTGGTGTAGCGTGCTGGCTGTGCGATGCTGTCCCCTGTCCAGTTGGATTAGCAACGGTTCTCTGTGTCCCTCACACCCAGGTGACTCTGCGTATCCGAATGGGGCATGGCTGCTCAGTCCATTGAGGAATCCTCGCACCCTAGCAGACGATCGCTACAATGAGGCACATGGGAGGACCAGACGTGTGGTCGAGCGTACCTTTGGCCTCCTCAAGTCCAGGTTCAGGTGCCTGGACCGCACCGGGGGTGCGCTGGCGTACTCCCCACAGAAGGTGTGCCGGATAGTGGTGGCGTGCTGCATGCTGCACAATCTGGCCATTCGGAAGCAGATCCCCCTCATCGTGGATGACGGAGATCAACCAGGGCCCCAGCCCGCAGACCAGGACAGCTCGAGTGAGGAGGACAGCGGAGAGGAGGAAGCTGGTAATGTGCGGCAGCAGCTCATCGCCCGCTACTTCACTTGACGGTGAGTGTCCATGTACGACGGCTGATGTGGCTGTATCTGTGCAGGTGTGTGTGTGCTGTGTCAGGGTGGCCGTTTGTTCACTGCGTGCTGTGTGTCAACGCTCCATGGCCAGGGTAGTATGCCACTGTTGGTGGCTGTGGCATTGTGCCCTATTGCTCTGTGTGATGTGTGTACATTGCTTGTAGTTGTTGACATGTACTGTGTGATGGGTGTGTGACACACTCATTGAATGTGCTCCTGTTCTGTCTCCCACCCCTAGGTCCCTACAGGCCCTCCGGATTCAAATGCCATGCCACGCATCAGGTGCCTTTCCGCCCAAGGTGGCCGTTGTATTCCGTACAAATAAGACACAGGGCACAAACAGCAGTTAGTGAAAAAGGTGCATTTATTACAAACTGTGACATGTGATTGTGTGTAAGGTGATGACAAAAGTGGTGCGTGCAGTGACAATGAGCTGTCGGTCATGGCTGCGTGATGATCAGGGTGTACCCACTGGTTCTATGTCCATAGTCCAACCCACACATGCCATCCAGATGGCTGTGTGGAGTGGGATCGTAGTCCAAGTCAATGCAGTGGCTGGTCAAGGAAGGCTGGCGGAAGGCTGGCTGGCTGCCTCACTTGCGACTGGAGCGTGCGAAGTCCTCCCGGGAGATCTGTTTCCTCTTCGGACGGCCCCTTCCACGTTTGCGAGGGGGGTGCCTGCTTGCGACATGCTGGTGGTTGAGGTGTGATCACTGGCTGTGGACGCAGGGGAACTGGACACTGCTGCTCCACCCTGCGCCCCGGCAGGTGGTGGCGGAGGGGAGCTGCTGTCCCTGGCTGTGACCTCACCGCCACCACCAGCTGTCCCATGAGGTCCACGATTTGGCCCATACGGGCGTCCATGGACCTCAGCACCCCCAGCACCTCACGCGTGTCTGAAGCAGACCGGACCCATTGTCCTTGGGCCTCTTCATAGGCCCCAAGGACTCTGGCCATGTGAGGCAGGGCATGGCTCCCAGGGGAGGCTGGCGTTTCCCTGACCCTGCTCCTCCTACCAGTCCTGCTGCCACCGGCCTGCCCACTAGCCACATTGCTCACCACGGTCCTCGCTGTGGCTCCCAGGGTGGATCCAGTCGTCCGGGCCACCACCTGCGCTGGGGCTGGTGCCAGCGAAGACGTGGCGGTGGTGGCGGCGGTGGTGGTCGGTGCGGCGATGGTGGCGGTTGCGGCAGTGGTAGTGGCCACAATGACCGTGGGTGTGGCCGCAACGACAGTGGCAGCAGGGGGCTGTGAATGTTCAGCAGCCCTGGATGATGGGTTGGTGGGTAGGAGGGGTCCTGGGGAGCGGCTGGGCCCTGCCACACCAGATGGGCCTGCTTGGTTGTCCGTGTCCGAAGAGGAGGACAGATCCTCCAGATCCGTGTGTCCTCGTTGGGGGCTTGTAGGCTGGCTGTGCTGGCTGCTGGCTCCATCCCCAGCATCCAGCAGTTCGTCACCTGTGGAGAGAATGAGATTTGTTATTGTGTTGCACCTGGCGAAGTATGTATTTGTCGTCTGACATTGACAGTTCGTGCAATCTCGTACATGAGTTTCCCGGAGGCGTGTGTGTGGCTGTAGCATCTGTAGTTGTGTGTGCTTGGCAATGGGACTGTGTGCTGTGCACATGTGGCATGGGACGGATTGGCCATGCCGATGGGTGTGTTGCTGTGCCCCTACTTATTGTGACTCTGGTGTATGCGGGCTCCTGGCCCATCCTGGGTCTGGTTTGTACTTTGCTTTTGGTGTTCAGATGGGACGCTTAGGAACGCATATGGCAACATGGGGGCCATGCCCCAGATTCACATTTGGGAGGGGATATGCTTTTGGGGTTCAAATGGAACGCTTAGGAACGCATATGGCAACATGGGGGCCATGCCCCAGATTCGCATTTGGGAGGGAATATGCTTTTGGGGTTCAAATGGAACGCTTAGGAACGCATATGGCAACATGGGGGCCATGCCCCAGATTCGCATTTGGGAGGGGATATGCTTTTGGGGTTCAAATGGAACGCTTAGGAACGCATATGGCAACATGGGGGCCATGCCCCAGATTCGCATTTGGGAGGGAATATGCTTTTGGGGTACATGCTGTGAGCCATGGGTGCCGAACGTGACATGTGTTGTGGCAGCATGACAGTGCATGGTTTGAGGTGTGTGCATGCTTGACATGGCCTGCATATTTGCTGTCTGTTGTGATTACTGGACATGGCATTGGACGCATCGTTATGAGTGGGTGATGGTTGTGTGCCAGCCAACGTATTGCAGTTGTCCCATCTCCTTGGTGTGCGTGCTGCCCTGTGCCATGTGCATCACTGCAGTGCTCGGGGGGTGTGGCCCATGTTGTGTGTTGTTGCTCACAGTGAGTCGTGCGCTTCATTGACTTCTGGCACATGGTTGGTCATGGGCATGTATCTTAGCGTGACTGCTGTATGTGTGGCAGCTGTGCGGATGACATGCCTTTCATGAGACTGGGGCTGACGGATGGGATGGATGGTATGTTGTATGTGCATGGTGTGTCTGTGTGTTTGATGGGTTCAGTGGTGTTCGTGTGCATTTATGTTGTTCTGCTCTGTTGCGTCTAGTGTTGTTTGTCTTACATAGGCGTAGTTGTGGGGTGTGTGGTTGACAGGCAGTAGGGGCTACATGGACAGGACTTCAATGGTGTTTCGGTTGTGTGTGATGAGTTGCACAGTGGCTGCCGTGTGGTACTATATTCAGTGTGGCTTGTGCATGCAGACGTGGCTCCTTGGGTGTTGCTATGTCTGTGATGGGTCATGTGGGGTGTGAGTCTGTTGTTCATGTCCGTGTGCACATTGTTCACTTGTTCGTGACGGTGGGCGGTGCTGCGTGTTCGTCTGCTACGTGACATGTCCCATGTGTTGGTCGTGTTATGGTCCTCATGCCTCCAGTAATCCAGCCCTGTCCAGTTTCCCACCTGCAAGTTGTTCGTGCGTGCACTGTACTGGATGCCACATGGCTCTAAGCGGGGGTGCTCCATGTTGCAGGTCTGTGGGGGTGGGGGGGTGTTGTGGGTCGTGGGGGTGGCTGGACACCCACTGACACCGATTGCTGTGGACCGTGATGTCTGCCTTTCGGCTGTCGTTGTGCACTGCGGTGGCTGACACGTGGCTGTGGGGTGTGGGGGATGCTCCTCCTTGCTGTGCTGTGGGACTGGGGCCTGGTGTGTGTTGTACTTGGGCTGTCCACCGTCCCACCCACTGCACTTTGTGTTCCTGCCACTTACCTGTTACTTGTCGGTTAGTGCAGCTGTGGCGGACACATGGGTGTGGTGGGTGCTCGTTGTGGCGCTTCTGGCATATTTGGGGACCTGTTGGTGGTTACGTGGCTGGCTTAGTGTACACATGTCCCCACGCATCTTACAGTTGTTCGGTTTGGGCTGTGTGTGGTAGTGTCTGTTGCATGTGTGTGTGATGTGTTGTGTATTGTGTGCTGGACATGGGGGTGTTTGTCCCTGGGAGCTGTGGCATGGTGGTAGTGCATGTGAGTACATAGCGGTGTGCTGGTATACATTAGTTTGTACTTACCAGCCTCCACTCCCCCTGTTAATCCGGCGAGGATCTCCGGATGGATTACGACTCGCACCTTCTCCTCCCACGCTTTGAAGGTCTTAAAGAGCGCGGGATTCCCTCCGCCAGTGACGGCAGCCAGCTCTCTGTTTTTGCCCTCCTTCTTCTTGACCAGGCTCTTTACGTCATTCCAACGTTTGTTAATCTCGACTCTGTTCCTGGGCAGGGTCCCGACTGCATTGACCTGGTCTACGATCCGGTTCCACATTCTGTTTCTGGTGGCTAGTGGTGTGTGCTGGACCATGTTCCCATAGATTTGTGGGTACACCTTGATGATCTCGTCGACCATGACCGTCAGCTCCATGGGCGTGAACTTGGGCATTCTTTGTGGTGCCATGGTGTTTGTGGTGCTGGTGCGGTGTGTGTTGTGTAATGTGCAGGGGGTTTGTGGTGCCGGTGTTTGGTGGTGGTGGTGGTGGTGGTGGTGGTGTTTGGTGGTGGTGGTGGTGGTGGTGGTGGTTGTGATGTGTGCGTTTCTGTGGTGTGCTGCTGTCCTTGCTGTGTCACTGTGTCCTCTCCTCTCCTCTCTGGTTTGCAATGTAGCAAGGGGTTGTGGTCTGTGGGAGTGCTGCTTTTGTACTCACCTATGTGGGTGTGTCCTCATGGTCTGTTGTTTTCAGGTGTGTTGTGTCTGGGGTTCTGGCCTTTGTATTTTTTGTTTGTCCGGGGGGTGTTTTCGGGATGTGTACTGTGCTTGTGTATTTGTGCGTGCCTTGCTGTGTGGACTTGTTGGCCATGTTGTGTGCTATTGGTTTTGTGTGCGGATGGTTTCTGTGCAGGTACGTTGGCGCCATGGCTTCTGCCGTGTCGATTCTCATTGGCGTTGTTTGCGCTGGCGGGCGGTATATTTTTTGTTTTTCCGCGCTCATGTCGGTGCGATCGTAATTTCACGTGCGGTGTGTCGGCCGTGAGGGCGGGCGGTTTTGTGTTGTCGTGCGTGTTTCCGTCCGTGGCGGGCGGTTTGACTCCGACTCGGACGTTGGCGGGCGGTATTTTGTGTGCTTTTTCCGCCGATGGCGGTTTTCGGTTTGTGTAATCGTAATGGCGTGGTCGGTGTTCAGGCGGTGTGTGCGGGCGGATTTTTGCCGCTTCCATGCCTGGCGGATTTATTTACGCCGGGTATCGTAATGGGCCCCTTAACTACTAAGGGAAGTACGACTCACGAGCACTCATGCAAGGACAGTAAGTTACAATTGTGGTAACATGTAAGTGCACTATGTCGATTACAAAATGGCGCTCGAAAAGTGTTGAAGTCTGTTGTTCAAGCAGTCTTCTTTCTATGTACATGACATACCAGGAAGTGTATGTAAGGTTTTGCCGGTTGTGACACCGTTGTGTGAACAAGCCCCTAGAGGGTGAAACGCGTCACAGCGGGTTTATGGAGTTAATAAACCCCCTTTGATTGATTCTTGGACTACTGGTGGTTTTTGCTAAGATCCGAAAGCGCGATTGGAACTTCGTTTCTACCTTATATAAAATATAATACATATACTTACTTAATAATATTTACAAATAATTATTTTAATAACATAAATTGTTAAAAAACATTATAAAAATTAGAAATACATATATATAAAAAAAACAATAATATAAGTAAAAATAACAAAAATATATATAACAGATTAAAAAATTACAATATTTTTAATCTTTTTTAAATAAATTATACAGTACATTAACTAAAACAGTACAGAAAACATTGGATAGCGGAGGGAATAAAATTACTATTCCCACTCCACACACTGTAACAGTAGGGAAAGTGTTGGATAGCGTAAGGGTAAAAATTACTATTCCCACTCCAGAGAGTGCAACAGTAGGGAAAGTATTGGATAGCGTAGGGGTAAAAATTACTATTCCCACTCCAGAGAGTGCAACAGTAGGGAAAGTGTTGGATAGCGTAAGGGTAAAAATTACTATTCCCACTCCAGAGAGTGCAACAGTAGGGAAAGTATTGGATAGCGTAGGGGTAAAAATTACTATTCCCACTCCAGAGAGTGCAACAGTAGGGAAAGTGTTGGATAGCGTAGGGGTAAAAATTACTATTGCCACTCCAGAGAGTGCAACAGTAGGGAAAGTGTTGGATAGCGTAGGGTTAAAAATTACTATTCCCACTCCAGAGAGTGCAACAGTAGGGAAAGTGTTGGATAGCATAAGGGTAAAAATTACTATTCCCACTCCAGAGAGTGCAACAGTAGGGAAAGTGTTGGATAGCATAGGGGTAAAAATTACTATTCCCACTCCACTAAGTGCAACAGTAGGGAAAGTGTTGGATAGCGAAAGGGTAAAAATTACTATTCCCACTCCAGAGAGTGCAACAGTAGGGAAAATGTTGGATAGCGTAAAGGTAAAAATTACTATTCCCACTCCAGAGAGTGTAACTGTAGGGAAAGTGTTGGATAGCAGAGGGTTACAATTAACATAGTTATCAATTAAATAATATTTTAAATTAAATAACCAATTAATAATTAATTAATAATGAAATATTTATAAATACCAATAAATTAAAAATAATAATTACTTTATTATAACTAAATGACTTACCACCCTATTCCCCTATTAACCCACAACCCACTCCTAAAATAATTTAAAACAATTAATATAATAATCAATTAATCAATTAATAAAAATTAATTACCAATTAATAATTAATTAACAATAAATTAATTATCAATACCAATAAATAATAATAATTACTTTATTATTAATCATTTACTTCCCAATCTATTCCCCTATAAACCCACAACCCACTCCTAAAAACAATAACACAATTAATATAATTATCAATTGATCAATTAATAACAATTAATTACCAATTAATAATTAATTAACAATAAATTAATTATCAATACCAATAAATAAAAGAAAAATACTTTATTATAATAAATTATTTCCCACCCTATTCCCCTATAAACCCACAACCCGCTCCTAAAATAAATTAACACAATTAATATAATTATCAATTAATCAATTAATCAATTAATAAAAATGTATTACCAATTAATAATTAATTAACAATAAATTAATTATGAATACCAAAATATAAAACATAATAATTACTTTATTATTATTAAATTACTTCCCACCCTATTCCCCTATAAACCCAAAACCCTCTAAGGAACTAAAACACAAAATTTAATTAAAAATGAATTAATAATTTCTAAAAATTATTATTTAATTTACTATAATTAAATTACTTCCGACCCTATTCCCCTATAAACCCACAACCCGCTACGGTACTAAAACGCAAAATGTACTTTTAAAAAAATTACTAACTTCTAAAAATGTAATACATATATTTAAAAAATAAAACAATACTTAACAAAATATATAGAACACATACATATAAAATACATACTAAAATACATAACACTAATATAAACATCGATATTATTAACAACGATATTTTTGCCAACGATATTACTGACTTCGATATTAATAAAAACGATATTTCTTACCTTCAGGTCGATATTCTGGTCACCGATATTCTTGATGTCGATATTCTGTCCCTTCGATATTGCCAACTTGATATTTCTGTAGGTCGAAATTAAAAAGTCGATATTATGTCTGTGCACCATTTATCCCCAACAATCAACTCCATATCAAGTTCTCTGTACACAATGTCATGGAGTAATACATATCATACATTTTGAAATAAGCATTGTCTTTCAAGTCTCATGTCCTGTCAACTCACTCAATTTTTAGGCTGCGTCTACCTCTTCCACATTAGCCTCTACCTACATCCACTGGATGGGATAGCACATAGGACTTTAATGGATCCCATATATCTCGTGGGCGAGATGACGGAGGCAACAATTCTGCATATGTCAACGTTTGTTCCTGCCAAAATAGTAAGTCCCGGATCCAATCTTTGAATTTGGAGGCTGTACCCCGTCCCCATCTGCGGGCCACTTTCCGTTTGGCTAATAACAGCCGGAGTGCTACATATTTTCTATAACCTACAGGTATCTGTGCGGTATATCCTAAGAGAGCCAACATGGGGGAGGTGCTTATTTGGGTTGTCGTCATCTGTGTCAGTGCTGTAAAAACCTGTTGCCAATATTGATTAACCGAATTGCATTCCCAGGCTAGATGCATAAAGGCTTCTCCCTCCACCCCACATCTATCGCATCGAGTATCATCTCTAATGCGAAACTTGTGCATTTTAACCGGCGTATAATATACGCGATGTATAAATTTAAAATGAATAATACGGAGACGGCTACTAATTCTCTATTTATACTTGAATATACTAGAAGGGATATAGCGCTCAATAGACCAGTGTAATATTATTGGAATTCTGTAAAGTGTGCTGCGGTGCTCAGAGGCTGGGAGATCACTCTCCTCCCTAATAGGTGACCTAAGTCAACAATTGAACAATTTCTGCCCTTCCGCACACACTAGTGTCCTCATAAAATTGTTTAACAGTGATTATACAAAATTGCCCAAACATAACAAGAAAATAAAGAGCAGATGAACGAAAGAGTTTAGGCAATTTTACTCATTCTCTGTCTGTGAGTAAATGTGATGGTACATATTGGGAAAGATTCTTATGAAACCAGACATTTTACCTCTCAGTGAAAGAATCAAACGTAGCCAAAATATCAAATATGATTTTGATATTTCCTGATGCTCTACAGTTTATAAAATAATTAAATAAGACCTACAACATACTTCTAAACCCTGCATCTTTAGACCAAAGACCACAAAACTGAAAAAAGCAAAAGGAAGAAGAAACAATATTTTAGTGACATCCCTAAAGAACAAAACTCAATCAGAATAATATTGGCCCAGTCTTTCTTGCTGCTGCCTTGTATAACAAAGTTACATTGTATTGGCCCCTTCAAGAAGAAATAAAGATGACTCTGTCACTCACCTTTTCCTTTCTTTGAATGACATTTAGTTTTTGGTTGCGGAGGTGTTTTTTAGTGTTTAATGTTTACAATGGTGAGGGCTATTATC
This sequence comes from Calotriton arnoldi, assembly GCA_963921515.1. NCBI lineage: Eukaryota > Metazoa > Chordata > Amphibia > Caudata > Salamandridae > Calotriton > Calotriton arnoldi. The sequence goes on from CAWUFW010002311.1 coordinate 591,169, forward strand.
CTTTCGGTGGGTTTTATCAGTTATTATAGGTTTAAACCTAAAACAGGATAGCTATGTATATTCTATTAAACCATGTAGCAATCAATCTGAAATGGCTCTAGTTCCAGTGTTCCACTTACAACCAGAGTTGACCTAACACCTTTTAATCTCAATCCATAAAATGATTTAAAAGCATACCCCATCCTACCTTTGCTCCAAGTTCACAAAATATAGGGAGATATTTACAATAAAATGTCAGAGTGCAGTGTTGTGCCAAAATCGGCAACGCCGCGCTCCAACATTTTTAAACATAGGGATGTACTGTATTTACAATAATACAGCGCACCCATGCTTTTCCCCTGGCGCTAAAAAAGCTGCCTAGCAGCAGCACAGGCGCCCCTGCGCCATGTTGCAATGGGTGCCTGGGCTGCAGGGGTGATTGTCTGTGTGCAGGAAGGGACACCTCCCTGCACAAAAGAAATCTTTAAAGGCGATTTACTGTTTCTATGTGTGCTGCAGAATGCAGCATACATAGAAAGATCAAAATAAGGAGGAGAAATGTATAATTTCTCCTCGTATCCCCATCCTAGGACCAGGTTTTCCTGGCTTTAGTTTTTGGCGCTGCCCCATCCTTGTAAACATGGGGCAGCGTCAAAAAGCAATGGGTGTTGCGGCTGAACGCCCACTGCAACACCCATTGCAAGCCACTTTCGCGCTAAGTGCCGCGTGAAAAGGGGCCTTATTTACAAGGCAGCGTTAAGCCACATTAAATGGCTTAACGCCGCTTTGTGAATAAAGAGAAGGGGATATCACCACCAGACCCTCACTGAAAGTGACGTTCTGGTGGCGATATTTCCTTGTAAATATGCCCCCCAGTCTAGTCAGGTCTTTTCTACCATTCTAAGCAGGGGCACTTATTCATCTAGAGAGATAGCTCAGCGAGATGAGTGCTGTTCATTCAGATCTGTGTGTGAGCTCTAAGCTGCAGGTACGAAGTATCGATTGGTTAATAATAATTGTATATAACATGTTTTACGTAACTTTGAATAACAGCGCAATATGCATAACTTACTAAGCAAAAGTTAGAGAACAGGCAGAAAGTGCATTGCTTATGTAGACCTCTAAAAAGGAAGCACTCTAGCATTAAAATACCTCAAAGTTTTCTTGAATTTCTTGAAAACCCACAAATCTTATCAGCCATCACACTTGACTCAGTCTGACATTTTCTCCTAGTAGCTGGATGTTTCTGATTTTCTATGCTCTATGAATGCACACAAAAATAAAACAGAAAAAATCAAAAATGAAACCGTGGGCCTGAGACACAAAGCTCTGTGTATTTCAGTTAAGCACGGCTTACGTAGGCGAAGAGCCATTTTTTACGAGTGAACAAAACACTTTTTAATTTCACAAACAATTTCTTTGCCCTGGTACTAACACAAAGATTTTCATGTGAGTAAATCTTGCCATGGGGGTGGGGAGTGGGCAGGAATGCCCCATAAATGTCTGCACACCCACATACTTAATCATTTGTGGTACTTGCAATCAACTCTCAGACTCCTCAGTCACTGCAGAAAATGTCAACATTGTACTTCTGACAGCGACACCTGTCTATCCCTTTCCACGTGGGAAACTGATTGAAGCACCCACAACATTTGGTAGGTTTGTCGAGGAAGTGTTTTCTTCATCATGTTTCCCTTTTGGAGAAAAGTTAGCAATGTGTACTTGCCCAGTAGATTTTTTCTGATCAAATAAATATCCAAAAAAGAAATTTAAGGATGTTTTCCCGGGATGGAAAATTGTGACTATCGCTGGTTTCTAGGCATACTTCTAGAAACCTTTGCAAATCAACATGCATGGAAGGTTATAAGCCTATAAGTGCAGGTTTACGATTTTCGTTAAGAGTGCATAGATTTCGACCTACCCTCAAAGGTTCACAAGGAGAGGCTGTGGTCTGACGGCTAGAGCTGCCGTCTTTAGAGCTGGGAAACCAAGGTTCGAGCGTCGGGGTCGTGTCCACATCCTGTGACTCTGGGCAAATCACTTAATCTCCCCGTGCCTACCAAAAAATGTTTTTTTTAAAATGAATGTGTCCTTGTGTAAAGTAACTGGTGCTCATGTAAAGCGCTCCAATACCTTCGGGTCGAGTTTGCGCTATATAAATCTGCAAAAAAAAAGAAGACATGCCCAGTTTGATAAATCTATGGGTATGAGTTATCAACACAGTCACATGATATGGGTGCACACTGTAATAAAAATCTAAATAAACTCATAACTAATACATTCAGTGAAAACTAGAGCTCGAATATAGCCTTATAGCCCACTGAAGTGGGCTATACGGGCCATTAAAGGCCCACTTAGGCTTGTGCCTTAAACAAGGGAGCGCAGTTTTAATACCAGGATAACCCAGCTATGGAGGGCTATAAAGCTATTGGAACATTCCGCCACTAGAGTACAGAATGTTCTAACAAATAAAACAAAGGCCTCAAGGAGCTCCAATGAGGCCTTTGTTCACAGCAATAGCTGTGAACGACGACAGTGGAATGTTGGAGATCTGGGCTTCTACTGGCCTTTTGAAGCCCGGAGCACTCCATTGTTTTCAGATCTGGTTAACGAAAAGGGAGCAGTCAACAGTCTCTGCATGAACTTCCCAATAACCACATTATGGGTTTGAGAAAAGCGGAACTTGAATAAAGGTTCTGTGGTAGGGTCGGACAGACAAGGACAAATCTCTGTAGAAGGTGGTTTATGAGTTTGCACCAAAGTAAGTAAATATGAATGTCTAGTTAGAGATGTTTATTTCAGAAAGACAATATATACATTGATGAGAATGGAAAGTTTCTAAAATGAGATTACAAGTCTAGAGCCTTTTAACGGTATACGGATGAACTAATTATAGCAACGTCCCCACCCATTAAACCACTTTTTTTAACCTTATAATTTGCCTACTGGCATATTACTCTACTCCACCTCTCTGTTTCCTCCATTTCCATGTCCATGTTGTGATAACATCTTACGTTGACATACTTTCTGCAATAGGTTCCATTGATAAGCAAAAATCGGAAAGGCTGAATTTTTAAAACTGAAACTATCTTCTTTAATCCATATACGTAATGGACACAGAAGGAAACCAAGGGGCATATTCTCAAGAACGTGCGATAATCATCGCCAAAATAGGTTAACGCAATTTCTCACATCGCCGTCTATCGCGGGAAAATAACTCCCTGTTAACGTTCTATTCTCAACACGGCGGTAACATGCAATAGTTTCCCTATAACGCGTCAAATGTCCGCGATAAAATTACCGGGACGGCGATCAAAATCTAAATCCGAACGTGAAAAAAGTTGCGCTGGGCCCAACTGCGATAAAAAATCCAGCGATAAGCAGCGCCAGGCCTGCAAGTCCCACAAGTCAGGCGGGAAAAACCACTATAAAAGCTGCAACAAAAAACACAAACAACTGCGAAGCACCATGGAGGTAGCCGGAGCAAGTACAGAGGACAACCAGAACCCCACAAGCCCCACGGAGGACCAGCCTGGGACCTCGGGGTCAGGGAAGGGCAAGGAGAAGAAGAAGAGGAACCCGCCTTTCAGTACGCAGGAAAACCAGATCCTCATTACGGAGGTGATAGAACACCACCACCAACTGTCCAACACCTCCACTGTGTCATTGGCAACTAAAAATACTATATGGCAGTCCATCTTGGCCAAGGTGAATGCAGTCGGAGTGAAGAGAAGGGAAGTGGACGACTGCAAGAAGCGCTGGACTGATGTGAAGCACAAAACCAAGCTGAAACTCGCAGCCAACCTCAAAGCAGCAATGCAGACTGGAGGTGGGAGTCCAGCGACACACCAGGAGCTGGATGAGATGGAGGAAATGGTGACCCGAGTCATCATTGGGGAGACGGTGGCAGGAGTTGGGTGACCGGACACTGCACAACATGACCTGAGCCAACAGCAACAGGGTGAGTAACGACCAGGGACTGGGGTGACGGGGGGAGATGGGCACAATGGCACACATGCACAATTAAGTATAGCACATCTGCGGACAAACCATGCCCAAGAGTCACAACTCTGACCAAGAGACCAATTTACCCAAGTCTGCAATAGCTCAGCACCGAAGTGAAAGGCACACCGCCTGAAAGCGATAAGGGCCAGCAAAATCAAAGCTGAAGGGGCAACACACCCACAATGCAGCACACACACATGAGAATCAGAGCACCTCAACATTGACAACAATGTGGTACAAACTGCAACACCTTCACAACAGAACAGAGGACACAACTGCTGCCGCTTGTGTGAAGAAAATGGCCATTCTCATTTGGCACAGCAGGAAACTGTGAGATGATAATGTACAAGTACAACCTCACATCCCTGATGGTGTAGAAATGTCAACTGTCCCGCATCAAATAGGCATCTCCTCACAAACAGTCACAATGTACATTGTCATGCAGTCTGTAAGTAAACCTGTACAATGCGTGAACATACATGTGAACACAATGTCAATCTGCATCTCCCCTTCACATTGCAGAGGGAGAATCAACACCTCCTGCAGAGCAGACCCAACAACTCAGCACTGATGATGAAGAGGACCTCCCCAACATCGACACCGACGCCCGTCAACAGCTCACGGACAGCTTTGGCACACCACCTCCTGGAGCAGGGCAGCCCAGCTGCATCGAGGAGACCACACCCCCTGCACAGACCACACAGCAGGAAGCACCCACCACCATGGCTGTCTTCCAGGACCCCCACGACCAACACATGGCATTCCAACGCCATGTGTTAGGGTGCCAGGAGAAGATGGCTGATCAGCTGCGGGTGGGGTTCGACCTCATGGCAGCCAAACTAGATGCCATACGTGGGTGTCTAAGTCCCATCAGGGACCACTTACAGTCCCCAACGGACACCCACTGTCCGCTCCATGCTCTCCAACAATCCATGGCTGACATCGCTGGAGTCATGACTCAGAGCCAAGAACAACTGTCTAGTCAGAGTGGCTCCAGCGATGTCAGCTGTGAGTTGGGACACATAAGGAGAATGATGGAGAGCTTGGAGCGGATGCAGGCAGAAAGAATGGCTGCCACGGCTGCACACCAGCGACATGTAGCTGGGATCTTCCATGCCCTGCAGACCTTCATCATGGCATTGCCGCCACAAGGCCTGGCGCCGATGAATGCTGCTGCTGCTTCTACATCCACATCTCCGCCCCCGGATGTGTCAGTGACACACGGTGATGCAGACAAAACAACACCACTCACATGTGAGGCACATGAAACATCAGAGGACGAAGATGCGGATGATTCTGCATTAGTGGTAAGAAGGAAGCGGTAGCATTCATCTCCGCCATATGGCCTGTTTCTGCTTGGTTCTGCCCTCTGCATCATCACCTTCCACTTTCCCCCTATACACTCTGCGACACTCACCTTGTTCCTCGACATGGACTGCCATATTCTGTTTGGTTACCAATGACACAGCAATCAGACTGCGGACTGAACTCTTCTTCTTCCGATGAACTTGTCATTCCCTAAAGGACTCTGGCTGGCCCTCCACGGGGCAACAATGTAAAGTGGGGTTTGCATGGCCCTGTACTGCTCCAGCTTCAACACTCCACTGCATGTGAATAAAACATTCAAATTCACACAGATGTGTCATGTCTATGTTCAATCAAGTATGAAAGTATGAAAGAATGTAGGGGCAGTGATTCCCCCTCACGTCCATGTTGCTAATGTTGTGGGACTTGAGTCACAGGGTGCAACTCTCTGCATCATGGTGGTACATATGTGACCCCAAAAGACGCCCTGTTGTCTTTTCTTGGTCACAAATGACCGCCTTTATGTCATGAATTTGGACACATGTGATACGCTGCTGAGTGGGATTATGTACCATCTTTGACACCCTGATATGGCATTTGGAATACGTGACACCCTAAACAGCCTCTCTGTACAGATGTGACACACCCACCATCTAATTGCCATTTGTGAGATTGTTAGCACTAAATGTTGCACTTACACTTGTCAGAGTGATGTGCTTATGCAGAGGAGTGACATGCACACAGGGAATGTGTGTTGGAATGAAATTATTTGCACATGCTGTGCCTGTGGTCATTTTGTCCTGTCCCATGATTGCTAAGGACAGTCACAATGTGACGTGCTCATGTGAAGAAATTGTTAATGATTGCGTTCCTTCTGGCTTATCCTGCTGCAGCTGCACTGGGGTGTGGTCCACCTGCCTCATCTTCCTCATCATCGTCCGGTGCATCTGGCACTTGGATCCATGGGGCATTGGTGCGTACACATATGTTGTGCAACACACAACATGCAATGATCATCTTGCACACTATTTCCGGCCTGTACAGGAGTCTTCCACCTGTGATGTCCAGGCACCTGAAACGTGACTTTAACACTCCAAATGAGCACTCCACAATGCCCCTGGTGTGTTTGTGGGCCGCATTGTACTGCCTCTGGGCTTCGGTGTTCGGGTCTCGGAGGGGTGTCATCATCCACGGGCAGAGTGCATATCCTTAATCACCTGTGACAGGGGTGGAGATATGTGTCAATCGGTGGTTCTGCATTCTGTGTTGGCAGGCTTATTAGGTTAGTGGTGTGTGATGTGTGTGACTTTAGGATTCATTTTTGACATGTATTGCTTACGGCACATGAGCGGCAACCATGTGTATTACGTTGCCTCACAGCTGCTCCCCCCTCCCCCCGAGCCTATTTACTTGTGTGCACTGCGCGGTTGCATCACTTGCACTCCTATGACACACCATTGTCATGACTGTCTGCGCATGTCCACATGCCTGACAATGACACTGTGATATTGGCCGTTGAAAGTAGTCGGCCATGTGTGTGTAGGCCTATGGTCAGGATATGGCGGACACAGAGACACACGCAGTATTTACTTTGGTGGCCATCCCGGAAGTGAACCACACCCAGAGCCCCGGGCTATTTATTCCCACTCCTACGCTGGACTGGCGTACGCCGGCCCTGCCCACTCCGCTTACGCTTACAGGGGGGACGACATAGCTACATGTCCAAGGTCTTCCCCAATGCCTGAGGTGACATGGTTGCGTCCACTGTCCACAACACTACGAACACCAGCAGTATATGTCCACATGGACATGTCTGTGCTCTGCATACTGAAGTCTGTCCAGCACATCACCGCCACACTTGGCATTGTGTACATTCTTATTCATGGGTCACTTGCCTCCTTCGCACAGACTTGGTTCACACCTCTCCCCCCATTCTGCTATTGTGTGGCAGACATGCCATGACGTGGCTGGTTTGTCTACATGGCTGGCCACGGTTGCCACAGTTACTTGTGTTGTCGTGTCTGGTAGGTGGGCATGTTGTTTGGCATGTTGTATGTGATTTTGTGACGTGTGCATTCCCACAGTTGTGAGTTGCATGATTGTGGAGTTGACGTGTGTGGTATGTTCATTTGGTACTTACCAACGAGCAGTGCATTTCCATAGGTGCCATCCTGGAAGTGCTGGTTGATGATGGACTGTCGGAAGATGTAGGAATCATGCACACTGCCTGGGTAGTTGGCGACGACGTTGGTGAGGAGTCCCCGGTGGTCCACTATTGCCTGCACATTGATGGAATGCGTGTGCTTTCTGTTGCGGTAATTGTGTGCAGTGTCGGCAGGGGGCACAAGTAGGACATGTGTGCAGTCAATTGCCCCCAACACGTGCGGGAAGCCAGCTATGGCGTAGAAGCCTTGCTTGGTCTCCAGCTGTTCCTGCGCAGTGTGGCGGAAGTGAAGGTGCTGGGGTACCAAGCTGATGATGGCATCCAAGACAGGTGTGAGGAACTTTGATAGGGCTGGCTGTGAGACTCCTCCGACTCTGGCAGTTGTTGGTTGGAAGGTACCAGAGGCCAACAGGTGCAGCACAGCCAGCAGCTTTGTCTGCGGAGGGATGTTGGTTGTCCGCTGTGTTGGTACCGTCAGCCTGTGGGCAATGTGGGTCAGGATGTGGAGGATGGTTGTCCTTTTGAGCCTGTAGTGGGCAATGACATCCTCTGGCGTTAAGTCTGTGAGGCTGGTGCGTTTTCGGTAGGTCCGCTGTCTTGTTCTGCGCTGCCTCTGTGGTAGTCCGGGGGGGGGTGGTCCTGGGGGTGGTGGCGGTGGGTGTTGTGGCCCTCTTGGGTCTCCGAGCTGCATGATCAGTAGCTCCATGACATGTGTTGGTCTTCAGATGTGGGTTTGGACTGGGCTCCCTTTTATACTGCAGGTTGTCGTCCTGCTTAACACCAGTAGAAGGCAGGTGTTAAATGCCTGCTGCTAACGTGCATTATCGCCTGTTTTTGGGTCGCTTCGACGATCTGGCTGGTCGTTGGGAATATCGCGAAGTGGTGGTTTTGTGTGTTTTTGTACGGGAACGCCTACTCTGCATACCATTCGCGTTAGTTGTCGCTCTCATCCGTGGCGATGTTTTTTGCGGAGGCTATCGCTGGGAAACTGGTGATATCGCCAGTTTGCACCAGCTTGAGAATAGGGTGGTAAGTCTATCGCCACTTTTGCGGCGCTAAAGTGCCGGTAAATCGGCGATGAATCCTTGAGAATATGCCCCCAAATGTATTGAGGGTTATTTAGAGTCTGCTCTATTTAAAGTTTATGGCCATGTATACTTTCTAAATTACCTCAACAACACATTAACCCTATTTCATCTTTAACCATTTAAAAGTAATGACCATCAAAATGTAGATCACAAAGGTTTAAAGGCTACCAACACCACTGCAGACAATTGGGCTATTGTCCTCCCTTGCTTAAACTTTTAGTCTTTAGGGCAGTGTTGGTTAACGTACTGGTAGTTTCAGCACTGTGTGCAGCAAATTTAGCATCCAATATCCTTATGATACATCTTTCTGTTACCCTGTCGAAAGGTGATTGTAGAAGACATTCACTGAAGGTTGATGGATTGTTAGGACAAGTACTGCTGCCTTTGTACTGGGCAATCATGGTTGGTACATTGAAGGATCCCATTACAGTTTCTCCTAAAAGATATAATGGTTACCAATTTCTTGCTTCGCCGAACAACTTGGTGCACCTGTAACTACAATGAAGAAACAGACAGCATCTCATTGGGCAAGGACAATGTGTGGCCATTATCTCTTAACAAAATGTCAATGGGCTCCCAACTCATGTTTAAGACACATTAGAAATCTGTACGGACCAAGGCAGTGTCCGGGTTACAAACACATGATGATGCATAATGGGGAAAGTGCATAGTGCTCCGAGACACCCGGGAAACTGTCTATTGTGGATCTGAAGTTTTAGTAGGCACAGACTGCCTTAACGTGCTCTTCGCAGGTTTTAAGGTCAAGTTAGTTTCAGTAAAGTAACACCTCCAGCCTGAGGGGCTCCACTACACCCACTTTCTTCAGGAGAATTAGTGCTTTCTTTAGCACTGCTCCCAAAGGCCTGTTAGCTGGGCTCTCTCACTTCTCGGAAGTGGCTTCTGCCGCAATGCTTTCGACAGGCTGGAAGAGAAAGAAGGAGGCCCCTCCAGCTTTGGCAGCTGCTCAGCTGCACTAACCACTGAACCAGCAAGCAGATGAAAGCTGCAGCAGTCAGGGTGCATGGGACATCAGCTGGTCTTTCTCACAAAGGAGAAGGTGCCACAATTCAGTGCCACTTTCCGAAGTGGGATCTGGCGTTTTATTCTAACCTAAAGCTCCAATACATAATTTGCATTTGTCACAATTCAAACCTCTTGGCTACTGACTACCAACTGTATCGTAAAGTGCTGCGTGTTTGTCCCAAATCCTTGGCACCTAGTTCCACCACTTTAACGCCTCCCCTTAAAAGGTGTTAGTTTTTGGCGCTGCCTCAGATTTATCAGTCCTTGTAAACCTGGTGCAGTGTCAAAAAGCCATGGGTGCTGCGTAGGAACACCCACAGCAACACCCATGCCACGCCCCTTTAACGCAGAATACTACATGAAAGAGGGCCATATTTACACAGCTGTGAAAAGCCACGCAAGTAAATATGGGCCAGCACACAGCGCCACCGGAGTGTCAAAAAAGTGACGCTCCGGTGGCGCTAGGGGCTTGTAAATGTGCCCCTAAGTGACTTTCATGGCCCTTGGAAGAGAGGCCTATGCATTGGGATATGAAAGGCCCAGCTGTCTGGAATCAATTAGTGTACCAGCAAACAAAAAGTCCACTGATTGACTGGCAGGCCTACTTCCATGCTCTGCTGGAACTGGTGGTTGTCACCGGAACCAGTGGCTAATGCATGACATTTTGGAATCCATTACTAAATCACACATATCTTGAAGGAGGTATCAGGCTCACAAACATGTGATCCTGCAGAGGTGTAGGAGCAACGTTCTCCACGTGTTAGGTGTAGTGAAGCAAACAAGGTTAGGCTTGAGTCGTTTTTCCTGCATTTCAAGCAGACTGGTTGATAGGCATCATCGAAGTCTACTGTATTCATCGTGAGACTTCGAGAAGCAGGAGACTACATGTTTCAACAGTTAAAGGTTCTTCTGCATAATCATGGATTCGACATGCTTGCCATATAATCCACCAACTGCTGCATGCTTTGCTGACTGGAAAATAAACACTTATTTGTAGCTCGAACGTTTAGAAGCCACCTAACACAGCACATTGAATATAATGCTGCTTCAGAGCGTTACAAAACTAACTTGTTGCCTTTCTTCTGTTGATAGTTGTATTCAGGGTTTACAGAGATAAGTATTTTTTCTGGATGGTGTTAATAGCCACAAAATAGGGCTTTATTTCTACAAAAATGGTACACAAGTCAAATGTAATTAAAAAAATTTGAAAAAATTACTTTTTCTTTGGAATTGACTACTATGTAATTGGGTAATTATGGCACCTGTTTTCCTTCTCTTAGAAATGCTATAGCTTTATTAAGCACTATCTAAAAAGTTATTCATCTTATTATTGTGGATGTGATTATTAATATTTTTGTATAAATGTAATGAATAAAGGAATGCAAGGTAGAGGTGATGGGATAGATGCAAATGTTGAAATGTTGAAAAAAAACACAGCATGTCATTATTGTGAGACTGATTAAAAAAGCAGAACCGGTGAAAATGAAAATTAAATCAGATGCAGTATTTCCTAGAACTAGGCAGCACAGATGTACAAAAGAGGCTGAGGAAGGAATGAAATCAGCAAACTGAAAAAATGATTGAGCAGTTAATTATCTGACAAGTGCTTGGTAGTGCTTGCGATTCTCCAGTGATAGGAATCAAACCACGAATGGCAAATAGAGGATCATGCAAGACCTCCGAAAAATCAATAAAATTGTCGTTGTTGTTGTCTGGTGGTACCGAATCCAGCAGTAATATTGTTCCAAATTCCATTAAAAGCAGAATGGTATACAGTCATTGACTCATGCCAAGCGTTCTTCTCAGTTCATTACATGAGGATTCACAGTTCCTCGTTGCTGTTGAATTTTTGGATAAAGTTCTCCTGTGGTGTAGAATCCCACAAGGGTATACTGAGAGTCCTTCAATTTTCTCCCAAATACTGAAAAAGGATTTAGAAAGTTTAAAATTGCAATGTAATTAAATTCTTGTTCAATATATATATGGTATCCGAGATAAATTACTTCTCTTTCACAATACTGCATTTAAGTCTGGGAGACTTTAGGCCCATTTTCAGCAAGGTAATTTAACAGAGCAATGGTATCTATTTTACAGTCCTCTTTTTGTCTTATATATATATATATTACTTGTTAATAGCACCTAAGACAAAAAGAGGACTGTAAAATAGATACCATTGCTCTGTTAAATTACCTTGCTGAAAATGGGCCTATAGTGTCCCAGACTAAAATGCAGTATTGTGAAAGAGAAGTAATTTATCTCAGATACTATATTGAAAATGGTGTGAGGGAAGTCTCTAAAGAACATGTTTCTGCAATTCTAAAAATGAGCCCTCCAGAGGGAGGTTCGGATGTTTCTTGGAATTGTTGGGTACTGCAATCAATCAAAACGAGCTTTATTCGATTTTAGACATTAAAATCATAAAAGCAGACAATTAAAACATATCATCTCACATCCAAAAATTACATTAAAACACATTAGCTAGGTACAAATTCATGGAAAATTCATTTAACAATAACTATTTTTTTGCATCCGGGAAATAACATTTATTATGCTGTGCTTAATATATATCATCTCATATCTATGTTTCTCTCATATATTTTACATCTGGCATTCAAATATTTAGAGATTTTCTGGCTCTATATACACTTTTTAAAAAACCCACCATAGATCCAATACAGTAACAATTTCCCAACATCTGCAAATACAAAAAAGCAGGGCGACATTGTCTCCATCCCCCTGTTTTAATAACGGTAATATCCATCTTCGCCTTTCATTTTTATAAAATTTGCAGAATAGAATTGCGTGAATAGTTGTTTGTGGTGAAATATTATCACAAGGACATCGACAAAGTTCCCTTGACCAGTTGTTAATATCTGGATGGCTAATGAAACGGTGGAAAGTCCCAAATCTAAAACGTGTTAACATATACCTGTCATATCCCCCAATATGCATGTCAAGTATGGCTGAATGTTATACGTTATGATAATTAGTTGATGTTCAACCACTGTAGGTTTATTCATTTCCAAGGTTAACCTATTTTCTTCCAGATGGGTCATACAAGTTTTTTTAAGTTCCTTCCGATTAATACAATTCATATTTTCAGGTAGGAAGAAATACTCTGGATGCCCGATATCCTGCATAAAATTTCTTACATACTTCAACCAGGGAATCTTGCTGGCGTTATCTAATTTCATTGCATCAGTTATTATTTCCCTATTTAAACCAGTGCTAACAGAGGTCCAAATTCTGTGCCAGAGCAGCACCGGTTGTACCTTAATTAGATCAGAAATATATGTTACTCCTAATTCACTATGGCAGTTGAAAACTGGAGCACTGGCCGGGACTGCCAATATAAATCTTAAAAAGGCATTTTCCACGAATTGGATTGATGTACAGTCATAAAAGCCCCAAATACCTGCCCCAAAAATTGCTATACTCGCGCACTTAGCTTGATAGATTTTTAAGAGGATTTCTGGTGGCCTTTTCCCCAATTTTTTAGTAAAATTAATTAAGGCCGCGGTGGACTTTATAAACAGGAGGCTCCTAGTCTTTATCGCTTGGGCCCAAGACCCAGTGCGGTTAAAAAGAACACCCAGGTAACAAAAGGAGTTAATAGATTTCACCCTACTTCCCCCAGCTTGAAAACTTCTGTTCTTATGTTTCCCTCTCCCACAGGTCATAATGAAGCTTTTCTTTGCATTCATTTTAAGTCCAAGGTTGTCCATAAAACTGGTATAAAAAATGAGAGCCCTCTGTAAGCCAATCTGGGTACGTGCCATGAGTACCGCATCGTCGGCATAGAGGAGGGAGACTATTGGGCGTTTATTTATGTATGGCGGATCCCCAGCGTTTGACACCAACTCCTGTTCCAAAGCATTTGTGTACAGGGTGAACAGCAGTGGTGCCAAAACGCAGCCTTGCCTCACTCCCCTCTCGACTTTAAACGGCACAGTACACTCTCCCTTGAGTCCATACCGAACTTTTGCTGTAGCGCCAGAGTATAGCTGTCTTAAAAACTGGATTAAAATGGGATCAACCTTTAAATCACTAAGAACGCCCCACAGCTTATTGTGAATTACACAATCAAATGCAGCTGTGAGGTCGACAAATGCCAAATAAAATTTCCCCGTTTTTGCCTGCGTGTACTTTCCAATTAAAATATTAAGGTTAAAAATCTGCTCGTTAATACCTAGACCTGGTCTTAAACCATACTGTACATCACTTAAAATACTTTTTTCTTCCGCCCATGTTTGCAACCGGTCTAAAACAATACTGCCCGCTACCTTCATAAGGGAGTCTAACAAAGATATCGGACGGTAGCAGGCAGGATTTTCCCGATCCCCCTTTTTAAAAATGGGGACAATAATTGATTCAGACCAAGTACCTATAAATCCCCTTGCGCAGCATGCTTGTAAAACCCGTCTTAAAATTGGGCCCCACATTTCCAAATTAAACTTAAAAAGGTCGATTGGTACCCCATCCGGGCCGGGGGCCTTGCCGCTCTTGCTTGCCTTTATAGCCAAGGTAACGTCCTGTAAAGTGATATGGAAATCGATGGGCGTAAAATTCTGATGTTTCCCCTCTGTGTTTTGCCCACAGACTGCTTCCCTCTCACTGGCCTTCTGTAGGGAATAGACACTTGAGAAGAAATCCACCCAAGTTCTTTCCTCTATTGCTACCTCAATTGACGGTGCATCAGGTCTATTGTTAAGGAATGGGGCGTTCACAGCTGACCAAAATTGTGAACTATCCCTGCTCGATGCTGCATCACTTAAATTCTTCCAAGCCTTCTCTTTTAATTCATTCATCCTATTTTTCCTAGCTATGGTGTACAACTTTCTACAGATCCTAATCTCCTCTTTATCTCTTACTGATCTATGTAGAGCATTCTTTAAATTGGTATAGCTTTTTGTACAATTATTATCAAACCATCCCTTACTGGTGTTACGGGTACCTTTACTTTCCACTTGCAACGTGCTTTTAACAATCTCAGTAATACAGGTAAAGGCTTTTAAAATATTGTCATGCGTCGGACTGTCACTTAAACATATTGAAATTGGCACATACGCATTTGTGATTATTTCTTTACTTAGCTCCGCAGGGTCCCGACCTGACCAGCGAATTGTATAACCATTTTGTCTTCCCAATTCTATATTTTGTACCCATGCTACTTTATTGCAATTTCTCCTTACTATATTTGTTGGGGTTGCTATTTTTACGCTTATCGCCAAGTGATCACTCATTACATTTCGATGAATATTGTACCCAATAACATAACTTGCATAGCGGTTTGGCATGATAATAAAATCTATTGTCGAATCAGCTCCTCTGCCAATAAATGTATGACCAAACTCCACCTTAGGGGTACATAGGCAATTTGTAAAACCAAAATCGTGCTTATACAGAATCTCATTAAACAACTCTCCTTTATCTGTATGAGAGAAATGAATCGGTGGGTCGTCTTCCTCCAATGTTAAACCACATTTTCCTATTTCAGCCAAAGGACACAAACCAACATTAAAATCCCCACCCCAAATAGGAATGATTTCAATCTCTTCATCTGATTTTAAGTTAGTAATATCCTCGCTGAGCTTCTTCAGTATAGCGCCCAGTTGCCCTTTTTCCACGTTGTTATAAAAATTAATCACAGCTAAAATACAGTTCACATCCAAGTGTATTAAAACAATTTGATAGTAGGTTTCAGAGCTAATCATATTAATCTTTTGAGCCCCGAGCAGATTTGAGACGTATACACAAACTCCACCCTTAGATCTTCCACTAGATGATTGGAGCTGGTGTATGAAATGTCTTAAATCCATTAATAGTTATTTCCTCAATGGCCCAGGTCTCTTGCATAGATAAAATGTCAAAATTATTAATAAAATCCAACCAAACTGTATCATTCACTTTGTTCTTTAGACCCGCAATATTCCAAAAGAGGACTCTACAGGCTTTTATTTCCTGGTCAACTGTTTCAAACACAGTTACAGGCTGATTTATAAATTCGCCCTCAGATTGCGGAACAGGATCCAAGTCTCCCATACTACCCATCAATATGCAAGATCTGCTCATATAATCTGTCTCGTTTAACTCCTCACATTTAGGATTACTTTCCTCCTCGTCCAATAACTTAGCCTCTGTTAGACTAGACCAAACTGGTACACATGGGGTTTCTGCACTATGATTGATTTCATTCCCTAATGAGTTCAACCTATTTATTAGTCAATCATTTTCATCTAAAGTTGTTAGTGGCCCAAATCTGTTTGATGTTACTAAATTAAAGAGTGGACCATCTATGGGCTGTCTACATGGGCCACAATTTTTTGGTTTTGTGAAACACGGAGGTTGATAAAAAAAAGCCCAAAGGGAGAACTTGTATATTTGTGTAGATAGGGCTAGGCTCTTGTATTCTTAATAGGATTTCCCTTACCAATGTGGGTGATCCTAGTGAGAGAACGATACAATCACCTTCAAAGAGTTTGTTGTTATTTCCCACCCAATCGATTTTTCTCACCATCTTAAATTCCCTAAAAAGGGCACTAGTCAAACCTGTTCTGTTTCCCAACCAATATATGGTTTTATTTCTTAGGGCAGGCCAAGTTTCCGTATCGGCTAAAGGCAAGGGCGGAACATTTGCCAAAATAATAGTATAAGGTGTAGCTGCCGGCAGCAAATTTAATGTTTGTGAGCTATGCATTACCGCTGGAGCATAGCTGTCTGTTGGGGTCATTCTTGTACTTTCCCCTCCCAGCCGTCTTTCAGCTATTTTGTGATCTGTCCTTCCCATCTCATTTAATGTATGCACCACTCCCTTTTGAGGAAAAATATTTTTCGTATTTACAGGTGTATTAGGGTTTAATACTTGTCTCTCACCCTGTTCTCTCACCCCATGCGATATCTTTACTGTCAGAGGGGTTGCTTTTTGGGCTACCTTCTCAGAGTATGTACTCGTACCCAATAATTTCTGGGGTTCTGCACCTCTTTCTTGAATGGCCTTATTCTGAGCTGTTAAAATTTTCTCTATGCCTACTTCTATTTTGTCCAATCTACCCGTAAGGATATTAATGGCATGTGTAACAGACTCAGTTAAATCTTTAATTGCCAAGGACAGACTTACAGATTCGCATGAGGTTGCATCGCATTTATTGTTTGCCTGTAGTGCGTTAATAGTACCTTTTTCCTTATGCAATTTATTTTTAGGGCCCTGAGATTTTCCCTGTAATTTTCTTAAATGAGTCCTAATTGGTCTAGGAGTAAGTTGTGCTGTGTGCAATCCTTTAGATGTAATATCCAATATCCTTAATTTTGGAGATTTACAGGATTTTTGGGGGGGAGGTAAATGTTCATTATCTAATTCCCCAAAAGAAATGTCCTCGGAAATTACCTGGATACAACCATTTTTTTGGTGCTCAAGGGGAGTGTCACCCGGGATAGCATGCTCAGTAGCCTCTACACCCTTTGGAATAGTATTTTTATCCTTTAGCTTTAGGGGTAGGGATGATGGATCCACCGTATCAATATTTAGTGTTTCTTCCACGGAGATTATCTGTCTTTCGATATCTCCAACTGCCCCAGTTAGATAGTTAAGCAAGGTCATATTAGCTTTCCTATGCTTACTTGATGTTTTCGGTGTATGACTCACTGTCTGCTTTCTTTTTCCCATGGTACTAGTCAACTAATTGGCTACTGCAACTAGAAGGTTAGAGCTCAATATCCTCAATATCCTCAATGAGCTCAACCCGTTCCCTAACTCTCCCACACAAAATATAAAGTGCAGAGTGCTTATTCTATAATAATATGAGGCCCCAAAAAGAAAAGTGCAGGTGTAGTTTGTTACCGCAAAATTTCAGTTGCCATCAGGTTAAAAATGAGATAAAATAACAATTTTAAATGACAGTACAAATATTTTTAAAATACTATTAAAAATACAGACAAAGTGCAATGTGCAAAGTATAAAATTCGAAAAACAGTTCAAGAACAAGAACTGTAAAATGCAAATTATTCAAAGTCACGGATAAATGTCAAATAAGTGACTATGGGCCTTGCCTCGTTTGGTTATGTATATATCCAAACCAAAGAGCGTCCATATTTAAGGAAAGGTTTTAATATTGCACAACCATCTGGGCCACGAAACATACACTTTCAAGAAATGTAAGTGGGGTGTAGATAAGTATGACACAGCCGAATACGAATAATAGAGCACTCAGGCTTGAAAAGTCACAGTACCTCTCAGTCAACTCCTGTTGGGGAACTGAATCCTAGACGTTAGGGGGATGGCCCTGCCCTGCCTCTTCCTGTCGATGACGGGCAAGGACGGGCCCGCCCTTGGCCCGGGCTTCGCCCGCGCGCGTCCCGCGCTGCGGGAGGTGCTCGGTGCTTTTATTGCGCCTCCGGGCGCAAGTGCAGCGTCAGGGGGCGTCGAGGCTGCTGGGGAATGTAATTTTCCTAGCCGTTCCCCTCACGGCGCATAGGAGAGAATATCAGCCGTTCCCCTCATGGCGTCTATTGATGTGGCAAGGAGCCGTTCCCTTCACGGCATTCAAGCGACCCGCACTGCGGGAGGTGCTCGGTGCTTTTATTGCGCCTCCGGGCGCAAGTGCAGCGTCAGGGGGCGTCGAGGCTGCTGGGGAATGTAGTTTTCCTAGCCGTTCCCCTCACGGCGCATAGGAGAGAATATCAGCCGTTCCCCTCACGGCGTCTATTGATGTGGCAAGGAGCCGTTCCCTTCACGGCATTCAAGCGACCCGCACTGCGGGAGGTGCTCAGTGCTTTTATTGCGCCTCCGGGCGCAAGTGCAGCGTCAAGGGGCGTCGAGGCTGCTGGGGAATGTAGTTTTCCTAGCCGTTCCCCTCACGGCGCATAGGAGAGATTATCAGCCGTTCCCCTCACGGCGTCTATTGATGTGGCAAGGAGCCGTTCCCTTCACGGCATTCAAGGGTACTGTTGTCAGTGGATTCCAAACTTTTCCCTGATTGCAAAACTTTTAGTATAGTTGAAATGTAATGATGTACAGGAACCAGTCCCATTTGATAATGAGTGTCCTGATGAATTTAAGAAATTGAAAGAGAGTTTGTGTCACACGCCTGCACTCGGGATGCCTGATTACAATGTGATCTTTTTCCTATGTTGCGATGAGAAAGATCAATGTGCGCTTTCAGTCCTCAGAAACCTGGAGGTTTAATATGCCTAGAGGCATATCTTTCAGATGTATTAGATACAGTAGCTGTGAGTCTTCCAGGTTGTTTGAAATTAGTTGCAGCAGTCTTTTGAGATAGTTTAGCAAAGTATAGAAATTGTGATGGGCAATAGATTTATTGTCTATGTCCCTCATTCAGTTGAGATTTTTTTTTTACAAGAAAACAGGACATAATGAATAGCAGATTGACACGTTATTAGCAAACTATTCTTGCATCAGAGAACATATTGATTCAAAGATGTAATGTTTTTACAAAATTCAGCAACACTGTTTCAATTTCAGACAAGGTTTGTAAGGACAGGGAAGATGATATTAACTGTGAATTGGAACACAACTCCATAGAGGTGAGCAAATTATGTACAAAACCAAGACCAGACATAAAGGGCGTTCCATTGGAACTAGCAGATCTGACAATATGTATTGATGGTTCTTGTTTAAGAGACCAGTGTGGAGGATTGAGAGCTGCTTCTGCAGTATGCTCTATTACAGAGACATTGTAGCATTATCCTTACCAAATGTGACATCAGCAGAAGTAGCAGCATTGTTTGCCTTAACGAGACCTAGCTTCTAGTCAGGATATTTGAATGTGACAATCTATACAGACAGCCAGTATGGTTTTAGTGTTGTTCATGATTATGGACATCGTCAGGAGCTTCAATCAAAAACAGCATGTATATTTTGGATTTGTTGGATGCAATTCAGAAACCAAATGAAGCGGCTGTGGTTAAATGCATAGCTCATAACGATGGCAAGGATATGATCACCTTGGGTAATAAATATGCTAATCAAGTGGTCAGATATTGCACCATGCCACAAGAGTCGATTATTCAAGGAAATGGTGATTTAAAAAATTATACTGTACAGAGTTCAAATAATGTAAATTGTTTCTTTATGGAGTCAATGCCAACATCTTTGAATGAGCTAAGGGACTTGCAAGAGGATGCTCCTGAAAATGAGAAAAGAAAATGGGGAAAGTTAAGATAAAGGTTAAGATAAACAGGAACAGAAATATGTCCTGCAGGGCTCAATGTTATTACCCATGTGTAAATATTTGCATAATCAGACACATGCAGGAAGAGATAGTCTGGTTAGGATTTTTGGGAACTATTGGGAGAACACAGGATTTCAACATGTTGCTAAAGATGTGTGTAGTCGTTGTCTAACATTTCACTTAAATAATTAGGGCAAGAAAACTGTTACAGTAACGAATCGCATTGGCAAATCAGAAGGCCCATTTACGAGATTGCAGGCAGACTTTATTGAGATGCCACACTGAAATAGCTTGAAATATGTCTTGGTAATAGTCTGCCTGTTCTCTAAATGGGTAGACGCATTTACCACGAGAAGAGGAGATAGCCTTACAGTTGCCAAGTTGTTGTTGAGGAACTCGATTCCAAGATTTGGACTCCCAACTTCTTTTGAGACGATGGTGGCTCACACTTCAAAGATGAAGTGTTGAAAATAATCTGAACAGCTTTTGAGATCAAGCAGAGATTTCATTGTAGTTATCAGCCACAATCCTCAGGTTTAGTGGAACATACCAATGGTACTCTGAAGAATAAACTGGCGAAGGTCTGTGCCTCAACTGCTTTGATGTGGCCTGATCTTCATCGTCTTGTTTTGATGAATATCAGAAATACTCCAGACAGGAAGACAGGCATGACTCCCCATGAGATCTTGATGGGCAGGGCAATGAGACTTGTATTTGTACCTTCAGCATCACTAGTTTCAATAACTGATGACATCATTTTGGATTATTGCAAAGGTCTGGCTAATTTGGTGAAATCTGTTTCTCATCAGGTGATTGCGTCAACTGAAGATTACAAAAATACAAGCTGCCACAGTCTAAATGCGGGGATTGGGTGGTTATCCGAAAGCACGTTCATGTTGGGTGTCTTGACTAAAGGTGGGAAGACCTTTTCAGATCATACTGACAACTAATACACTGTCAAGTGTGCAGGCATGCCTCAATGTATCCACGCTGCTTACACAAAGAGAGTAAGTGTAGCTGGAGCAGTGGATGAGGCGGATGAACAAGGTACACAATCTGCTCAAAGCCAATTCAAAGTTTGCAGCATGAATCCAGAAGGGGTTGAAGATTTCTCTAAAACTGGTGAAGACAAAGTGAAAAGACATGAGCAAAAATGTCAGGTGAACAAAAATTCAGTAAAAGAATCTGATATTTTTTTAGTCCAGTTACAGAGTGATCAGAGTTAACAACTACTGCCATGCAGAAGAGTAAAGCATGAGCGTCAGCAAGTACCAGTAGTCTCTGATCAAAGTTGTGACAAGCTGCAATTGAAAATAATAGTGAAATAGACCCCTTTCCGAAAAAAAGGACTCGCTGTGGACAAAGCAGGCAAAGACAAATTCTGATCAAAGAGCAAGTTTGAGATCAAGCCAGAGTTCAGGATTGGGCTTAAGCCAAAGTCAAAAAGAAGATGACAACTAAAAAGCTACAGTAGGAAAAGAGAGAGGTGAAACTATTCCAAGAAAGAGAACCTGTAAACGAAAGCATTTTGAGCCAGAAAGAGACTTAAGAGATTTTGAGAGGCGGTTGAATTCAGAAACTAGTGAGAGTGAGTCAGCAGTTGCTAAAAGATCAACTGAAAGAAGAGTTCTGACCTAAAAATACTCCTAGCCTGAATGGGTGTATTTAGCCATAGTATCAAAAAAGAAGAATCAGATGAAATTGAGGATTATTATTCTCAAATGAGCAATAGTTAATATAATTTTTGAGAGTGCTTCAGACACCGAGACAGAAACTGGGTCTTTGATTATACAGTACTAATGAAGATGATACATGAAAGAAATTGAACAGATTTTTCCCTAAGAAACTGATATAGAGACTTTATGACAGATTTGTTTTTTAATATTTAAGATATAAATTTTAACAAAGACTGAAAAGCTGATCAAATATCTTTCCCTGTTTCCTGGGTTATTATTAATTTAAAGAAAGAAGAAGAAAAGATGAAATTATTTTATTGTTATAAAGAACATTTTGGTTCCATTTTCATTTTGCCATCAAAGGATTTTTGGTCTCAAACGGGAAGATGGGAAACAGCAGATGTAAAACTGTAGGGATGGTGCAGCTAATCATAACCTTTCTAGCATTAGTTGGTCTGTTGTTGTGCTTACTGATTCCTGTGGGAAATATTTCAAGTTATATGAATAGTAATGTTGAAGCTGAAACTAATCTTGAAGAGTTTAAACAAATGAATCCAGTACATGAAGAACATTTAGCTAGTGATTTTAAAGATAATGGGGCATATTATCAAGCCCTTTATCGCCGCGTTAGCGGCACTTTTCTGCCGCTAATGCGGCGATATTTTTATCACACTATTAACAAGCTGCAGCTAACGGACCTTAGCGTGAGTTTATTAGCGATAGCGGCCGTTCTTTTACCTCTAAGCATGTCAGCGATATATATCGCTAATGACATGCAAAGTAGGCGTTTCTGACTAAAACTCCATTGAAACAGTCGCAAACACAACTTCCCCCTATTATCAATGCCCGCGAAGCGATAGGAAAATTCGCGCTAACCGCGCTTATCGCTGGAACTTAACGCCTGAAAAAAACTTGCCTTAACCATCTTGTCAATGGGGGGTGGATTGTTGGGTTAAGTATACACTTGCCTATTAGCAAGCTTTTCATTAGCGCTGTTGATTTAGCGCTGGAATACTCACGCTATTGCTGGTTTTACACGCTATCGCTGGATTTCCTATCGCCTTTGCGATACGCGTTGATAATACCGCGCTATCACGGCGAGGAAATCCAGCGATAGCCGGCGATAAAAAAAACAGCGCTAAGCACGCTTTGCGATAAATATCGCAGATCCTTGATAATATGCCCCAATGTGTGTACTAAAATGATTAGGGAATACATTAATGTAATAAAGGTTACCAAGTGTTATATGTGCACTTATCTTCCTACATCAGCAGGAGAAGGCTCAACATATGTACATTTAGATGTGTCGCATTCACTGCTGTGTAACATGTTTATAGCTATTTTCAATCATGAGGAATTTCTTTCTCCTTACCTTTCAAGCAAGCAAGCAATGAATCTTTATTCAGCACAAAGGCCATAAAAGAGCAGATTAAGAACACAATACATAAACATGTATAAAACGATTATTGGGGTTCAGCTCCCACAGTTCCATTACTCGTGCACATTCATTCTCACACCAAGGTAGCAATTACTTCAAGAAGGCAATCTGAGCTAGAAGAATCACAAGCATTTTGCATTCCCTTTATAATAAATATGTAATATTCATTATCATAATTAAAAGAGAGCGGGACAATTTCAACCATTGTGCAGGGGTCAGAATTATTAGCAGTGGGGCGTTTATCACACCTGTTAATTAAGTAAATTATTTACTACACTTCTGCTATTTTCCCTAGGTGCATATAGGCTGGTTAGACCCACCTATACTTACCAGGTGAAAATGCCTTAAAAATACAGCGACTGTGGATTTTGGTGCAGAAAACACCATGTTAGTTAAATTCCTCACCTTAGCTATCAGATTTTAAAAGGTGTGCTAATTATCACATCTGGGCCAGACATTTGTAATCAAGGCCTAAATGTTTATGCAAACTATTTTATTTTGGGACTGTAGTGTGGCAGTGTTAGTTTAAAAAAAATACAGTCTAGTGTTTTTTTGTCAAACAAATGTGTTATTTGTTGGGGGAAAACATTTTCATTATGATGAGTTTTCTGTTTTAAGAAGCTTATTCATTTTTTAAACGAATAGTGCCCTTTTAGAAACCATAATTATGTATGTTAAAATATAAATAACAAGTAGATAATGCCACTGAATGCATGCATAATGTGTCTTTTATTGCATAATGAGCCACATAATTTCTCTTTATTTGCTGTTAATTTGCCCTTCCATCTCACATAATTTACCTTTCTATGGCATATAATTTAATAAATGTTGCCTTATTTTGTGACCTCCTTTAGGATATGATTCCAGTGGCCCTTCCAAAAGGCATTTTATGCAATTTTCTTTCAACAACCAGATGCTGAATTACAGATCGGCTAACTGTCGAGGTTTACTCCCTGTAGTTCACCCTTCATTGAGTATGCCTGGTGCAAACGGGGACAGTATGCCCTATTATAGAGGGAAAATGCACCGTCCAATGCAGCCACAAACCCGTCTCTGTACTGGGAGAAAGGAGCATTGAAAGGCAAACTGGTGGTTTGAAACCATTGATGCCTATTTCAATGGAGGGACCTGTAGATCTTTGAGGATGTGGCTGGGAATTTCCCCACAGATGGATGTAGTGAGTGACTGCATCTGCCTTTGTGGAGGTAACTGATGGGACCTTGGAGCTCTCATGATCAACTTCCCAGCGGCAGCCTCAGGGGTGCACTGGCTGTCCACCACCTCTTGTATGGTATGCAATCAGTGCTCCTCCTGAAGACTTCTTTGCCTCTGCACCCCATCTATAATACAGCATGGTTGCAAGTTTAAAAGTGTATCCTCATTAGCTTTTTGATAGGTCCATTTCCAAATGAAGAAACACCCCTTTGGTTCCTGCCGGCTCAGATTTTGCACCAGAATGATCCATATTTCAGAATGGGGCGTGCGCGTGTCTGCAGCTACTTCTGTAATATCAAAGTGCCCCAAGTGTGCAACAAAAGTGGGTAAAAACTTGGCTTGCACCCCCAGGGGCACTTTGTGTAATACAGCCCCAGATATCTACAGTGCAGTAAGTTAGGCATAGGTTACATTCTTGAAGCAACAAGGGCACTCAGGGTTCCTGGTACAGAAGCCCGAGTTTTTTGATACTCACATAATGGATTGAGAAGTTAAAACGTTATTATAGTGAGCTCCTGAGAATGAAAAGACAATCAGATGAGAAATATATAGCAGCTATGGAATTTGAGGATTGCTATAAAAAGGATCCTTGCCAATAGAGATTTATTAGTCATTGTACAGTTGAAAGGAATGCCAGAGGAGGCAATAGGAAAATCATCATTCAAAAACTAGAGAAACCTCTCGGTTTGAACCTAGAAGAAGGTCTTTAT
This sequence comes from Calotriton arnoldi, assembly GCA_963921515.1. Taxonomy (NCBI): domain Eukaryota; kingdom Metazoa; phylum Chordata; class Amphibia; order Caudata; family Salamandridae; genus Calotriton; species Calotriton arnoldi. The sequence goes on from CAWUFW010002311.1 coordinate 615,959, forward strand.
ATATTTCTGGCTGAGATTCTGGGTCTTGGATTTCAAATAGATTAATTTAAATACAATATGACTCTCATCATAATAGTGACATTTATCATTTTAATTGTGAAAAAGCAGAAGGTGGGTCATCATTCGCAACAGTGTCAAACTTGAGAGAAATAGCATTAGATTCATTGTTGGTGGCAGTAACATAACTGATATGTGGGTATGTAACCTGTATTTTTTTTATTTATTTGAATCTTTTCATAACAGATGTAACTTTTTATTTCATTTTGCCATGAAATATGAGATTGTTAAGACACAGGAACCAAATATGATTAGTTATTGTCCTTAAATATTTTCATGATCTGTGGCCCGTGCTTCCTTGAAATTGTTTGGTGTTTGAGTCATCAACTGCAGAGGAGGTCAGGGTTGCATGCGGAGAGTGGGTGCTACTTGGTGTGAGGCTTCACAGTTGAGACACTTGCACTACATGAAATTAACAAGAGGGGGCAAAACAGACTACATGCCCCCCGGGTGCTGAGGGACTTTCTGCAATGTCGGCATCTTTTATTCCTCGTGTTTCATAGCGCTCCTTGCTAGGTAATCAAGATATGTAATTGTTACGGCTGGACCCTTCTTGCCAGAGTTTGGAACTCATTGAACTTTCATCTGGAGTTATCAAAGACTTGGGATTCAGAGAAGTATTCTGGGGTAATACTTGAGATCTAGGATTTAGACTTGGATTTGCACGGTAGCGCTGGAGATCCTTTCCAGGGATTATGAATTACATTGCACTGTATTTCACAACAGAAGCAAGAGGAATCCTCAACTTGTACAGACTGTTTATATTACCTTTGAGTCACAAGTATCATTAAGCTCATGAACTTGTTACATTGAGAATCACTGAGATCATACGCTTCATTTATAAATCAATTAGGGTACTTATTTCTATAGAAACGCATATTACATTTCAGGTTATTTCTTGTATAAAGGCTTCATTTATCTTTCAGCTCTAGAAAGTCACAGAGTTTCAGCTAACAGAGGAGAGTGGGTTATACAGAGATTGTCATAACATGTATTGTTTGTTATAAAGGGTTTGTAAAATGAACTGAAAATGATGGAATACTGTAAGAAGTTGGGGTATTGGTTAAGTAGGGTAGATACCCACCTCAAGTAATAACTATAGTCCTTGTTAGGGTGAAACACCGAAGTCACTAACTTAACCTGAGCTCAACCCCCTGGTAGCTATGACACAGAGCAGACTGGCTTAACTTGGAGGCACTGTGTAAAGTGTTTCGGCAGTACTAAAACATTAATAAAACTGAAATGCAAAACAATTTTAAAAAGCCCACAAGGAATTAGAAAAATAGAGTAAATTGTACACCATGATGACAAAAATCCAATAAGGGGAACCAGAGATATTATTTTAAAAAATTGTACGTAGAAATAATGCCAACAAGAACAAAGTGTGAATGATGGCCCATGGTCACAGTAGAACAGGGCCCCAGGCACAATTGGCACTGATTTTGATGGATACACTAACCATGCTGATTTTAGTCCTTCACGTCCCAATCCACCACAGAAGTATACTTCTAAAGCCCCCAAGACATCAGGGGAGGCACTTAGAGACCCACAGGGTGGCAGGCAAAGGTCCATAGGAGTGTCTAGTCCATGCCCAGTTGCCACTGGTCAGCTGTGCAGTTGCAGGGAAAGGCCTCTTGTAGGTTGCTGTGTCCCTGTAGCTTTAACAGGAGGTCAGACTTACAACCCTTGGAGTCTGCTTCTTTGTCCTGAGTACAAAAGAGAGAGCGATAGCAGACCCAGTCCTTTAGAGCCCTTCTCACATCTCAGACAACAGGTTCACTCTTCTCCTGATCTTCCACAGGTCCAGAGTGTTCTGATGTGGGTTCCTGAAGATGCCACATTTATGCCTGGCATCAAGGCACAGGTTTGTGGGTCAGAATGATCCCTGGGTGGGTATGCCCTAACCAATACGGGAAAGAGTCCAGGAGCTAACCTTACCCACTTTGGGTATTTCCAAGATGGCCAACTTCTCCGGCCACACTCAACTTGGGCCTTGCTGGCTGAGACTGTGTGAGTGGAGTGTACTATGTTAATCCCACATCTAACAATAAAATCAAGTTTTTGGTAGTCTTTGTACCACCAACAAACTCAGACATGAGTCTGATAGAACCAAAGCTAAGTTCATCAGCAACCAGACAGTGGATAAACAAGAATTGTTTTGGCATCTTGTTTCTCTCCTTTAAAGTGTGCTCAAAATGGTAAATACAAACACAGCAGTCATGTAAAAAAGAGGCCAACTGTGATTGGGGCTGGGCTGGCTAGGGGACAAAAGCAGTGTGCAGCCCTGGGTGTTACCTACATCTGCTTGTAACAGGGTAGGCATCTTTGAAGGTAATCAAGTCCTCGGGCTCAGCCCACAGATATTCCTGTCTGGGGTACAACAACACATCCCCACACTCAAGGCTTTTTGCCCTTATCCTGGGAGCAAGTTCACACCTCATTAACACCTATTGAAATGCTAATTACTGGCTGATAGTAGTGAGGGAATAAAATGCAGATTTAGCTTCCAGGGACTTCAGGTGAGGCAAATTGACTTTCTAAAAGTTCCCTTACCAAAATATTTATCACAAATCTGATTTCACCAGTGAACTAGGGGGGATATTACCAAGGAATTCGCAATAATGATTGCAAAGCGCGCTTAGCGCTGTTTTTTTTATCGCCAGCTATCGCTGGATTTCATCGCGGAGATAATGCGTTATTATCAACGCTTATCTCCAAGGCGATAAAAGATCCAGCCATAGCGGCGAAACCCAGCAATAGCGCGAGAAATCCAGCGATAAATTCAACGCGCTAATGAAAAGCTTGCTAATAGGCAGGTGAGGACTTAACCTTACAATCCACCTCCCATTGACTAGAACGGTTAAGTCAGGTTTATAGCAGGTGTTAGATTCCAGCGATAATCGCGGTTAGCGTGAGTTTTTTTATCGTTTCGCGGGCATTGGTAATAGGGGGAAGTTGTGTTTGCGACTTTTTTCAGTCGCTTTTAGTTGGGAACGCCTACTTTGCATGTCATTAGCGATATATATCAGTGACATGCAAAGCGGCACCAAAACGGTCGCTTTCGCCATAAAGCTGTCGCTAACAGCTGTTAGTGACAGCTTGCTAATAGGGCGATAGAAATATCGCCGCTTTAGCGGCAAAAAGTGCCGCTAAAGCGGCGATAAGGCCCTTGCTAATATGCCCCTAGGTGTGTAATAAATATTACACATAGTCATAAAATGAAAATTGTAGTTGTTTCCTAGGCGGAGATAACATTTATTAAACTTAATATTGTATTGCAATGCTTTCCTAAGTAACAGCCAAACCTCTTACAGAAAAAAACAGATTTGAGGTGTTAGTCACTATTAAGACATCTTTAGCATTTAAATTTTACATGTCCTACTTTAAATACCATGCATCCTGCCTTATTGGCAATGAGGCCTCCTTAGGGGTGAGTTATTGCAGTGCATATTGTGCCCAGTTCCAAGAACAGGAAGAGTGAAGATATTCAGGGGCATATTTACAAGGAAGTGCCAGAGCATGGCGTTTCGTTCCCAAATCACAGTATGTGGAACTTCATCAGGGCGTAAGGAACAGTATGGTTTTGCGCCGTGAGGATGAGTAATAAAACCAAAGAAATTCTAAGACAGAGGGTGGACTCCAAGGTTAAGACTTGCCACCTTGATACGTGGACGAAGCCTTCCTTCCGTGACGCCATTATTATGAAAGAATTATGGAATAAAGAAAGAATTTGAAGAAAACCTATGAGGACTAAAATTGCTTTCTTCGGTGCACCTCCGTGTGTTCAAACTTGTTTTGTAATCTGTAACCAGTGACACCAAAGGGTGACAGGTGTTGGAATGTGCACGATTGCCAAAAAATATAGTGGCAGTGTTACAGTGAAGTGCTATCCTTTAAGTCTGTCACCCTGTTTGTTCTTGTGTTTAAACCAGAGCATGGCGTCAACCTCCTTGGCTTAACGCCGCACTCCGCAACTTCTGAAATGCAAGGCTGCACCGTATTTACAGAATACGGTGCAGCCTTGCGCTTACCCCTGCACTGGCCCTAATTTAGCTGCCTAGCGCCAACCCAGGCACCCTTGCACCATAGTGCAAGGGTGCCAGCGTTGAGGGGAATTATTCTTTATGTGAAGGAAGGTGTCCCTTCCTGCACATAAACAATCAGAATGTTTTTTTTAATTTTCTATGTGTGCTGTTTAATGCAGCACACATAGAAGTTGCAAAACGTCATTTTTTTAATGATTGTTTATGTGAAGGAAGGGACTCCTTCATGCACATAAACATTCAAGGGTGTTTTGCTGTTTCTATGTGTGCTGCACAACGCAGCACACATGGAAACAGCTAAATCAAGGAGAAATTAAACATTTCTCTTCGTGGCACCAGGGTTAGACCAGGTTTTCCCTTGTCTTAATTTTGGCGCTGCCCCATATTTATGCCATCCTTGAAATATGGGCCAGCGTCAAAATCTATGGGTGTTGCGATGGAACGCCCACCACAACACCCATTGCCCGCCCCTTTCACGCTAAGTATAGTGAGCTGTGGTAGCTCATGGTGGGATCTTGGACTTGGTTTGCCTCATCACTAGATTTGGGACACTGTGTGAACCTTGATGTGTGGCACATCATCACACTGGGCAGCAGTGCAAGACACAAGATGCACTCACAATTGTCATGGTATGGGACTGACTACACTAGTTGAGCACACCATCTATTATCCCCATACCAACATCATTTGAACTGTGGAAACATCCTCCCCTTGACCCACTTCACTTCATCGCAGCATAACAACAAGCTACTTGTTCTTTGAGACCAGCTTTTTACAGCATTTTCAAAATTAACCATTTTTCATCAAACAATGTGCAGGAATGCAACGTTAAAAGCCACCCACAGTAGGAACATTTATTTTCCTAGAGTATATTTTCTTTTAGAATCTGTGTTCCTGTTTTCTGCAGCTCATGCAAAGCCCTGAGCTCCAGCCTTCCCCAGAAAGCAGAGTGTGATTTCCCACACATCACTTCATAGTCTGAGCACATGGCCGTTTTACACAACAAAGAAGAAGGCAGGGCCACAGTTAGGTAATAAAGTGGCCATAGCTTATTTCATGAGCTGAAAACATGTACTTGAAATAAATCAGAAAATCACTGCCACTTTTATGGGGGAAACGACCTTTACAACGCAGTCGTTACAACGCGATGCTTTTACATCACAGTCATTACAACGCAAGTCATTACAACGACTTGCGCTGGATGGCGCTCTAGACTAAGGAATAGTAAGATTTACTATTCCAACACCTTCCGTACTGTACGTAGACTGGAGTTGGAATAGTAAATCATACTATTCCTAAGTCCAGCGCCCTCCAGCGCAAGTCGTTGTAACGACTTGCGTTGTAATAACTGCGATGTAAAAGCATCGCGTGTAACGACCGCTGTAAGGTCGTTTCCCCATAAAAGTGGCAGTGATTTTCTGATTTATTTCAAGTACATGTTTTCAGCTCATGAAATAAGCTATGGCCACTTTATTACCTAACTGTGGCCCTGCCTTCTTCTTTGTTGTGTAAAACGGCCATGTGCTCAGACTATGAAGTGATGTGACGTACCGCGTTGTAATGGAACGCGTTGTAACGTCACATATTCCCTTTATGGTTCTTTTTTAAAACATCTTTATTGAGATTTTGTGGTGTACGGTACAGTGGGCATGGCATTCCATGCAGATGTTACAAAAATCATCGTTGCCAATCTGGTGCAATATGATCTCTTAGTTACAGACGTACTTGCATAATGACTTGGCAGTATAGGTTCAAATAACATAATAACAGATAAAACTTAGAGCCTGATAAGAGAAACAGAAAAAGTATCCGAGTATCTTGTAGCTGGCGATAAGAACGCACAGTCTGCCCCCATAGCGCTTCGCAGCCTGGGAGATCGTATATCCATGCCGGTGCAAAGTGTATAGTTTTGCCCTGAGTCTCAGCAATATAGTGGGGGAGTAGGTGGGGAGGAGAGGAAGAGGGACCTACACTGAAGAATAACGCCAAATGGGTTAATATACAGTTTGTATGGTAAATCCAAGGCAGTGGCACTGTCTGGGGGTTCCCTAGAGGCCTGAGAGCAGGACGTCCCACACTTGTGCTATGGGACATTTCCGTAATCCGCACACTTCCTCACATCAGCGCGCAGCAGCTTCCAGTGCATCACAATCCGCCTACACGCCAGCAGCAGCGCTAGGGCTATGAAGCGAGTGGAGGCCCCCAGGGCCGAACTGGCCGTAGCGGGCACCGGGCATTTCCTGGTGGGCCGCCAGGGTGGGGGCCGGTTTTGGGCCCCTGGGGGGCCGTTTTTGTTACAGGGCCGTTTTTGCAGCATAGCTGCAATATCGGGCCCTGTGACAAAAATTGGCCGAAACCGGCCCTGGCAAACAGCTCGGCCGCACCCCCAATCCCCCACCGGTGGGCCAGCCGAGCCCTTTGCCAGGGCCGGTTTTGGTTCCCAGTCCGGCCCTGGTGGCCCCTCTGGACCTATGGCGTTTGTAAAGTCCCAGTAAGCTGTCGACCACACAGTTGAGGTCTGTGCATCCCGTGATTTTAGTGAGCGTGTCTGTGATCTCTGTGACTCTGTCCATAATGTGCCGGCTACCGGGCAGACCCAGAACATGCGCATTATGTCTGCTCCGATAGTGCGACAGTGCGGGAATTCAGAGGATGCCCATGAAGTCTAGCAGGGGTATGATATGCCCTATGTAAGATGTTATGTTGTAAGTATTGGAAGCGGTCGTTGTAGGATACCTTCCAAGGGTGCAACATTGTTCTGTCCCATTCCTTCTGGGCCAATTCATGAGCTATGCCATCCTCCCAAGCTCATCTGAGCGATGCTAGTGGATCCTGGATGGTATGTGGGAGGGCTTTGGTAAGCCAAGTGACCAGCTGGGGGCCGGTGCCCATTAAGTGTAGCATGTGCGTCTGGTTCTGTGTCTACTATACCCCATGGCCTCTCAAATTCTCCCGCCTGCTGTCTATATGCAAGTAATAGTCCCGCCAGAATTTCTGTACGATCTATCAGCTGGTCAAAGAGGATGAGGACACAGTCTTGGAATAGGTCCCCTAGAGCTCCCACTCCTGACAATTCCCAAAGTTTCATCCCTTCCAGTCCGATTTGTTTTCAAAGTGCTCTTATTGATCGTAGGGGATCCCGTGGCATTTCTGGCATGATCCTCAGTGCTCTTCTCTGGCGCTCATAGGCCACTCGCAGGAGGCCATTCGAGGGGGGGAGAGTGTGGCATTCAGGAAAAATAGGTCTTGCACTATTTGAATTGCTCTCCTCTCGTGTACAGTCCAATTTCAGCTACATATCTTCCTGACAGTCAACAGGCAGGCCACAGCAGTTGTGCTGCTAGGTAGCAATGTTCAAAGTTCAGGGCACCTAGCCCCCCTCTCTCTATTGGGAGCTGCAGTTTGGCTAAAGCCATTCTGCACCTGTTCTTGCTCCATAACAGTACCCCTAGCATTGTGTTCAGTGATGTAAATGTGCTGCGGGAATGTGTACTGGTTAGCTGGTAAAGTAATACAGGAGATGCAGGAGCATCACCATTTTGGAGAGGGATTTTGGGACCTGCACCCCAAGAAGGTGATATGGGGTCGGGGGGAGACGATCGCTTTTGTGAGGTTACCATATATGAGGTTTTGGGTCGAATGGTAGACATTAATGCCCAAATATCAAAAGGCATGGGGCTTCCAGTGAATGGCATGGGGGCCTGCCACAAAACATTGCGGTGGGCACTCCAGGTGAAGTGGAAACAGACAGATCTTGGGCCAGTTGATTACCAGCCCCAAGGCAAGCTTAAAGGCTTCCAAGATTTGTGTTATCTCAGTGATACCTTCTCTGGTACCTTTAACATAAATTAGGATGTCATCAGCGTAGAGGGAGACAGCGTGGTTGTGTCTCCAACAGGAATGTCCCACATCTGTCCCTCCTGTCTGAGTCTCTGGGCAAGCGGCTCCATTGCCAGGCCAAAGAGTAGAGAAGAAAGGAGGCATCTTTGACTCATGCCCCTGCTGACTGGGAAGGGGGCCGATATCCATTGTCCAATTTTCACCCTAGCTGTGGGCTCTGCATGCAGGGCATTTATCATGTTCTTCAGCCTGCCTCTTATGCACATCATGCCTAATGTCACAAACATGTACTCCCAGTCTAGGGTATCAAAGGCTTTTTCAAGGTCTAAGACCACACATACCACAAAGGACCCTTATCACGGGGCTTCTTTCAACAATCTGTGTAGCCTTCAGATAACATGGGTTGTGGATCTAGTTGGTATGAACCAGCTTTGAACCAGGTGGGCGAGGGTCGGCATATGTTCTAAGAGCTGCGTTGCTATGGCCTTACTGAGGATCTTGTAGTCACTGCCCAGCATGGGCAACAGTCTGTAGGGAGTGACTACAAGGAGATCGCACTCTGACGTTGGGAGTGAAACCAGTACTGTCTCCAGAAGGGTCGGAGGCAATTGTCAAGTAGTGAGGGCCGTTGTAATTAGTTCTAGCAATATAGGGGTCAATGCTGCCTCATAAGCCTTATAAAACTCAATGGGCAGACCATCAAGTCCAGGAGTTTTACACACGCAGGAGTCACAAATGATTTTACAATGTTCTTGTTCTGTAAGGGGGCCATTCAGATCTTCTCTGAGCTCCAGCACCAATGCTGGCAGTGTGAGCAAGTATAACAACTCCCAAATCTAGGCCTGTCAATCCCCTGGGGGTGGTTTATAGGGTAAACAGACATAATATCGAGTTGTAAATGTCGACTTGCACTAATATCGAGTGCAAAATATCGTAATACAAAAATATCGACTGTTAGAATATCGGTGTCAAGAATATCGAGTTTAAGGTAAGTAATATCGTTTTTAAAAATATCGAAGTCATTAATATCGTTTGCAAAAATATCGTTGTTTTAGTTAGTGTTATGTATTTTAGTGTGTATTTTAAATGCATGTGTTCTATTTTTTTGTGTAAGTATTGCATTTGTTTTTTAATATATGTGTTAAATTTTTAGAAGTAATTATTTTTTTTAAAGTAAATTTGGCGTTTTAGTTCCGTAGCGGGTTGTGGGTTTGTAGGGGAAAAGGGTGGGAAGTAATTTAATTATAATACATTTATTAATAATTTTTAGAAGTTATTAATTTTTTTTAAATTACATTTTGCGTTTCAGTTCCGTAGCGGGTTGTGGGTTTATAGGGGAATAGGGTGGGAAGTAATTTAATTATAATTAATTAATTACTATTTTTTATTTATTAATATTTATGTATTTAATATTTTATATTGTTAATTGTGGAAATTAATTTATCATTAATTAGTTATTAATTGGTTGTTAATTATTAATTGTTAATTATGTTAATTGTGTAATTTTTTTAGGAGCGGGTTGTGGGTTTATAGGGGAGTAGGGTGGGAAGTAATTATAATTCATTCATTAATATTTTTTATTAATTTATATTTATGCATTTAATATTTTATATTGTTAATTGTGGAAATTGATTTATTATTAATTATTTATTAATTGGTTGTTAATAATTATTAATTAATTTTTAATTATGTTAATTCTGTCATTCTTTTAGGAGCGGGTTGTGGGTTTAAAGGAGAGTAGGGTGGGAAGTAATTTAATTATAATTAATTAATTAATATTTTTATATACTATTTATTTAATGTTGTTTTATAGTGTTAATTGTGTGAATTAATTTATTAATAATTGTTTTTAATTTGCTTGTTAATTGTTATTAATTGAGTAATTAATTGTTAATTAATTATGTTAATTGTGTCATGCTTTACGACATTGGTGGTGTCATTTATAGGGGAATATGGTGGGAGGTAAATTATTTTTAATTAATTAATTGTTTGTTAATTAATGCTAATTAATTTGCTGCCGTGGGAATAGTAAATTATTCCCCTCTGCTATCCAACACTTTCCCTACTATTGCACTTGCTGGAGTGCGAATAGTAAATTATTCCCCTCCGCTATCCAACACTTTCCCTACTGTTGTACTTGCTGGAGTGGGAATAGTAATTTTTACCCCTCCGCTATCCAACACTTTCCCTACTGTTGCACTCCCTGGAGTGGGAATAGTAATTTTATCCCCTCCGCTATCCAACACTTTCCCTACTGTTGCACTCACTGGAGTGGGAATAGTAATTTTAACCCCTTCACTATCCTACACTTTCCCTACTGTTGCACTCTCTGGAGTGGGAATAGTAAATTTTATTCCGTATGCTATCCAACATTTTCCCTACTGTTACAATTGCTGGAGTGGGAATAGTAAATTATTTCCCTCCCCTATCCAACACTTTCCCTACTGTTGCACTCCCTGGAGTGGGAATAGTAATTTTTACCTTTACGCTATCCAACACTTTCCCTACTGTTGCTATCCCTGGAGTGGGAATAGTAATTTTTACCCCTACGCTATCCAACACTTTCCCTACTGTTGCACTCTCTGGAGTGGGAATAGTAAATTATTTCCCTCTGCTATCCAAAAGTTTCCCTACTGTTGCACTTGCTGGAGTGGGAATAGTAAATTATTCCCTTTCGCTATCCAACACTTTACCTACTGTTGCACTTGCTGGAGTGGGAATAGTAATTGTTACCCCTACGCTATCCAACACTTTCCCTACTGTTGCACTCGCTGGAGTGGGAATAGTAATTTTACCCCCTCCGCTATCCAACACTTTCCCTACTGTTGCGCTCCCTGGAGAAGAAATAGTAAATTATTCCCCTCCGCTATCCAACACTTTCCCTACTGTTGTACTTGACGGAGTGGGAATAGTAAATTATTCCCCTCCATTATCCAACACTTTCCCTACTCTTGCACTCCCTGGAGTGGGAATAGTAATTTTTACTCCTTCGCTATCCAACACTTTCCCTACTGTTGCACTCGCTGGAGTGGGAATAGTAATTTTATCCCCTCCGCTATCCAACACTTTCCCTGCTGTTGCACTCTCTGGGGTGGGAATAGTAATTTTTACCCCTACGCTACCCAACACTTTCCCTACTGTTGCTATCCCTGGAGTGGGAATAGTAATTTTTACCCCTATGCTATCCAACACTTTCCCTACTGTTGCACTCCCTGGAGTGGGAATAGTAAATTATTCCCCTCCGCTATCCAACACTTTCCCTACTGTTGTACTTGCTGGAGTGGGAATAGTAAATTATTCCCCTCTGCTATACAACACTTTCCCTACTGTTATACTTGCTGGAGTGGGAATAGTAAATTATTCCCCTCCGCTATCCAACACTTTCACTACTGTTGCACTAGTTGGAGTGGGAATAGTAAATTATTCCCCTCTGCTATCCTACACTTTCCCTACTGTTGCACTCCTTGGAGTGGGAATAGTAATTTTAGCCCCTTTGCTATCCAACATTTTCTCTACTGTTGCAGTTGATGTAGTGTAAAATGTGGTTTTAAAAAATAAAAATATTTTAATAATTAAATTTATTATATATATATATTTTATTATTTTTATTTTACAGGTGTATGTATATATATGTATTTATAATTTTTAATATTTTTCTAACATTTTATAATTTATTAAAATAATTATTTATTAATATTAAGTAAATATATATATGTATGTTTAATTTATTTTTACATTATATTTATTATTTATAATTTTAAACATTTTTTAATAATTCTAACTATGTTTTTTTTAATTATATGTATTATTTAATTTATTTGACATTATTTTTTAAACATTTAAATAAAACGATATTTTTAACAACGATATTTTTTTCTCGATATTTTTGTACTTACCATTATGTAGATAGGAGGTCGATATTTTTGACAACGATATTTTTGTCACGATATTTTGTAGGTCGACATTTCTGTTGTCGATATTGTGTCAGTGATCCGGTTTATAGAGGGTGCAATAGTACTCACTGAAGGCTTTGTGGATTTCAGCCTGTGTTGTGAATATTGTGGTGGGGGAAACATGAATGGGGGTCACTGGCACAATGTTAGTCGTACACCTCAGTAGCCATGCCAAGAGGCAGCCGGGCTTTTCACCATCTGCATGTATCCTGCCCTGATATGCCCCATAGTCTATGCATCCCAGTGACACCAGCAGTCTGGTGCGGCAATCTCTCTGCTCAGTCAGCCTGACCTGTGTGGCAACGTCCTTCCGTGCAGTCCACTCAAGGGCTCCTAGGGCAGTTTCAACCTGCATTGTCTCGCAGTGAAGGGTGCCACACGCACCCACTATGGTATGGATACAATACACTCGCATTACCATTTTTAGGGCCTCCGACTCTCCCAGGCGTGTGGTGGCTGATCCCCAGTTGTTGGTTAAATACTTGTGCAGGGCAGTTGTAGTTGATTCTCGAAATGGCAGGTCTTCTAATAAAGTGGGCTGTAAGCACCTGGGGCCATATTAGAGAAGGAGCCCCAGGGGCGCAACAGGCATGTACGGCCACTTTGCGTGCCCCAGGGGCATGTTATATTACAGAAGGGGCCACAGATGCTTGTGTGAACCATTCTGTAATACTGTAGATGCTGGTGCACATATAGTGCCAGCGCTTTCTCAAGAGAGCATTCCCTCATTTGCATGGGCACGTGCACCAATTCAAATGAGGGAATTCCTTTGCCTCTGCACCCGCACTGTATTATAGACTGTCAGTGCGCCCCCTGATGGCAGCCCTCTGGAGGGGGAAAAGGGGGTCTTATGGACCCCCCAGACATCCCATTGCAGCGGTAGCAGTCACTCACTGCACTCACCCGCATACAGGATCTCAAATCCCTCTTTAAAGTGCAGGCAGGTCGCCGCCTGCACAGAGAAACACGGAGCAGCTTTTAAACAGCTGCTCCTTATTTCTCTTGAATGCACTGCCTCGGGGGCTGCGCGAGTTTGCTTCTGCCCTGAGGGCAGTGCATTCTACATGAGAGGGCGCACTTTCCTGTTTGCACCCGGCGCACCTGCTTAAAGGTACCCTGTGGCGCAAACAGGAAAAGTGTACCCTATCCATAATAGGGCCCCAGGTTGGCACAGATGGAAGTGGTTATCCCCAGGAGACTTATAGGATGAGCTGATTATAGTCCGAAAAGGACCTCTCCAAGTATTCAGTCGCTATGACATTCATTTGTGTTATTTGATGGCATAGGATGTGAATTAGGCGCACGTGTAAACGGTAGGATGGTGAATAGTAGAAGTATTCCCTGGTGTCTGTGAGGACCAATGTATGAGCCATTAGGACAGGTAGGATGCTGAGCTCACCGTGAGAGAATTAGGGGGGTGAGCGGTCAAGCTGGGGGACTAGCAGACAGCTAAAGTCCCCTCCAAGGATCCAGGGTAGATGGTACCATCTGGTCAACAATGATTTGAGGTGCGCCAGAAACTGTTGTTGTGCTTCATTCGGGCATAGATGCTTCCCAAAAGCACTTTCTTACCATCTAGCTGTCCCTCCACAAATAGGTATCGCCCTTCAGGATCTGTTTCATCGTCCGTACTCTTAAAGAGCACTGAAGGTCGGATCCATAGGAATGTTCCCCTGGCGTAGCCCCAGTAAGTCATGCTATAGCACTGGCCTCTCCAAGGTTTTTGGAGTCGAAGGTCTTCACCCGTAGCGACTTGCTCGGACATATTGATGTACTGTGTGGCGTGTTTTTGGGCCGGGCAAATCCCTCAGACATTCCATGTTAGGAACGAGAGTTTATCCATCCAATACCTGCAGGGTAAGGGGCTGGGGTTAGGCGTTGACCTCTGGGCTCTCTGGTAAGGGGGCTGACAATGTGTGTGGCAGCAATAACGGTAAACATAACTCCCAACTCCCAATTCCAGGGCGGCAGAGTAAGATCTTGCTGCCCAAATAGGCAACGTACATTTTCGCTTGTTGGAGACGCAAGGTATTGTACTCAGTTTCTAAGAGGCTCCCGTGGGAACAAGGGGGGTTGGTCTATCTGTGAAGGCTGTCCTGCATTTGATGGCTATAGTCTGAGGGAGGTTCCATTTCACCCGGTTTGACACCATGGGAGTCAGGATCGTTGGACCATCCAGGTCATGCACCGCAGGCCCCCAATTTGTAGATGCCCAACGTCGGATCTAGGCCAAGGCGGTGCTCACCTTTCCCCCCAGTGTGCATCATCAGTGTCCATTGCGGGTTGAGTGCTCCTCCATGCCCACATATTGGTTGCGGCCATGAGCGTCTCAATCTGCTCGTCTTTTGCTTAGCGCCCCTGTTCTCTGCCCTTCTCTATGGATCAATGGCACTGACCCTGCCCACGTCGGGGATGGCTAAATGGTGGAGCAGCTCCAGCGTCCTTGGCTCTAAGAACTTGTTACATTGTTGTACCACCCAGGCATCTACGGGTTCTGTGAAGAAATTGGTGGTCTGGTTAACTATGATTTTCAATTTCGCAGGGAATAACAAGGATTAGGTGAGGCCAGCGGAGTAGGTGAGGTAATCTTTTTTACTCCCAGAAACAAGGCTCTGCGGTGTTGGACTGCCAGGGTGTACTCGGGCGTTGTCATAGTTAATGGGTCCCGTGTGCCAAGCTACTTGCAGGATGGTTTCCTTGTCCCTAAAGTTCATTAGATTGGCTACGACTGGCTGTGGAAGCACAGGGGGCAGAGGCCGTCCGGCAGGTACATGGTGGAACCACTCCATCGAGAAAAAGGAGAGGTGCCACTACAGTGGATAGCCAAGTTTCAAAGAAGGCGATGGGATTCTCCCCCTCTGTGCCTTCCGAAAAGCCAACGATGTGCAACTTATTGCAGCAGGATCTGTCCTCAGCATCTTCTGCCCTGCTTTCCAGCATATGAACTCAGGCAATGAGGTCTTTAACCTTTCCTTCAATTTCTGCTGTGGTAGGTTGTAGTGTTTGCAATGCAGTTTATGTTTGCACTACTCTTGCGGTGAGTTTGCATTGGTCATCATGCAGTAGATTCAGTTTGACTGCAACTGCGTCCATTCTGCTGCCAAATCAAATCCTGCTGGCTGTCAGCGATGGCCACGAGGATATTGTCAAACTTGGTGTCAGCAGGGTCCAGTGTCTCTGCTGCTGTGCTAGTCGGCGCCATGGTGTCTGGAGATGGCATTCGGCGCCCTCCACTACGCTCAATGCTCAGTTGCCCCGAGGGGCACACCCCACGCCATCCCATGCATTGGATACCTTCCTCCACTTCTACGATGTACGTGTTGATCTTAAGAGAATGGTAGGAGTCTCTCCCCACTGATGCATGTCCCTGTCACCGGCGAACAAGGATCCTCTCTTTCCCCAAACCGCCAGATGTGCAGAACAGTCAGGGGAGTCCGATGCTTCTGTCAGGAGGATGATGTTGTTGGCCCCTTTCGACCCACCATGCCCAAGACCCTGAGGGAAATGGTCACCCCCGTTCCAGGAGGGGCACGAGTAGTCTCACTGAAGGGGGGGTGGCTGTTCCAAGCAGAGGTATCCCCTGTGTCCCTTGATGTGGTGCGGGGCCACTATACCCAACGCCGGTGATTAGTCTCACCTAAACTTCTGCGGCAGGTACAGACGTGGCCCTCTCATCAACAATAGGGGGTGAAAGGCCCTTCCAGTGCCACCCACATCCCTTCCTCACTGCCTCACTCTGTGCTTGCGGGGTCGTGTCTAACAGGTGGGGCGGCATTGCCGCAGTGCGTAGGCCACCAATCACAGGCACAGGTACAGCCCAGGCCTGTAGTGCCATGCCCCCGGTCTACCCCTCCAGCAGTGGGGCGGGCCAGCCCATGCTTCAGGAAGGAGCCACTGCACCTCACCCCAGGGGATTCTGCAGTCGGTGGACTCCTACCACTCCCGGCTCTGCGGGCCTCTCTCCATGGCTCCTCCCAGTCCTCTACAAGATGGGGCTGGGGTCGCAGGTCCACACCTCCCTTGCCCGGGACTCCAGGCCAATCCAGGCAGCTGTGGAGCAGGCCAGCTTTCCCACTGCTCTCCACAGCCACCAGTGTAGCTCAGGCTTCCATGCCACGCTCCCTGCCCCTCCCCTTGCAGCTGATGTGGGTCTGCCCTCTTTCCAGGCCGTGACCACCACAGCCCACCCTGGGATATGATGCATGGATCGTAGGCCGTACAGGCCTCGAGTCGTTGCCCTCACAGTTGGCAGTTTCGCTGTCTCCTCTCGCCTCTCCCAACTCCACAGGCGACTCCCCGCAGTTCCTCGAGTCCTCTGCAGTGTGTGGTGGGTGTTCCACTCAGCGCCTCTGCCCGGATGGGTCCCTCGGCGGAGTTAAGCTAAGTTGCGTCCGTTATCTTGTTGTAGCAGACCACGCTCCCACTGCCAACTTTATGTTAAACTTAGGTGCCATCAAATGACACATGACAAAATGATAAACTTAATGTACAGTACAATACGTATTTTTTAGAACATTATTGACAAATGAAAAATATCATGTATGGCATGGAATAAATTATTTTCAATGTGTTATACACAAAAACTTACACATGGATGCCAAATAACGGCGAGTGTGTTGTGATGAAAAATCACACTACAGTAGTAGAAAGGTTCCAAATGACCTTATCTTTGGGAATCTGTCTCATGCTCTGCCAGACTTGCAGCCCACCACAAACTGAATTAGAATGTTGGCCATTAAGGAGAACATACAATGGTAGAGAATCTAGAAGCCAATAGAGATTCTAAGAGAAATAACTACAGCACATCTTATCCCTTTAATATTAGCAGATGGAACAAAAGGACAAGATACAGGGTCAAAGTAAAAGAAAGGGACAAAGAGAAGTAATTTTGGGAAACAGAACATAAAAGATAAAACACCAATGAAGAATTTCAAAACATTGGTAGAAGGGCAGTAAGTGACATTCAAAACATTGGTAGAGAGACAATTACTGAAAGTTTTGATTCATCACATAATCATTTTGCCATATGGGTGCCCTTCTCACCTTAGCACTTTGTCTCTCTGCTACTGTCTATGATAGAGCAGCACTTTGGCTGAATTGCTTTGAATCATGTGCATCTCCTCTTCCATCACTCATGGAACTAGACGAGACATCCACTGGTGGCAGCACACTATCCTCTTAGTCAGAATCTCCTCATCACTTAGCATCTTCAATCGATCACAATCCGCCGTCCATGCATTTTCGATCAAGCGTGAGCACTAACCACCTTTTTTGGAAAAGTGCCTTCCGGCGACAGTTTGATTTCTGTCTATTGACTAATTCAACATATTCGACTCTAACAACCTCAACCTTAACACAGACACCATAAAATTAGAGAATCCACTCATTCGCCTGCAAGTCGTCGGTTTCACCCAATCACCAGCAGCGATTCTACTTTGCTTGGCAGTTTTCTCTTTGAGTTTCATGCCAGAAACTCTCTACTTGAACCAAACTGGGAACATTTAATTACTGGCCTCTCTACCCCTCATCATGCAGAACAGGGTTTTCCCAGTTATGAAATTAACTGTGGTACAGTAAGACCTCACCATTTCTTGAACAGTATCCTGAACATCTAAAGCGCTCTTCAAAACAATCTCATGGTCGTTTCACCATCTTTAGTTTCTTTCAACTACGCTATTGGCCTGTGGATTATAGAACGCCATGCGGCAATGTTTAACTCCATGTCTGCGTAAAAACGTTGACTGATCTTGCAAGGTCACTTGTGTGCCATTATCAGTGGCCAAGTAACAAGCTTGACTTTCTTTTGCCAATAACTGCTTTGACCACTCTATGGTGGTCTTGTGATAATTTCCCTAAGAAATTCTACATCCAACCATCTGCTATGTACATCAACTACAACAGCTGCTAAACGTAACTGCTCTGGAAGGTTACTAAAAGGACCAATGAAGTCCAGGCAGATTCTCTCCCAGGGCTTTCCAGGATCATCTATATGTTTAGACGGGATCCGACCTTCAATCATTTTTTATTATCCTTACAAGCACCACACTCTTGTACAGCCCTAGTAATCTGGTCATCAAGGCTGGAACCCCAAACAACAATAGTCTGCTCTTGGCCAAACTCTACCGAAGTGACCTTTGTGAGCCAATCCAATTATTTGGCAACGGATAGTTTTGGGACTGTTAATTCACGTAAGGTCTTAACATAGGGCGTCACGGAAACTGGAAGACATTTCTCTCTGGCTCACCTCTAAAACTTAGGGGGCATATTTACAAGGGTATTGTGCCACTGAAGCATCACTTTTTGTGACGTCCCGGTGGCGTTCTACCCAGCTCCATATTTAAAAGGCGGGTCTATGGCACTTTGCTTGGCTTAATGCCGCTTTGTAAATATGGTCCTCCTCACCGCAGTTTTCTGCGGCAAAGGGGCGTGCAATGGGTGTTGCTGGGGGCATTCCCACGCAACACCCATTGCTTTTTGATACTGCTCCAGATTTACAAGGATCTGCAAATCTGAGGCAGAGCCAAAAACTTACGCCTCCCAGGGGAGGTGTAAGAGTGGAGCAAGGAGGACAAACCCTTTTATTTCTCCTCTTTTTTTGCTCTTTTTATGTGTGCTGCATTCTGCAGCACACATAGAAGGAGCAAAAAACCATTGAATATTGTTTTTGTGCATGAAGATGTCCCTTACTTAACACCAACAATAATCCCTGCAATGCAGGCACCATTGTACCATGGTGCAAGTGTGCCTGCGCTGGCGCTAGGCTGCTTTTCTTGTGCTGGCACAGGGGTGAGTCCACGAATGCGTTGTATTGTTGTAAATACAGCGCATTCTAGTACTTAGAAAATTACGCAGTTCGGCGCAGCAAAATTTCTTGCTGTACCTTGTAAATATGCCCCTAAGTGCACCACTTGACTGAGCATGTCATTGCATCTTATGGTGTCCAGCCACTCCTCTTTTTGATTGACACATTCAAAATACTCGTGCACATTTCTTATGTAGGTCTGGGCGAAATCTAAATAACACCAGTGTAATTCACGTAATTTTGGGAATTTCACGTTATAATTGCTACACAAAATTTCTCGAAATTATGCCATTACGCCACTTTGTGTAATTACGCACCATTCATGATAACATTTTACAGCGAATGCACAGAAACAACAGAATGCGAGTAGCGGTTGCTCATGGTGCTTTTTAAAAAACCTTTTTAGCATGAAATGTGTTTCATGCGTCATAAACTGTCGCAAGGGCAAATTTCCTGCAAAAATATAGTGCTAAATTAGGGATATGCATTTCATGCAATTATTTAAAAAATTGCATAATTAATCTTAAATTGAATGCAATTATGCAAAAGTAAATTGGACACATTTCACACACCTCTACCCCTATGCCCTCTACAAAACATCCTCACTGTCAGCTAATTTTTCAAGGTCTTCACGTTCTAGTGGCACTCTAAGCAGGCAGTCAGAGGCACGAATCTCCTATCCAGGAACATATCATATTTTGTAACTGAAAACTTGATGCCTTGACACAAGTCTTGCTAGCATGTCTGAAGTATTCATCTCACGTCCAGTGAGAAGTACCTTGCACAATGGTTTGTGATCAGTTCTTAATGTGATTCTCATACCCCAAATGCAGGCGCGGTCGGTGGTAGGAGTGCCGGTCGGGCGGTGACGTGGGGCGTGGGAGGGGCAGGGTGGGGGGTAGTAAACTACGGATTAAGGCCTAATACAGGTAAGTAAACATTTAAATAAATAAAACGAATTTCGTTGTGTGCGCTGCATCGTGCGCGCAACGAAATTCGTTTTATTTATTTAAATGTTTACTTACCTGTATTAGGCCTTAATCCGTAGTTTACTACCCCCCACCCTGCCCCTCCCCCGCCCCACGTCACCGCCCGACCGGCACTCCTCCCACCGACCGCGCCTGCCCAAATGTAAGTACGAACGAGCCCAGCACCCCATGCAGCTGCCAATGCTTCACGTTCAATCACTGAATACTTTTTTCAGAGTCAGTGAGTGAGCATAACGCAAAAACAATAGTCATTTCAGAACCACTGTGTGTCTGTGATACAACTGCCCCTATGTCTATGGCACCGGCATCAACGGTAAGGATCGTTTTTCTAGAAACATCAAATGTTGCAAGAACAAGGAATTCTGCAATAGCAGTTTTGATCTCCTTGAAAGCTGAATATTGGCACCCATGACTGAATCCAACCATAATCCTCCCAGCATCAAAATTCACCGTAATTAGAACAGCCAAAGGGGTAGAGCTACAAACTAAAGGACACCAGCAGGCCAACCATACCCTTAAGACAGCCTCAAACCCAAATCAAAGTCATTTTACACCAGTTTAAAATCCGCAGAATGTCAATATGTTTGACTGTCATCTTTGGCTTTCAGTCTTTTCCAGCTACAGCCTCACAGACCACTGAGTAAAGGGACGGGTGGGGCAGAGACGATTTAAGTTACGGGCAAAGTGGGCTCTGGGCCTCCTGATAGATCCGGCCCTGTTCTCCACACAGTCCTTGAATGATTTTTGAACATATACTGTTTTAAATACCATTTTCCCGTAATTTATTTTTCATATGGGTAATGTTTCAGACATTTTGTAGAGAAATGGTGTGTTTATGTTTTTCAACGAATAGGCCATGTTACAACGCATGCGTTTACTACGCATGCCATTACAACGCGGTCATTACAACGACCGCCTTGTTACATCGCATAACATTACAACGCAAGTTGTTACAACGACTTGCTGTAGGGGGGGTGCTGGATTTTGGAATAGTATAATTTATTATTCCAACTCCAGTCTGTGCAACAGTAGGGAAGGTGTTGGATTTTAAATCCAACACCTTCTGCCCCCCACAGCAAGTCGTTGTAACGACTTGTGTTGTAATGGCATGCGATGTAACAACGCGTTGTAAACGATGTTTCCCTTTTTCAACACCATGCAACAGCCATAAAAACAGTGCCTAATTTGTGAAATAAAGATTGCCGGTGCCTGAAGCTCTGCTCAGAAGCCAGCGGCGGGTGCGCCAAATAGCAGGGCCAGCAGTTTTTACTCAACTACCAGACACTCCTTTCCCCTTTTTCTCGCACTTGCAGGTTCCTGCTTTCTGTTTGTGATGGGTTTTGCAACCTCTGATTGTCCGTCTTTCCGATCTGTGTGTTTTTCCCTCTCTTGCACTTGGTAAATATCAGATACAGGATAAATAAGTGCCGGTCCCCAAAAGTAAGAGCTGGTGCCCCCCACTGGCAACCACTGGCTCAAATTAAGCACTGCTTTGGATCAAAACAGGACCTCACATATGAGAAATGGCAGTGGGTCGCATAGAATAAATGGAATAATAGTAGTGAGCTTTTGCTATATTACAATATTTAAAACACATCATTATTCCTGAATATTAGACGGTAAACACATTTAGACCAACCTGCCTGTGCAGTGTCAGTAACTTGGCCAAAGAGGGCATGAAAAAGCTAAAAGTGGACCATAAATTCGAAGCTGTTCCGAACAGGTGGCCCCCAAAATATGTTTGGCCCAGGGCCCCTTAAAATCCTTAAGAGGTCCCTGAAGGATGGGTGGGAATCAGAAGCTCTGCACTGGCAAGGGTTCAATGAGTGCAGATAAAAAGAGGGATGGTTTGAGGTTGTGCGGACTTACCCCTCCGCGCAGCCTAAGGCCTGGGTGGTACTGCAGTTGCTGCAGTCTTTCTTCTAACCAAATATGTTTTCTCTTTTTGCTGTGGTAGACTTTTCCAATCATCATTTCATTCAGTATATATGCATACAGTGGACCGTGACACGTGGATACATGGAGCCCTTAAAATGACGGTGAAGGGCAAACATAAATAGGTCCCTTGCAGAATTTTAAATGGGACGAATATCCATAGGAAAGACCTTTAAAATCCTTGAGTTGAAGATGTACATGGTTACTGAGAATCATGATAAGGATACAAATGTTCAGTGAAGGTATTACCTCGCATTTCCTCTGCGTTTTATACGTAAAGCAAAAAATCTGCAGCAGGCAATTACAAATGGGTACATGAACAAGGGGTTCAAAATCACAGCATTACCATCGGAAATTACCAATTTCAAAAGGCAACTGCAATTTAGAGCAATCATTGAAAATGCTGTTGGCAAGCATGTAAATCATGGATGTATTTTGCATCTAATATCATTAGATGAAATTTGTACAAGATACAAGGTCTGAAACTGACATGTACAATAACACGGACACACAGCCTAGGGGGTAACGTCTCGGTATGCGTTCGCGCAAGCAGCTGCTCTCCACTTTATTAATATCCTCTGACCTCATGCCTGGCGTCAGAGGTGCTGGGATGCGTGCCTTGCGTGTCCCCTCACTTCCTTTACATCATGTGACACATTACATTCCGTCCAGTGGTCGAAGTAGGGAAAAAATGGTAGGGGAACTGTGGGCGGAGGATCAGAGGGCGGGAATAATCAGAGGATTGGATCAGTGGGCGGAGTCAGAGGTGTGGCCAGAATGCGCAAAACATCCCAATTTTTTGTATTTGTTTGGCATTTCACTGACCAGTTTCAGCTTATTAAGGGGCATATTAACAACGGCCAGCGATAATTATCGCTGGCCGTGCTTAGCCATAATTATATTATCGCAGGCTATCTCTGGCATTTATCGCCCTGGTAGCGCGTTATTAACAACGCGTTACTCCAGGGCGATAAAAATTCCAGAGATAGCGAGGTTATCGCCCTTTGCAGGGAACATCGCTGGTTTTCCAGCGATGTTCCCTGCAAAGGGCGATATCTTGCTGATACGACCCTGTGGTCGTATCAGCAGAATCCACCTCCTATGCCTAACATAGGTAAGTCAGGATTATAGCAGACGTTAGATTTTGGCGAAAACGGCCGTTTTCACCAAAATCTAACGTCTGCTATAATCCTGTGGGCTGCCTTGTAAATATCGCGATGTGAACATCGGCGATATTTGCAACGTAGCCCATCCGGAGTACGCCAGTAACGCCCACTTTGCATCTCATTAGAGATGCAAGGATGGGCGTTGGGGGAAAGGGCGATAGTGCAAGGATTCACGCGATAGCGTGACCTTGCTGATTAGGCAATAGAATTATCGCCGCTTTCCGTCCGAAAACGGACGCTAAAGCGGCGATAATTGCTTATCGCCTCATTGTTAATATGCCCCCAAGTTATTTAATTCAACCAATGGATACATATGATTATTTAAGGTTTAATATGAGTTATTGACATTAAAATACATTCACAAAGTGGGATATGTTTCCAATCACAGAATGTCCTAAATGCGCTTAAAAGCGGAAGCACAAGCCATTTGTCTCCGAACCATGGAGTTTCTGTCATCAGCGCTTCTCCTCCCTTTTTCCACAAGAGCAGTTCAAACATGAATGGCAAAATATCCTAGTTTGCAAATGTTTTCTATATGAATAGGGCTCTGCCATATTTGCCACATGATACTTCTGCTGCATAATCTGACAATTTTAACTAATAAATTGTTTGTAGCTGAAACGGATCAAAAGTTACAAAAAAATGTGACTTGTGTTGCTGTGAAGTGAACATCCCTTTGCAAAGGTTGACTGATCACCTTTCTCACTACTGCATTTGTATGTTACACTGGTACTAATAAGGCAAAATCTTTACAGAGACTGTCAGCATGTGTATAAATGTCAAAATAATAAAGTATCAGAAAATATACTGCATCATGCTGCAGCCTTTTTGCTGCATAATTTAGTCAACACTGCAGGATAATTTTGTCCTCCTTTGCTGCATAATACCAGCAGCCCCAAAGCAGGCAGCACATGTTAAAAGTGCTTGTGCATCAAGCAGAGAGGCTGTGAAGTTTGCGAACTTAGGTTGGCGAGCGTGCAAATCCTGCATTGCCGATCCCTGGTGAGTTGCAGTTACTACTGCAGAAACAAGGCCAATGGAGGTACCAATGGGTGAGGCGGACTGGCCTCAAGGGCAGGGCCGGCTTTACCGCTGGTGGTACCGTGTGCAACAATGTTTGTTGGTTCCCCCAATGACCACCATCTCTCTCTAGGAAGAACATTAATCACCGGAGTTATCATGACATTTTTATTGTTGCCGAAAGGAGGCAGCAAGCCCTTTTAAAACCATAATATACATTCAAACACAACGCCCCCAACCAAAGTCTGCATCCGTTGCGGTCACACCGGTCTCACCACCCTAGAACTGGCTCTTCTCAAGGGTCCTGTGACCTCAGTGGTAGAGTCACTGTTGCTCTAGGGCACAGTTCTTCAAACTGTGGGGCGCGCCCCCCCGGGGGGGCGCGACACCATCTCAGGGGGGGCACGCACTCCACCCTAACATCTCATTGTTCCCCACTTTCCTAATCGATGGTGCACGACCTGCCCATACTTTTGTAATTTGAAAGCAAACCGTGAAAGCAGTCCGCTTTCGGTTTCACAGCACAGGAGACTCCCTGCCTCCCACTGCAGCTGAAGCTTTTCAGCTCTCGGAATGAACCATCCCGGGAAGGTTAGTTCTTCACAGGAAGGAGGCAAAGTTTCTCTTTAAATTACATAAGTATGGGCATGTCAATTCTTCATAAATTGTAGAATGCGCACCTATTTGACTGTGTTAAAAACTTTCAGCTGGCTTTCCCTGCAGTTTCAATTATGCAACGATTTCATGAAGATAGTGTGGACATTTACTGAGTTGGCAACATTCAGACACATTGTACACTGACAAATTTATCATTAGTTTGAGTTTTAAAGCAATTTAGTTTCTGTGTCAATGATTACGTTTTTAACAAAACATTTGGGGAGGAGAAATGTTTGCATGTTTATATTTGTTATTGGTTTGAGAAGGGGCACGTAATGCGGTATCGTATTTTGTTTAGTTTCATGTCATGTAGGATGATTCAAATACTCTGGGGACACTCATGGTCGTTTAATAGTACATTAGCAGTTCTGTGTTTGGCAAGATGGGGCGCGGATACGGTTCAAGCAGTGCTTAATTTGAGCCGGTGGTTTCCAGTACTCAGCACCGGCACTTATTTCACAGGGCCGGGGGCTACGATTTCTGACCCTGCAGGTGGTGGTCTCAATATTAATTGCCCAACTTCAAAATAAAAAGAACAACATACCTTGCATGGTGACGGGCTGGTATGTTTTCATAGGCAGGCGTAGGTCTGTCCAGGCAGGCATGATTGTATATCACCACGTTAGTGATGATGTCATCACGCCTGTCATGAATCCAAGAAGTCATCATCAACGAATGGCTTGCATTCTATTCTCCGAGTCTGCTGCACCTTGCCACTGCCTGAGCCTAAGCCTCCCATTGGATAATTGTAGCTGGGGGCTGGCTTATGACCGAGTTAAGGCAAGGAAGCTGCAAGAGTGCATTTCGAGCTTGGAAGTGAGGGCTCGTGAGGAAGAATAAACGAAAGTAAGTGTGAACTTTCCACTTGCTGCGTAGCCAGAGTAGTATAGCCTGCAGCTGTGCATTGCTACTGTCCTCAATGTGCTCAATGCAGCTGTGGCCACCGCATCTTTTGTGCGCTATGGAGCCACCTGCAGTATCGGTGCGCTGCCTCCCAGCATGCTAATTGCTGAGTGTGCGTGAGCTCAGTAGTCGCCACAGCCATACTCACGTCTCACAGGCATTGGCAGCATTACGGCTGGGGACAGTGCTTGTGCTGTAGCAGGCAGGGTGACAGAAATTGCCGGATATGGCCTGGGATATGCGGATGGCGGTCAATTATGTAGTGTACCAGATTCCAGAAATTTCTGTCAGGTGGTGGGAGGGCCCGACATCTAAAAAAATTGAGCTGGGGGGGCTCAACCTAAAAAAGTTTGAAGACCTCTGCTCTAGGGTGTGATGCTTTATAGGCCTGCCTATAAGACTTGAGGTGGACTTCAGTATGGATTGTGGTGGACAGCCTTCAAGGTTAACCCACACTTGCCACCGCTAGGGTCTACCTGCTGGTGCTAAGACACCAGGGCTTCTAAGGTCTTGCGGGGACTTCTAAGGCCTAGCATGGGAACGTGCTCCCTCAGGAGAGTTGCCTGGGGGACTGGTCTTGAAGGCTGAACCTGTTCCCCAGTTCCAAATTTGGCAGCTCTGACCATAGTGCCATATCTTCTCCCCACTGAACACCATACTTCCCCACTGAAAGAAACTCGTACTGCCTTCAACTACAACCCAACTGTGCCCCGCTATAAACACCTGGATGCAAATCATTTCAAATTACGCACTAGACAAGAGCAATATGCTGCCTAAAAAAAAAAAAACAATATCCTGGAAAAAGCAAACACTCATAGGGAATGCAGCATTAAGTAAAGCATGTGAAATGCAAGCAGGAAAAACATGGTTACCTTAACGCTTTTACACTCACTATTCAGAAATCAGTGAGTGCTTTTGCCTGAAAAGTTAAGGACATGACTACAGGGCCTGGAAGGGACCTGTTTCAATGTCCATTGCTTATATCCTTACAAAATGTAAGCAATACGGTTTAAAAAGACCACATCCGTGAATACAGAGCTGCGGTACACATTTTGTTTTCCAATCCACCTATCAATCAGGCATTGCAGTGCCTTCAGGATTGGTGCATTTCCCCACCCAGGGAAAACAATGCTGTTCAGAGAAAGACAAGAAAACAAAAGTAGCGCTTCACTGGCAAACTCAGTAAAGTGGCGCTAATGTGTTTGGGTGTGAATAAAATCAATCTGGTCACTTTGCGACCACTCTGTCTTGCTTTATTTAGTCATTTATTTATTTTTCATATTTTGAACCTTTTATTCCAGAGGCTGGACTTTGGAAAAGAAAAATGTCAGAGAAAGAGGACATTTCCAGCAAAAGTGTTTTTCTTTTTTGGATCCATTTCACAGGGGTCAGGGGAACAAATAAATGAGTGAGGGTGAGAACCGTTTCTTGAAGTCATGGTTTTCAGTAAGTGAGGAGGAGCTAGTCATAAAGAATAAGAGGAAGAAAGAGAGGGGGCATCTGACAGCAGCAGAGCAGCAGAAGGGGACACTGTCCTTGTCTTCTCTGGGCAAGAAGGAAGACAGAGTCCTTTTCCTTCTCTTCCCACCCGCCCGTCCCGAACGCCGAGCCTTATCTGTAGGCCTTTGCTATTTCTGCCGTCCTGGGACGCATGTTTAAGATAACAAAAGTAGGGGAACGGAATCTATTGAATTAAAGAAGTAGGTGCACGCCGTGCCCTGCCGATCCGGCCCACTTCGACTACTGATTCAGTCACACATTTCTTTTAACAAAAGTTTAATTAAACATAAAGCACGGAGTCTCTCAGCAGGAGATTTTCATCTCTTACCTGCTGTCTTCTGCAATACTATGCCTCAGCACTCACAGTCATCTACCCTTTTGGGCCTCTAAGTTTGTTGCCTCAGATTATACCAACATCTGGCATGTCAAGACATATCAATTGTTGGTTCAACTTCTCCTTAGAGTTGTGGCCGCATGGCTGGTACTAAAGCCGTCATAAAGGGTGCCATTCACGGGTTCACGTTCCCCAAGGCCGCTGGTGTCACTGCTGATTGTTGTCCACTCGGTCATGGAGTAATTCACTGCCATCCTGTGACACCACAGGGTACTATTCGAGGAAGGCTGAGACGTTTCTCGTGACCCGGCCATCTCCTCTGCGGACCCTTACAATTCTCCCTGTTCAGCTTATCACCAACATAGGATGCTTTTCCAATGACAGGCAGAACTTCCCTCCACTCTGCCAGTTGCGCATCAGGAGCCAGTCACCAATGATGTCGGACCTTCAGGATCGCCGAGCCCTGCTTGCTTTGTCATTATTGGAGGCTCGTGTCCTCTGACTAGCTTGGGAATTGAGAGGTACTGGGGATCAGCGAAGCTCATGAGGAAAGATGTCTTGAGTCACCCGGCCAAACATGACTTCGGCAGTGGCTCTGTTGGTGGTACAGTGCACTGTGTGTCTGTAAACTCCAAGCAATCAATGAATAACATCTTAACATCCTCATGTTTCTCCACCTCGATCCTGATGGCTTTATTTAGAGTTCTCATTAGTCTTTCAACTTCGCCATTGGTTTAGGGCCATCTTGGCATTGTTTTCCTGTGGGTTGTCCCTAGGGCTTTGAGATATCATCCAAACTAATTTCCCTGGTACCGGGGCTCATTGTCATTTCTGAGTGACCTAGGGAGTCCAAACATAGCAACACATTCCCAAGCCGATTTAGTGTTTGAGAACAATTCGAGTTGGTCACTATTTCCACAAACGGTAATTTTGAGTACTTATCTAAGATCACAAACATGTGCCGCCCTTCAGCCTGAGAGTCAAAACTGACACTCATATGTGTAGTGTCTTGTGAGTTAGAGATGACGGAATCCTTTTGGTTCTTGATGGACTCCAGATAACAGTGACGTAAGTGCTGGGTGTAGGTGATTAAATTCATGATGTAGAATGTGCAGTTAATGGTTACACACTGAGGAATAAAGACGTATAATACCAAGCTCTGTGTCTGGCGTGATCATTTGCATGTTCCCGGGCTGGGGAGGATGCTACAACTGGCGACGAGATAGGGAAATTTCATAAACCCCACGACCCGAAAAACCAAGAGTGCTCTCCTGGAGAGTTTGCTGTGGTCCAGCACACTGCTCGTGCGTGCCACGTGTGCCTCAGTCAAAGTGGAAATCGACAGTTGGCATATGTGGCATCAAAGCGCCAATCCAGCCACTGCAAAGCCTTACAGAAAGTTTGTTTGTCATCGGCTAGAAATTTGCTGGTGTAGTCGAGACAAGAGATTCTACGCCACAGCCTAACAGAGCCTTCATTCATACAGTACGACAATGCTAAAATCAGCGACAATCAGGTACAGAGAAACACTAAAGACTGTGATAGCAGAATGCAAGAAAGCACTAAAAGCGGACACATTGCTAGCTAACGCAAAGAAACGCTAAAGGCAGTAGAAACCAGGTACCATGCAAAGAGGTGAGAAGGGGTAAGAACCGGTGCAAGAAACAAAGCCGCTACTCACCGCCAAAGAAGAAGACAGTGCCTCATGGCCAGAGAGCGGGAGCGACAGCCCAAATATCAGCACATGGATAGTGCTTGACGAAGGTGCCAGTAAAAGTAGGCAGCAGACGCTGCCAGACCGAGCTCCGCTTCCGATAGCAGAAAGTTCCACAGCTTATGATGTAGCCGCATACCTAAAACCACTGCCTCCCTTTGCTACCACCAAAAAGCAGAATATTATGGACTCAGGGCCGGACTGGCCGTAGGGGGCATCAGGCGTTTCCCTGGGAGGCTGGAAGGGTGGGGGTCAGTTTTGTTACTGGGGGGTCAGTTTTGCAGCGGTGCTGCACTATCGGCCCCTAGTAACAAAAGCAGCTAGCAGTGCTTCACACTTACACAACTCCCCACCCCCACCCAGGGAAGTTGGGGGGGGGGGGTCTGGTTCCACAAAATTGCCTGGGCTGCTTTTGGTTCCCAGTCTGGCCCTGGATGGACTGCCTAGATCGAAACCTTCAATGATTTCATTGATGCGCTGCAAGAAGCAAATGACAAAAAGATCATTAAATATTTAACAAATTTTAGCAAGTGAAGGGGTGAAAGAAGTGATGAGGGAAATACCACAAGGTGAAGAAGTGACATACCGTCAAATCAAAGAAGCGTTAAACACCAAATTCAAACCAATGCTGAATGTCATATATGAATGGAATGTTTTTAGTCAGGTAAGGCAAAGAGCTGGTGAAACGATGGAGGAGTTTGTAGAAAGACCTGATTCACTCATCAGGCATTGCAAGTTCAACAAGTTCAATGAAGAACAGGCCTTGCGTCTCAGAGTAATAGATAGTTGTCTATCTGATTCCTTCAGACGATGAATGCTGAAAGAGAAACTCAGCTGACAGACAAGCAGCTAACATGGAGGCCAGAACGGCCCAAAATAAATCAGCACTGAGTGTGAAAAGTAAGTTGAAATACAAGACAGAAGGCCATAAAGTAATGTCTCCAAAGAAAAAGAAGTTGCACTTTAGTTGTGGATTTTCCATGTCCATGGACATATATGCAAAGATTGCGGGAAAGAGAACCATCAGATAATGGTTTGCAAAGCGAGGGAAAGATCAAGTGCATCACTTCGAGAAAATAAAATGGAGGAAAGATCAAGTGCGTCAGGTCGAGAAAACAAAATAGATGCCAGAATGTTCCAGACACAACAGTCTATATGCGCCCACGAGGCCAAGCAACCATATCTGTTGAGGCAAGCAGAAACTGAACGACGTTGATTGTTGTCAAATTCCTCATCAAAAAGTTTGTCACCACCATTGTCCAGCGACAGTGAGGAAGATGGATGCACAATGATATGTTAACTGCTTGACGACGTGCACATGTAGGATTAGCTTTGTCCAAGGAAGAATGTCAATCAAAGCTAGATCCACTAGTGAAAGTGCAAAATTTGATTGGACACTGCCCCAAGTGAATGGGTGCCCCATACCTTTTTTCATAGACAGTGGCGCGTCGATAAACATTATGCCAGTGGAAAAGTACAATGAAATGTCTCCAGTGCCCCATTTAACCCCATCGATAACCAAAGTGTATTCGTTGGCTGCATCGACGCCACTGCAAAGTCAAGGTTCATTCATAGCGACTGTGAAGCATGAAAAGATGAAAGTACAACCACCAATTCATGTCTTGGCTGCCACTTCATCGAGTGCATGTTTACTCAGTTTCAGTACTGCTGCTGACATGGGGCTGATTTTTGTAAACTAAGATGGCAATGCCTATCAAAAGTTAGTGAATCAGTTTCAATCCTTTTTTCATGGACAGGAAGACTTAAGACTATGAAAGTGCAACGTCACATAAATGAGGACATTCATACTCCTGCTCAACGACATAGTCGAATTTCATTTCATTTACAAGAGGCTGTTGATAAAGAACTTGAGAGACTCTTAAAGCACGACATCATTGAACAATCCACTGGTACGATACCATGGGTGTCACGTATAGGGGTAGTGCCGAAAAAGGATAGTGGAGGAGTCATGCGCATCTGCATTGATATGCTCCAAGAGAACAAGGCAATTGAAAGAGAACAAGAACAACATCCAGGTGCACACATTGCTGACATGATTACAACAGTTTATTGTAGCTAAAGTCTTTTCCCGCCTTGATTTGAACAGAGGGTATCACCAGCTCGAAGTGGAAGAAAATTGAAGGTACATTACTACCTTTTCGACTCATGTTGGTTTATTTAGATATAAAAGGCTACATTTCAGAGTGTCATCAGATGCAGAACTTTTTCAGGATGTAATTCTTCACATAATACAGCCAGTCACAAATGCTTTCAATTACAGTGATAACATACTCGTTTTTGGAGCACACAAAAGGAACATGATAAAGCTCCTACACAAGTGTGTTGTATACTTGCAGATGCAGGTCTCACTTTAAATGCAGCAAAGTTTGAGTTTCATAAAACCAACCTCAAGTTCTTAGGTCATATCCTTTCTGATGGGGGAATGACTCTGGATCCAAATAAAGTACAAGCCTTGTCATTCACTTCTCCCCCATAAGATGTAACTATGTTACGATCCTTCTCTGGTATTGCCAGATACTGTTCAAGGTATATACATGACTTTGCCACTCTGAGAGCCCCACTGAGAGACTTAACAAACTGAAATGTTCCATTTTGATGGTCACCTGAATGTGAAGAAGGCTTCAAGAAAATCAAGCATGCAATTAAGAACACAGTCTTCAATTTTGATCCAAAACTGCAGACGGAGGTTGTTGTTGATGCAAGCCTAGTGGGGTTGGATGCCATCCTTGCCCAGCGCACTGGACATCCCAATGCCCCAAGACACATTGTGGCTGATGCTAACCGAAGTTTGTCATCTGCAGAACATGCCTATTCACAATCTAAAAAAAAGCTTTGCTACGGAGTGGGCATGAGAGCATTTTCATGTGTTCCTGTATAGAAAGCATTTCACAATTATCACTGACCACCAAGAATTGCTCACCATTTTCGGCAATCTTAAAGTCAAGATGCCCCCTCACATTGAGAGGTGGGGGTTGCAATTGCAGGAATATGATTATACAATTATGCATCTTTCAGGAAAAGATCAAAACCCTGCTGACTACTTCTCACGTGTACCAAAACATTGTCATGGCACTGCTTCTAAAGAAGCTGATGCTTATGTTAACTTCATCATGAAATCCAGTACCCCTGCTGCCATATTAGAGGAAGGGAGATTTGCTAATACTCCAAGACATTATTATTATTTTTTAACTCTTTTTATTAACATGTGCTCAGTATACATTACATTTGAAAGGCAATTAGGCACGGAAATTCCAGTCACTAGTTTTGGTTGGAACAAGGAAGCATTTATAACAAGTATCATTAATAATTGACAGAGTAAAATTTCCATTTCAAACACCTTTTCCCTTGCTGGGGTCCTGTAAGTCTGTCTGCTGTGCAACCGCTAGGTTGCCCGGCTCTTGGCCATTCCTTTAGAATAAGCCTTAATTAAGCGTGGTGTGGACAGCTGCCTAGCTCAAATGCCTCCCCTACTCTAAAATCCCCTGTAAGATTGCTAGTGTCCCCAGATTTTTTCCCATTTCTTTGGGCAGCCCCATCTCAAGTATATAGTTTGCTCCGCTAGTTAACACCAGTCTAGGTTGGATTTACATTCTGCTACCCGTGGGGGGTGGCCACACCCCAACATTTTGCGATGTTTTGTTTTGCCACCACTGCCGCTAGTGTCAACCAAATTTTCGTATATCTATGCCAAACCTCTTCCCCTGAGATTTGTAACAAAAACCATCTGGGCTCAACTGGGACCTCCTGCCCCACCACTCTGGTCATAACCCTCCCGATCTTTTGCCAATAATCTTGTATGATCGGGCAATCCCACAATAGATGGTAGAAGATCCCTTCTTGCCCACATCCCTCTGACACTGCCCTGTCGCGGCACGGCCCATACTGTGTAGTATCGTTCTGGCATAATAGGTCCGATGCAAAATTTTCAATTGAATCAATCTGAACCTGGAAAGTATTGCTGCCTCCCTTCGGCTCTGTATTGCTTCTACCCAGTCTTCATCATCTAAGTTTCCCAGGACGCCCTCCCATGTTGTCATCAGCGGCCCAAGCAGATCTGGGGAATTATTCATTATTTTTTTATATATTAGCGATATCGCTTTGGTGGCCAAGGGGTCTGTCAGGAGTCGATCCTCTAAGGGGGAAACCTCTTCTAAAGCCTCTCCTTCGGCGATATGTTTCCGGAGGGCATGTCCTAATTGTAAATATTTTAACCACTCACCCTTTCCCATGTCATATTCTTGCTGTAATGTTTTGAATTTAATATAGGCCTGGTCTCTCCACACATCCCCAAGCCTTTATAACCCCAATAGTTGTCATTTTCCAAAGTTCTTCAACTCTTTCACATGTTGGAGTAGGCTACAGTCCCACTGCGGGGTCCTTTCTGTGAGCTTCCCTGCCCAAACCAGGTGTTTGCCCGCTGCGCTCCACACATTTACCACAGTTTGAGTGTGGGTTGGAAGTCCCTTAGGTCGCTTTGTGTCTATAGAAGGGGGAGGCATGGCCGCTCTGTCTCCTCTCCACACTGGGTCCGTCCGGTTTCCAAACATCCAGTCATTGACTGTGACCAATTGCGAGGCCCAGTAATACATTTTAATGTCAGGAACAGCTAAACCCCCTTCATAGCGCCCCCTTTGCAGTTTGCGAAGTGCTATGCATGGGGCTCTGCTGCTCCAGAGCAAGGAGCGGAGCTCCATCTCTACCCTTTGAAAAAAGGTGTGAGGGATCTCATATGGTGTGTTTTGCAGAACATATATGAGGCAGGGGAGAGTCATCATTTTGTATAGGGCTGCCCGACTCATTAATGTGAGAGGAAGTGTTCGTCAACGTTTCACGTCATTTATGAATCTATCTAATTGAGGCACCAGATTTTGTTGATAAAAGTCTTGCGGGTCTCTCGTCACCTCTATCCCAAACATTTGAAACCCTGTATTTCCACTGGGACCTGGCATCTGGTAGTCAGCTCAGGAGCGCCGCCCGTCAACGGGACTATTAGGTATTTATCCCAATGATTCGGTATCCCGAATAGTCCCCGAAGATGCAGAAAATTTGTAGTATTCTGTCTGCCGATTGTCGTGGTTTCAGAACATATAGTAAAATGTCATCTGCATGTAGGAAAATGCATTTTTCCCATTCCCCACCCACTGGGATGCCACATATCAAGGGGTCTTGTCGCGCCCAGGCCGCGAGTGGCTCCAGGGCTAAGGCACAAATAAGGGCGAGAGAGGGCAACCCTGTCTCGTCCCTTTCTGCATGGGGAATACTCTGGACACCGTGTTGTTGACTCTTACTCTTGCCAATGGTTGGTGGTAAAGCAATTTCACCCAGCCGATACATTTTTGCCCAAACCCTAGATGACTTAACATGGCAAAGAGGTAACCCCACTCTACACTATCAAAAGCCATCCTTGCATCCAGGGACAGAAGAGCTGCGGGGTCTGCTACATCCTCACCAGTTATGTGAAGGATCCCAAACAATCATCTCAGATTCAGTCTAGTGCCTCTAGGGGACATGAATCTGGATTGGTCCGGGTGTATTAGGGAGGTGATCACTTTGCATAACCGTATGGATAGGATCTTGGCCAATACCTTCAGCTCATAGTTAAGCAGGGAGATCGGCCTATAGGAACCGCAGTCTGTTGGCGGTTTACCTTCCTTGGGGATTAATGTAGTAATGAAGACACGCTGGTATGATGTAAACCAAGTAGGTTTATTCAGGTAAGTCAACAGGTAGTATAAATCCTCAGTAAGTCCTCAACAACAGGTATATAAGTCCTGTAGGGCAGCCTGTAGGCTCATATCAACAGCCCCACCAGGAGCAGCCTGCTAGCTGCTCAGCCCCTCTCACCAACTGTCATCACTCATCCAGTCACACAGGCATTCCACACATAGCCCACACACCAACATTCCACTCAGAACACTCACACAGGCTGAGCAGCTAGGGACAAGATAACATAGGAGATAACATAGGAGAAAAACCATAACATCAGAATACTACATTACCTCTTCCCTAATGAACAGAAGAATATCGAAACCAATGTATTTAACTATAAACATAAAAGTACAGCAAAAGTAAATAGTCCACAACCCAAGGATGAAGGAAACACAGCCCGCATCATAAAGTGGAAATGAACTATTTAAATCAAAGTCAAAAGCCCAAACCCAGGGATGACGGGAACACCGCATCACGAGAGGGTAAAGAACTAAAGACAAGAAGGAAAGATGGATACAGAATAAAATACCCATCCCCCTCCTCAAATAACCAAAAATAAAACGTCAAAATGTAAGCTCTCCAAGAAAGGAGACTAGTCATGTGGACCAAAGGGACTAAAACCCAATATCCTGCCCCAACAAAACAGGGGACAACAATGTTAAGTGGAGAAAAGTCGTGTGGACAAAAGGGACTAACACCCAATATCCTGCCCCCACATTTAATAAGGAACAACCTGTAAATAAAAACGATATATGCTCTCCGTGTGAGGAGACATGTTGTGTGGACTAAAGGGACTGAAACCCAATATCCTGCCCCCACCTTACACAAGGGACAAAGTGTACGTTAGAATGTGCTCTCCATGTAAGGAATCAAGTCATGTGGACTAGAGGGACTGAAAACCCAATGTCCTGCCCCCACCATCTACAAGGGACAACATGTAAAAACGTATGTGCTCTCCGTGTGAGAAGGCAAGCAAGGCCTAAACCCTGCACAAAAAAAAAACGTGCGGCACAAGGTGTCTTATGCACGCAGGGAACACAACCCTGCATCAAAATTGATCGTGCGGCACAAGGTGTCTTACGCACGCAAGGAAAGTGTCTCCTTGCAACGAAAGGGAAACCAAAACCCTTATGTAAACCCTCATGTAAGGGCACAAAAACTACCAACCTAGATATGGGAAAAGTACCCAAAAGCTTCAAAACATGTAAACACTTCCCAAGTAAATAGGGTAGACTATGGCAACACTGTACCAAATCAACTGTAAGATTCTGTAATGATTTTCAAAAACATATTTCACCAGGCTGGTGAGCGATCCCTCACCCGAGTAGTGTGAGTTGCGGCACACTGGGCACACTCCCAACATATGCACCCCAACTGTAACCTGTAAAGTAAAAACGGGCCAAACTGTAGACCTGGCAAATACAGTAGGCGTAACAACCACAACAGTTCTGTACCATCAATCATTAACTTAGTGGAAGAAGAGTCGACACTCTTGGTTGGCGCATACAGAGTGCCATGTAGGCTAGTGGTAGAAACGGTAGAGGACAACATCAAAGCCGACCAAATGACTGGTCAGCCGAGAGACTAAATTAAAATGTACCTCACGCAAACGGGTGCGTGTCAAAGTCGATGTGGTCCGTGAACACAACAAAAATGCAGGACATCTTGTCAGAAGAAGCAGGAGGAAGAAGCAGGAATAAGTCATCATATTCTCCGACGGAAAAGCACTCTCACGCCGCACTTGCCGCATCCGTCCAAACGCAGAAAACGTGGTTGGTAATCAGAAACTGAGTAAATATGAGTAAAAGCATACAACGTCAACTTCAAGATGGCGGCACGCTGTGTCACGCCGTGCCGGGTGGCTCACGGCAACAGTGTGCCCCAAAACGTCTGAAGGCAGCCCCGTAGCAGAGGTGAAGTGTGCGTCACAGTGAAGATTCTGTAGGTGACGCAGGGTACACGCAGAAGAGACTGCACGCGACAAAGAGCTGGACTGAGGTAAGCGCGTGCAACACTTGTCCCACGCTAAGTTCTTTTTTTTTTTTTAAATGCGAAAACGGCGGTTGGGTAGCGCTGCAGACATGAGGTCTCAGCCAAGCCCAACAATCAAAGACAAAACATGTCTCACCTGTCTTCGCCCCCAGGGGCTCGCAAGACAACGCCGCAATGTTGGCTCAAGCACCTCCACAGACATGTCCACAATCCGCCAGGCATTGCTAAAAAGCAACTCGTAACTTACAATGGAAGGGTCCAATTGTCTCTGTTTGCAAACTATGATGGAAGTCTCTGTGCAAATCTCATCACTCGCGCCAATGCGCAAGTCCCAGTGTGCAGGGACGGCTGCTCCAGTCCTTCCAGAGATCAGGCACATACAAATAAAGTTAGAAAGTCTTTGTTTTGTAAAAATGTACATGCGAGTCACACTCTGGGCAGCGTACTTGTAACACAAGAACTGGCTTACCATAGTTGGAGGTATACTCTGCGCTGCATCAATGAAGTGAAATAAGTGGCTTACTGTACTTGAAAGCTCACTCAGCGCAGCATCCATGGAGTATCTTGATGTAGTAGCTTCTTGAGACGGGGTACAGCACGCTTGTGTGGGGGCTGTCCGATGTAATGGACACCGGTGGAGCTGCACAGCGCGCTGTCGTTGTACCTGTTTCATTAGTTCGCTTTGTAGCACAATGTCTTTAAAGTGAAATTCTTGTGTGGCCTCTTATAACTCTTTTTTGTAGCGTCTTGTTCTTGTTGCTTTCGCCTGTCGTCTCTTCCCTGTTGTAGCTTCTTTCCAAAATGTTGTAGAAGGCATCTTGATGTCTTTGAAGTGCACTTGTACCAACTGAAGAGCGTGGGGACGTCTTCAACTCGTCGCCAAAAATTAATGTACATTCTGGGCAGCGTACTTGTAACTTAAGTGTGTGCCTAGTGTGATGCCACTCACGCCACTTGGGTGAGAGATCACTCACCAGCATTGTTAAATTTGACAGATTAACCATAGAATTTGAACAGTTTTATAGAATTTGAACAGTTTACAGAATCTGTACAGTTTATTTGTTACAGTGATGCCACAGTCTACCCTATTTATCTAGAAAGTATTTACATGTTTTGAAGTTTATTGGGTACTGTTACCATATCTACATTGGGAGCTTTTGTGCCCTTACATGAGGGTGGGCTCTAAGGGTTTTGTTCCCTTTTTGTCCTGTTGCAAGGAGTCACTTTCCTTGCGTGCGTTAGACACCTTGTGCTGCACGATCAATTTTGATGCAGGGTTGGGTTCCCCTCTCACCAACTGTCATCACTCATCCAGTCACACAGGCATTCCACACATAGCCCACACACCAACATTCCACTCAGAACACTCACACAGGCTGAGCAGCTAGGGACAAGATAACATAGGAGATAACATAGGAGAAAAACCATAACATCAGAATACTACAATGACCACTATCAGTGCTGTTCTTTGGTCGCAGGGCAGGGCACCATTCTCTCCCGCCTCCACTAGCATAGCCAGGAGGTGGTCAGCCGTTTTACTCAGCATGCATTTAAATAGTTCCACCGGTAGACCATTGGGTCCCATCGCTTTCCCTGATTGTAATGATCGAGTTACGTTATTGATTTCCTCTATTGTCAGGTCGCCCGCTAACATTTCTCTGTTGTCAGTTGTGAGCTTTGGTAAACCTACATCTTGTAGGACATCTCTACATTCCTCTTCCATTTTGCCAGTCGCTGGAGTGTATAGAGCCTTGTAATAGGTGGCAAATGCTTCTGCTATCTCTTCCCTGGTTTGATAGTGTCGCCCTTTAGTATCTATAATCTCCGGGACCAATCTGCTGCCCTCCCACCCCTTGTTTAACTATGCAAGGAGTTTACTGGCCTTGTCCCCCACCTCATATAATCTATGCTGGGTGGTTAGGGCTTGCGCTCTCGTGCTAATTTCCAATAGGTCTCTCAACTCCTTTTGTCGCAGTTGAAGCTGATGTTTCAATTCTGATGCCGTCGTCACTTCCTCTGATATACTTGCTTCTAGATTAGATAACGCGGACTCTAGTTTGTTGCCTTTTATCTTCTTCTCTTTCCTGGATGCCCCTATTATGGCCTGTGCCTGTCCCCTCAACACCACTTTGAATGCCTCCCATAGCATAACTTCGGAGTTTACTGAATCCATGTTTTCATTGAAGAAGTGGTCAACCCCCTTCCTAAAATCATCTGAGAACTTTTTATCCTTAAGGTACTCTGGATCTATCCTCGGGGGCAAGGCAAAGTCTCTACGGGGACCTCTCAAAACTACCTGAACTGGAGCATGAACCGACACCCCTCGCACCACATGTATTGCCTCTGTGAAGTCCCCCTAACCCCCGGCCTGTGTAAATAAATAATCTAGTCTGGACAGACTTCCATGGGCTGTCGACATATGTATGTATTGCTAAGCAGTGAGGTGTTGACACCTCCAAATGTCAGTCAGGCCTAGAGCAACAAGGAAGTCCCCCAGGTGGCCCACTCTTCTCCCGAAGGCGGACCCCCCCCCATCGAATCTAACTCTGTAGAGACCACATCATTCATGTCTCCTCCCATAATCATGCGGCCTTCCGGGAGTTCTAGGAGTCTGTGCCCCAACATGTCTAATGTGGATGTCTTCAGCCTCTGTGGGACATATATCGAACAGAAATTAAGCCATCACCCCCCCCAATGGCCACTCATTGCAACAAATCTCCCCAAGGGGTCTATCCACACTTTATCCAATCTGAAGAGAAGCGAGGCTCTACATAGAATACCCACTCCCCTTGAACCATTGGTGTAGCCCGAGTGTGCTAGCAGTGTGTAGCCGAAGCAGTCCAGTGCTTTACACCGATTGCCTCAGAGATGTGTTTCTTGTAATAAGATAATGTCCGGGGCATGTCTCTTAATAAATTGCATTACCACTGTCCATTTAATTCTACCATTTAGGCCAGTTACATTCCAGGACTATATTTTTATATTCTTCATTTGGCCATCATGTGCCACCATAGAGAGATGGTATCTTTTCCCTCTGCCTTCCCACCCAACTTTTGCAGTTTCAGCTCTTTTGAGGTGTTTGTATAATGCAAAACAGCTGTTCCTACCCAATTTCTTCTAAGCACACCACGGTGTGTTTGTAATAATACAACAATAACCCCTAAACCCCCAACTGCTGCCCACCTCCCTCCTCTCTGCTACCCTGCTGAATCGGCTATTCATACCCCAACTTCCTGACCTGCAGAGAGCCTGTCACCCTATTAACATTTCGCACGAATTACACTGCTGGGGGGGGGGGGGTGCTTCGGCAGCCCCAAGTGATTAGAAAAACAATAAAACTGTTCAACCCCTTTATTAACTCAGTCATTGGTTTACCGGCTCTCTATCCATAGTGTAGTACCCAATTGTTCCACAGAAAGGACTGGGACATACTAGTGTAGTCTCGGTGACCCAGTATGGGTTAGGTCTCGCAATTAAGTCTGTCGCTCTATATACTCAGCCACCCATGGGTGTTTCTCACCTGTCGTGTAGGGCCCTCACTCCACGTGTGGAGCACCATCTTCATTGTGGCAGGTCCCAGGGGAGTCTCTTGTCTCCTGTTGTTCTGGCTGTTTTGTTGTCTTCCTGTCGCAGTTTGGTTCTCCTCTGGGCGTGCCTATGTCCCTTGCCTCCACGTCGGGTAGCCATGCGCCATCCCTCCAGCCACTCCCATGTCTCCTCTGGGGAAGTGAAGTGCCATGTCTTTCCCTCTGGGATTATTCGGAGTCTAGCTGGGAAAAGCATCTATATTTTATTTTTATCTCTCTCATAGTTCTCGCTTCACTCCTTTGAAACTCGTTC
This sequence comes from Calotriton arnoldi, assembly GCA_963921515.1. Classification (NCBI taxonomy): domain Eukaryota; kingdom Metazoa; phylum Chordata; class Amphibia; order Caudata; family Salamandridae; genus Calotriton; species Calotriton arnoldi. The sequence continues at coordinate 656,434 of CAWUFW010002311.1, forward strand.
ACTGCTTTTGTACAAGTAGGGTGAAGTCTGGAAATAAACGGATGTGTGTATTTTTGAAGTGCATGTCTCCTGTAGCCCTAGCCGCTTGGAAGATTGCGTCCCGGTAGCGATAGTTGAAGATTTTTGCAATTATCGTTCGTGGAGGAGCTCCAGGTTTGGGCAGGGGCACCGGGGCCCGATGTGCCCTCTCGATCGAGAAGAACTTGGATACTCGTTTAGGCCACAATGTGTTGACTATAAAGTCTTCAAGAAACAGGTCTACACTCTGGCCCTCGGCCCCATCAGGGACCCCTACCACGCGGATGTTATTTCTTCTTGCTCTTCCTTCCTGAATTATAAGTTTGGCCGCCATGGTCTTTGTTAGAACTGGGGGTCTCTAGTTGGCTGAGGTAAGTACCTTAGGCCAAATAGGGACCCTTGCTTCTAAGTCAGGGAAAGGAAGGACACCTTCTCAGATAGCCCCTGCTCACCCCCTCGGTAGCTTGGCTCGAGCAGCCAGGCTTATTTCCGAGGCAAATGTGTAAAGTATTTGCAACCACGCTCTCAGTGACACAGTGATAACACCACAAATGGACTCCACACGAGTTTCATAAAAAACAATTATTTGTTTATAAGAAAAAAAGATATACGATGAGACCACACGATAAAAATCCAACATATGCGTATTTGTAATATTTCACCTTGCCGGTTATTAGGCCAGCAAGCACTGGTAGGTTCTTGCAGTATTAATGAGCAATTCTCAATGATCTAATGCAGTCCTCTTGCAATGCTATGCAGTTCGTAATGCAAGAATCAGGCAATTCGTAATGCACCAATCAGGCAGTTCGTAATGCGAAAATAATGCAATTCGTAATGCAACAATCAGGCAGTTCGTAATGCAAAAAATAAGGCACTTCGTAATGCAACAATCAGGCAGTTCGTAATGCAAAAATAGGGCACTTCGTAATGCAACAATCAGGCAGTTCGTAATGCAAAAATAAGATACTTCAGCACCGATTGCGGTGCTCTGGACGGTCTCTATGCCACTCTTACTGACTCGCGGTCAGCTACTGCCAAAACATGCCCCCAACACTGTTATGATGGAAAACAAAGTGCATCTCCACACTCCGGCCCCGGTACTGCCACTCCTCGGCAAGTACGGGCCGCGATATGGACTTGAGCGGAGGCTCGCGCTGCAAAGAGAGGAAAGGCCGAGAGCGTTTCTCTCGGAGCCCGCACCCCGCCCCAGGCGGCGACACACGCACGCTCGCTGAGCGTTACCTGGGGGGTGCAATCTCACTCTCCTCTCCTCTCCTCGCGACTTGGGCCTCCGGTGCGACTTCGTTGATCTTTGGGCAGTGGAACTCGGGCCCCGACGGGGATGGTTCGAGGTCCCTCCTTGGGAAGGGCAGGCGCGGGCCGGCGGCACAGCTCCTCTGGGGATGCCGGTCCGGGCCGATGGCAATGACGATCGCAGCAGCTCTGGTCATGCTGCTCGATCGACACAGAGAACAAGACTGCTCTGGGACACACAGTCACAGGGCAATTCTCACGAAGGTCTCAGGCTGCAACAGGGCACACGCACACAGCGTCGCTGAGACTCACTTGAGCTCCGGGTGTACACGATCACAGGGCAATCCTCCCGAAGGTCTCAGGCTGCACGAAGCACACGCACACAGCGTCGCTGAGACTCCCTTGGACTCCGGGTGCACACGATCACAGGGCAATCCTCACGAAGGTCTCAGGCTGTACGAAGCACACGCACACAGCGTCGCTGAGACTCCCTTGGACTCCGGGTGCACACGATCACGGGGCAGTTCTTACGCAGGTCTCAGGCTGCAAGAAGCACACGCACACAGCGTCGCTGAGACCCACCTGGAAACTTTTATGTTCCTGAGTTTCCACAACAGGGAGCCAGCTCTCCTCGGGCCCTTGGGGACAAGTTACTTCAGGACACAGCACACAGCAAAGTCCTCTCAAGCAGGGGGACACAGCACATAGCAAAGTCCCTTAGCCTCTCCTTGGTTAAATCAGCAAACTGCAGGCCAGCCCCAGAACACACAGCAAGGGTCAGTCCTTTCCTTCAGTCTCTTCAGCTGTTTCTTCCTTGGCAGAGGTTCCTCTTGACCACGAAGTAGTTTCAATCCTTTTCAGTCTTGATCAGTCCAACATTCAGGGGTTTCAGCTCTCATAGTTATACCCCTAAATGTCTTTGAAGTCTTTGTGTTCAGGGGGGCACTGACCCCTGTCTAAACCAGTTCTGGGTGTCTCCCTGCCAGGGACACCTTTTTCCTTTGATAGTGGAGGTCTGGGTCTTCAATCACTCAGCAGGAGATGGGGCCATTGTTTTATGGCGGCAGCCCAGGCCTCTTCACCTCCAGGGGCTACTCCTCCCCCCTAGACTCCAGATGCAGGTCAGCCTGTTGCTGTCTCACCTCCTCCCCTGGGTCAGGACATTTCCCAGATCCTATCACATTCGAATCCAGACAGTCAATCCACAACCAGGCAGAGACACACAGAATTGTTAGAACAAAAAACAGCCACTTCTAAAAGTGTGGTTTCTAAACACACAATGCAAAAACCACCTTCAGAAAAAGATGTGTTATTAAATTGTGAAATCAGGCACACTAAACTTCATCTCTCCATCTTAAGCCTATGGGAAGATAGTCTGGAAACATATTACACAGCCTCCCCCATTCTGTCCTATGGGCAAGATGGCCTTGCAACAGTGAAAAACGAAATGGAGAGTATTTCACTGTCAGGACATGGTACACACCTTAGTACATGTCCTACCTTTCACATACACTGTACCCTGCCCAGGGGGGGTACCTTGGGCCTACCATAGGGGTGTCTGATGTGCATAAAAAGGGAAGGGTAAGACCTGGCAAGTGGCTGCACTTGTCAGGACAACAAGGCAGTTCAGCAAACTGCACGCAGGCACTGCAGTGGCAGGCCTGAGATCTCTCTTTAAGGCTACTGGTGTGGGTGGCACAATTAGTGCTGCAGGCCCACTAGTAGCATTTGTATTACCAGCCCTGGCACACATAGTGCACTTTACTAGGGACTTTACTAGTAAGACAAATGTACCAATTATGGGCAACCAATTACCATAACACTTTATACAGGGAGCACTTGCACTTTGACACTGATCAGCCGTGGCAAAGTGCCCAAAGCATCTAAGTTGGCAACACCATATCAGAAAAAAGGTCTAGGGGGAAGGCAAAAAGTTTAGGGAATTTTAGCCAAAAAGGGCCAAGTCCAACACAACCCCCTCCCAGCCTAAAGCCAGGGTAGACCAATCAACTACCTTGATGGACTTCCCTGCTTGGGGCAATAGAACACGGACGCAGGCCCGCTACCGCAGGGACACCCTCCTGTTCTATGCCTTCCTGACCCCAGGGGGTTCTCTTGGTCACTACTACCTGGGCCAACTATGCTGCTCCATGGGTACTTCCTGGCAGTCGGGGGCCTCTAGGGGTGCTGGTCCCTTGCCAACTCCCACCTAGAGCGGTACCCCTGGAAGACCCATCAGCCAGGATGCTGTCTCCAGTTATCCGGCCCTCCGGGTTAGAGGTGGGGTTACCCCGGTCACTTTTAGGGGACCTAGCCCTCCTGGCTGGGCCCTGACCCACGGGGTTTCCCACGGGGGAACACCTTCCCCCCTTAACCTTCCATTTGGATTTCTGGGCCTGCCATTCAGAATGGCACCCACAAACTTCTGAACCGCGGGAGCTCTGGTGACAGACGCCCCACATTCTCCTGATGCTTGGTGTTCTTCCTCACACAGCTGGCAAGTAGGCACTAGGCCTCCAACCTGGTGCTCCTCTAAGGAACCCTCCAGTCTCTGGGGTGGGGTTGTGGACTCCCGGGGACGCTGCTCACACTCCCTCCCTCTCCTTTGAGACAGGGTGCTAGCCCGCATGCCCCCCCCACTACTCTGGGACCTAACTGCTCTACTTTGCTTCTCTTCCCTCCCTAATGCCTCCTCAGACCCTTGGTCCCTTGACCAGGGGTCAGGCTCTTGTGCAAGCTCCCGGGAATCAAAGAGCTCGCAGTCTAACAAGTGTTGGCGCAACTCTGAAAAATGTTTACTGAGCCAAGACTCCCTGGAGCCCAAATTGAGCAATCCTTTGTAATCATTCGCCATGCTAACCAACACCCAATCACCAGTGCACGCGTGTACCCATCCAGATCCTCCACCCGAGTACTGGATTTCAGTCTCTGGAAATCCCTGAATTTCTGCAGGTACTGTTTGGGAGTGAGCCCATACCAGAGGCATAAAGCCTCCTTCATATTGGCGTAGGTCAGGGTTCCCGCCCTCTCTAAAGGTGGTAAAACATCCCTCCCAGAAGCCTCAAAGTGTTTCCATAGGCCCGCCCCCCAATGCTTCTCAGGCACCTCCTTCATCCTCAGTGCGATCTCATATGCCGTGAACCATGCATAAATATCATCACCCCTTTGGTAATCTCGCACTAAGTCTTTGGGAATGTACACCTTACCCGCTGGCACTGGTTGTGTACTGCCACCATTCGAACTGGACTCCACCTGTTTAGCCTTAAGGTCCAGTTCCCTCATGCTTAACTCAGGAGCTAAGAGAATCTTCTTCTCTTCCAAGGCAAGAGCGTTCCTGCTCTCCTCTGCTCGCTTTTCTCTTTCAATGAGCAGCTTTTTCTCTTCTGCTTGAGCCTTAAGTTTTAAAACCTCCAACTCATGCTCTCTGACCCTTTGGTTTTCCTCCAGCTCCTCTGGGGAAAATCTCCTCCCTGAATGGTTACTACCAGCCCCTGAGGCTGGTCCTTCCACCGGCAAATCCTGTGGACCAAATCCATTCCTGGGTCATCCTCATCCACCTCAACTTCACCTGTCTCCTGAGCCTCTTTGGCTTCCCACCAGGCCCTCAAGGCCGTTTGCAGCTCCTCCTTCTTGGCGCTACTTTTCATGGGACATCCCAAAGCTCTGCAGAATTGCCTCAATTGATCAACTTTGTAGGTAAGCAATGCCTCAATGTCAAACTCCAATTCTGCAACCTCACTGGCTACTTGACTCCTCTGAGACATGATGTGTGGCTTAAAGGTCGCTCAAAAATAGAACCAAAAATCAAAACACAATATGTGGTTGCGTCGTGGTCTGCGCTAAACTAGTGATGTACACCAATCACTGTGAGTGAATTTGCAAATACACATTCAAATCCCCAACCTCTGACCACCAATGTTAGAACTGAGGGTCTCTATTTGGGCCTAAGGTACCTACCTCAGCCAACTAGAGACCCCCAGTTCTAACAGTCTTCACCTGTTGCGTCAGGGATTGTACTTGTGTTTCTAGGCGTTTTGTCGTGGATTGGAGTTGAAGTATCTGGGTCTTGGCAGTTGTGACCGTTTCGGTCACTTTCAGGAGGTCCGCTCTGATCAGGGTAACCTCCACCGTCACTGAGTCTATCTTCAGGTCCAGCGTACTTTTGAGGTCCACTATGGCTGCCATAATTGATCCCAGTGAGGGTTCCGCTGTTGCTTCTCCTTCTGCCATTTGAGGAGGTTTCGGAACTGCATAGTTATCCATTTTGTTGGATTGACAGGACCCTGGTCCCTTGAGCTTCACCATCTCTTCTTCTCTGAGAGTGCTCAGGGGTCTGGCTCCTGCGTATTATTCGGGCCCCCTAGGCTGACCTTTGGTTAGGTTCCCACACTTGTTTGGTTCATTCTTAATTTGTTGTCAACCCCTGTGGTTTGCTCTTCGTACTCTGTCTCCCTGAGTGGGGAAATCAGGGGGGGTCATCACCTGTTCCCCTCCTCACCTCCCGGCGTCACACAGGGTCATGGCCCCCACACCGCCCGCACTTGCAGGAGATGAGCTGCTTTCCCCTGGTGTGCCCCACTGTGTATTACTGTGCGCTTTTGCCCGTGACTCCGTTTTTCCTCTACAGCGTCTCAGGTTGCACTGTATTTGAGCCTGAGCCACTATAATCACTGGGTCACCTGTTTTCAGACCCTTCAATTGTGTAGCTGCATTAGAATCCTCCAGAGGGGGCAAGGATAAGCACGGGTCTCCTCTTGGTATGTGATCCGCTGGTCTAGGGAGACTGCCCTCCCTCTTATTGTCACTTTGGCACTGTGTTAGAGTCTTCGTTCTCACTGGCTAAACGTCTCTATTCCGAGTAGGCGGACCAGGCCTCAGCCGACACCTCCTTCCCAGTTTCTCTCGGTACACCGAGGGCGTCGCCTTCCTACCGTTACTCCAGATCTGTTCCCTCTTCAAGTTCTTCTGGTGTCCGTAGGTGTGGAGCCCCACCTCCACCACTGGAGAAGGGGTGTGTCTTGTGCCTGGCGCTGCGCGACTCCTCCCCGGCCGCTCGCTTCCACGGTTCAGCCTCGCCGCTCTCCTGGGATCAGGCCGTCTCCCGCCTTGGCCACCTCGCCCACTGCAGCACCTTTCTCTGGTCCCGAGCTTGTTTCGTCGCTCGATGTCACACCGGAGCAGTCCCGCACCCCTCCGCTGTCTTTCTCGTCCCAGGGAGGGATGTTTGCCGGTGTGGATAGTTGTCGGATTATGGGGTCAGCTCTTTGATTAGTGGAGCTCGTCTAGAGTGCGGCCATTTGCAGACGCGGCTAAGCCACGCCCCACTCCAAGACCTTATTAGACATCAATCATGGCGAAAACATACTCGACCTCTTCATGATGACCTTGAATACCAGAAATTCAAAAACGTGCAGGAAGAACTTTCAGTTATCCCAGAAGGCATCATCTTGCAAGGGTCGAGAATTGTCATACCCGAGAGTCTGAGACAACAAGTTATTGAACTGGCTCATGAGGGACACCGTGGAGTTGTTGCTGCAAAACGAGCTCTACAGGACCAAGTGTGGTTTTGATGAAAAGAGTTAAAGGCATTTCCCTGATTTGGTCGGTCACCGGCAGCATCTTCTTGAGGAGGGTGTTCATAATGTTGATGGTAGGAAGGACGGGGAGAGAAGAACAGGGAAAGGCTTAGCCCAGCGTGGGCCAGCCACTTGAGAGGCTTTGCTGTGGTCAGCATGGAGACAAGGTGAAAGCAGGCATCGTGATTGGAGAAGTGCCTTCTTCCATGGCGGAAGCACAGTGGACGACTCTCTTGAGACGAGGTGATAAAGTGATTACAGAGGGTAGTGGTGTGGCACAGCAGGATCCAGAGCTGCTCACATGAGTCAGTGTGGAATATACAAGAGTGCTGCCCCCTGGAGATGAAAGCGATACCAAAGGGGATGATGGACGCTCAAACGCTCCGTCCATCATCCCCTTTGGTATCGCTTTGTTCGCCCTAAGTTGGCAGGGTATGCCCAGACGTGGGTCCCTTGCTCACTTTGCCACTGGATTCAAGCTAGCCTGGCTGATGACGGCTGAATAGCCAGAAACCGGTCCCAGGATGCTTGTTTCCGGTCCAGGGAAGACATGGCTTGGCAGTTCGGGCTGGACTGTTCCCATGAGGCACAGGGTCAGACTGATTTGCATATGGCTATGTCTGAACTGGGGTGGTGGAGTGAGCTAAAGAATGATGATGGATTAAACCCAGATCAGTTGACTGGGGATGAGTGTTTGATTTGCTCAAACGCTCCGTCCATCATCCCCTTTGGTATCGCTTTGTTCGCCCTAAGTTGGCAGGGTATGCCCAGACGTGGGTCCCTTGCTCACTTTGCCACTGGATTCAAGCTAGCCTGGCTGATGACGGCTGAATAGCCAGAAACCGGTCCCAGGATGCTTGTTTCCGGTCCAGGGAAGACATGGCTTGGCAGTTCGGGCTGGACTGTTCCCATGAGGCACAGGGTCAGACTGATTTGCATATGGCCATGTCTGAACTGGGGTGGTGGAGTGAGCTAAAGAATGATGATGGATTAAACCCAGATCAGTTGACTGGGGGTGAGTGTTTGATTGGCTCAAACGTTCTGTCCATCATCCCCTTTTGTATCGCTTTGTTCGCCCTAAGTTGGCGGGGGTATGCCCAGACGTGGGTCCCTTGCTCACTTTGCCACTGGATTCAAGCAAGCCTGGCTGATGATGGCTGGAATGCCAGAAACCGGTCCTAGGATGCTTGTTTCCGGTCCAGGGAAGACATGGCTTGGCAGTTCGGGCTGGACTGTTCCCATGAGGCACAGGGTCAGACTGATTTGCATATGGCCATGTCTGAACTGGGGTGGTGGAGTGAGCTAAAGAATGATGATGGATTAAACCCAGATCAGTTGACTGGGGGTGAGTGTTTGATTGGCTCAAACGTTCCGTCCATCATCCCCTTTTGTATCGCTTTGTTCACCCTAAGTTGGCGGGGATATGCCCAGACGTGGGTCCCTTGCTCACTTTGCCACTGGATTCAAGCAAGCCTGGCTGATGACGGCTGGAATGCCAGAAACCGGTCCTAGGATGCTTGTTTCCGGTCCAGGGAAGACATGGCTTGGCAGTTCGGGCTGGACTGTTCCCATGAGGCACAGGGTCAGACTGATTTGCATATGGCCATGTCTGAACTGGGGTGGTGGAATGAGCTAAAGAATGATGATGGATTAAACCCAGATCAGTTGACTGGGGGTGAGTGTTTGATTGGCTCAAACGTTCCGTCCATCATCCCCTTTTGTATCGCTTTGTTCGCCCTAAGTTGGCGGGGGTATGCCCAGACGTGGGTCCCTTGCTCACTTTGCCACTGGATTCAAGCAAGCCTGGCTGATGACGGCTGGAATGCCAGAAACCGGTCCTAGGATGCTTGTTTCCGGTCCAGGGAAGACATGGCTTGGCAGTTCGGGCTGGACTGTTCCCATGAGGCACAGGGTCAGACTGATTTGCATATGGCCATGTCTGAACTGGGGTGGTGGAGTGAGCTAAAGAATGATGATGGATTAAACCCAGATCAGTTGACTGGGGGTGAGTGTTTGATTGGCTCAAACGTTCCGTCCATCATCCCCTTTTGTATCGCTTTGTTCGCCCTAAGTTGGCGGGGGTATGCCCAGACGTGGGTCCCTTGCTCACTTTGCCACTGGATTCAAGCAAGCCTGGCTGATGACGGCTGGAATGCCAGAAACCGGTCCTAGGATGCTTGTTTCCGGTCCAGGGAAGACATGGCTTGGCAGTTCGGGCTGGACTGTTCCCATGAGGCACAGGGTCAGACTGATTTGCATATGGCCATGTCTGAACTGGGGTGGTGGAGTGAGCTAAAGAATGATGATGGATTAAACCCAGATCAGTTGACTGGGGGTGAGTGTTTGATTGGCTCAAACGTTCCGTCCATCATCCCCTTTTGTATCGCTTTGTTCGCCCTAAGTTGGCGGGGGTATGCCCAGACGTGGGTCCCTTGCTCACTTTGCCACTGGATTCAAGCAAGCCTGGCTGATGACGGCTGGAATGCCAGAAACCGGTCCTAGGATGCTTGTTTCCGGTCCAGGGAAGACATGGCTTGGCAGTTCGGGCTGGACTGTTCCCATGAGGCACAGGGTCAGACTGATTTGCATATGGCCATGTCTGAACTGGGGTGGTGGAGTGAGCTAAAGAATGATGATGGATTAAACCCAGATCAGTTGACTGGGGGTGAGTGTTTGATTGGCTCAAACGTTCCGTCCATCATCCCCTTTTGTATCGCATTGATGACGGCTGAATAGCCAGAAACTGGTCCCAGGATGCTTGTTTCCGGTCCAGGGAAGACATGGCTTGGCAGTTCGGGCTGGACTGTTCCCATGAGGCACAGGGTCAGACTGATTTGCATATGGCCATGTCTGAACTGGGTTGGTGGAGTGAGCTAAAGAATGATGATGGATTAAACCCAGATCAGTTGACTGGGGGTGAGTGTTTGATTTGCTCAAACGCTCCGTCCATCATCCCCTTTGGTATCGCCCCCTGGAGATGAGGCACAGTCTGGAGGACGGGATTGCTGAGGTCAGGTCAATGCCACCCTATTGTACTGAGACACACAATGGGCTCTGGAGAAGGGGCACAGGGTGCAGAATCTCCCGCTCCTGGCATGAGCAGAAGGCTGCCACAGAAGATTCTAAGTGGCTGACGATTGCGCTGGTAACAGTCAGGTGGTCAGGGTCGGAATGCCAACAGGAGAGTGAAGGCACGGGGAAAATGACCCACTCCTTCATTTCCAATGTAGTAGTGCCGGGTTCTCTAAATATAGTACCCATGTGGAGTCCACAAAATAACACGGACACACTGCCTTGGGGGGTGATGGAAATCAAGAAATCTACCATGAAATCCATGTCCCGAGCCTCCATCCGCATGCTCAGGTCCACGAAGACATCACAGATTTAGTCCAAAACCCTACTTAAGTTGAGGGCCTTAAAGGCATAATCGGTGTCTAATTACCACAAGCGGTACTTCATGGTGGACATTCGTTAAGATGAGAAATGAGCGCTGCCCAACAGAGAGCTTACGGTATGGAAAGGCCACTGAAATTTTCTGGCATTAGAAGTCCAAGCTATGTGGCAAGAAAAGGCAAACTGTACATCGTATTGTGGCACACTCTGACAGAGTTATTATGGTATTTTTTTTATTAACCAGAAGGTGGTGGAAAGACCACCGGTGCAAGCAGGGTAGAACGTATGTAATGCAATCTCGTGTTGTCACGTGATATCAGACTAGTGCACGATCCTCTTGAGGAGCCTGGAGTGCTCTGGAGGATACAACTACGGATGGCCTCGCCTCCATCAAGGTGAGGCATGACAGATGTTTGAAGAGCAGATGTATTTAAGTATTTCGATGTTGCATTTTTCTAGGTTTCTGGATGCAGTGAGGACCTATTTTGCAACAGTGGGGACCTAGGGCTAAATTTATCAAAGTGTTGCGCTGTTATGCATCACGCAAGATAGCGCAAGGGCAACGCAACACTAAAGTCAAAGTTAGCAAGCCACACAAGGCCACTTTGTGTGGCCCTGTGGTGCTTGGTAAATTTGCAGTAACGCAAGGCAGCGCAAGTCGTTGCCTTGCATAACTCAGCCACACCCTTGAACCATGGCGCAAGGGTAGCTAAGTTGGCGCAAGGCAGCCAAAAGTGCGCCAGCGCAACGAAGGGACAGGAATGAGCCATATAATGTTAAATATGGCGCATTCCTGCCCTCTCCCTTTCACCCAGCACAGCAAGGTGTCTTGCTGTGTTGCATGAAATATTGATAAATCTGCCCCCTAGTTTGCAATGTTTTAACGGAGAGTGGCTAGAAAATATACACTGAAGTCAAGGGATTTGGAAGACAGTACCTGGCCAGGAGAAATAGTAGTCACAGCAAAGTGGAATAGCTTTCAGACATTAAGCAGGGGAGGAGAACTGAAGTAAATTAGGGCCTCAATTAGATCTAGAGCCACGGCTGCCAAACCATGTAGCAGAGAAAATCAGGTCACCAAATGTAAAGTTGCCTGCTGTTGTGTCAAATGCATAAAACACAAGGCCTAATCTTGCCAGCCATGTTGCACTAGCAGCGGAACCACTCTCTATGGACGTCTATTGTTTAAAATAGTGAAGTAGCAGATGTGAATCACAAACCATTTGGCCCTTTATGACATCACAGAGTTGACCCCTTGGGCCCGCCTTCCTTAGGTACTCAACAGTCTCTTGTTTCACTTTTGAGGGCTAGGAGAGGGACAAGAAGTGGAAACTACAGAGAGAGAGAAACTACAACCATTGGAGCCAGGGGCGTAACTCAGGCCCATGAACCCCCTCCCCTGCTGCCCCGTGGCACAGAGGGCCCCCAACCCTCCAGGGACTCTTTAACCATTCAAGGAGACCCCTTTCAGCCCAAAGCGAACAAATATCTTTGAGAAATGCAGTGTTGGGGGGGGGGGCTCATAACATTTTGCAGGCGAGCCCCATCATTTGGCATTACACTACTGATTAGAGCCCTGTTTTGTTTCTCTTCTTGCCATAGCCTTCGATAGTCCTTAGATTCAATGTAGCAAGGAAACTACCAGTGCTGCCAAAGGGTTGCCTATAGGTAATGACTGCCACCCTTGCTTGCTCCTAATCAGTGGGCGGGATCTAAGGGGCACAATGTGCACATTCTTTTTTAATTTAAGAAAGACAGTTCTCCTACTTTTTGTCAAAAGACAACCCTCCTGGGATGATTAATTCTGAGAGTTGAAATGCATCAGCTGAAATGTAAGGCAGGGAGACTCCTGTGCTGTGAAAACGGGGAGGAGGGAGGGGGGTGTCAGACGGCTAAACAAGCCTTCCTGCCAAGGTGAATGCTGCCTGAAAGAAATGTAAATGAGCACAACGGGTTAATCTGCAAATATAAAGGGTTCCTGGAAGCCAGTATTGGCTTTAATTGACGGAATCAGTTGAAGCTTCCTGATCACACGGATCCGTCTTTTTGGGTGGTATTGCAAGGGAGTTGCCAGCTGAGCTGTGAAGTGTGGGTTTTTAAAGGACAGTTATAAAACGGGGTGGTAAAGGGGGGTAAGGGTTTCATGGGAGAAGGACCTGGGCGTGGGAAGTCAAGAAGGCGGCTTTCTAGAGACGCCTTTCATCCGAGCCCCGCTCCCTCAGCGGAGAGGGCGTGCGGAGGAGCCTTGAAGGGACATTACTCATGATATTGTTGGCTAATAGATGACGCGCTATCTCCATCCCTGCAATTACATGCTCTTCAAACCCGAACAATACGAGGCAGTGCAAAGCATAATCCAATTAGGGATCCCCCACCCGTGCGTGTTCCTGACTCCCGGCATCGCTGCGCTGCCACTGGCGAGGAGGTGCTGGGGAGACGCTGTGCGCGAGGCTGCGTCGAGCGCCTCACGAGCCGAGGCGCCACAGGACGACGAAGGGCACACTCACGGCGGTGACGATGGCAGCAGCGACACGGGCCCCGTGTCAAGCGTACCCAGACACACTCAGTGGGGAACGGGTAAAATGCATTTCTACGCTTTGGATCCACGAACAGAAACGACACAACTTTGGAACATTCTTCAAACACATAACAGCTTTTGCCTTACGGCAGAGTATTTCACCTTTGGGGGCGAGAGGAAAGTGCAAACTACGTGACCATATATTCAATGGCCTCTCTCTGGCATGACTACTTTTTGGGATTTCGAAGACGTTTTGCACGGGTGCCCATTCACTCTCGAACCTCTCTCTGAAGTGATAGCGCCTAGAAGTAGGGGCTAGCAGTAGCACATATGGTCATTCAATCTTGCGCCTCACTTTAAATCAGCCACTAGAAAGGACGATAGATACTTATATTGGGATTCAAAAGAAATGTGTCCCACAAGCCCTAGCGGTTATCATTGAGGGGTAAGAGTCGATTTAAAGCAAAGCCGTCTCCCCTCTCGCTCTAGATGAGAAAAATGATGTGTACCTAGGCTGCCCCAAGAGTCAATCATTCCTAGAGGCAACAGCCTCCCTTCCCGACTGTGAACTCTATGGGGCAGATTTACAAGCTCCTTTCGCCACTTTTGCGTCACTTTTAACATGGGAAAAGTGACGCAAAAGTGGCGCAAGGGGCTTGTAAATCTGCCCTTATATTTTTAGAAGCACGACGCACTTTATTGAGACTACACACCAGGGATTACTGCCTAAGCACTGACAGACTGACGGACCTTTCCCGGTTTGGGAAATTCTCTAAAGTTTTCCACAATGCCATGAACTGACTCGCTAGCCCTGCACAGTAGTGGGCTAAGCTCGTTCCTCTTGTATCTATAAGAACCAGTCCCGCTTGACACAAACTTAATTTGCAGGCATTTTGCTTTTTCATTTAGTATCTACTGATTTTATATCTGTCTTTTAGCATCCTCCTTTTGAACGGTGCTATTGTATACATTTTTATTAATTGTCACAATAAAGGTTTTATACATCTTTGGGCTGTTCTGCACCATGGCATGTACTACCCTACGCCAGCAGTAGTGTTTACACGACTGCAATAGTTCTTTCCCACTATATGGCGCACTATGCTGTCTCTTCAGCCTCTACAACATGTTCTCTCTCCCGCTCCACGTCTATGCACAGACCTTCTCACTAATTCTTCTCAATGTTCCATGACATGAACCACTACCTCAAACACAATCACCCTGCATGACATTGGCCACTCTCCCCTGTACTATGCACCCAGTTCTTCCACAGCGCCTTTCGTGGCATGAACCACTTGACCCTAACTCCACCACGAATGGCATGGACCACTGCCCTCAACCCTTCTCCACCGTTCATGTCACGGGAAGGGTCCACCTTTCCATGCGCCCTGCATGAATTGGGCCATTCTCCACTGCAGTTGAGATGAATCACTCTCTCCCATTCCACCATGTGTGGTATGGCCCACTCAACACCCACACTCCACCATGACATGGACGGCTACTCCCCGTTCACACAATATGAACCAATCCACCCCCACCCCGCCGCCCCTATGGTACCACCCCTTACCGGCTCCTTCATCTGTGAAATGAACCACTCGATCCCACTGCATACTTTACCCCATTGACCCATTTTGGCATTAACCACCCTCCAGGACACAGGCCACCCTCACCCACCCCACCCGACGCCATCTTCATTCTTCACCCGGCATGAACAGGTAGCACACTGACCCCCGACCCCGACCCCCCCCCCCCGCCCGGGCGTATTATTAGGGCTGAGATACAGATCATAGCCTGCTTGCCGCTGCTGTCCAACCTCCACTCTACCTTCTATTCCGTCACGTGACTCCTCGGAGTGGCAGCTTCTCGCGCCTCCGACAGATGTTCTGCTGCTGCTTCGCTTTTTAAAAGAGAGAATTGTTAATTCCGTCAGAGTCCGAAGACGCAACACCTGTCTCCATTCACCAGAGGCTTTCTTTTATCACCGTTCCACCCACAAAAGAAAAACACGATTTTTTTTGATGCCACGTACCTTGTTGTGTCTTAAGGCACATCAGCGCATCCTCCATTCTCCGAACGATGTTTGATCGTCGCCGTAGCTGACATGACAAGCTGTCAGATGACGGGGAGCACGCCGAGGGAATTTAGAGTGCTGGAAACAATTCAGCATACTCATACCAGGCCGAGGGCCCAAATTGCTGCATTTAATATTTGCTACAACTTCTTTTTTTTTTTTTAACTCCACACAGGGTGAAATGGAGAAAAATATCAAATAGAGATTAAATATAAGGCCTAGCCTAGGACCTGAGCAGGTCCTCTGAGAAAAGGTTGCTCAAAAGTTGGGTCTGCCTGATTCCAGAATGTGGAAACTAGCAAAAGCTCGGGCGCGCTCGCGAGAGTGGACTCCCAAGATGGCAGAAGACCTAAAGTCAAAATGAATGTGAGAGGCTGTGATGACATGATGCTAGAACGCTAAGCTAGAAGTCCCCTAGGCTGTGAAGTCCCCTAGGCTGTGAAAAAGCCACTGGCTACATATACTCTTTAGGGGCTACAGAAGGGTGGTGAGCTGAGGATGGTCAAGAAAGATGCACTGTGGGGAGAGACGTTATAACAACGTATGGATGTAATCATTGACCTAATGTAACGTTCAGAGAATAATGGGAGGGTTTGCGACAGTCCATGATTGTAAGGCGAATTGATACACTTTCGATTTTATTCTGACATAGAGCGATCACTAGTTACATCAAGAGTTATGAGCTTTTTAGGTAGCCCACAAAACACGTTCTGTTCTTGACTGGCAAAAAAAGCAGGTGCTCTGAGGTCCATACAGTATTCTCTCTCTTGGAACGCATATGCTATATTTGCCCCCCTAACCTTATAAGGAAAACAGGGAAGGAATTGACTCAAAACTGATCATACATTAAAAATATCTAGAGTGGAACTTCTGGTCAACATTACGATCAAAAGATCCTGTAAATACCCGCTAGTCATTATACAAGAAATGTTTCATTAACTCTAAAAAAGATGCAACTTCAGAGTAATATTTATTTATTTATTTATTTATTTACTTATTTAATGCAATTTTATATAGCGCTGACTTTACCCAAAGGTGTCAGAGCGCTTCACAATAGAACCAAGTACGTTACATGAGGAGATTTACATACTTACACGTTACAGATACAGACGAGATAGATGAAAAAGTAAAATAAAACAATAGATGGCAGTCACACAAAAATCAAAAACACACTAGGATTCGGATCGTACAGGCATAGATAACATATTTACAACATTGAAAGAACTTTCTTAAGGGACATGAAAGGGGATGTATTCATTCTGGAAGTGTCTTTGAAAGAGAAGAGATTTGAGGTCAGTTTTGAAAGTCCAGGTAGAGGTGGTGGTACGGAGTAGTGGAGGAAGCGAGTTTCAGATTCTGACCGCATTGCCTGAGAAGGATTGAGCCATCGATCTTTCCCTTTTGAAGGTGGGGGGCTCAAGCAGTAATTTTTCCGCATTACGTGAAGGTCTAGAGCCTCCAGAGATTTTAAGTGTATTTGCCAGGTATCGAGGGGAGGAAGTGTGGAAGGCTTTGTGGGTGATACAGGCAGTCTTGTAGATTGATCTTGCTTCGATGGGAAGCCATCGAAGAGAAAAAAGTATGGGTGTGATGTGGTCACTTCTTTTGGCCCCAAAGACAAAACGATCCGCTGAATGGAGTACGGATTTGAGAGGGGAAAGGTGAGATTTGGGGAGGCCAGCAAGCAGAGAATTGCAATAGTCCAATCTAGGGAGATCAGTGACTGCCAAATCTGGTAATATTTTGGGGGTACAAGTCCTTTGTAGCTGTCAATAGTAGTTGTATTTAATTAGCAGGTGGGTAAATTCAACACAATATAATGCTACATCAAAATGCATGCAGGCTGTCTGAAGGCATCTACAGTCACAGAAGCAGTCAAGTGATCGCATACAAAGAGGCTCTCTGGGCGCCCTAGGGGTACATAGGCTTTTGGGGGAAGGACATGGTGAAACAAACACGTTCTAGGCTGCTGCTAAACTGCAAACTGTCTGCCTGGTGACAATTGTATTGTAGTTTGGAGATGAGAGTCCACAGCACCAGAGCGGTATGAATGCAGTATATCATATGTGTTCTATCGCATGGCAATATTATTGCATCCACAACATTTACCTAACAATGAAAAATAAAGGCCAACTTTGGCAAGTGGAGACGAAGTTAAGAACAGCAATTATATCATTACCCTTAGAGGTAGTGGTTAGGTCGATAAAGTGGATGAGATTATTTTTAGGGCAATATTATCAACATGGATATAGTGACATACAACACACACCTACTGTTCAGAGATGCACATGCTTGCAGTAAAGCAACAACACAAGATCTATTCAGAAGGATTATCCAAGACCACCATTGCACAGATGATCCATAGAACTGAAGAGGGAAGATTTTTAGGTATCTATTTAGTTTTAGATATACCGCTTCTTAACCCCAGACAGTCACATAGCACTTTCCAAGATAGAAGCATTAAAAAATAGCATGTCATACATCGTAGCAAGAGTGTAAATGGGAGACAGCCTTGTAGGAGAGCAAGCCAATTTCTTATAATCTTACCAAGTGCACGCCAACGGTTCGAACCGGGAGTGGTGTAGTGTTTGTGCCAAACAGATTCACATCTAGAACGAATTGAAACAACAGTGGAAGAGAATGCCCAGGACAACGTAAACCAAACAGCATGGATAGAGATCCTAGAATGAGACTATGCTACAATGCAAGAAAAAACAATCTTCTCAACGGGTCTGGAGGCCGATGTTCACACCCTCTTTGCCATATCCTTCAACAGCCCAACAAAACTCCGATCCTCCTGGACCACATCCATAAAGTCTCCTCCAGTGGTTAATTTGTAAAAAAATAAGTGCCGGGGCTCTTGTCAGGAAGCAGCTTGCACCAGCCCACTTCTTCTGTTAGTGCCGCCTAAAATAGACCCAATTACTAACCATGAAAGTGGGTAGGGGCTCTTGTGCACTGGCCAGAGCTGCTGACTTCGGAGCTGGAGAACCAGGTTCAAGTCTCAAGGTCAGCTCAACATCCTGTGATTCTGTGCAAATCACTTAATCTCCCTGTGCATACTATAAATAAATGTGTCCTTTACTGGTGCTCATGAAAAGCGCCAGTGTTGATAATGATTAAGTGTGGTGCTGAGCGCCAGAAACCACCAGCTCAAATTAAGCACTGGTCTACTCTACATATCAATAACAGAAGAATCTCCCTCTGGATGCCCTCACCAGGGTTCATTGCCTTCACATCAAAGACAAAGTCTTACAAGCGGCTCACTAACAAGAATCTATAGTGTTCAAGGGGGACACTATATCACTTTTCCAAGATGTCTCTGCCCACATGCTGGTGAGACAGAGAGAATTCCATGAAATAACTCAATGCTTGCAAAGTGAACACATCGCATACCACTGGGGATTTCCCTTCCGACTATTCTTCACATACAAAGACAAATGAGTTGCGGTCCGCACCCTTCAAGAAGCCCGTGAGGTATTTGGCATGCTGCTGACACCAGATACATATCAACTACGAGATACAGAAAGTTACGACCTCGTGGACTGGAACAAGAGGAACACAACTGGGATGTCCCCTATCCCTCCTTAATCTTTACCCTGGCCATGGAACTCCTGGTGGCCAAGATTCAGAATAACTCTGACATCCATAGCATAATGGTAGGAGGCAGAAAGAACAAACTAGCCCTATTCACAGACGATATCCTTTGCTTCACGACAGACCAGGAGAACACAATACCAGCATTGCAAGAGGAATTAGATCACTTAATGCAAGTGTCAGGTTTCAAAATCAACTATGCCAAATCAGGGGTAACTGGGATAGCAGACTCCGACAACCAACTACGGGGTCCCATCCAATGAGGCAGGTACACATGGGCGGAGTCCACAATAAGCTACATAGGAGTCAGTATACCAACTCAATGAAGGACATTATATGATAGCAATATTACCCCCTTGATTACGGCCTTATGCAAGGACCTATACAGGTGGTGCAAACTCGAAATCTCCTGGCTAGGACAACTGAGCAGTCTCAAAAGGAACTTCATGCTTCGCCTACTATACATATTACAAACCCTCCCACTCACAATCCCAACAACCCTACTCTGAGGGCTCTCCAACAAGAGAAAATACAGATCGAATACATTAATAACTTCAGGTCCATTGGTCTCTACTGGCTCCATCGCTATATACTAAATCTTACTCCCTCTAAAAAACATGCCTATGTGACACAATGGGAGAGAGAGTTGGGGTGGAGATCCCAGAGCAGACCTGGAGGGCTAAATGGTAGAGGGCCTCAAAATCCTCAATCTACATAAGATACAAGGAGAACACCTATAAAATACTGACACAGTGGTTCCTTACCGCAGTGCAAATACATAAAATGTTCAGCAGCCCAGAAGCATGCTGGCAGGGTTGTGGAGACAAGGTCACTCTTTTACACAGGTGGTGGGCATGCCCGCGTATCTAGACTTTTTGGGACAAAGTTCTCCTTACAGTATGGACTATTACAAATATCACCCTGCCGCATGAGCTCTTTCTCTAACTCTTGAGGGACCCTAGGGAACAGAGACTGTAGCCCACAACATCACCAATGAGGAATTTAATTTCCCATTTCCTCATAGCCGAACGCCTGAGCATAGCACAGATGTGGAAACATCACCAAGCACACACACTCAATATATGGTGGGGGAAGATATGGTCAATATTTGCCATGGAGAAACTTACTGCACTACTCCTCGCCTCTAAATTTGACAAATCTTGGGGGGATATGTACAAGGAAGTGGTGGTGAGAGGCGTTAGCCGTCATGGCTTAACACCTCTCTCCGCCACTTCTGAAACGCAGACTGCACCATATTTACAAGAATGTGGTGCAGCCTTGCGTTTCCCCCTGTGATGGCGCTAAGTTTAGCAACTTAGCACCAACGCAGGCACCCTTGCACCTACAACAACTTAAACCAGAATGTCAGAAACTTCAACAATTGGATCTCCAACTGTGCCAACAGCATTGCTCCCATCGGCAACAACACCCACAGAAGGTACACCAAGCAGGCTAGCTGGTACACTGAAGACCTCTGAACCACGAAACAACACTGTAAACAACTGGAAAGGAGATGGCACACCAGCAAGGACACGACCAACACCTTCAAACAGTCCTCAACCTCTCCCACAGACAGTTGACAGAATGGAAGAAAAATGGCCTTAGCCTCACGCATCACCTCAAGCTCCAATAACAGCAAAGAACTCTTCAACATCGTCAAAGAATTCTACAACCCCTCAGCTGCAACAAAGAACATTACTCCCTCAAGGGAACTCTGCAACAACCTTGCAAACTTCTTCCAAGACAAGGTCACCAACATCTACAGAAAATGTAAACCCCAGTCCAAGGTCACTGATTTCTTCAAGCAAAAGAACGACCTCGCTACCACGACAAACATCCGACTAACCGAATGGAGCTAGCTCGCCCTACAGGACACCGCCTCCATCATGAACTCGGTCCACTCAGGGGCCCCAACTGACCCAGGCCCTTACCACATCTTCAACCTAGGCAAAGCAGGAATCAGTTAAGTACTCACCACCTTGTTCAACACCTCAATTCCCGCGGCCACCTTCCCAGAGTACTGGAAACACGCAGAAGTCAACACCCTACTAAAGAAACCATCGGCAAACCCCAGTGAACTCAAAAACTACAAACCCATCTCCCTGCTCCTGTTCCTGGCCAAAGTATTAGAAAAAGCCATCAATCAACATCTATCCTCACTTCTGGAATGGAACCTCTTACTCAACTCCGCCCAATCCGGATTCCACAGCAATCACAGTACCGAGACAACCCTTATCGCGGCAACCAACAACATCCGAGTCCTACTCGACCAAGGAGATGGATCACCCTAAGTTGGCGGGGGTATGCCCAGACGTGGGTCCCTTGCTCACTTTGCCACTGGATTCAAGCAAGCCTGGCTGATGACGGCTGAAATGCCAGAAACCGGTCCTAGGATGCTTGTTTCCGGTCCAGGGAAGACATGGCTTGGCAGTTCGGGCTGGACTGTTCCCATGAGGCACAGGGTCAGACTGATTTGCATATGGCCATGTCTGAACTGGGGTGGTGGAGTGAGCTAAAGAATGATGATGGATTAAACCCAGATCAGTTGACTGGGGGTGAGTGTTTGATTGGCTCAAACGTTCCGTCCATCATCCCCTTTTGTATCGCTTTGTTCGCCCTAAGTTGGCGGGGGTATGCCCAGACGTGGGTCCCTTGCTCACTTTGCCACTGGATTCAAGCAAGCCTGGCTGATGACGGCTGAAATGCCAGAAACCGGTCCTAGGATGCTTGTTTCCGGTCCAGGGAAGACATGGCTTGGCAGTTCGGGCTGGACTGTTCCCATGAGGCACAGGGTCAGACTGATTTGCATATGGCCATGTCTGAACTGGGGTGGTGGAGTGAGCTAAAGAATGATGATGGATTAAACCCAGATCAGTTGACTGGGGGTGAGTGTTTGATTGGCTCAAACGTTCCGTCCATCATCCCCTTTTGTATCGCTTAGCTCGCCCTACAGGACACCGCCTCCATCATGAACTCGGTCCACTCAGGGGCCCCAACTGACCCAGGCCCTTACCACATCTTCAACCTAGGCAAAGCAGGAATCAGTTAAGTACTCACCACCTTGTTCAACACCTCAATTCCCGCGGCCACCTTCCCAGAGTACTGGAAACACGCAGAAGTCAACACCCTACTAAAGAAACCGTCGGCAAACCCCAGTGAACTCAAAAACTACAAACCCATCTCCCTGCTCCTGTTCCTGGCCAAAGTATTAGAAAAAGCCATCAATCAACATCTATCCTCACTTCTGGAATGGAACCTCTTACTCAACTCCGCCCAATCCGGATTCCACAGCAATCACAGTACCGAGACAACCCTTATCGCGGCAACCAACAACATCCGAGTCCTACTCGACCAAGGAGATGGATCACCTCTTTTCTCACCGGAAGAACGCAAAAAGTCCACCTTCCCCCCCTCACCTCTGAATTCCAGGAAATCATCTGTGGAGCACCCCAAGGATCCTCTATCAGCCCCACCCTCTTCAACACTTATATGACACCTTTGGCCGGTATCACCCAAACCCACGGACTCAACATCATATTGACGGCACAAAACTCATCCTCGTCCTCTCCGAAGACACCACCAACACCAAGACCAACCTCCACAACTGCATGACAGATGTCACCAATGAAGGACAACTGCCTGAAGCTGAACACGAACAAGACAGAAGTACTGATTTTCGGAAACAGATGCTCCCCATGGGACGCATTCTGAGGGCCCTCAGCGTTCGGACCTACTCCTACCCCCTCTAACCACGCTAGGAACCTAGGTATCACTCTGGACAGCAAGCTAACCATGAAGACTCAGGTCAGCACGTCTCCTCATCCTGCTTCTTTATCCTCTGCATGCTTCATAAGATATTCAAATGGCTACCCCAAATCTCAAGACGTACCATCGCCCAGGCCCTTATCTCTATCCAACTGAACTACGGCAACGCTCTCTATGCAGGGATCGCAGCTCACCTCCTCTGACGACTACAGACCACACAGAACGCTGCAGCTAGACTTGTCCTGAATCTCCCAGACAAACCCACATCATCCCCACCACAGGGAATTCCACTGGCTCCCTGTGCAGAAAAGATGCTGGTTCAAGCTCCTGACCCATGCATACAAGGCCCTTCACAACCTCGGACCTGCCTACTTGAACCACTGCCTGCACTTCCATCAGCCCACTAGACACCTCCACTCTGCATCCCTTTCTCTAACCCTCACCCCCTGCATTTAACATAGTAGATGCGAAGGTTGCTCATTCTCCTACCTAGCAGCGAAGACAAGGAATGAGCCACACTTTCATCTATGGACCTCTCCATCTCTTCCAGAGTTCCAGAAGTTCCTGAAGACCTGGCTATTCCCTAATCAACTGGACCCTGCCAGCGCTTGGACAGCCTAACAGGTGACAAATAGCACTATACACATCTACTGATTGATTGATTGTGTCATTTGAGATGACTGGCATTCAGCTTCAGAAGAGGACATTTCGCAAATGACTGAGGCTCGCAAAGTAGTGGACATCGTCATATATATTCCTCCAGTTCTCTGTAAATGTTTTAAGGGGGTAGTAAATGGACACCAAGAGGCATATGTACAAGCCTCTATCGCCGCCACAACGTCACTTGTATCGACGTTGTGGTGGCGATAGGGGCTGCGCCTTATTTACAAGGCAGCATTGAGCCACTTAACGTGGCTTAATGCTGCCTTGTAAATAAGGCCCCCTTTCACGCTATGGTTAGGGTGAAAGGGGTGGGCAGTGGGTGTTGCGGTGGGCGTTCCACCACAACACCCATTCATTTTTACGCTGCTCCCTATGTACAAGAGTGGCGTACATAGGAGGCAGCGCCAAAATTAAGACCAGGTAAAACCTGGGCTTAAGTTGGCGAAACGAGGAGAAATGCATTATCTCTCCTCGTTTTTGCTTTTTCCATGTGTGTTGCCTTGTGCAGCACACATGGGAAAAGCAAAATGCCATGGATTGTTTATGTACAGGAAGGTGTCCCTTCCTGTACATAAACAATCCTTTAAAAAAAATGCCATTTTGTGACTTTCATGTGTGCTGCATGAAGCAGCACAAATGACAGTGACAGGATGGCATTTTAGGATTGTTTATGTGCAGGAAGGGACACCTTCCTACACATATAAAGTATTATTTAGCTAAATACATGAAATCTTGCATAAGCATGGTTAGCAATAGACAATGCAGATCATAAGTACAGAGAACTCGGTAAAGTTCAATGCAAAATCCAGCACAGATTTGCTTTACTTAGTAGGAAATGGGGTGTCCCAGTTACAGACAAAAGTACGTCCTTTTATAGGACTTCAGACAATGGATATCATACATTTCTAAGCCTGCACATGGTTCTCAGGATATGCACCAATGGGGAACAAGCAAGAGGAAACATTTCACTACAGAATACATTTGAGGATTGTCTCATAATACTACTGTATTCAGTTCTCACAGTTTATTCAAACATTATAATCAACACATTGTATGAACGATAGTCTGCAGCAGTTGGAACGTCCTTGCTTAGGTACAGTGCGGTGAAAAGCTCCTAGGAGCGCTCACCCTCTTCTAGTGTGAAGCTTGCAATTCTTTAGTTCGAGCCGAGAAATAACAACGATCACGTGATGTGGTGCAATGTCAGTTCAAGATGGAAGACAGTACATCTTCGATTATGTTAGCACAAGTTACATTTTAAGCCATTTTAAAAGCACAAAGTTAAAACAACGTTCACAGCCTCATAGACATAAAGTGGTAATAAAGGTGGTGGGCCCACAAGAGGATATCGATATACAAGTATAACTATGTAATAGTGTGAGTTCTTTGCATCAGTTGATATGTACTACATAATGAAGTAAATACATTATATTGCCTTGAACATTTATATAGTGCTTCACATCCCTGTTGAGGTTCTGGATCTTATATTCGGAATACTAGCTCGATACTCCGTTGATGGGCTATGAAAGAAAGAGTGTATCTCTGTCATGCGGCCAATACTGGTAACATTTTGCTGTTGTGCGGGCCAGAGTGGTTCTCTTGTAATTTTTTATTGCTGCAACAATGCCTGGATTTGAAGCTAAAGGGAATGAGAGATAGGACTCTTAAGCATTAGATGATAGTGCATTGATGGATAGAAAGTATGCTGGTGCAGTGTTCCCTGAGTGCAGAGTGTTTTGGTGCTGTCCTTGTGAGGTGGAAACTGTTCCGTCCATGCTGCACAAACCATGTAGCAGCACATATGCATGGAAATAGGAGAAAAGTGTGAGTCTAGATGTGGTCATGCATGTGGATACCTGCCATCTTAGGAGTAGTTTGCATCAATATAGTTTAAACACATTTAAATAAAGGGACTAGGCAAGTACCCTACGGCAAAGGATGTTACCCTCGAGAAATGCAATTTTGCATCAACTATACTATATGCTGATGAGTTCACGCAGGAGCAGCAGATGGGCAAGTCAGTGGAATGGGTACTTAGCAGCCAGCCATGGTATCTGCTCTGAGAAACCCATCCACGAGTGACAAGAAACACTGCATAGGATTAAGGATTATATAATTATTCATACTATATGCTTTGATGACTCCTCCTTGGAGCAACAGAAGAGAAGCCATTATATGATCAGCCACAGTATATGTCTGAAGAGTCCACTCAGGAGTGACAGGGAGCAATCAATAGGAATTGGGGGTATACAGTCGGCCGCAGTATATACTCTGGGGTTCACAGAGGCAGCAGTAGAAGACAACATCTATGGAATTTGTCCTTGTACTACTAGCCATGGTTTATGTGCTGCTCTGTCCGCCCAGGAGTGACAAAGGCAACATCCTCATGCAACTAGCCAAGGCATAAGCTCTGAGGCTTCTATACAAAAAAAACTTAATGGAATGTGCATTTTTCAACCAGCCACAGTATATGGTGGTACAGGACAAATACAGGGGAATGTTTCAGATACCCAAACATCATATACATTTTGAATGGTTAGTCCAAGAGAGTCAGGAAGCAACCCAAAAGAACAGGCATTATATATCCAGCCATAGTATAATGATCTGAGGAGAACAACAAGGTGTGGAAGAAAAGCAACCCGAGGATAACTAGTAGACACAACACATTCATGGGATCGAGGAGTCGACTGAGGAGAGGTAACAGTGAGATCTACGGAAATCAGGAGACTCCGCCAATACATAGATTTCAGGGGTCCACACCGGAGTGGTGATGGCTCAAACCATGGGTATGGGCAACGATTAGGAACACAAGAAAAAAGTTATCAATTATTGATTCTGTGTATTTGGTTACAGTCCAAGAGAGTGGGAGGCTGTGAGCAGGGTTGGACTGGCCTGGAGGGCAATGACACAGTGCCTGATGGGCTGGTCTGACATGTCACTGTGTGGGACGTTTTTTGGTTGTTTGTGGGCCTGTTTTATGGTCTGCTGGACCGGTTTTTATTGTTGATTTCCCTGATAATAAAAAAAACAATGCCTGGAGCAAGCCCAAATCCCGTCAGTCTTCCATACCTTTCAAAACACTTATACATCGTGTCTTTACAAGTACAAAACTGCCCCAATTTGCAAACATGGGCCAATTGTTTAGCTTTCTGATTCACTAATGGGGCCACTTTTATTTTGGTGCTGGGACTTTTTTCTGCCACGGTCCGACCCTGACTCTGGGTATGTTTCAAGGAAGGATATAAGGGGTGAAACAAGGCAGAAAGTCTAGCCCTTGGGCCCCACGTGGCTCTAACAGGCTCAAAAAGGAATATACCTTTAACCTCAATGCCCTTCACCTGAACGTCCAGAGTGGACACCCAGGGAGAAGAAGTTAATTTAGACTGAACATGTCAATGGAGGTCAGTGTGTGGGGGCTGGAAAGAGAGACCAGGCTCAGGATACCGAGAGAGGGGGCAGATACTGCTAAATCACATGAACCTGGTGGTGGGTCTCCAATAACTTGGCCCTGCCCAGGGCTGCTCTGCCTCTGCGCATACTGGGACACGAGATTAAACCTGCACGAAATGATCAGGCCCACAAACTCTGAACCCCATAATTCCAGGCCCAGATACATCATGCGTGGATGTCTCTGTGGAATTCCAAGGACTGCGGGCAGATGTAGAACTGGCCCCAGTATTCAAATCGCCACTTGTTATTCCCCAGTCCTGGGGTAACAACTCGCAATCCCTGTTTTCGCACAGGAAGATACTACCTCTGATTGTTAAATCTGGCCCCGGTCAGGAGCGTAACACAGGCTCATGAAGCCGCTGCAGCGCAGAGGTGCAACCTTTCAGGGGCCCCCCAAACCTTGAGGGGGCCCCCACTCAACCCAAAGCATATGAATATTTGTGAGAAAAATGGAGACTCTCGGGTCCCTTATCACATTCTACAGGGGGCCCCTTCACTTAGCGTTACACCACTGGCCCAGGTATTGCACCTCAGAGTTAACAGGGAACTCATAATGGAGCCCAATGTGCACTGTTGAGGCCCAGACCTAAAATAGATTGTATGACTAGTTTCAAGTGCACTTGTTTCTCTGGATTTCCACTTTGCGTTTGGGTTTCTCTCAGGTGCCGCTCACTGCTCTTTATCCTCAACCATAACAATATAATAATGATTGTACTGTGAAGTTGTACAAAAGTCAGGACTAACACTACCTGCAGAGTATGGAGCATCAGCAGTAGAGTTGTTTTTGTTAAAATACACCACCATGGACTCAAAATCCGCACACATTTCCAATGGAACTGATGTTATGCATATAGTGCAAGTACTAGATGAACTGCCTAGTCTCTATCCAGGGCAAACACTAGATGAACCATACTTGATTTGCATAAATAAACTGAAGCAACTACTCATACCCTGGGAGCCTTGAAATATATTTTATTGCTCATCACCAGCACCTTCAGTACAAGAACTATTACTGTTAGTTAGAAATGGATAGAAACATCAACCTATTCATACGCCATGTATTGATAACATTTTAAGACAATCCAAGGAGCACAAACCACTGTTAAAAGTCAATAAGCCACTGGGTTTTCAGTCCTCGACAAGGCATGAATGTGGTTTTCCTCTTGTATTTCAGAATTTGGTCTAGGTAGCTAAATAAAAGATTTCAAAACATAGGCCAATAAAGGTTAAAAGGAGAAAAAGTGTCAGGGAAAATAAATATTTTCTTTCCTGCTTTGGAACCACCCTATAAATCCATCGTATATAGAGGTTAACAAGAGACTCAAGCCTGATAGCAGTAACAGAACAAAAATGTTTAAAGGTGCTGAGTGCAGAAAGTCACCTATGTACTATGCAGTTCCTGAACTGCTGATATGTAATAGCAGAAGTGCACGAACTGAATGATGATCTGGAAATGTAGGGGCATATTCTCAAGAACGTGTGATAACTACCGCAAAATCAGTCTAACGCAACTCTCCACATCGCAGTCCTTCGCGGGAAAACAACTCCGTGTCAACGTGGGATTCACAACACGGCGGCCCCATGTGATAGTCCCACGATAACGCGTCAAAAGAATGTGTTAAAAACAAAGCGACGCAGAAAAAACGCGAAACACGAACAAGAAAATAGTAGCGATGATGCCAAACGCGATTCCAAACTCAGCGATAACCAGCCACAGGCCTGCAATCCCCACGCGTCATGCGGGAAAATGCAGCATAAAAGCAGATCAAAAAAACGGTGAGATGACAATGTACGAGCACAATCACACATCCCTGACGTAGAACAGATGACCATTGTCCCGCATCAAATAGGCATCTGTGCTGTGCTATAGATAAAGTGGCACCGGAGTGAAGAGATAGAGTGAGAGATAAAGGGAAAGGGGCCCCCTGGTTTAATGAGACGCTGAGGGCATTGAAACAAAGCCTCCGCCATGCCGAGAGGAGGTGGTGTAAAGCCT
This sequence comes from Calotriton arnoldi, assembly GCA_963921515.1. Classification (NCBI taxonomy): domain Eukaryota; kingdom Metazoa; phylum Chordata; class Amphibia; order Caudata; family Salamandridae; genus Calotriton; species Calotriton arnoldi. The sequence goes on from CAWUFW010002311.1 coordinate 684,732, forward strand.
ACGACCCGGCGGAACTGACAGCCTATAAATCCATGCTCACTGCGTATAAAAAATCCATCACTGTCAGGAAAGCCGAATACTACGAGGCAAGAATCATAGTTGCACCTAATAAGCAGAAAGAGACCTTCAGAATACTGAAAGAACTCAGCCAAAAATCGGAGGTGAAATCTGCAGCCGCACCCCTAGACTGCAACACATTCCAGACCTACTTCCTCCAAAAGGTCAGGGACATCATCTCTGAGATTGACAACACCCCCATCAATCAAGGGCAACTAACCCAGAAGCAGGCCCCCCCCCCCTTCCGGCAAGCAACTCTCCACTTTCCCTATGCTGGATTCCACGTCACTGACACAGCTGATGAACCGCACAAAATCGGGTTCCCCCGCAGACCCGTGTCCCCCAAGGATTTTCCGAATGGCCCTTCCCGGCATGGAAAAACAGCTGCTCGCCCTATTAAATAACTCCTTGAAGATTGGCCATCTACCTTCCAACCTGAAGGAAGCCAGAGTCACCCCCCTCCTAAAGAAACCTGGAGCTGATGCCGCGAGCCTCAAGAACTATAGGCCCATTTCCCAGCTCCCTTTCTTGTCGAAAGTGATAGAACAACATGTTCTCAATACACTTTCATCATTCCTGGAGGATAACCACCTGCTCCAGAAGCGACAAGCTGGGTTTAGAGCCCACCACAGCACGGAACTGGTGATGTTGTCGGTCCTTGATGATCTCAGATTCATGGCGGACAACAAAAAACTGAGCGCCCTGATTCTATTAGATCTATCAGCGGCGTTCGATACGGTCAACCACACCCGGCTGTTGGACCGAATAGCGGATCTGGGTATTCTTGGGCTGGGCCGGCACACCAGTGGCTAGCCTCCTTCCTGACAGAGCGGTCCCAGAGGATCCAGCTAGGGGAGCGGGTATCAAATAGAGGGACCCTCACCTGTGGCGTCCCTCAAGGCTCCGCACTGTCCCCGCTCCTCTTTAACATCTACCTTCAGCCCTTGGTGACAGCCCTTGCCCACATGGACTGCCGCGTATTTAACTACGCGGATGACATCCAGCTCATTCTCCAGATTGACAATTCCAGCTATGCCCAGGACGTGGCACAAAAAATCCTTAGATTCACGGTGAACTGGGTGACTGCCAACTCACTGAAAATCAACCCCGATAAAACGGAAGTACTTGTCATCCCCACGAAAGGCAACCCCTGGAGCGACCATTTCTGGCCCCAAGAGCTGGGTGCCACCCCCACACCAGTACATGCCGTAAACAGCCTGGGCATAAAAATTGATTCAAAGCTCTCCATGGCCAACCAAGTCACCACAGTGGTCGAAACCTGTATAGGGCTTATGAGACAGTTACGAAAACTTGTCCCCCTCCTTTCAACTGTCTCGCTACAAATGATCGTATCAGCCACGATTGTCTCCAGATTGGATTACGGCAATGCCCTATACATCGGTCTCCCTCAGAAGTTGACTAATAAATTACAGGTGGTGCTGAATGACGCAGCCAGACTGATCTTTAGGTTGCCAAGACGGTCGCACGCCTCCCCCCTGCTGCGCAAATTGCACTGGCTTCCAATCAAACAGAGAGCTAGATTTAAGGGCCTCTGTATCGCCCATAAGGCAATCCACGGCCAAGCCCTGGCCTATATTAAAGAACACCTGAAAAACTATGTTCCTGGCCGCACACTGCGGTCCTCCGAGACCTGCCGCCTGGCCACTCCAGGATACAAAACTGCATCCAACGGGGGTCGAGCATTCTCCAACCTGCTCCCTCAACTTTGGAACCAACTTCCTGATTACCTGCGCATGGAACCGGCACTGCTCCCATTCAGGAAACAGCTCAAGACGCTCCTGTTCAAGGAGGCATTAGACACGGCTTAACTAGCCTACTATGCGGCCATGCACCTGTGACCCATGACGATCTCTGGCAACTCTCTCTCAAGCGCTTAGAGACCTGCGGGTGATTAGCGCTATATAAAAATCAGTTAACATAACATAACATCTCCTCACAGTCACAATGTACATTGACATGCAGTCTGCATGTAAACTGCGCCAATGCAGAAACATGCATGGAACACACATTGAAACCGCATCTCCCCTTCACATTGCAGAGGGACAAGCAACCCCTCCTGCACACAGGCGTGTCATGACCATGAACAATCGACCATGAAAGCGTGGACGAATGTAGGGGCAGTGACTCCCGCTTACGTACATGTTGCCCATGTTGTGGGACTCGAGCCACAGGGGGCATCCCTGCATCATGGTGGCACATATCTGACCCCAAAAGTAGCCCTGTTGTCACCTGTAGGACACAAATGGCAGCCAAAATGGAATGAATTTGGACACAAGTGAAACGCCGAAGAATGGGATTCCACATTAAATGCGACACACAGAACTGGCATTCCGAATACGTGACACCCTAAACAGCCTGTTTGCACAGAGGTGACACACCCACCATCCCTGAACAAATCACAAAATTGACAGCAATACATGTCGCACTCACACTTGTCTGAGTGATGTGCCTGTACAGATGAGTGACATGCACTCAGGGAATGTGTATTCTGAAAGCATTCAGTAGCACATGCTGTGCCTGTGGCCATATTGTACTGTCCCATGATTGCCAAGGACTGTCACAATGTGACGTTCTCATGTGAAGAAATTGTCAATGATGGTGTTCCCACGGGCAACTCCTGCTGCGGCCGCAGTGGGGTGTGGGCCACCTGCCCCATCCTCATCATCATCGTCCGGTGCATCTGGCACTTGTATCCATGGGGCCTTGCTGCGTACACATATGTTGTGCAACACACAACATGCAACGATCATCTTGCACATGATGCCTGGGCTGTGCAGGAGCCTCCCAACTGTGACGTCCAGGCACCTGAAACGTGACTTCAACACGCCAAATGTGCGTTCCACGATGCCCCTGGTGCGTTTGTGGGCCGCATTGTACAGCCTCTGGGCCTGTGTGTCCGGTGCGCAGAGGGGTGTCATCATCCAAGCGCAGAGTGCATATCCTTGGTTACCTGTGACTGTGCAGAGAGACATGAGCCAATAGTCGGCCCTGCAAGATGTGATGGCCGGCTCAGTGGCTCATTGGTGTGTGAGATGTGTGACCTCGTGATTCCTGCATGACATGTACTGCATGTTGCAAGTGAGCGGCATCAATGTGTATTATGTAGCCTCACTGCTGCTCCTCCCTCCCCCGAGCCTAATTACTAGTGTGCGCAGCGCGGTTGCATCACATGCACCCCTATGGCACACTATTGCCATGCCTGTCTGCGCATGTCCACAAGCCTGACAACGACACAGTGATGTCGTGCGCTGAAGGTGGACAGACACGTGTGTGTAGGCCTATGGTAAGGACAGGGCGGACACAGATGTAGAGGTCATGCCTGGCTGAACTCGCCATGCGGTTGAGGGTAGACCTTTCGGTCTATGCTGCGGAAATAGCGACACACACAACAGTTGGCATGTCTGATCCCTGACCCCGAGCAAGCTTGTGCACCCTCATCTACCCCTCGGCCGAGCCTGTACTCCGGGGGCATGCTACATAGCAACATTGTATATTGCGTGACGGGTGGCGCCGACACTACACCTGAGACACACGCATCAGTAACCGCCTTGGCAAGGCCTACACTTAACCACGCCCAGGGCCACGTGTTGAATGACCACACCCCTACGCCGTACTGCCGTATGCCGGTCCACTCCCTCACGCCCACAGGGGGGTCCGACACAGATACAGGTCCCAGGTTCACACCACTGCCTGAGGTGACAAGGTTGCGCACGCTGTACACAGCACAATGTAATGTGGTATGGCCCGGGGCCCACATGCATACAGAATGACCACACGGACACACTGAGATAATCAGTGGAACTGGCTACTGGCACGTGCGCCCGGCACCTTTTATTGCCAGGGTCACACGTCCAGTGACGCCTGTGCTGGATGGGTGTTGGGTAATTTAAGCCACCCCTGAGAGGTTGGATGGTGATAGCAACAACTACAACAGTGATCAGACAATCAGGAGTTCAAAGTACAAACAGCAAGGGTCCATGACTTGAGCTGCACAGAGTCGGTGGCCCCGGATGCTCAGCGGCCGGCACAGGCACACCGCCACGGGACAGTGCCTGGCGATGCACTGAGGTAGGGCCACGGGATCTGAGCGGGTACTCGTTGATGTCCAAGGAGAATGTCACGGAGTGTTACGGGGGACAGTGGAAGGTGTCCATCCAGGGCATGACGCAGAGGGCAGGAGCAAGCAGAGACATGCAATATGGAGGAGTTGAATGCTACAGTCTCCTCTTTCCCACAATGTCAGTACCAGCTACATGATGATGAAGACAACCCCCAGGACATAGACTCAGATGCCACCAACGTTCAACCAGAGAGTGTCCATGACTCCCGTGGCACAGAGTCAGTGGCACCAGAGCCGGAAGGGGATGCAGTCAGCGATGAGGCCTGTACAATGATATAAACTCTGAAATTAACAAATCAAGACTCAGTTCCAATTGTGTGTCCTACTCGACCGCAGTGTGTGCCGGAGGCAGCGGTCAGCGCGGGGCACCCGCTGTGCAGCCATCTCCTCCTGGATCTCTAACACACGGCATTGAAATGGCATGTGGAGAAGATTCCTGGTTGACAGAGTTGGTGGCACCACATCGAAGGGAGTATAGGGATATAAACGATGCCATAAATATGTACTCTGCCATTGTGTAATCAAGACTCAGTTCCAAATGTGTGACCTACTTGACCGTAGTGTAGGCCGGAGGCAGCGGTGGAGTACGTAAACGAAAAAGGAGTAAAGCGGGCCTGTGTCGCGGAGGTCGTGATGGTCTGAGGAGGCTGCCAAGGTCGCGGACTTCGGGCTTGGAGCTTGCGCCGGCATGTGGTGGGCCCTCTTTGACACACGCCGGTGTCGGCGGGTGAGCAGTGAGGCCTGGCTGCGCAGGGGCGGGCATGACGGGTTCGGGGACCAGCGGCCCAGGGTGCAGCAGGCGCACAGGATCGCCGGCCACCCCGCTCACGGCGACGGCGTCGGCCTCATGGCGGGGTGTGAGGCGCCGCTCTGGCAGACGCGTTGGGCATTCTGGAAGAGAACCACGCCCAGTGCTACATGCTTTTGATTCACACCCCTATGCTGGCCTGGCGTCCTCCGGGCCAGCCCACTCTGCACACGCTTACAGGGGGGGACGTCACAAGCTACATTTCTGCGATCTTCCCCACTGGCTGGGGTGACATGGTTGCGTCCACTGTCCACTACACTCCAAACACCAGCAGTGCATGTAGCCATGGCTATGTCTGTGGTCTGCATACTGCAGTCTGTCCAGCACATCTCCGCCACACTTGGCATTGTGTACATTCTCATTCATGGGTCACTTGCCTCCTTCGCACATGCCTGGTTCCCACCTCTCCCCACATTCCGGTATTATGTGGCTGAGGTACCATGCCGTTGATGGCTCATGTACATGGCTAACCAAGGTTGCCACAGTAAGTTGTGCTGTCGTGTCTGGTGGGTGGGCATGTTGTTTGGCATGTTGTATGTGATTTTGTGACGTGTGCAGTGCCAGAGTTGTGAGTTGCATTATTGTGGGGTTGAGGTGTGTGGTGTGTTCATTTTGTACTTGCCAACAAGCAGTGCATTCCCATGGGTGCCATCCTGGAAGCGCTGGTTGATGTTGGACTGTCGGGATATGAAGGGATCATGCACACTGCCTGGGTAGTTGGCTATGACATTGGTGAGGAGTCCCCTGTGGTCCACTATTGCCTGCACGTTGATGGGATGCGTGTGCTTTCTGTTGCGGTAATTGTGTGCAGTGTTGGCAGGGGGCACAAGTGGGACAAGTGTGCAGTCGATTGCCCCCGACACGTGCGGGGATCCAGCTATGGCGTATAGTCCTTGCTTGGTCTCCAGCTGTTCCTGTGCATTGTGGGGGACGTATGGGTGCTGGGGTCCCTAGCTGGTGAGGGCATCCAGGACAGGTGTGAGGAACTTGGATGGGGCTGGTTGTGAGACTCCTCCGACTGGGGCGGTTGTTGTTTGGGAGGATACCAGAGGCCAACAGGTGCAGCACAGCCAGCAGCTTTGTCTGCGGAGGGATGTTAGTTGTCCGCTGTGTTGGTACCGTCAGCCTGTGGGCAATTATGTTCAGGATGCGGAGGATGGTTGTCCTTTTGGGCCTGTAGTGGGCATTGGCATTGTCTGGTGTTAGGTATGTAGGGCTGGTGCATTTCCTGAATGTACGCTGTCTTTGTCAGCTCTGCCTCTGTGGTGGTCCGGGGGGGGGCGGGGTGGGTCCGTTGGGGGGGTGGCGATCCTGGCGGTGGTGGTGGTGGGTGTTGTTGCCCCCTCGGGGCTCCGGGGTGCATGGTGAGTGGCTCCATGGCATCTGTTGTTCTTCATGTGTGGCTCTGGGCTGGGCTCCCTTTGATGGTGCAGCTTGTCGTCCGACTTTACACCAGGTCAGAGCAGGTGTTAGTTTCCTGCTGCTAACGCGCCTTATCGCCTGTTTTGTGGTCTTATCGCCGATGTGGCTGGTCGTTGAGAATGTTGCGGTGTGGTGTTGTCGCGGGTTTTTGCTCGGGAACGCGTACTCTGCATCTCATTAGCGTTAGTTGCCGGGGTCATCTGTGGCGATGTTTTTTGCGACTGCTTTCGCAGGAAAACTGGTGTTAGGGGCTGTTAGCACCAGCTTGTGAATGGGGCGATAAATTTAGCGCGACTTTGGCTGCGATAAAGTGCCGATAACTCGGCGATAGCTCCTTGAGAATATGCCCCGTAGAGTATTGAAGATGGATAGCAGAAGTTCACAAATGTGCATCGATGAACCGTTCTTGAATTGCTAGACCACAGTGTCGATCATCCATATATGAATGGTGTTAGTGCTTTAACTTGTGCAAATTCTGGGGCACATAAAGCGCTATCTGATTAATCGAAATTCAAGCTGAGGATGTTCAACAAATCAATAGATTTAAATAATTTGAAGCACATTAGTCTCCACATTAAAGACAGAGAGTGGTTAAAGTTTCAAACCATAAAGGTTTATTAAAGGTTAAGTGTTTACAGAAGTCAGAATCATCAAGTTAGTATCGCTCAATAATCAATTTGTGAATGGATCACTTTATATGGAGTTTGAATCAAAGTTGTGTAAGTGAGAGGATGAACTAGCATTTAGTCGCCTCAAAGGGAAAGGTTTAGAAGTAAAGAGAGCACTCTAAATCTACTCTAAGTGGACAAAGCATTCTGAACTGTAATCTACTCTGTACTAGTTAAATCACACAATTATAACATTTGCTACACCTACATATAGTCATGAAACAATCCAATCAGGTTAAAGTAAATTAATACAATTGTGTACTGATTAGCTTTTCAGGACCTTCCACAATACAGGTTTTCTCAGCGCCCTTCAACTTTTTTTTTTTGAGTTTTATATAGCGCGGACTTGACCCAAAGGTATCGGAGCGCTTTACAAGAGCACCAGTTGCATTACATGAGAATACATTCATTTTTGTTAGGCACGGGGAAATTAAGTGATTTGCCCAAAATCACAGGATGTTGTGCGTCCTTGCCTAGACTCGAACCTGGTTCGCCAGATTCGAAGTCGACCGCCCTAGCCGTTATGCCAACTCCACTCAACTTGTATCATCTGTAACAAGATAAGATACAGGGACCAGACTGTACTCTGCTGGTGTCTTCACGAGTATGTTACTCTCTATTACATTTCATAATTATCTCAGTAAAAGAAAACATTTAAAATGGAAAAGAAGGCAGAATAACATTGCGTTTGACAATTAGGACTCCAGCTTCTTCTAGAAATAAAATGCTGCCATGCCACAAAGCAAGACTGCAACTGTTAGCCCTTTTATAAGCAGGTGTACATTAGTTATGGTCAATTTAAAATGTGCATAAGCATAGTTTATAATAACATTTGCATGTGTATACATTAATGTTGATTTCATGCAAAACGTTTCATATAAAAAGCCCTTTTCAATGGTTTGGAAGTTTGGATCTATGTAAAGAAGCAGCAGTCAGAATTTTTCATGAAGTTACCTCCAAAAACAGGATCCTGTTTGGTGGCAAACGCACCGCATTGGTAGTTGAATGTATGAAATGTAGCAGAGGGAAAGGATATGATGAGAGACAAGTTCGTAGGCATTTCTTTCACAGCTGATCCGTAATGTCAATGTTCATTGATAATCCATAGGGAGCCCTTAGTTTAATAAGTAGATTCAGACACCTTGAGAACTATAGTATTGCTGGTCTAAAGAAATATACATCAGGAGTCTGTGGATTTGCTTCATTCTTTGAAGCACTAATTAGTTCAGAAACCTAGGTTTGATTAGAAGACCACGGTCCCTGGACAGTTCTTGGGCTGCTTGACATCAGGATCAACATGATAGTACCTTGTGAGGATCTGTAGACTCATCGCGGAGAGGCAGTGGAACTGTTAATAGGCACTGGTCTCTGCGCTGTTTGCATATGGGTCCTGTAATTCACAAACTGCCTCTGCTTACCTGTCTGGGAACAGGAGAAGACATTTCGTGAACTGCAGTTCTTTAAGACTGCATTCTATAGGCTATTATGAACAATAAGTATATGCATTTGAGGTGAGGTGCCAGCACTGTTTAGAGAGTTGGGTAGTGACCAGAGTCTCTAAACAGTGCTGGTACCTCACCTCGAACTCGTATACTCATTGCTCCCGATAGCCCATAAAATACTGCTCTTTTTCTGTCAGACATGTACTACAACAGAGTTTCGCAAACCTATGGAAGAGGTGTGGTGCAGCGGCCAGGGCGGCTGACTCCAGAACACGGGGGCTCACGGTTCGATCCCCAGCGGCAGGTTAGCCCAGCACCTTGTGACTCTGGGCAATAGCTCGCTTAATATTCCCGACGGCCCCCAGCGCCAGGACACCTCTTCGGAGGTAGCTGTGCGCTTTACAAATGCTGGTATTATTATTATAGGTCATCACAAGCGAATGTTGGTGGGTCGCAAAAGTCTGAGCAATAAATACAGATGCCTTTAAATTCTGTAATTATCTTGTAATATTTGCTGTGCTTCAAAGACAGAGGTCAATTGCCAGTCTATGTCTTCTAAAAAATTGCTGCTTTTGTTTATTTAACATGGGGACTGGTGTTTACAAACTCCTCTCACTTTGCCATCAGAGAAAGAAAAGTAAAGTGATGTATGGGACAATTGTGCTGGGGTACACGGAATGTGAAAGAAAAGGCTGTAGGATGTCATTTTTTCGTAAGACACAACAAAATGTAAATACCTGTAAACGAACTGTAAACATTCAGCAGTTAGGAAAGCAAAAATTAAGCACGTGTTTTATCTTAATTTTGAAGTGTGATGGAAACAAAGATTTTATTAGGATCAGAATAAATCAAAAGACTTTACTTGGCAATGCCCAGATAATAAATATTCACTGAAACCTGATTTAAAACACGTTATCATTTCTGTGCAATATAGTTTTATCAGTAAAACTGTATATCTGTGGAAATTTAGAGAACATTTCAATAGAAAATGTGCTGTCTGTAGATTACAATGCACTGCCACAAAATAGTTTAGTTACATAAAAAAATCTCCAGCCTCATGGCCTTAAAAGCTAGGTTGGTGGCAAAAGTTTGTTGTTCTAAAAAGTGGGTTGTGGTTCTAAATCATTTTGGAAACACTGCTCTATAGGGTACTGGGCTGGAGATGCATAAGTGTTCAGGGTACCAGGTCTTCTTCCCTGGAGATATCACATGCTGCTGATCTGTATTATTCGCAGTGCAGGACACCTGTATGGAATTTAGGTACCAGGATTGATGAAGCAGTTGATAACTCTTGAAGGTTCTTGGTCTTTGTGCAGTTCTTTTTCTGAAGGGTCCTGAGACTGGCACTACAGTGACCAGCTTGGGATTTAGTTATAAGCCGAAAATGTATCCAAGAGTCTGGATGTAGTCGGGAAAATCAAGTAGGGTATATCATTATACCTTATTTTAGACAAAATTTATATTGAGGACAAAAATATATAAAGGTAAGCTAATACAGGGAAGTACAGATTTACTATTCATGATTACACCATGGAGATATATATAGTCAAAGAAAGTATGTATAGAGCTAAGTATAGTAAATCAATACATACTTACTTATCAATATATTTGTCCTCAATATTAAGGTATAGCAGCATTCCCTACTGGATCTTCAGGACGCACACCAAAAAGTTTGTGTACATGAAGCAGACCTGACAGTGGCGTTGCTAGGCCTTTTGCCGCCCAGGGGGGTCCCAGCCTTTGCCGCCCCGCAGTGGCCATAAGAGCGGGGTGCTGGCGAACAAATCCTGTGTTTGCCACCTGGCGCAGTCACAGATAAGAGCGGAGGGTGCCGCCCCCTCAAAACTCTGGAATCCCGCCCCCCTTGCAGCGCCACTAAGACCTGGATCCCTTAGCACATCTATTGCTGGACAATTGGACTGGCAACTCATAAATTGTAAGCAGACTTAGGTTCATGGTGTTGGACCAGCCTTAAAAGAATTGTTCTAGCACCCAGACTAACACACATTCACACAAACACACAGTGTCAGCAACAGAGCCAGATAAAACACGTTTGATTCAGAAGGGCACCACGCATACACAGTCTGCAGTTTTGTTTGCCTTTTTTTTGTTTGTAATTGCCCCAAAACAGCAAAATCTGCTGCATCTGAAAAACAGAGACTGCGCATTAAAGAATGTGAGAAGCTGCCATGATAAAATGAAAATTGACCTCGAGGAAGTGGATACTAGCAGGACGGCCTTGAGGGGACAGCAGTGGCTGTTTCTCATGAAACATGAACTGAAAGTGCAACTGAATTTTAATAAACATACACACATTTATATGCCAATATTTAGATTATAATGTAATTATTTGTTTCAGCTATTAAGCTACACAAATGGAACAAATCCATAAGAGATTGAAATTCTCAAAAATATAAGAAATTGTGCAAAATTTGGTATTTCATTTGGTCATTAAAATTCAAGGATACAATAAAAATGTGGAGATATGAAGGGCATAAATATAAACCGGTTCTTGTCAATTTCCAGGCTTAGAAGATATACAGAGCTACCCGCTGGAACACAGCTTCTGAGTACAACCATATGCAAAGTGACATTGCCTCACTACATTTCCTTGTGTTATGCTTTAAAAAGAGGGTACGAAGAATACGCCTTCTTTCCTTCAGGGACTGAGAGTACAGGAGCATGAAGGGTGGTGGCATAGTCTCCTGGCCTCCTAGTATACAGGTGCAGGAGTCTGTACTAGTTTTGTTGTTGGTCCATCATTTCGTGTAGACCATGACTGGCAAGATTCAGAGTCCAAATTTGAAATAAATAGACCTTTTTAGGTTGAGCATGGGCAGCGCATGCGCTGCTCTGTGGCATGCTGTATTGGAGTATGGAATAGAAGCCCCGCCCACTCTCCGCCCATATTTGTCATTGGCTTGTGTCATTGTCCTTCGTAAATGCTGGCTTCTGATTCCTTAATAGGCTTGTTAGTCCCTCCTTTGTACCGCCTTGTCTTCATTTGTAACCTCCCATGAGTACTGGCCCTTTTACTTCGGTTGTTACACGGTACGTCTTTTTTAGTCTGTAAGCACTATTTTCTTGAAAGAGTTTCTCCTACTGCAGGCACGACATGCTTTCCTGCAACATTCAGCGCACCATGCGTGCTTTCACTTTCTGAGCAGCCGGGACAATGGCGGCCGCTTCTTTGAATAGGTCTCGCATTTACAATAGTTTGAGCTATTGGCATTGTAAATGACGATGCCTTTTATTTATGTGTTAATTAGCAAAACAGATAAATAAAAGGCATTGTCATTTACAATGCCAATAGCTTAAACTCTCGCAAATGCGAGACCTATTGCATTGCAAATGCTTTTTTCACCAGGAAATAAGGTGATGCGATATAGCTCAAAGGTGATCGTTGGCTTAACGCCCAGATACAGCCTTAGAAGACAGCCTCCCTTACAGGACTGGGCAGCCGTATTATGGTCCTGGTGGCACTTTTTGAGGATCTTCAGGCTCATTCCTGGACATCCTATGTCTTTTAAGGATGTGGCTATGTGGTCCAGCAAGCACAGTTTGGTAGAGAATTTGATTTCGAGAATGTCCGTAAGTGCTATTAGGTAGTTAGCCAGATGTTTGTTAGTCCACAGCCTGACCCAGTTCAAAACTGACGTGATTGAGACCTGAGAATCAATGCTATGGAGGCCTGGTTTGGCCCTAAGGGCCTCTGGGTGTACCATGGCCAAGATGTAGATGTCGCATAAATCTGTTCTCTACTTTATGCAGATTTTTAGCCTTCTGATGGCCCCATAATTCCATTCCGTAGGATCCGACAGCCGTTGCTTTTATTTTGTAGGTGTAGATGACAGATTCCAGGGATCTCCTGCCAAAGCTATTTGCAAGCAAAATAGTAGCACCTGTCCGAGCTCATGGATGCTTCACTTTTGGGATTTTGTTTAGCCCGGGACAGGTTGTCATCAAAGCAAATGTCAAAGTAATCAAAATATTTCACTCTCTCCAGATTGACACTATAGATTTTGAATTTAGATTTTAATTTTGGCTAAGTATTTTGGGGCATCAATTTTGTTTTATTAGTATTTTTAATACATTTTTTGTAGTTACAATATTTCTCAAAAAACTAGAACATTTTGTGCATTGACTGTTTGGCCTGAGATAGGAGGACCGGATCATCGGTGAATAGCAATATGGGAAGCTTTACACCTCCCAATTTAGGTGCATCCAGATTCATTTCAGTGTGCCAGTTTCCTATATCGTTGATAAATAGGTTGAAGAGCAGCGGTATAAGGGCACATCCTTGTCGTACTCCTAACTCGATGTTAAACTCTCATATGCACTCACCTCTCGGGCAGTATCTTACCCTGGTAATGTTACCCTGATATAAATGTTGGAATGTAGCTATTAGATTTTCAGGAACACCAATTGCTCTTAGGGTTGCCCACAGTAGGGATCTATCAACTGAATATGGCAACTCCTTTAGGTCGATAAAGTTCATGCATAGGGAAGATTACTTAATTACAGTGAACTTGATGCATGTGAGATACATTCCCATGACCTGGTCAACTGTCTCTTCCCACCCCTTCCTGAAGCCTGCTTGAAGATTTGATAATATCTTTTTCATCAGTCCAGTCCTGAAGGAGGTTTATTAGAAGTTTTCCATACATTTTTTCTGCTCTGTCTAACATCGGGATTGGTCTGCAATTATCTGGATTGCCGTGTGGTCTTTTTTCATGGATAGCTATTATAATGTCTTTTCACCAGGAAGCTGGTACTTCATGGTAGGTTCAGATTGCATTGAATGCAGTCACTAGGATGGGGCTCAGATAAGTAAACCTTCTCTGAGCCTGGTGCTTTCTGAGGTATTTCGGCTCATTATCACATCACAAACCTCTTCCTCTGTGAATTCCTATTGTTCTATGCAGGGCTCTTGTGGAAGGTCGATGTTTGGCTTAGACGGCTTGAGAAGAGATGGAGGAGCAGCAAGATCCCGGAAGAGCACTCAGCCTTCAAAACAAATGTCATCGCACACCACCACCTAATTAGAACAGCAAAGAAAGCGGGCCTACAAGAAAGGATCAACGTCAATGCACTCAATAGCAAAGAACATTTCGCCGTGGTAAAAGAATTCGCCAAACTCAGCACAGAGACAGCAGACATCCCACCCTCCCAAGACTGCTGCAACAACCTCAACAGCTTCTTCCACTGCAATATTAAGGAGATCTACAACAGCTGCGACAGCCTCAAGACCCAAGACCCTCTCACCCCACCTGTAACCACTACACCCAACGACACTGGACCTCAGCAGACCCTGCTCAGCTGGACTCCCCTCACTGCTGACGACACCCTCAAGATCATGAAAAGCATCCACTCCGGAGCACCCTCGGACCTTGCCCGCACCACATATTCAAGAGAGCCGGCACCCCCATCACCCCCGAACACTGCCGCACCATAAACTGCTCCATCAACTTTGCCACCCTCCCTGAAGACTGGAAACATGCAGAGATCAACCCCTCACTGTAGAAACACTGTGCCGACCCGAGGGACCTCAAGGACTTCAGACCCATCTCTCTGCTCCCCTTCCAAGCCTAGGTCATCAAGAAGGCCATTAACGCCTAACTTTCTGAGTTCTTCAAAGCGAGCCACATCCTAGACCTCTCCCAATCCAGCTTCTGAAGCAAACACAGCACCAAGACCCCACCCTCTTTGCCGCCACAGATGACATCTGCACCCTCCTCGACCGAGGCGAAGCTGCAGCCCTCATCCTCCTGGATCTCTCGGCCGCTTTCGAAACCGTCTCCCACCGCACCCTATGCACAAGACTTCACAACGCCGGCATCCGGAACAAAGCCCTAGAATGGATCTGCTCCTTCTTCACCAGCCGTACCCAGAGAGTCAGACTTCCACCTTTCTACTCAGAACCCACAGAGATCAGCTGCAGAGTGCCTCAGGGCTCCTCCCTGAGCCCCACTCTCTTCAACATCTACATGGCCCCACTAGCAGCCATCATCAGGAACCACTGACTCAACATTGTCTCCTACGCTGACGACACCGAGCTGATTCTCTCCCTCACCAACGATCTCACAGGCACCAAGAACAACTTCCACAATGGGATGAAGGCTGTCACCACCTGGATGAAGGACAGCTGCCTCAAGCTCAACTCAGAGAAGAATGAAGTCCTCATCCTGGGCTCCACCTGGGATACCTACTGGTGGCCCGTAGCACTTGGAACCCCCCCACACCCACAGACCACGTGCGAAACCTCAGCATCATCCTGGACTCCTTGCTCACCATGAACCACCAGATCAATGCTATCTCATCATCCTGCTTCCACACGCTACGCCTGCGCCAAAATATCTTCAAGTGGATCCCCACCGAGTCCAGAAAGACGGTCGCACTCTATGCCGGCATCACCCAGAAACTCCTCAAGAAACTGCAGAACATTCAGAACGTCTCTTCCAGACCATCCTCAATATCCCCCACCGCAGCCACCTGAAGTACCTTCACTGGCTCCCAGTCAACAAATGAATCGCCTTCAAGCTCCTCACACATGCCTATAAAGCTCTACATGATGTGGGACCTGCGTATCTCAACTACCGCCTCGCATTCCACGCACCCACCAGAGACCTCCGCTTCGCCCAACTGGCCCTGGCCACCATCGCATGTATCAGCAAGACCATGGCCAGAGGAAGATCCTTCTCCTACCTCGCAGCAAAGACCTGGAACACCCAGCATCTCTAACTCAGGCAATCACTGTCACTGCCTCAATTCAGGAAGGACCTAAAGACCTGGCTCTTCAACTGAACCACAGTGCCTTCGACGGATCAGCAGTCCCCCCCCCCTAGCGCCTTGAGACCCTTACGGGTGAGTAGTCGTGCTTTACAAGGCACTTGATTGATCGATTGAGTGACTCTTCCACCCGGGCTTTGCCTATGGACCTGGCTTATTCTAATGTGGGGTTTATGAGTTCTAAGTCCTTCTCCCCATGCTCTATCGGTACAGAGTATTTTTTGCATTTTTTGTATATTGTGAAGAAAAGTGGAGCATCCTGTCTGTATAATTAATTCCTGTTTCCAGATTCTTTTTCAGGCCTTCGCCCCCCCATCAAAATTGCTAAAATCGACCTACAATAATATAACATCATCCACACCAACCTGCCACAACACTGTTATATACGTATATATTTATTATTATTACCTACATCAAAATGTGCCTTGGGAGGTAAAGAGGAATTAAGAATATTAGTTATGTATTCACAGGGGCAAGGGGGGCACAAGAGATCAGGCTGCAAGATGACTGCACCCTAGTGTAGCTCCATGGGCCATGGAGCACCACCTGTCAAATATTGTTACCCCAGGGCTTCTCATGAAGCGCCAGCAATGGTTTTGAAGTAGTAAAACCCCGAGGACACTCTAGCAAGGTTCAACATACTGAGTGGTGCAAGGAAATTCAAAGCCTGAGCAGCTTTGGCAACACCGGAGTGTCTCAAGCGGCGACGGTTGTACGAGCTTCTGCTGGCAGCTGGGAAGTATGTAAGGCTGATGCAGCCCTGTCAACAGCTATCTTGCGGAGGTAGGGAGGGAAGACGTCCAGCTGGGGGGGGGGGGGCGTGCCCTTCTGCAGCTGGGGTCTGCGCCAGGCCCAAAAGTAAGACGTTGCCCTGATTGAGGTGCTGCTCCAGGTGGACCTGCACCCCATCTACTGCTGGGGACAAAAACCCACTGCAAGGCCAATTAGAGAGTCCATGCACATAGGATTACCAGATTTTCAAAATGAAAAATACGGAACAGCCATAGAAATAGGACTATGTTTTGGCCAGTGCCAGCTTATGGTTGGTCACAGAAAGAATACGCTAAAGAGATAGATAGATTGACAGACAGACAGACAGACAGACCCAGGAGCAGGCTGCTAATGATCTTGGCATGGGGTGAAGGGACACCGATCCACCCCTCATTGAATCCTGCTCTGCTGCATGTGGAGCGATGCAGCACAGCAGGCATCTTTTTAAACTTACAATGAACTTTAGTTGTCTGAAGAGAGAGATCTTTAAACAGCTCAACCTCTGTTCCTGGTGTTAGGAGAGGGTCGGAGGAAACGTGAGTCTGCAAAACACTGTGATTAATGTGCGCTTTCACCCGACCCTTTCTAAAAAACCAGGACATATCTTTATTGCAGCAAAAAGTGTTCGGATGCTGGGGCAGTCCTTAAAAACCAGGACTATCCGGGTAAATCACCTGTAATTTGTTTCCCACCAGCAAAACTGGCCTGTTGCCAGTCCAGTGGTGGCTCAAAACTAAAGTTACTACAGCCGATTGCTGAGGGGTGTATTTTTGGTTGTTACAACCTGTGATGCCTTACATTGCTGTGGCCCCTTCCCCCCTTAGTATGTGAATGATTTGGATGTTGCTGGTGCCCAGCAGGGTCTGCACGTGATCCCACTGAGGTGGGTGTTGGGCGCGACCCCACAAATGGACTATGTGGTAACTAAGCTGATCTCAGTTCAATCTTGCATTTTCCAAGCAGTTTATGCCACGCAAAACAGCATGCTCAATATCTAAACAGAAGTTCGAGCTACCCCCAAAGAGGGTTGGACTGGGGCAGAAAATAGGACCAGACATCAATTAAAAGTGGCCTCCATTAGTAAATTAGGTAGCTAAAAGATTGGCCCACATTTGCAAAATCAGTTCAGCTTTAAACTTGTAATAACAAGCTATGTAGGTGTTTTGCAAGGTATGGGAGACTGTATGCATCTGCTGCAGGCAATATGTGCTTTAATATCACAGAAATCAACTGTAAAAACTGGCCCACCAGACCATAAAACCAGCCTACAAATGGCCAAAAAAGTAGCCCAAACACAGATCTATCAGACCAGCCCTAAAGGCCAATCTGACCCTGCCCCCACAATACAGTTTTGCGCTTCACCACTCACACACCCTCAACAACATGGCCACCAAATTAGACAAACATGTGTCCAGATTGAAAACCGTAGAGCAGCGTATCTCTGATAGTGTGGATGATATGAAGCAGAAAATTGAGCAATGATTGAATAAAGAGAAAGTCCTCTCATGATCAAGGCTAAGAATGAAGATCTTGAAGCAAGAGCCTGCTGAAACAACCTGCACATATTAGGCATACCCAAAACCATGGATACAGGTATATGGAAATCTTTGTGGAGAATATGTTGACCACGCTCTTAGGAGCTGAAACTCTTTCTCTCCTACTGGTTGTAGAGCAAGAGCATTGATTGCTGGCTCTAAGACCTCCACCTGGTGCACCCACCATAGGCCAGGATAGAGACACAATGCTTAGAACTGGAAGCAAGGCCTGAACTACCAAGGCTACAGCAATTCGATGTTCTTGGACTTTACACTAACAGTACAGTCAGCACACAGAAAATACCTAAAAAAAAAGAACGCCAACAGCGAGGGTTCAGATTTGCTAAGCTATATCCTGAACGTCTCAAGATTGACCATAAAGGTAAACAACTTGTCTTTACCACATCCCAGTTGGCCTCGGCATTTCTGAAAAACATCAGCAAACCTTGTCACAAACAACGCAGGTCATGCCCAGAGGAGACTGCAGACAACGGCAGCGACCAAGAGTGATGCATCTATTGGCTCACATGCAACTGGACTAGCGTGAAGACCCAGACTGCGTGGACACTTTAAACTAGAACATCATTTGATTTAATATCTTTCTGCCAATACTATTAATAAAGACACAGATGGTTCAACACCAAAACATACCCCTTGACCCAGTTATGATGTCCAAGTCCACCGCCATTGAAACTGGAGGATCAAGAGCTGGCACCACTGTCGCTCCCCATGGGAAATACCCAACCTAGCCATTGGTTTTTAGATTTATTTGGATTATGCTACTAATGAGCTTTTTTTTCATACAGGTGGAGGTTGTGTTGGAAAGATCACTGGCATGTCAGGGTTGCCCATGTGGGTTGGTGTGGGTTACAAGTTATGGGAACCATTCAGCTGCAATTACCACGACACACCCTACTTTCAACTGCACTGTCCGACTCACAGAGTTTCAAAAGCACAAGGGTAATAACACTACAGTTGTTGACACATCCTCACACATTTACACGAGCTCTGGCCACAATGACATGTTCATTGTGCACATTCCCATTGTGGAATGTTAGAGGACTAATCAACCTCCACAAGAAGCAAGACGTTTTTGCATACTTGAATAGACATGACATTGCGGTAGCGTTCCTGAAAGAGACCCACAGCACTAACAGAACAGAGAAGGTCTTGACAAGTGGATGAGTAGCACATGGTTGCACCTTGTCATACTCTTCATATGCTAGAGAGGCTGCAATATTTATAAAAACGGGCACCCAAGGGAGATGTGTAATTTTACAGGGCATTCTAACAGGCAGACATACAACCCAGGACATTTTTCCAGCCCTATATCTGATGACTCTCAATTCTTTCATTATGTGTGGGCTGCTCTATCCACCTGAATGACTCTTTGAGTGGAGCGACTTTAATGTCATACTATCTCCACATTTAGATAGATCGCCAAGTCTCACCAGACAAGCACTGGTTGCTGCTGCAACAATGAATGCCATAAAAGTAGATCATCATCAGATAGATTTATAGCAACTGAGATATCCGCTCAAGCAAAAGGGCACTTACATTTCCTCTGTATACAACATGTGGTTAAAATTGGAGTACTGGCTGTATGTCTGCAACATCCTGGGTTCTAGATGTACCACACTTAGCAAGCACACTCTCCAATCATGCTCCTGTCATGCTGAAGCTGCGACCTCTTAGGGCTGCATCCAACATCCTGAGTGTGGAGGCTTTCACTGAGTGCATTGAAAGATCCCATGTTACAAGCTGAGTTGCGCCACAAAACACTGGAATATTTTAAAGTAAATGTAGGCTCTGTTGCAGACATGAGTACTGTGTGGGAAGCATTTGAAGTTGTGATTCGGGAACTCTGCATATCTAATCATAAAGTGTACTCAAGTCACAGAGAAACCCTCTGGGCTCGCTTATACGAGACATAACATGGTTGGTGTTGGAGTGGTTCTCTAAATCTGATCCTACCGCACTAGCGAAGATTAGAGAGAAAATCTCTGAGAATACCGATGCACCATTTAAAGAGATCAAATTTTTAGGCAAAAATGCAGAAGCACGTATGGAGAGGAAGACTGACCAGGCAGGTCATTAGCAAATCTTATTAAGCAACCTTTGGCTTCAAATGTGTTAAGGATGTAATAAAGGACTGTGCAGGTACTACCCTACCAGAAGCAAAGTCCATCATGCAATGCTTCACATCTCACTATTCACATCTTTAGAACTTTAAGGTAGACCACCTGGCGGAGATGTAGAGGATTACCAAAATTATATAGCTTTAGCCAGGGCTTTAAGTGGGGGGGGGTCTGTGGGGGTCTGAGCACCCCCAGTTTTTTTGGGGGCCTCGAAAGGGGTCTCTAGGGGGCTCTATTTTCGGGCCTCAAAGGTCAAAGGTAGGGTGACCAGACGTCCCGGTTTTTGTTTGGTGTTTCGGGTGAGCATGCGCGCGACTGCTTAAGGCGTGACGTCATTGTAGCAGGAAGGAAATCCTTTGAAGAGAGACACTTTCTCTTGGGATTTCCCTTCTCTTTGAACACGCAGCGCCAATTACGTCATCGTGCCAGCCATCGGCACAACAACAGCTGGTTAGAACCGGCACGACCCTGCTTTTACGGCCTGCAGCAAGATTTCTCCAGCAACCAGTGTGACCCTGCTCTGCCTTAAAGCAAGCGAGGGACGAGGGTCTACAACAGAATCCAGCAGCAGTGACACTACCACTACCAGTGCAGCCCTGCCCCTGTCGGCCCGTCATCTCTCTGCCTCAAAAACCTGTCTGATTTCTCTAGATACATACCTGCCCGTCTTTTTCTCAATCATATGTCTATTTCTAACCAACCGACCGTCCACCTATCAGTCAGTTTATCCATCCATGGGTCGTTTCATTTACATTATATTCCCTTCTGTGTGTTAGTCCGTCCAGGTGTCTGCTTCTGTTCACTGATCGCCTAATAAATAACGTTTACAGTAACACATGTGATAACGTGGAACCACACATGTCAAATCACACATAGGATGAACAATAACACATGAAATACATACCGACGTTGGCATACACTCTAGCGCCGGTGCTTGCACACACAACCTGTGAGCCTGTGAGCCTTCAGAAGGACTTGTGCTAGCGCCGGAAAATACCAATAAACCACCCAGCCACTGAATATAATAACTCTAGATGCATTAGGAAGGGAGTTGATATATATATATATATATTACAGTTTAATATAGCTCTGTCTCGACCCGAACGTATTGCGGCTCAGAGAGCAGTTGACGAGGGCAAATTCAAGAATGTTCCTCTTTTCCATGGTAGAAGTAACTCTGTTGCCCTTAATCAA
Source organism: Calotriton arnoldi (assembly GCA_963921515.1). Lineage (NCBI taxonomy): Eukaryota > Metazoa > Chordata > Amphibia > Caudata > Salamandridae > Calotriton > Calotriton arnoldi. The sequence goes on from CAWUFW010002311.1 coordinate 705,697, forward strand.
AATCAGTTTTACCAAAGTCTGTCTGTAAATATCAATAAACGATGTGCCCCGGATTCTGAGAAAGAACTTATAGCCAGCTTCAGTGTGCTAGATGCAGGCAACTTGCCTTCTGGTGATGAATGCATTCTTTATGGTGAAACAGATATCCAGAAACTGTGTTCAGAGTTTCAGCTGCCAGCAAGAGATACTATCCAAGCTTTTAGACTTTTCAAAGATTTTGGTGGAAAGAAAACCCCTGAAGCATTAAAAAAGTTAGTAGTTTGCATGGAAACCTTGCCAGCAAGTAATGCGGATTGCGAGAGAGGTTTCAGCGCAATGAACTTAATTGCTAGTCCAACAAGGGCCTCTCTTCTTGTAGAGACCATTTCTTCATGCTTATGGGTAAAACTCAATGGTCCTCCATTTGAAACATTTGACGCAAAGCTGTATGTAAAGAGTTGGCTGGCAAAAGGTAGAAGGTCTGCTGAAGAAAATTGTTGTGAGAAACCCCAGCAAAATAGACACAGTGAATATCTTCAAGGGTTTTGGGAAATCCTGCAATAGATTTCTAAGTAATGTAAATAATTTTTACATGTTTTTTAAAGTGTTTGGTATTTTATGGCTTATACTTAATAAATATACCTTTTTGCCTATTTTATTATCCTTTGCTGGATGCGACTTCATGATTTTCTTAAGCACACAATGCTAGTTATCTTGATTTAGACCACGCCCCTACTCGGATAGGCCACGCCCCTTTAAGGAATTTGTCACGCCCCTTTTAGAGCACCCCCAGTTTTTTTTTTCCCACTTAAAGCCCTGGCTTTAGCCTGGCCGGGTGACTCACATAGGAACTATCTTAGTCAATCATTCTTGGTAAAAGAAATCTGAGGGTGATCAATAGCCTTCCAGCTGGCAAAGCCACAGGCATGTACAGGCTGCCTGCTAAATTCTACAGAGAGTTTGCTGATATTGTAACCTCTCACTTATTAACCCTACTTGAGGAATCCTACACTAAGCGAATCCTCCACCTCACCATGCACATGGCTCTCCAAATCTCTCTTCTTAAACCTGGGAAATCCTCAGAAAGTTATGATTCATACAGATCCTTGTCACTAATTAATTGTGACACCAAGATCCTACCAAATTAGGCTCCTCCTGTTACTCCCTGACTTAGCATTACCAGGCTGGGGGGACTTTATTCCTGGTCTCTCCACAGGACATAAGTTATGAACCCTTTTTGCTCCTTTATATCAATGAAACCCAAAACTCAGTAGTGGCCGCTCGCATTGCGAAGTGGTGGGGTAGGAGGAGGGGGAATACAAACCAAAAAAATTACGGAAGAAAGAATTATAAATATATAAAATTGCACTTACCTGCCACTCCGACTGCCACTGCCTTGCTCCTGATCCTCATCTCCCAGTCTTCCAGGAACTACTGCACACCATGCAGGCTCCCAGATGCCAATCTCACTGCTCCTCTCATGCTGGGATTGGTCTGAGCTCCCTGGTTCGGCACTCAGACAGGGACTTGGAGCCTGTGTTGGCTATCCACTCGGCTGTATAGCACAGCTCGGGTTGGACAAAGGCTAAGTGCGCATGATGGTTTGGCCAGCCCCAGACGGCTGGCCAAACCATCATGCGCACTTAGCAGTGCCCACCATTCTCCCCTGGTGCTGCAGTGTCAGTATGGATGGCCCCACTCCTCCCTCGGCTCGCCTGGCAGCCTGCAGGACAAAAAATAAAATGATAGTAAAATTGTTTTATTTTCATTTTATTTTTCTCGTTTGCCTCTGCTGGCTTTTAGCAGGAGGGTGATGCTCCTCCGCCATAACGGATGAGCCGCCCCTGCCAAAACTACACACAGCGATGGTGTTCCTCGAGGCCACGAAGATGTTTAATTCTGTGGAGTAGCCATACTCTTTAGCATACTATGGCGTACGGAGATAGCGCTATGTTTTCTTAATTGGATCAAGTTGCTGTATACTATTCCCATTGCAAGCCTCAAAGTAAATGACATTACATTAAAAAATTTTAAGGGGCACACATCAGCATTGGCCGCTATCACTGATACTATTTCTGACAGCACTAGAACCACTGGCAGCTAGACTGTGTCAACAGCACGCAACCTGCTCTCAGATACACATCACGCAACCTATTAACATCACTCTATGCGGAAGATATGACGCTGTAAATGAGGGACCCCACGTAAGTCTTAACCCAATCCTCAGGGAAATCATCAGATTTGGTTGCCTTTCTGGCATCGCCATAAAATGGAACAAATCAGGCATTTCCCTCCTCACACCTAACACTAAAATATTCACATTGGAATCTTGCTTGCATGTTGTGAGGGCTCAGTGAAGTATCTGGGGATATGATTCAACCAGGACATAGATAACATTGTCAGCGATTGTAATGGGCAGGCCGCCTCACTACAAAAAGTCAGAATATCAAGGTGGATCCAGCTACCACTGTCAATGGTGGGGAGCATCGAATTGATTAAAATGGTAGTGCTCTTGCAAATGCTATATTATTTCACCAGCATTCCAATTCCATTGAGTAAATCCTTTTTCCTAAAATTGCTCTCTCTGATGCTGAGGTTGGTCTGAGTAGGCAAGTAAATGAGGCTTAAGTGGAGAACATAAACACTACTCTACTGCAAGAGGTGTTTTGCTGCATAGGGTCCAGAGTTATATTACCTCTGTGCACAAGCATACTTTGCTTACTTCTGGTATCACCAAAGCCCTACATGCCACCTGGTGGAATCAAACAAAGCATATCCTAACCTCGCTACAAGCTCTTATTTACCAACGCACACAAAAATGACAAATGGAGATCAGGGCAGCAGGAATTATGCGGTTCTGTGACCATGGCATTTTCAGCAGAGGTATTGATAAAAACTGGGAGGAAAAGCGGGATTATACTTCATCTAGTCCCTGGTGATCTCCTTAATTGGATACCCTGTCCTACCATCAACCAAAGAGGCCATGGTGAGGGCCCAGTGCACCAACCCTGGCATTGCAAAGTAGGGCGAACTCTATCATAATGGTAATTTCATTGACATTGGTATGATCACAAACCCTTCCAGCACTGCACTAGGCATTTTTTTATATCACCATTCCCACAGGAAACGCCCACCTTTAAATAACTAGAACTCCTCATATCTGCGAAATCACCTAACTGCTTAGTGGAGACTCTCTAGAACCCTATCCAAGCAGAACCCCACACCCACAAGCTAAATTCGAAACATAAATTGGAAGCTGACCTACAGATGTTGCTGACAGACAAAAAGATAAAAACCTGCTGATGCAAATGACAGCCCTGTCACCCAGAACCAGACTCCACATAATACACTTCAGTTACCTCCATATAAGTTATCACACTCCACTAAGCCTGTGGAAACGTGAGCTTTTCCTCAACTCCAATAGCCTTAGATGTGACACCCCAGAGGTGGGCTGTTTACACTTTGCTTGGAGTTGTCTTCCAAAACATAAGTTCTGGAGGGAGGTAGAAGAAACCGTCACAAAAATGATTGGCTTGCTCATCATGCTGGACCCAAAACTAGCCCGCTTGGGATGGGTGAACATATAGAAAATTGGTGGCTTTGTCACTCGTGTAAGCCAAGAGACAAGTGGCAAAACATTGCGGAAGAGGTAGATCACCCACTGACACAATGTGGCTAGAAGGGCTCACATATTGTAATGAGTAGTTAGAAACCTGCTGCCTCACAGTCTAAGGTCTTATGGGAACCATTATGCACCTATTTAATGGTCCACACTCCATCCATAAGTGAGACCATGCCAGATACAGCCAAATAGTAGGTGAAATGACTCACTAACACCTGAACCCAGAGGTTTTGTGTTGTAAAGTTACTAACCCTTTTCCCTTCCAAGCATTGTAAGAACTTGAGATGATCACACATGTACTGCATGTGTTTGCATATGGCTGGGACTCATCTTGAGTTTGGTTAAAATCTGGAAAGTAGAAAAAGTATACTGTCAATGCACTTTCTACAGACAGTTCAGTAATGATGCGTTTAAACACACTTGGTATGTCTAGCTGCCATTGCTTAGTGTATGTTGTGTAAAATTTAAATAACATTGTAATATTGTGACTCACCCCCATACACACACACTTAAAATCCATTCACTTGGTCACTCACAGAACTCAGGGAAATATACAAACTCTCCTGGGTACACAGACTGTTTTGTACCCTCACTGGAAGATAAACATAATTTGGGAGACAGTTTATGAGGACAAAGCAGAGATGTTGTAGCACAAGCAGAGAGACTGTGGTAAAAATGGCATCAGTGGCAAACTCTCAAGCACACATATTTACTCTGCAGCATCTACAGAATCACTGCGACACACATATACTCTCTGGAGCACAGAAACACAGTTGCCTCGGAGGTGTCCAAAAACACCTCGAACACCCACTAACTGTCTGGGGGAACACAGAGATTCTGTGAGGCACCCATTGACTCTCTAGGATCCTCGCTTCACCACAACACCATCCTCCTCCAGCCTGCTGCTCCTTAAACTCATCTGACCCCCAACATGGCTGAGTGGCTTGACGAGAAGACCTCCCGATCACTGACATTGTATTGGTTATCATCAATAAGAGGATAGTTGAAAAGTACCCTCAGCTTTATGGGAGTCCAGAGTCCCAGCTGAGTAATGCACCATGAGCCCAAATCTCATGAAGCATCACCTCTTGCTGTAATGCAGTGGGTGTCCACACCCAGCAGGGGAAGTTCTGCCGCAAGCGGTGGTAGAACCTACATTGCTGGGCCCACATTTTCGGTACTCCTGCATATCACCACTGTACACGAGGGTCCTGAGAGCTAGCTGGCTGACCCTCCATACTCAGCTCGAAGTGTTTGAGCAGCACAGAGATGGTAAGTATATTTTTCCATGATCACGAAAGTGCACATAGGTTTTGAGAGTGGCGTCCCAACAGGTGTAAACTTTGAGTGTTGGTGTAACATTCCATGTTGTATTTAACCTGTGTTATTTGTGTGTTATGAAAGATTTTAATTTTTAACATGCATGCTAAATTCTTTTTCGTTTAGATTGACTAATCATCTGACATTGACATTATGGAAATGCCTTTAAAATCTATATTTTTGAAAACATAGCAGTTGAAAAACAACTTCAACAATTGTGCTTTATTTAGCTAGGTCTGGTGGCTCAGTGGGCTAATGCATCCACTCCAGGAGTCTGTCTCTGACCTCTTGCTCAAATGTTCAAACCCCAGCAGTTCCACTCAGCCTTTAATCCTTCTCAGGTCAATAAAATGAGTAGCAGTGAGTTGGGCAACAATAAACATCTGTTATCCTGCACCAAGAGGCCACAAAGAGGGTACTTTCACTTTTCAAATAGCCACCTTCTGTTGCATTTCCATTTTGTCAAAGTTAATTTATGTGGTGCTGGCATTCCTATGCAAAAAGAACAATTGATGGACAGAATGCAGAACAATGTCATACATTCACCCCAGTACAGAGATCTGGGCCTAAATCCATCGTTTTTTTGCTCACCATGCCATTCCAGTTTGAACCCAGCCATATGCAAATCAGTCTTGACCCTGTGCCTCGTGGGAACAGTCCAGCCCGAACTGCCAAGCCAGGTCCTCCCTGGACTGGAAACAAGCATCCTAGGACCGGTTTCGGGTATCACCCCTCTTCAGCCAGGATAGCTTGATTCCAGTGGCATGGAGAGCACGGGACCCACGTCTGGGCATACCCGTCCCACTCGGGGTGACAAGTGCAAAAACAACAGTTGATGGACAGAATGCAGAACAATGTCATACATTCACCCCAGTACAGAGATCTGGGCCTAAATCCATCGTTTTTTTGCTCACCATGCCATTCCAGTTTGGACCCAGCCATATGCAAATCAGTCTTGACCCTGCGCCCAATGGGAACAATCCAGCCCGAACTGCCAGGCCAGGTCCTCCCTGGACTGGAAACAAGCATCCTAGGACCGGTTTCAGGCTTTCAGCCCTCATCAGCCAGGATAGCTTGACTCCAGTGGCATGGAGAGCACGGGACCCACGTCTGGGCATACCCGTCCCACTCGGGGTGACAAATGCAAAAAGAACAATTGATGGACAGAATGCAGAACAATGTCATACATTCACCCCAGTACAGAGATCTGGGCTTAAATCCATCGTTTTTTTGCTCACCATGCCATTCCAGTTTGGACCCAGCCATATGCAAATCAGTCTTGACCCTGCGCCCTGCGCCTGTTAGTCCGAAACCGGTCCCAGGATGCTTGTTTCCGGTCCAGGGAAGACATGGCTTGGCAGTTCGGGCTGGACTGTTCCCATGAGGCACAGGGCCAAGACTGATTTGCATATAGCTGTGTCTGAACTGGGGTGGCAAAGTGAGCTAAAGAACGATGATGGATTCAACCCAAATCTGTGACTGGGGGTGAGTGTCTGAAAAGTTTCAGCGCCCCGTCCATCATCTCCTTGTTAATGTTAATGTTAAATTGGACTTGTAGAGCGCTTATTACCAGCAGGTCTCTAAGCGCTTCAAGAAGATCAGCGTCAGTTCCAGGAGAGTACTGTCAGAGCCGGGAGTGTCAAGCCCATGCTTCCGTAAATAAAAGGGTTTTGAGTTTTTTTCTGAATGGAAGGAGACATCTTTCTGCCCGAAGCTGGTCCGGCAACCTGTTCCAAAGTGGTGGTAATAGGACAGAAAATGCACGGCCACCTTTAGTAGTGTAATTAAATCGCGGGCATTTTAAAAGGCCTTCCGTGGAGGACCTTAGTGAGCGGCAGGGAACGTATTTCTCCAGGCGTTCCTTGATGTAAATGGGTGCCTGACCGAATAGGGCCTTATGTGTGATGCAGAGGCCTTTGAATTTAGCCCTTTGCTTAATTGGCAGCCAATGGAGTTGTTGCAATAGGGGTGATGCCCGCGTGCGCCTCAGTAGTTTGAAAATTAACCTGGCAGCATCGTTCATCACCACCTGAAGTTTGCTCACCAGTGAATCTGGTAGACCGATATAGAGCGAATTCCCATAGTCCAGCCGTGCCAGGATCAGAGCGGACACGACTGTCTTCATGGATGAGAAGGAGAGAATAGGGGAGAGTCTCCTCAGCTGCCTGAGTAGGCCGACACAAGTTCCAAACACGGTGGAAACTTGATTGGCCAGTGAAAGATTGGCATCAATTTTGATTCCCAGACTTTTTACCACCGGAGCTGGGGCTGGATTGTCACCCAGTTCGTGCGGCCAGAACAGGGAATTCCAAGGATTACTCTCAGTGGTGACGGCCAAAACCTCAGTCTTGTCCGGGTTAATCTTGAGTGAGTTGGCCGTCATCCACTTAACCGTGAATCGCAGTATGTCTTGCGCCCGGGAGTGGGCCTGCGGGGTATTTTCTATTTGAAATATGATTTGCGTGTCATCCGCATAATTAAATACCTGGCAGTCCATCAAAGCCAGGGCCTTTATCAAAGGTCTGAGGTATATGTTAAACAAGAGGGGGGAGAGCGCCGACCCCTGTGGGACTCCCCACGGGGTGGACCCCCTCTCTGAGACCCAGTCGCCCATCTGAATTTTTTGGGTGCGGTCGGTCAGGAATGAGGCAATCCACTGAAGGATTGGGCCGCCAATCCCAATGTTATGTATTCTTTCCGGGAGAAGGGAGTGGCTGACCGTGTCGAACACTGCCGACAGGTCTAGGAGGACTAGGGCACATGGCTTCCTGTTGTCTGATGAGATCCTCATAACGTCAAGTACTGACAGCATCACCAGTTCAGTACTATGGTGAGCGCGGAAGCCAGCCTGCCTGTCTCCCAGAAGATGGTGGTCCTCCATGAATCTAGATAGAGTCTGCAGGACATATTGTTCAATGATTTTGGCCAGAAATGGAAGCTGAGATATCGGTCTGTAATGTTTGCTTTGTTCGCCCTAAGTTGGCAGGGTATGCCAAGACGTGGGTCCCTTGCTCACTTTGCCACTGGATTCAAGCTAGCCTGGCTGATGAGGGCTGTTAGCCCGAAACCGGTCCCAGGATGCTTGTTTCCGGTCCAGGGAAGACATGGCTTGGCAGTTCGGGCTGGACTGTTCCCATGAGGCACAGGGCCAAGACTGATTTGCATATAGCTGTGTCTGAACTGGGGTGGCGAAGTGAGCTAAAGAACGAGGATGGATTCAACCCAGATCTGTGACTGGGGGTGAGTGTCTGAAAAGTTTCAGCGCTCCGTCCATCATCTCCTTGTGTTTGCTTTGTTCGCCCTAAGTTGGCAGGGTATGCCCAGACGTGGGTCCCTTGCTCACTTTGCCACTGGATTCAAGCTAGCCTGGCTGATGAGGGCTATTAGCCCGAAACCGGTCCCAGGATGCTTGTTTCCGGTCCAGGGAAGACATGGCTTGGCTGTTCGGGCTGGACTGTTCCGATGAGGCACAGGGCCAAGACTGATTTGCATATAGCTGTGTCTGAACTGGGGTGGTAAAGTGAGCTAAAGAACGATGATGGATTCAACCCAGATCTGTGACTGGGGGTGAGTGTCTGAAAAGTTTCAGCGCTCCGTCCATCATCTCCTTGTGTGTGCTGGCATTCCTAACCACCAGAGTTTTATTACCCTTTAAATTCCAAAATCACACAAATAATAAATACAGTGTGCAAGATTTTGATACAATTTTAATAAAAAGACATCTTTACAATGCTTTGTTGTCTTGTACAAATACACTCATCTTATATAACCCATATGTGAAAGATGTCGAAAACTATCTTTATAATCTTTTAGTCAAAAAAATGAGCTTTTATCACAACCATTTTCCTCCTTTGAATGCCTCATACTACAGATATTTGAACAAATATCACTTCTAACTATTTGGAAGGGCACAAACATAAGGTTCAAAGCTATGATAGCAGCAAGTTTGTTAAAGACTCAACAGTGTCAGCTGTTGCATAACAGAATCAGTTATCCCTTTCATGTAAAGCTATGTTGAAATGCATTATTGGACATTAGAATTCAAAACATGCACTCTGGTTTTTTAAATATTCCTTTTCAGTGGACTGGGCTGGCTAAGATTTATCTTAGCAGGACTCGAGGCAAGAACGAAGATCCTCGACTGAGAGGCGGGCATGAAGAGGAGGAAGCAACCATGAACAGGGTAGTGCACCGGCCCGGAGACAGACTGGATTGTCACAAAGAGACTCCGGGCAGGGGTTGAAGAGGCAAATGGGGTGGGGGGGACAGGGGGTTCTTGGCACCAATAGCTGGAAGGAGATATATTTCGAAGCAGCTCCTGGCCTTGAATTTTAACAACCTGTGGTGTCTGGAGAGCAGGCTCCATCATCATCTTAGCCTACACTCAATAACTCTTGAAGCCCCAATACCATCGGGCCTACAGCTGCACCCCACACACAGGCATTCCATTTCCCATCCAGAAGAACAACAGTTGAGCAACACTTCTACCCTGACATCCCTCAACCCTGTTTTGTAGCTCAATTCCTTCCTGCAGAATAGGTGTACTTGCCTTCTCTCTAGGAGGCCAAAAGACCAATCGAGAGGTTTTCGGGAGCAATTTCTTTTGGTATCTGAGACTTGGTTGAAGAGGTACGGATACTCCAAGAGATGGTCACTGAACAGCTCCAAACTCTATGTGGCCTCATATTCTCCTTAATAGCAGGTCTTATGTTGTGTCTGCCTTCATAACCCGCCCCACCTTCTGTTGTCCTGACCCCAGTTGGTCCGTCATACCTGTTTCCCTTACTATTTCTGTGGGGGGGGGGTTCTTCCCATGGGGTGTTGGGTCCTCCAATATCCAGCCATATCTGATGTCCACGTCTGAGAATGGCTTCTCTATCGTTATAATGAAGACTGAGATACAGGATCCCCAGGAACTTTTACCCCCAAGCCATGAACATCTTTTAGACCCAGCTCTGGCTTGGGGGAATGACTTTATTCAGTCGCGGACGGTGCAGGTAAGTGCGTTGGGGCGGTGGAGCGGGGCGGGGGTGGAAGTCGACAGAAGACGATAGAATAGGTTTTATTTATTTATTTAATTTTACCTATTCCATCGTCCATCGACTTCCTCCCCTCCCACCCCGCCCCAAGTCCAATGGGCTTAGCTGCGCCGCCCGCCGCTGACTTTATTGCAATTCTGGAGAGTGGACTCTTGTTTATTTTTGGACTATTTACAGACTATGAATATTTTTTTACCACTTTGTATATAGAGTGGTTCTCTTGATGTTTCCTGTCGTGTTTTTATTATTTGCCCAGCCCCCTTCATGTTATCTTTGTGTCTTTGAATTAGGGCTCCATTTGCTTTCATTTGGCTCCTTCCCAAGGACAGTTTTTTGTTACCCCAAAATAATTATATTGTCAAAATGAATTTGAAGGTCAACAAAGAATACATCATACCTAAATATTTGCTTTGTTGTAAATCCAACTTCAAGCATTCAAAACAGTGAATAAATGTTTCATTAAAGTTACAAAAAATGACCTGTCTAGCGACAGGTGTACACAATCTTTACAAATTCCAAGAAAAAGCTTTAATGGCAAGAGCCTTACAACTACAATATAAAGCCTATCATACCTTAAAATTTCCCACGTAAATTAGCTAGACAACTTTAAGTATCCAACATGCTGCACATGGCATCACATGTGGAAACACGTTTTGCATCGTCAGTGGCATTACCGACCATTCACAAAATCTAAGAGAACTGCCAGCATCTCTCATCTTTTATCAAGAAAGCACTGACTGCCAGTTTCAGCCATAGTTATAGTCAAAGCTCCACAACATCTCTATATAATATCTCATAGGATGCCTCCCCAAAATAAAGTAAAAACCCCACTATTTAATGACACTGGAGAGAGTGAAAAACTTTTGGTATTCTTGCGTTGCATTTCTAGAACAGATATCTAACAAGCTGCTGGCTGAAAAGGCCTGCTGTGCTTCGGAGTGCTTCTGAAGACATCCTCTTATACTCTGTAACAGATCCTTTTCTTTACCCGCTGCAAGGAGCACTTAAAAACCGTCACAAATTCTGCTCCCGTATACAATCCAAACAGGATGAGAGGCACTGGGCGCCAAGCACAGGGGGCGCTGCATTTAAAATATCTTACAAGGTTGTAAGCACCTGCTGCAGAGTTCTTTGTTTGGTCATCAGTTTTTCAGGCTAATAATAAAAATGTTAAATAATCGTGGTGATTAATGTACAAGCTGGAGAGATCTGAGTTTTGTCTAGTCCCAGTTTCGGCTCATCATAAGCAAATAGTGTTATTGTACTACTGAAAAGCATAACTTTTAACGCTCAGATCACGCATTTGTATCTTGTTACTTCTAGTTAATAAGTTACAACCCCGCTAATACAGCAGAGAAAGCTATGAACCAGCATCAAATAGCTGAATGCAAACCTCAAGGCATAAGTTTAGAACATTTTTATCTTTTTTGCACTCAATCTTTCGTTATTCTATGGTTGCTAAAAAAGGGTTCCTTTGGGCAGCAATAAGTCCTTATTAGTTCAAACAACCCAATCACTTCTTACATTTTAAATTCTGACTCTTGAAATACAATGCGTACCAGTATAGGTGATATATTAGGGAATCCATGGAAACAGAGGTCATTGTTGGGGCGCCAACAAGGATTGCCGCACCCCTCGCCACCTGCGCTAAAGCCAACGCTGCTCAGAGATCCCCTACATCCACAAATGGAGTTTGTTGGCGAGATGAGGGGAGAAGCACGAGAGAGGCAAAGCAAGACCAGGGGAAAGAGTTCCATGGAGGGTGAGAGAGAGGCATTTAGAGAGAGAGAGAGAGAGAGAGTGGGGGTGAGACCCAGAGTGATAGGGCACAAGTCCTAAAAAAAGAAGTGTGGGGACGCTCCAAGTTAGGTGGTGTCACCGGAAGTGACCTCACGAAAGGTGATGGGGGCAGGCTGCCAGCAGCAAACCTCGGCGTTATCATCACACTTCCTTCCTATTCCAAACCCGGGCCCCTTGTGAGCGCGCGCTGTTTCCCCTCTTGCTTTATTTGGTGGTGTGCTGGGATTTTTTGATTTCCTCATGAAGCCCTCAATACGGCCAGCTTTTGGGCAGGGGGGATGGCGTCCACCCTGTAAAATAAGTGGGGGGACGCCGTCCACCCGCGTGGTACCCCGACTCGAGCCCTGGTGATAGTGTGCGAGAGAGAGGCAGTGAGAGGGAGAGCACTCATATATGTTCCATGGAGGGCTCTCAAACATGTGCACTTACTTGCCTGCTCTCAAGAAGGCCCTGAGCGAGTGGCCTCTAGAATTTGCACAGAGAAGTGAAGGATAGGCGGAAGCGCCAGGATCCAAGGCAATACCCATAACGATTATTGAGTGTATGACAGAGGCTCACCGACCAGATGCCCTCGAGCGTCCGCAAGCTTCAAAGATCACAATGGAAACATTTCCGAAAGCCTGTGGTGTCAGTGGGGGTAACTGCGAGTTGCTTTCTGTCCTCCCAACACAAGAACAAATGGATGGATAGGTGTAAAGTCCTTCCTTCCCTCTTTCCCTTTCTACCCTGCTCCCTCGATGGGATGGGCTACAGCATAAGTCCGGCAGTCACCTTTATGTGTTCCTAAGAGTGAGTGCGCGAAAGCATGTACAAGATGGGGCTAGAAAGACACCCCCCCACCCCCCCACCCCAATCAAAACAAACTCCTTCCCACCACATGTATCACCAGTATGGAAAACACACATTCAAGTATTTGAATCAGTGGGTAGGACTCACTAGCAAAGAGAGAAACAAGTAGTTTCTGGAGGAAGGTACCTTTGATTTAGAGAAGATGGTTAAAGGATGCTAAAATGAGATAGATAATAAGCATAGGTTGGAGGATGCCCATTCAGTCTACAGTGGTCAGTGTGAGAGTTGTGACACTTTCAAAACCAGGACAATGGGAATAAAAGACTAAAAGGTTGTGCTTCTCCCACACAAGGGGACCCCCACTCTTTACATGTTTAACCGAGTGTTGCAGAGTCTTGCAGGTACTTGAAGAAAGTGGAAGAGTAGGCCAAGAAGCTCGGCCTGAATTTAATGGGAAAGTAAACAGCAGAAGGAGTAACAGAACGGGTTGCTGGGATAAATGGGGAAATCTAATCACCGCATGACAGTGCGGTGTCCCAATTTACTGTCTCTTGTTGGAGCACAGTTGCTGCCTCTACAACCTGAGACTGGTGCTCAGAGTGGGCAAGTGCCTAGCCTTATTGCCACCAGCAAAAGTCCTAGAAAATGTTGCCATTCTGGCTCAGCTCCTTTCTCTATCATCCTGGGCTCCACACAGTGGTGGCTGCCAGCTATCGGGAGTGGTGGGACGGGCAAACCGCTGCTGGGAATACATAAACAAACAAAATAGATTTAAAAAAAAGAAAATAAGCCACTAACCTGGCTGCACTCCTTGCTCCGGTCCCGATCTTCTTCTTTCCTGCAGCTTGGGACCAGCCAACTCCCTTACCCAATCCTGGCACTGCTCTCATGCTGTGAGAGCAGGGCCAGGATTGGATGGAGTGGGCTGATTAGACGCTCCTTCAGGTCCTGCAGGCCTGAGCTTGGTCTCCACTCAGCTGTCTAAGAAAGCTGGGTGGAGAGCTCCAACGTGTGCATGTCACTTTGGCCAGCACAGGACAGCCTGCCAAAGTGACATGCGCACTTTGAAGCATCCAGCCAGCCACTGCCCCTGTCCTCTGCTGCCAGTCGGCAGCAGAGGACATGCCCCGTTTGTCTCTGGGCTCTGGGCAGGCTGGCTGCTGCAGCACACACAACGGTAAAAGATAAAATGGCAATGAAATCCTTTCATATGACATTTAATTTTTTCCTGCGCCGCTCACATCCGGTGGGTGGGGGGGGGGGTGACGCTCCCCTGCCCAAGTGAAGAAACCGCTGCTGGCCCCACATCAGGCCACTAAATCTTCTTGCTGTCCTGCCAACCTATTTGAGAGGGGCTGCTATGTAAGCTGAACTACCTGTATATTAAATGTTAAATAGAGTTTTACACGGAGGTGCCCTAAGAAAATGATAAAACTGTTTAGCAATGTTGAATAACAATATACCCATTGACCCTCCCCTTAACTCTTCCAGCACTACACCCCTTTGGAGGATCATTCCATGCTTCAAAAGCAGATTTCCCCCTCCCTGTGGTCCATGCAAGTTGGCTAGGTAGGGGGTATCCTTGCAACTGACCCTGCTATGACTTACTTGAACCTCAAGAAAAGGCTTCTGTAAGTTCAAGAAGGCCTCTCCTGCCTGAAGCCTACAAGACAACTCATCTTGTTGTTTCAAGTTTGTTTGAACAAAAGATATCTTCATCTTTTCTGTTTGCCTTGCAACACCTTTGCTTACTCATCCAGAAACTTGGAGGTTCGGCCCTCATCCAGCATTCACTTAATATGTTACGAGCCTTTGATACCCTGGATCAATGCAAATCATGAATCCACTTATGATGAGATACGATGTGAAGACTCTTGCGGGAACGCGCTGTTTTGCTTTTACACAAGGAGGATGTAATGTGCCTTTATCTACAATTTCTCTATGAAACCATATTTCCATTACCTGAATTTGGGAGACGTTGATGCGCAGATGAGACTTTGGATTTATATATGTAAATGGACTGTAGATGTATCCCACTTGCATCACTTTGAAGATTGATGTCACTACTGATATTTACCTTGCTGATGTTTGAAAATGCGTCATTGTGTTTCAGGTATTGGATGAGGCCCTAAATATGCGGAAATTCCGCGGAACACGTGGTAGCTACCTCAGTACTGTGGCTACTTTTTGCATCTAACTATTTGACTATTTACATGCTATGTTGATGAGGTTGTATTATCCTTATTAGGGTGATATTCTAGAAAGAGACATAGCCTAAAAATGTAGGCATACCAATTGATCTGTTGTGACCTTTGTATGACCTCTATGCGTCGAAATAAGCAATATTTTAGATCAATGAATTTGCTTTAGTCCTAATTATTGTTCTTTGGACTGTTGTTCCTATGTTCCCCACTACCCCTCATTCAAGTTCATGAATCCACTTATCCTCTCGCTTAACTAGCTAAGTAAAGCACAATGTATCTACCAACAAACCTCAGTATTCCTTTTGCTTTTTACAATATGTAGTTTTCTGATATCACTGCTGGTGAAGGATGCCTTTTGTGTGATATTACCCACGCCATTCTTCGCATTGCATGTCCAGCTTCTGTAACGCAAAAGCACAATCCTCTAGGCAAAAGCTGGCTATTGTAGATAATTGATTTTAGGATGTGCTGATTTGGTTAAACTTTACTCAACTACTGTACCCCACTAGAAATGATGCCCTCAACATGTCCCTTTGTCCAAGGAAGCAGACCATAGTTTTATTTCTTTAGAGACCATTTTTCTTCTACCCAGATTGGGAGTGTGAGACTACTTGGAATCTTTCACTCAGTTGTGGCATGAAAAGATGGTGGTGAGGTTCAAATGCATGACAAGAACAGCCCATTACCAGTTACTGATCTGCCCATGATCCTGCCTCAGTGGGTGTGAGAACTTGGGTTGTTGTTTGAGGGGGATGAAACCCTACTCGAGCAACAACCTCAATCCTTGTCAGAGTGAACCACAAAAAGTCACCAAATTATCCTGTGCTTAATTCTATGGTAATGATCCAGCGGGTTACTAGCAACGAGCATTCATACACAAAATACTCACTTGGCCCATACATACATACTACGCTAGCAATTTCCGCTGGTGGGTCAGTTGTACTCTTTATCTTATCGAATCCCTGCTACCAATTACTTTCCGATTGAAGAGTAATGACTTACCAAGGAATCCTTTGCTAATTGGGAAGTTTAAAATGAGTGACGTTCATTACAATTCATAATCCTGAAATAATCACTGAGTCCGAAAGTTTTAAAAATATTTATCTAAAGTTTTAGCAGAGTAAAAATACAGAACCACATGATACGTATTCGCATATCAAGGATGAAGCATAATAATCAATTATCGATCAATGACGGTCCCATAGGAAAGGAGAAGATAGAGACAGCAGCGCAACTAAGGTTTGCATTTATAGTTACCTAGTGTGCGAGAACCAAACCCCTTGGCCAAGGAGTTGGATAGGACCCTGGAAGGATGAAGAGCAAAGACCTCCTCCCGGATCAGGACAGGACCGGTGACCTCTCTATCAACGACGCCTGCGTCGTTCCCTCTCTGGTACTTCGCTTCTCCTCGAATTCTCCTGTGACTTCCTTCTAATGGACTCCGCCGCCCCCTCCTTAGGACCTCTCTGGACAGCGGTTCAGTCTGCGACCGATCAGCTTGTGCGTCTGGAGCCTAACTCTATCTAATTAGCTAATTCTATATCTATTATACCCTTCTACGCCCATGTACCTCCCCTAAATGTTACAGAATTATGGGACCACTATTTCTGATTGGACAGGGACAGGGGGTTGATCCTCACACCATATTGATTTTATTCAATTTCTTTAAGCCCTTTGTCTTTAAAATACCGCCCCTCACTTTTAATACATTTGCTTTATTTCCCACCCGTCTCATGACAAAGTTTATTCATTCTTCATGTACATTGTTGCATATTAGTAGGGACATTCATGTGTACAGCAATATTGGCCATCAGGTCACGGCCTTGGACGACGTCCAGGTTGACTTCATCTTTTTTTCTTTCTGGGCAGCCATTCAGGGAGCATGCGCAGAACCATTGTCACACGAGTTTTCAGTTCACCAACCCCAGGCCCAAATTTACGAACTAATAAAAGTCAAAGAAGAAAATATTAAAATCACAAATAAAATGTTTCACTGTATACCCACTCTTTCTACTCTATTCCCATTTATTTATAAACTCTATCCCGCATTAGTAGCGTTAAAATACCACAGTTTAATTGCAACACAAGAGCAAGCTGTAGCACGTGAAAACGTGAAGCAGCCATTTTAATGTACACTGCACAGAAGCAAGAGTTTCCCACCAAGCAAAGAAAGACGTCACACCACATGATATGGTTGAGACATGCGCAGTAAAGTTCCCACGCTTTAGCGGCCATTTTAGAATAGACAAGCGTTACTTGTTAGTTTAAACACATAAGCAAGCTTCCTTGCTACTTATATTTGTGTGTGCAGTTATTAGTACAAACAATACAAATTTAAACATTAATACTTATGAGAAGATTGCATCCGAGCAAGTCTCATTTGTGAGTCCTTGCTCCATCAATCCCCTCTCTGATGGCGTTTCTGAGCCATCAAAATACTACCCACAACCAGATGCCAACTTTTAGCATAATATTGTCTCAGCTTCATTTTTACACTTTCTATTTTTCACATCCCCTTTCAGTTTCTTGTATAATTCACTTCTCAAGTCTTCAAGTTCAATTTCATCAAACTTTCTTTTCTTTCCTTTTCCTGTCACATTATACGATTCATTCTTTCTACAACATTTGCACCATATGGTTATTGACAATACTATTATTGCTATCCCTGCTAAGGGAACTAATATTTTACCTATAAGTCCTTTCCCTATATTAGCAAACCAGGTACCAATTGACCTAATACTATTTGTCAATCTTTCCCATACACTATCAACTTCCAGTGGTTTTAGTTCCTTCTCAAGTTTAGTTATATTCTGTATATATGTTCCAATTTCTGCACTTTTATCAGGTATGTAAGTGCAACAGTGTTTCGTCTTCAATAATTTACAGACTCTGCCCTCTTTTGCCAATATAAAATCAAGAGCAAGTCGATTTTGCATAACCATAGATCTAATCGCAACCATCTCCGCATTAATCATTAGAAATCCTCCAGCAGTGTCGGTTGATAAACGATCAACCACTGTAGATAATTTACATATTTTCCTTCAGTTCAGAATTATTCCCACTGAAGGTATCAATGCACCAAATATATCACCTACAATTTCTGAAAAACTAGCTCTTTTTCTACGTGTTAATTCACTAGTATTTTCATTGCTCCCAGTGTTTCTTTTTACGTGGTATATTTTTGGAAATACTATTCCAAAATAACAACTTCCATACCACCGTGCAGGAAGCCTAAAGTAAGCCTTATTCCCACACACATAATAGATTCCAGGAAAAACTGAATCTGTTCCTCCTTTAAGTCCCCAACCTCCAAGAATTAAGAAATTGTGTTCACATTCACTGGTACCGATGAAAACATTGTTATACTCTGTCTTTAACCTATGTAGACAAATTTTCCCTGTCTTTACAAAATCTAGAGCCATAGCAGCTTGAGCCTTGCCAGGTGTGTAACTACCTTCTTTCTCAGCCCAAGGTGGCAAATGAGCCTTATGCTCAGAAGCTTTCTTTTGGAAATCTTGTCTTCTACTCTCCACTAAATTCAAAAATATCTTTTCTTCTTCATGTAATGAACATGTTAGATTGCTTCTATGTGCATGTGTTATGTCTATTGATTTCATTGTTAAGAAAAATTCTCCCATAAACTGTGCATCTTTGCTACTAAGCACTGGATTCATATTCTTTCGAATCGGAACCTCAGAAAATATCACATCTATATTTGAATAATAATACTGAAGTCGCCCTGTTCTATAAAATAAACTAGTCAGTACACTACATGATATGCCATAGGTTAATGGCAAGTGATGATACGTTAACCCTTCTGCTACTGATTCAGGTAGTTTCATACAGACATAACAATTACTAACTTCCATGGTATCTACATATTGAAATAATAACTTTGTGAAAACTTTCAGACTAGTGTCGTTATCTGTTACTTCATGATGAAATTCTGGTTTGTCTTCTACCTTTAGTTCTACTCTATTACTTTTCAAGTTATCTGTCCTTTCCTTGGTTTCGTTGTTAATCTTTTTATCTATTATCATAAGGTAAGGAATTGCTACGATCACAACTAACCATACTATAAGCATCACTACCAGATTGCATATGCATATAGCACAACATCTTTTACAACCTTTCTGCTTTGGTCTCCCAGTAACTCTATCGTCAGGCATTTTTGACAAGGAAGATTGCTCTTCTTATCGTATTCTTCAAGTCTCTTTACTTTCTCAAGGTGGTTCTATTTCTTTTTCATAGATCAGTTCCGCACTTGTTCCTTCGTCACCACTTTCACTTGATTCTGAGCTCTCGTAATCTTCAAGAATAATATAAGTCCAATCAGGACCTTTAAATTTGTTATTCACAAGTTTCAGTCTTTTGCTTCTTCGTTTTTCACTTTTATTTTCTTGTCCCGTTTGGCTTGTTACTTCGTTTACTTGATCTGGATCTTCACTTCTGGTTGTTATGTGGTATTTTACTCTTTTAATGACACTAGGCCAATGATCACCTTTTCTTGTTCTCTCTTTTTGCACTGTCTCTTTATTTCTTTCTTCAGAAATTCTTTTATTTTCAGGTTGGGTTACAGTTTGATGTTCTTCAATTTCTGTTTCTCCTACTATTTGTTCCTTT
This sequence comes from Calotriton arnoldi, assembly GCA_963921515.1. Taxonomy (NCBI): domain Eukaryota; kingdom Metazoa; phylum Chordata; class Amphibia; order Caudata; family Salamandridae; genus Calotriton; species Calotriton arnoldi. Next base: position 725,073 of record CAWUFW010002311.1, read on the forward strand.
TCCGGTCTGATTTGTTTTTCTTCAGCTGCTCCACTGTGAGTCTCTAGTAACTGGTCTTGTTCTTGATTTACGTTTTCCTCTTCGAGATTCTCAAGATCTTCTTCTGTGTACTTTTCTTGATCTAACTGGTTCTGATCAGGGCTTATTGCACTTTGTACTTCTGCAGCCTGACCGTGTTCTTCTAGACCTGTCTGTCCCTGCTCAAAATCTGTTTGTTCTTCTTTAATTTGAGCCCAGTTTCCTCTCCCTATTTGTTCCTGCTCAGGTTCTCTTATTATCTCTTCTTCTTCTTCCTGAGCTGCTTCTTCTTCACCTATCTGATCTTCTTCAATTTCTTCTACATTTGCTTGACTTCTTGTTCTGTTGTAGACTTCAGGTATTTCCACCACTGGTATCCAGTCCTGATTTGTGCTCGGTTGTTCTTCTTCAGCTTCCTTTGAATCTTGGACCTGAGATTCTTCAGCTGGGCAACCTTCAGCTTCCTCAGTTATTGATGCTGTCTGAGGATTTTCTTCTTCAGGATCTGGTACTCTTTTGGTGTGGCTTACATGAATCCAATTAGGAAATCCTGCACACTTCACTGCTGTGTTTGTGACCAGTATGACCTGACAAGGTTCGCCCCACCTAGGTGATAGACACGTTTCTCTGATGTGATTCTTCACTACCACCCAGTCTCCGGGACTCAGATCATGTTCTTGTTCAGGCTGCCTGGAAACTGCGTCTTCTCCAACCTGGTGAGAGACAGAACGCACTAGGTCAGCCAATCCTTTGCAATAATCCAGAACCATATCATCAGATATATTCAGCAGTTTATTCGTGGGAACATGGGCTTGTCTCATTGCTCTTCCCATCATTATTTCATGCGGACTCAATCCGGTGTTCCTATCAGGAATGCTTCTGAGTCCCATTAAAACAAGAGGCAATGCATCTGGCCAATCTAATGATGTTGATGCACACATTTTTCCCAGTCTGGATTTTATCGTGCCATTCATTTGTTCAACCACTCCAGAAGCCTCTGGACGATATGCACAGTGCAAATTTTGCTCAATTTGGAATGCTTCACAGATTATCTTAATCACTTCACTGTTAAAATGCTTTCCTCTATCTGATTCCAAAGTTACTGGAAAACCAAATCTCGGAATGAGTTTGCGTAGCAACAACTTTGCGACTGTAATACTGTCATTCCTTCTGGTAGGGTATGCCTCCACCCACTTTGAAAACAGACATACTATGACTAGTACATATTTCAGCCCTCTACATGGTGGTAACTGAATGAAATCAAGTTGCAATCTCATAAAGGGACCCTCCGCCTTTCCAATTTTTCCTAACCCAATTACTGTTTTTCTTCCTGGATTATCCATTTGGCAAGTTAAACATCTCTGGCAAAGACTCTTTGCTACTGCCCTAAACCTTGGATTGTACCAGTTTTGTCTGAAGAGCCTAATCATTGCATCTCTCCCTACATGTGTGTCTCCATGATACATCCTGGCCATTTGTGAAAGCAGACAGTCAGGCATGACTGGTCTGCCATCGGCACAAATCCATACATCATCGTCTGCCTTTTGAGAACATCCCATTTTAATCCATGTACTTCTTTCACTCTCATCGGCATCATCTTGCAATCGTTTCACATCATTCCATGTTTCAGGAGGTGCATACAGCATAAGTTGGCAGCTGATTCCCATTCTTTCCACCCTTTTATTTACTGACAATCAGTTTTTGGAACAATGTTGAGCCACAAGATCTGCGTATCTGTTGCCGACTACCACCCAGTCATCTCCTGACTGGTGTGCGGCACATTTCACCACAGCCAATTCTTTTGGTGATTGTATTGCCTCCAGTAGTTCTTTTACGAACTGTCCATTTTTAATGGGGGATCCTGAAGAAGTCATGAAATCCCTCTGCATCCATAGTTGGCCAAAATCATGCACAACCCCGTAACCATATTGGCTATCTGTAAATATAGTTACTCTTTGATTCCTCCCAATTTTGCAAGCTTTTATTAATGCGATCAATTCAGCTATTTGTGCAGATTTGACTCCCGGTAAATAGGATGCTTCGACTATTCCAGTTAGTTCACACACTGCATACGCTGCAGTTAGTTTTCCATCTTCATGCCTTTGGCATGAACCATCAACAAACAGCTCCCTGTCTGGGTTCCTGAGGGGTAGTTCCTGAATATCAGGACGTGGTTTCGTACACAACTCTGTGACTTGTAAACAATCATGTTCCTCTTCGTCATCTTTAACTTCTTCATGATATGGGTCTGGTAGTAAGGTAGCTGGATTTACTATTGTGCACCTTACAATGGTCACATTTTCAGCACCCAGTATTATTCTTTCATATTTAGTCAGCCGACTAGGAGTAAGATGTTGAGTTCGGGTTCTTGTCAACAGAATCACAACCGCATGTGGAACGAACACTTTTACAGGGTGTCCCATTACAATTGACTCACTTTGTTCAATGCTCAAACAGGTAGCCGCCACTGCTTTTAAGCAGCCTGGCAATGCGGCTGCCACTGGGTCCAATGTAGCAGAAAAATATGCTATAGGACGTCTGTCTAAACCATGTCTCTGGGTTAAGACTGAAAGGGCACAATTTTCTCTTTCATGGCAGAATAATGCAAATTTTCTTTTATAATCAGGCATGCCTAGGGCGGGTGCTGCACACAAACCATTTCTTAATTTTACAAACGCACCTACGCTCTCATCATCCCACTCAACTGGGTCCTTTGCCTTCTTTTTCGTCATCTGAATTAATGGCTTTGCCAACAGGGAAAATCCTAGTATCCATTGTCGACAATAACCTACTATTCCAAGAAACATTCTCACTTCTCGTTGAGAGACAGGCATTTGCATTTTCTTTATTAATTTTATTCTTTCAGCTGTTATTCTCCTTTTGCCCCTCTCAATCTGGTGTCCTAGATACTTAACTGCTGTTGTACAGAACTGTAATTTTTCAGGTGAAACGTTATGCCCTTCTTCAGCTAAATGATTTAATAATGCAATAGTGTCAACAACACAGTCCTCTCTGGTGTTAGATGCCACTAGTAAGTCGTCTATATATTGCACTAAGACTGAGCTTCCTGGCATCACTAGTTTCTCTAGGCACTTTTTCAATATTTGATTGAAGATGGAAGGACTTTCCGTGTACCCCTGAGGAACACGATTCCATACATAGACCTTGTCCTCGAATTTAAATGAAAATAGATACTGACTATCTGGATGTAATGGTATGGAAAAGAATGCTTGGCATAAATCAATCACAGTAAACCATCCTGCACTCCAAGGTATCTGGTATAAAATTACGGCAGGATTGGGTACTATAGGACAACAGGGTTCCACAATCTTATTTATTTTGCGCAGGTCCTGAACAACCCTATATTTTCCACTAGGTTTCTTCAAACCCATGATTGGTGAGTTACAAGGGCTACTCATTACCTCTTTTAATATTCCCTGATTTACCATTCTGTTTATTTCTTCAATGACTCCTGTTTTTACTTCTGCACTCATTTTATACTGTCTGGTGTTTGGGAAAATCGCACCTTCTTTTACAGTAATCTTAACTGGGTCTATTTTGGCCATAAGTCCTACTTCCTTCCCCGTGAAATCCCACACCATGGAATTCACTGTAGTTTTCAGTTCTTCTGGTAACTCGTCTTTGGTTATTAAAGAAAACATCTCATCTACTTCTGTACCTTGTTTTGCAATCATACATTTATATACATGGTCTTCATCTGGGGTCTGAACTGCCACACCGTCCGGCGTGCAGAAAATTGTACAATTCATTTTGCATAGCAAATCCCGGCCCAATAAATTTACTGGACTGGAATCACATACTACAAATTGATGCATTTCTCTAAAGTTTCCGATTTTAACTTCCATTGGTTCGGTAAGAGGTGTTCTAATCTTCTGATTAGCCACCCCCACAACTTGGATAGCTTCTCCAGAGAGAGGAAGGTCTGGGATGTCTGCTGTTCTCACAGTAGACCTAGTAGCACCAGTGTCCAAAAGGAAAGTAATATCATTACCTTTCACATTCCCTTCAACATATGGACCTGACTGATCTACCGGTAAGGATGCACCAAGTATGCACTCCTTCTCCCCCTCTCCTAGGCACCGTCATTGGCTATAGGTACAAAAGTCGTCCTGCAAAAGAAATTGTGATGTTACATAATCATTCTTACCACTCCCTCCTTGATATCCGACGTCTGTACCGTGCTTTGCTCTGCTTACATTACCCTGTATAGGTGCAGGTGGCAACTGACTCTGAGGATTTACACCCCGCTGTGAGTCATTCTGCATCTGTGGATTTAAATTTTGATTTGGGCCATTATTATTCCGAATCTTTTTACATTCATCCTTCCAATGCCCCAATTTTCCGCACCCATGACAAGGAAACTTCTTTTTAGCCTCTTCTCTACTCATTCGTCCTCTCAATTTTCCTCCATTTCCAGAGTCACCATTCGTTCCAGGATCTTTTCCCTGATTATCATTTGGATTATCCAGATTAATTCCCTGTTTCTCAGCCATCTTTACCTGAGCCCACATCACTTTTTCTTGCAATTTCTTGTGCCTATCCTCAATGTCATCTCCACAATATTTTGCATATTTCAAAATCTCGTCAATCGGTTTCCCTTGCCAGCACAACATGTGCTGCTTAATCATCTGACAAATTTCTGGTTTTAATCCATAAACAAATCGGTAAACAAATTGACTCATGTTTTTATCTCCAATGTCCTCAAATCCACTATACTGCTTAAATACCTGCAATAAACGCTCATAGTAGGCATGTACCGATTCACTAGCTTCTTGGGTAGTTCTATCTATTTTCACCCAGTCTGTTTCTTTTGGTGGTATTTTCCCTTTCAGGTAAGTTATCACCTGTTGATACTTTTTCATTACATCATTTGACGGGGCACCTGTCTTTGGATCTCTAGGATACTCTTCACTGGGCCAATCAACTGTGATTTTGCAATCTGTCCACAAATCGGCAGGTACCACTAAGTCAAACAAACCATCCAAATCTTTCAACAATACCTTTGACACCTTCACAAACCTCTCAACCTGCTTGTACCATTCAATTGGGTTTTCTCTCAACTTTGGAAAGTAATTCGTAAATGACAAAATATCCTTTCTGCTCCATGGGACATGTACATATCCCCCTCCTGGAACTTCTCGCATCGGGTACATTTGATCTCCTTTCCCTGTTTCCTTCATCAAATATTCAGAAGTTGTTCTACTGTATCGTGCCTCTTCCTTTTTCTTTGTCCACCTAACTTTCCATTTATCTAGCTCTCCCCATTTCTGCAAAACTGTCATTAATTCTTTTACTTGCAATGTTCTTCCAGAGGCATTCATATTTTCCAAATCTTTGTCTGAAAAATCTGCTCTGTAGGGTTTTTGTAACACCTTTGACTTTCCTATTTCAATTCCCATCTGTTGAGCTAAGTCTGACAATTTCTCATGAAATATTTTTGCATTTCTTGTGATGCTTCTGCATACAAACAATAGTTCTTCTTCATCGTACGTATTTAGGCGATCTACCCCTACATTTCCTGCTATCATTTCTTCTAACTCAACTTTCAATTTATAAATGTCCATGATCTTTGGGGGTGAATTCTGTTTGTCTGATCCTTGTGCCCACCTTTCTAAGTCTTCAGGTGTAACTACTGTGGCACTTTTCGTTCCTGATGAAGTTATTATGTTTACATCTTTGGAGCAACCAGGTGTTACTCTTCTGGGAGTGCTATTTACAGAATCTCGAATGGGCAAGTCCATTAATGAAATCATAGACTCACAATCACTAAAGTGATCCTCAACCATTACTACTGCTTCAGGTTTGGGAACATTCACAGGTGTAGGCATAACTAGAGGTTTGGGATAAGTTACTTTGTCACCATATAAGGGAACTACTGGACCAATTGTTACAGGTATGGTCAATGAATCAGGATGAATACTCAATTGTGTTACTTTCTGAATTAATTCTGCTCTGTTTTTATCTATCGCTTCCTTTTCTTTATCATGAAGTACTCTACTAACTGGTGAATCATGCAATACTTGTGGTACCAAAGGTGTTCTTAACAAGGGTGCACTTGGGGTGCATCCACTTGTCCCTTCCTGATATGGTGGCGGATTCTTTAATATATCCTCCATAAATTCATCTTCAGAATCTCCAAATCTAGTCAAATGTTTTGTCTTTTCTGTGCATTTACTCCCTAATGATTCTTCTGCCATTAATATCGGATACAGACCCTCTGTAAGCATTGCTCTTCTCCACTGTTTCATCTGACCGTCCCTCGACTCATTTTGGTACCTAGGGAAAAATACCCGATAACCCCTATTACTTCTGGATCGATCACGTTCGAATGCCTCGGTTTCCCATTCCTCTAAGGCTTCGTATTGAGTTAATCTAGGTCTGGGTTCTAAGTCATTCATTCTTAATCTCAAATTTTGAAGAATCCTCCCATTGAAAGTACCATTCTCGGGAAAAGCTAATATTCCATCATTTTTGGTATATTCCATCCAATTTTCTATCCATACACAAGTATGATAACCTCTCTCCATCATCATGAATGAAGCGGGCGTTTTAACTGGTGGAATGATAATTCCTTCCCTAGTTTTGATTGGTTTATCCTTTTTAAAATAATTCTTAATCTTTTGTAGAACTGACATTTTCCTCTTTTCTCCGTACATTTTGGGTAAATCTCGATGTATGAAATTATATTCGGCAAAGCCTAGGAATCTCCTATCCGGACGAACTCCTATTAAAGTCGGATCACGTTTTATCATACAATCTCCACTATCCACTAGGATTTCAGCTTCTATGGTAACTACCAATCAGATTCCAGCTAACTTTTGCCTTTGAACCAATCCTAGCGCGGCCTTTTAGTGACGTCTTTTCTGCCAACCCCTCCTTTACAATCTGCGCTTCTCTGTCCTTCGCTGTTTCGACCAATCCCAGCGCGACACCTGTGACGTCAGTAGTGCTCCTGACTACTGACCCCTCCTTTACAAGAGTCGTTCTACGCCCGCGGTTTCAACCAATCCCAGCGCGGCGTTGGTGACGTCAGCTTCCTCTCCGGTAACTGACCCTCCCTTTACAAAATCGTACGCAAAACTTTATTTTCTCTATACTTCTTTAAAATTCAGTAACAACATAAAACATTCGCTATCGTGCCAGTTTCTCTAAAATTGAAAAAGATAGTTTCTCTCACACTTAGTAAAACCTTTCCGTTTACTCTACATATACTACGAGTAAAACCCTTCCGTTTACTCTTCACACAAGCTTCAGAAATACCTGCTACTTCTTCAATGTTACCCTTTCTAGGTGATATAACATCAAATTTTCACTAGCATATTCCTTTGCCTTTACTCACACGCATAGAGTCTCTAACGAGTACTGATAGCCCTACTTAACTTTTCAGTACTATTTCTGCCTGACAGATAACCTCACTGCAGTATGGCTTCCACTTACCATCCGCTATTCAATTTTCCCCCGGGGATTTCTGGACAACATAAAACAAACTTTAAACAATAACGGATGTTAGTTCATAAAAAATTCTCATTACCCAATTAACAAAATGCAACCATCCTCTGATAACCAGAAAACTGATCCAGCGGGTTACTAGCAACGAGCATTCATACACAAAATACTCACTTGGGCCCATACATACATACTACGCTAGCAATTTCCGCTGGTGGGTCAGTTGTACTCTTTATCTTATCGAATCCCTGCTACCAATTACTTTCCGATTGAAGAGTAATGACTTACCAATGAATCCTTTGCTAATTGGGAAGTTTAAAATGAGTGACGTTCATTACAATTCATAATCCTGAAATAATCACTGAGTCCGAAAGTTTTAAAAATATTTATCTAAAGTTTTAGCAGAGTAAAAATACAGAACCACATGATACTTATTCGCATATCAAGGATGAAGCATAATAATCAATTATCGATCAATGACGGTCCCATAGGAAAGGAGAAGATAGAGACAGCAGCGCAACTAAGGTTTGCATTTATAGTTACCTAATGTGCGAGAACCAAACCCCTTGGCCAAGGAGTTGGATAAGATAGGACCCTGGAAGGATGAAGAGCAAAGACCTCCTCCCGGATCAGGACAGGACCGGTGACCTCTCTATCAACGACGCCTGCGTCGTTCCCCTCTCTGGTACTTCGCTTCTCCTCGAATTCTCCAGTGACTTCCTTCTAATGGACTCCGCCGCCCCCTCCTCAGGACTCTCTGGACAGCGGTTCAGTCTGCGACCGATCAGCTTGTGCGTCTGGAGCCTAACTCTATCTAATTAGCTAATTCTATATCTATTATACCCTTCTACGTCCATGTACCTCCCCTAAATGTTACAGAATTATGGGACCACTATTTCTGATTGGACAGGGACAGGTGGTTGATCCTCACACCATATTGATTTTATGCAATTTCTTTAAGCCCTTTGTCTTTAAAATACCGCCCCTCACTTTTAATACATTTGCTTTATTTCCCACCCGTCTCATGACAAAGTTTATTCATTCTTCATGTACATTGTTGCATATTAGTAGGGACATTCATGTGTACAGCAATATTGGCCATCAGGTCACGGCCTTGGACGACGTCCAGGTTGACTTCATCTTTTTTTCTTTCTGGGCAGCCATTCAGGGAGCATGCGCAGAACCATTGTCACACGAGTTTTCAGTTCACCAACCCTAGACCCAAATTTACGAACTAATAAAAGTCAAAGAAGAAAATATTAAAATCACAAATAAAATGTTTCACTGTATACCCACTCTTTCTACTCTATTCCCATTTATTTATAAACTCTATCCCGCATTAGTAGCGTTAAAATACCACAGTTTAATTGCAACACAAGAGCAAGCTGTAGCACGTGAAAACATGAAGCAGCCATTTTAATGTACACTGCACAGAAGCAAGAGTTTCCCACCAAGCAAACAAAGACGTCACACCACATTATATGGTTGAGACATGCGCAGTAAAGTTCCCGCACTTTAGCGGCCATTTTAGAATAGACAAGCGTTACTTGTTAGTTTAAACACATAAGCAAGCTTCCTTCCTACTTATATTTGTGTGTGCAGTTATTAGTACAAACAATACAAATTTAATACATTAATACTTATGAGAAGATTGCATCCGAGCAAGTCTCATTTGTGAGTCCTTGCTCCATCAGTAACTTGGCACAAAAGTTGTCCGGCTTTACTTAGAGGCGATGTGTACAGTATTTATGGAGCACTCAAACAGTAATAAAGTGAAAATGCAACACATGAAAAATCCCACACCAATGTAGAAAAACAGAGTACAATTTAATAAACTATTTGACACCAAAACGACAAAAATCCTATCATAGAACCAGAGATATGCAATTTTAAAGAATTAGGGAAAAATAGTGCCTACACGGACAAAGAGCCAACTGTGGTTATCTGGTCGTGCCAGACTGGGGCAAAGTCACAAGTTCCGGCCGACCGTGATGGAGTGCAGAATGGATACAGGGACCAGGTTAGGCCTGCTGAGAATTGTACCTTGTGTCCTGGATGTGGGCTGTTGCGCCATGCTGCAGCGGTTCCAAGGAGTGATGCAGGGTACTGCGTTGAGGTGTGCCATGCTGCATCAGTTCCAAAGAGGAACTGTGTGGCCTGCGAGGTGAGAACCGCATCGAGTTGCATCGTGCTGCGTTGGTTCTGATGGGGAGCTGCGAGGGCTGCGATGCGAGATCCTGCATTGAGTTACGTCGCCCTCCGTCAGTTCTGATGAGGAGCTGCGTTGGGCTGTGTAGCTCTGCGTCGGTTCTAATGGAGACACAGCTGGAAGGCAAAGCACCTTTATCCCCACCTCCAAGGGTCCAGGACTGGGTTGTTAGGATTCATAGTAGGCAGAGTCCAGGCACAGGGTTCAAGGGAGTTAGGGCCCTTGGAGTCGCTCTGGTGGTCTTGGATTCAAGGTACAGGTTTATTCCCTCTTCCTCAGGCAGCAGGGTAGCAGAGCAGTCCTTCTTGCAGGCAGAGCAGCAGGGCAGTAGGGCAGCAGAGCAGTAAAGGAGCTGGTAAGTGTTTTCGCAGCAGTGCAGCAGAGCAGCTGGGCAGTACTTTTTGCAGCAGAGCAGCAGCAGGTCAGCAGAGCAGTCCTTCTTCTGAGTCTTCCATAGGTCCAGAAATGATCTGAAGAGTGGGTCCGAGGGAAATTTGTATACCTAGTGCCTCAATTGAAGTGGGAAAAGCTTCTGGAGTTTTCACTTCCCCTACAGAGGTGTCTGGAATTTCCTGCTTCCCAGCCCTGGTCCCAGTCTGTCTGGGGCCACAATAGGCTAGTGTGAATCCCTTTGTGAGTGTGCGGGCCAGTTTCTTTGAAGTGTAAATGTCGCAGGTGACATATCCGCCCCCTCATTAAGCCAGGATGACAAATCCTGCGACCTCCCAGAACCTCTATTGTGATACTGTCTGGGGAGAATAGACAAAGGCCAACTGCCAACTGCATTTATTCATGTGAGCCAGGAATAGGCTGCAGGCACCAAATGGTTAGTACAAGAAAATGCAACTTTCTAAATAGGTTGCAGGCACCAAATGGTTAGGACAAGAAAATGGCCACTTTCTAAAAGTGACGTTTTTAGAATTGTAACTAGAATCTGACTGTAGCAGTAAAAGGGTTTCACACTACAATTCCTCAGACGCCAAGCATGACTTTCCTACCTACTCCCAATCAAGAGGTATCACTTGTTACATGTAATAAAGTAACCCAATGTTATCCTACGGGAGAGGTAGGCCTTGCAGTAGTAAAAAACTAATTTGACAGTTGTTCATTACCAGGACATGTAAAACTTAAAAGTACATGTCCAACATTTTAATTACAATGCACCGTGCCCTAGTGGCTCTTTAAGGCCTACCTTAGGGGTTACATATGTATTAAAACAGAAGGTTTAGGCCTGGCAAAAAAGTGTATTTTGCCAGGTCAAAATGACAGTTTAAAACTGCACACACAGGCTGCAATGGCAGGCCTGAGACATGTTTAAAAGGCTTCTTAAGTGGGTGGCACAATTAGTGTTGCATGCCCACTTGTAGCAGTTAATTTGCAGGCCCTGGGTACATGTAGCACCACTTTACGTTTCTTACAAGTAAATGGAATGTGACAATTTGGTGTAAATCAATATGACCATGTTTAAAGGGGAAAGCAGAAGCACTTTAGCAGTGGTTAGCGGTGGTAACATGCACAGAGTCCTAAAAGCCAACAAAAACAGGTTCAGGAGGGTGAAGGCAAAAAAGTCTGGGGATGAGATGACCTTGCAGAGAGGGCCAGGTTCAACAGTGGGGCTGAGCTTGTCCTTGGTTAAAATTTTACAAACAATTGCTTTGAGTTTACCACTCTCTGTGAATCAGCCTCACTCTGTCAGGGTATTCTTGCTTGCAAATTAGAAATAACGTTTGATGTCTGCTTTAATTTGCTTAATGTGTCTTTATTCTTTTCACTGGTACAAAAAACAAGACTGTAGATTGACAATCAACAGCAATACAATCATAATGGATAACATTGTCAACACTTCTTGCTTGACAGGAGAGACATGTCTTCACCCCCCCCAAAGCAATGACTACATATGTGCAAGTCATGTCCACAGTACCTGGTATCACCAAGGAGCTCCTCAGAATCTCACCTCCTATCAGCACTGACCGCTTCATCCCTCTAAGCAACTGACCCCTTTGTTTCCCCACTCATCTCCTACACCTCCCCATGTGCATACTGCATGTTCACCTTCCTCACCTGTCCCCTTCCCATCAGTCAAAGTGTGCCCTCCTCTGTTTTCTGAAATCCTTCCAGTAACTCCACTCAGATCTACAAATCCTCTTCACCCCAGTTCTCTGCCAAGGACAATCGAATATGTGTCTCCTCCGCCATTGCCCATTCTACCATATCCCTACTCCACTGGGACACCAAAGGATTGCTTTGTCCCAACCATCCCATTGCCACCTGCCACTTAGCAACAACCGGCTTTGGCTGTAGAAATCTCCCCACCCGGCGATGTACCAGAAGCCACTGTTCTAGGGTCTCCTCCAACACAATGCCAGTCATCCTGCTCAGTCTCGCCATCACCTGCGCCCAGTATGTTCGCACCGTGGGTCACATGCAGGCCATGTGCAAGAAGGAGGCGCACGCCGCCCGGACAGTCCACTGACCTATATACATTCTACTCAGCTTAATTGGTGTCAAATAGATGCGGTGTACATAATTTAAGTGGATCAATTTAAACTGGGCATTACATGTCACTCGACGCACAAGTGCACGTCTCAACCCATGTTTTGTCCGTGGCAGGCTCCTCCAAGTCATCCACCCAAAACTGCATAGTCTTGCAAATCCCTTTAGCCCCGTCCCTCTTAAGCACTCCATAAAACACAGTCACCAGACGCCTTGCAACTCCCACTGTCAGCAGCAGTTCCAGCGATTCTCATCGGTGAGGGGCCTCCGGAAACTCCATCCTGATCTCCCTGGCCGTACTGGCTATTTTAGTATATTGTAAAAAGTGCCCTGTCTCAGCTCAGACTCAAAACGTGCATCCTCAAATATAACAACCCGCTCTTTTGAATATAAGTCCCACAGTGTCTCACAGCCCCCTTGCTGCCAGGAAGCAATGGGCATAGTCTCGCTCATACTTTTAAAGGGAATCAATGACCATATACTTAACTCAGTCGCAAACGGCGGCCTCTTCACAACTCTGCCAATTATTCTCTCCCAGATCACCAAGTATGGATATTGCCTTGGCATTCTCCCCCCCATCATCAACAACTCCAACAGGGACACATGCTCCCGTCAGCAGCCATTTCTCTCAATTGTCCTCCTCTATCACCCACCACGCAGCGTGTTGCAGTTGGGATACATAATAATACAACTCGAGGTCAGGGGGGCCCATGCCCCGTTCTTGGTCCAATTTTTGTGTTGCCAGTGCCACCCTGCTTCTCTTCCCCATCTACACTAGCGAGATCAACAAGATACCTAGTGCCTTGAACATACAATGGGCAATCATATGAAGTGAGTTCTGCACAATATACAGGCACCGAGGGAGAAAGACCATCTTCACGACAGCGATTCGACCCTCCACTGATAAGAGCAATGTGTTCTAAAAGGCAACCAACTTCGTCAGACCCCCCCAGCATCCTATCCGTGCTATGTCGCCTCTGACCCTCCACACCATGCGCCACCATAATCCCCAGGTACCGGAAGGCCTCTGCCTCCAATTTTAACCCTACCAAAGACAATTCAGGACCCGGCCAACTGCGTAACGCTGCCAGCGGGAGCAGGGGTGTCTTATTCTTATTAACCTTGAGCCCAGCCGCAGCTCCAAATTAATCTAAGTGGTTCAGCAACAGCAGCATTGAGTCCCTTGGCCTCCGCAAATAAAATAGTACATCATCCGGGTACTGAGTAAGCCTGCACTGGCTTACTCAGGCAGCTACGGAAACTTGCTCCTCTTTTGTCTACATCTTCATTACAGTCAATTGTCTCTGCCACTGTCATCTCCAGGCTGGATTATGGGAACGCCCTTTACATCGGCCTCCCCCAGAAGCTTATTGGGAGATTGCAGGTGGTGCAGAACAATGCGGCCAGGCTTATTTTTAGACTTCCTAGAAAAACACGCGCTACCCCTCTGTTATATAAACTACATTGGCTCCCTATTAAACTGAGAGCGCAGTTTAAGGGTCTATGTATTGCCCACAAGGCAATCTACGGTCAGGCACCCAAGTTTATAAAAGATCGCTTGGAGAAATATGTTCCTGGCCGGACCCTGCGATCCTCTGAGGCCTGTAGGTTGGCTTCCCCCAGGTACATCTCTAAATATAAGGGGGGTAGAGCGTTCTCTGTTTTTCTCCCACAGATCTGGAATGATCTTCCGGAGTATTTACGCAGGGAACCGGCTCTGCTCATCTTTAGGAAGCGTTTAAAGACTTTCCTATTTAGAGAGGCGTTAACAACTGCGTAATCTTCTGCCACCGCTGCTGCTGTTTTTATTTCTGCCCCAGTGACTTGCTCACTCTTCTCTAGAAGCGCTTAGAGACCTGAAGGTGATTTGCGCTATACAAAAGTCATATAACATAACATAGCAATATCAGATGCTCGCTGTCACCTATCTTTATACCACAATCTTGCAGGTCACTGAGGAGCCTCACCGCCAACGGTTCTCTGCCGCGTACCCTTCTCCACCTCCCAGTTCTCCGACACCAACCCGCCGCTATGGACCCAGGACCGGGGGTGCACTGTAGAGGAGCTTCACCTAACCACAGAAACCTGGACCAAATCCGATGCGTCTCAACACCTGCAGTAGATATTCCCAGCCAAGCGTATCAAATGCTTTTGCAATGTCCCCGGATGCCAGCACAAACTCTTCACCGTTATCCTCAACAAAATGCAACTCCGGCCCGGGATGAAGCCACAGTGGTCTTCGTGCACTAGTTTCCCCACCACCCCTTGCAGACACTCTGCAAGTATTTTACATAGCACCTTTGTGTCTACGTTCAACATGGTCAGGGCCTATACGCCGCCGGGTACGCAGCATCCACACTCAGTTTGGGTACCAATCAAACCACTCCCTCTCTTAGTGAACGAGGCAACTCCCGCTCCCTCAACTCCTCTCTGTAAACCTTCAACGCCTCCCTGTAAACCTCCAACAAGGGTTCAGTCAATTGCACCTCAAAACTCCAGTAAAATTCCACTGGGAAGCCATCTCCATCTGGGGACTTCCCCCCTGCCAACTTCCCCAATGCCCCCAGAATTCCTCCAACGTAAGCTCCACCTCCAGCCTCTCACTGTGTGCCACAGTGACCACCTTAAGATCCTCCCATGCCAGGTAATCAGTCACCACGTAAAACTTAATGTGCTGTCCCTCCTTATACAGCCCCTCATAGTGTGCCCGAAGCACCCCATTAACCCTTACCTGTGTTGATGCCAATGTCCTGTCCAGCCTCCTCAGAGCCATGATGGGGAGTCCATTATCTTCTCGCTTTAACAGCCATGCCAATAGCCTACTGGGCCTGTTGCCCTCTCTGTGCAGCCTCTGGCTATATTCTTTATGGTTTAGCCGGTCCATCCGGTCCCATGTTTCTGCCAGCAAGCGCTTTGTGTTCGTCTTCTCCACCGCCACCATGTGAACCAGTGCTTCACGGCTCTGCAGTTCTGCCAACTCCCCATCCAATGCCCCCACCTCTCTGGTCAGCTGTCGCTTAATACCGTAGATTTTACTCATGCACTCCCACCGCATCACCGCTTTCATCTCTTCCCACTCATTGGCCCGACTAGTCGTGGAACCCCAGTTCACACTAAAATACTCCATCAGCCATTGCCCCCGTGACTCCCTCCACACCTGATCCTGTAAAGCATAAGGTGGCAGCCTCCAGTGGATGGGCCACACGTTGACCCGTGCCCCTTTAACTCAAGGAGCAATGGAAAGTGATCCAATAAAAATCTACCCATATACCTGGCCTATAACACAAAAGAAGCCATTGTTTCAGTCCGGAGCGCCCTGTCCAGTCTACTGTAAGTATCATGCCTCAGACAGTGGCACAAGTACTGCCATGCTGTCAAGTACATTTCCCTCCAGATGTCCACACAGCGTACATTCTTCATCACTTGTCCCAATGACCTCCATAGCCTACTTCATCAAATGCTTCACCTATCCAGGTCGCCATCCAGCACACAATTTAAGCCACCAACTCACAGCACCCTGGTGGCCAGGCTGTCAAAAATGCTTGCATCTTGAAGTAGAAGTGTTTGTCATCATTATTAGTGGTGTACACATTCAGCAGGCAGAGTTCCACACCATCCAGTGTACCTTGGACCAGAACATATCTACCACTAGAATCCGCCTCAGAATACTGCAATTTAAACATCACTCCAGGAGCCACCCACACAGACACCCCTCGGACATAAGCTGAATATGTCGATGAGTACAGCTGGCACCTCCATTCCTTCCTTTATTTACGATCCTACTCATCTACTAAATGCGTTTCCTAGAGGCATGCTACATGTATCCCCTGTCTTTGCAGGTTGAACAACACTCTGTGCCGCTTTACATACCCCCCAATGTCCCCAGACATTCCAAGTGTCTACCTTATATGTGTGTACCATATCTTACTGAGGTTTGTGTCTCGGGGGAACCCCTGCTCCCCTCTCCACCACCCCTCAACTGCTGAGTCATAGATGCCCAGTGTCGCACCTGCCCCCGACCCCAGTGTGCTACCCTCAACCTATGATCAGTGAAACAAATTACAACAAAGTTATCACAACAGTGCCCCACCCACCTTCACCCATCCCTCAGATAACCACTACAGAACAACAAAACAGTGAGCTTAACTATCCTGTTGGCCATGCCTCACGGCCAGGCCCACCCCTCCCACGAACCCGAAATCAATACTCAAAGTAGGCCAAGACCATGGCCACTCAAACACCTATATAATTCTTTATCCAATAAGGGGCGCTGCCTCGCTTATGAATAAGCCTTTCTGTGTGCGTAAGTAATATTCTATTTGCAGCACCTCTCCTACGTTGGGAGGAGCAGGGATGCAGCTGGCTGACCTTGGCTAAGAGATACCGTGTGCCTGCCTCGGGCTGGTGATGTACGCCCCTCTGCCTTCCTAAAGTACGCATCCCTAAACCTGATTTCCCTTGTAGGCGTGCTCTAGATGTTTATGACGTGTTTGATGTATCATACTATGTTGCGCTTGATTATTGAGTCAGTCCATTAGCAAGCATTGCATGGTGCATGTTGTATTTGGGCTCCTCTGCAGAGTATAGATAATAAACTGCTTGTTTGCATTCTCTACTGGTTGACCGACTCTTCATTGATATAGGTAAGGCCGAGAGGTGGTGTAGTAACCCGAGTGACCCTATACGGGTCACTTCCATCACTTGGCGCCCGAACAGGGACCCCGCGATTAATCACCCATCACACCCGTAAACGGGTCGTGAGGTCGGGGTGCAGGCTGGTCTAGCGGGCGGATCGGGGCCCCCACAAGATAGAGCTCTTTTTCTGTGGCTTGCCCCGCCCGTCTGATCGAGGGTGCCCTGTCTAGTGGTGATACGCCGGGGTCCAGAGACGGCGAGACCTTGGAGCTGACCAGATTGGTCTGGAGAGTCGGCGGTAGAGAATCACGTGTGAAACCTGCGTTTGACAGGTGAGTGACTTTGTGTACGTTTTAGTACTTGAAAATGTACTGGCGCCAGTCCTGAGGTGGTGTTGGACGAAACCGTGCGAGGCAGACCGTTGACCGCCTTTCGGTGTGAACTTGAACTGCTCCGGGTGATTCGGGTTTTTGAGACCCATCTCATAGTGGTTCTCGGGTATCACCGGAAGGGGCAGGGCCTTCGGGGCGTGTTTCGTGGACGGAGCCACACTACCGACTTGAGGGAGACAGAACCGATCGGTCTGTGCTCCATAAGTGGTACCGGACTGTGAGGGTGAGGTCGCCCATCGAGCTGTATCTCAGTGGTCTTGAGCCACAGATGAGATGAGCCTTAGTGGCGAACCTCACGGGCAGTGCCAGACCGCCTTTGACAAGGCAGAACCTTGAGTTGTACCCTTAAGTATTGTGGACAAGCTACTTGGGCTGTGCTTTAATAGCGAGTTTGAACTGTATTGTGTGAACGAGTGCTGGGGCTGAATCTCGTGGTGGTTTGAGAGTCGTTAACGGCTCTACGAGCTACAAGATGCGGGATAGGCTTTAGATCGTGTCTAATCACAACAGGGTCGAGCTGGGCTATCCATATACGTAACAGAGATTCTTAGGTGGTGCTTAGTGAAAGGCTGTTTGGGCCGTGTTGTATCGCATACCTTAAGAGGTCTGTTCGTGCTGATTTTTTAGTGTATTTTGTGTACGAGTTTCAGACAGAGAAGTGGATTTGCGTTGCGCTTGCGCAGTGGGAATTGTGTAAGTATCTTATATTAAGATGCCGTGTTTTAGTAAACTTGGATGTTTTGTATGTCGATGTTGTTGTTCAAATGATCGACTGGAGGAAAGACAACCTGCTCCTCCAGAGGGTACCCCGAATTTTGAAATGTACATAAAGCACGGTATTGGCCTTATTATGTTTGGCACCTTATGGCATAAATATACGAAGGGCAATGCTGATTTGCAGTGGCCACTTGTTGGCTCGTTCGATGAACAAAAGTTGAATTTTCTAGAAGGAAAGCTGTTTGCTAAGAAGAGTAGGCAGTCAATGTTTGATATGTTGATGGTTTGGCAGAAGGAGGCAAAACAGCGGCGAATTAGAGAGGAAAAAAATACGAGGAAAAGACAGGCGCTGACGATCGCGCAGAAAGCCATGGCTTATGATAAAGCGACAGTAAACAAAGGTGTTGAGTGCGCAGATAGGGCGTTTCGGCTGCAAGCTGAGAAGAGTTATGTCGTTCAAAATGAAGGTGATGCTTTTGTTGAAGATTTGTTAGACACCCAACCCCCTCCACCTTATGCTCCTCTACGGTTATATCCTATTGTTCCAGCTTCCCAGGCCCCGGCTTCAAGGGCTCTGGCTTCGGTTCTTGGCCCCACCAGTCCTCCTCCTAACATTCCGCGTCTACATTTGACGCCTTCTGGGTATTATACTGCTTTATCGATGTCTGGGTTGGAGGGTAATAGCTCTCCGTCTGTGGCACCTGTTTCTGCATTTTCTGGTTCGACTTTCTTTACTCCCTCTAGTCAAGATCGTTCATTGATGGTACCTGTCTCTTCATCCACCCTTTCACCGGTGGATGTTTCACTTCCCATGATGCAATTTGACAGAACGCCTGTGAGTGGAATGTCCCCGGGAAGTCGAGCGAAAGTGCAAGAACGCGTGAGTAGGGTGTTGGTGCGTTCTGCAGTAAGTAATCAAGAAAAGGAGATGGTGGCGAATCAGGCTGCGCAGTGGATTCGAAATCCGACCTATATGGTTGAGGATGTATGGAGTGTGATGAGACAGTATGAACCGCTTATGCAACAACTTGCGCTTAAGCATATGTGTACAATGCTGATGAGTTTGTGGGAGCAGCGCTTTAATGCTGAGGTCCCAAGGGAGGTTTCTGAGATACGAGATGAAGTGTATGGTTCCGGTATGGATCCTGCTGCTGTGTTGAATAAAGTTACCACTTTGTTAAAATATCGAGGTAGGATGCTTAAAGAGGGTTCCACAGCATTAGCGCAGTTCCCTATGAGAGAAGTTCACCCCATATATCATCCCGAGACACCAGCAGAAATAAATGCAGGGGGTGACATTGTTCGGCCCCGGGAGGGGGCACGGTTTCAAGAACAATGGGTTTATACCCCCTGGAAGAGAAGCAAAGTACTTTCTCTTAAAAATCAGTTGCCAGATCCCAGAAAGAATCCGACTGCTTATTATAAAGAACTGACAGAAGCGGCTGATTCGACAGTTATGACGTTAGCTGACATTATGTTGTTTTTTGGGTTCCTGGTGCCGATTGATATATGGAGGAAGGTGCACTTGGTGGATCACGTGGTAGAGTTAGGAGCAACATGGGATCAGATAAAGCTGTGGGATCATGAACGTAAGCCAGGTGAGAAGCCTAGAGCGGAAGTGTTAACTTTACCTGGCCGAATTATTTACGTACATGCATTTGTTTATTGCTCCCAAGAAAGTGGATTGGGATAAACTTACAGCATGTTGTCAAAAGAAAGAGGAGAGTGTGTCAGATTTCTTTACTAGGTACGAGGGGGTGTTTTTGGATTTGAGTGGTCAGGATTTGTCAGTGGATGGTGGAGTCCGGCTGTTTGTCGACAGGTTTGTTAATAATTTGCTTCCTGAGATTGCAGCCCGGATGAAGGCAGCGGAAAGTACCTGGTCCACGTCCACTCCCTCGGGAATATTGAGTATGGCGCAATATTATGAACATGGAGAGAACGAACAGAGGCAGGTTGTAGAGAAGAAAGGGAAGGAATTGAAGACAAAGGTGTTGTTGCAGCAGGTGCAGGGAAGAAGCGGAAGAGGAAGGGGTCAGCCGCAAGTGCAGCAGCGATGGTCCGTACCGCGAGGTGGTGGAACGAGTGCTCCATATGTACCTGTGGGACCTAATCAATGTGCATATTGTCGGAAGGAGGGGCATTGGCGAAATGAGTGCCCTGAATTGCTACAGGCTGGTGGGGTCCCTAGAAGAGGGGGTTTTCGGGGACGTGGTAGAGGAACAGGAAGTCAGGGTGAGAGAAGACCAGAACGAACTGAGAATGTTGAAAAGGATCAGAATTACTTTGATGATCCTAGAGGACGACAGTATTGTCGCGAGGATTATGATGTAGATGAAGGAACAGGGATGTCCATCCACACCTAGGACAGCGACGGACAGGGTGGGGGACCAGTTTCGGTGAATGTAGATCAACACGGACCCTATGTCGCTGCGGGTTTGCTTGGTACCTTTCAAAAGTTTTTGATTGATACGGGTGCTATGAACAGCTCCGTTTCCCGTTTGCTGGTCCCTGGGGCAGCTCTGTCTGGCAAGAATAATGTTTTGGTGGGATTTTCAGGTACGCCGGTTGTTAGTCCCATCTCTAAGCCCCTTGCTTTGACAATTTCAGTGAAATCCTCGTTCCTTTTGACTTCAAATTGTGGGGAAAATTTAATGGGGCTTGATCTGTTGAAACGGCTGCATGCAACCATTTTCTGTTCCCCAGACGGTGTTTACATGATGATTGGACCTGATGTGGCACGGGAGAAGCAACACTTTGCCAAAGACGCCCCTCTCCCCGATGAGTTCAAGGACGTGCCTAGTATGCTGTGGGCTGCAGGTGACACGGACGTAGGACTGTTGCAGGTACCGCCAGTGTCTATTCAGGTTAAGGACAATGTTTCTCTGCCTCGTATTCCACAGTATAAAATATCGCAGACAGGAGAGACTGCTTTGTTGAAAATCATAAATGATTTAATTGCATCTGGTGTGGTTGAGGAAACAATTTTTAATGTGTGCAACAGTCCTATTCTTCCGATTCTTAAAAAGGCCCCGACAGATTCACCTGATGCCCATTCTGATGTGTACCGATTTATTATTGATCTTAGGGAAATTAATAAAATAGTGGTACCACAATTTCCTGTTGTTCCTGATATCACTTCGATTTTGACTATGATCCCTCCTACAGCTCAGTATTTCTCTGTGATCGATTTGAAGAATGCGTTCTTTAGTATTCCGATTCATCCAGATTCCAGGTATCTTTTCGGGTTCAATTTATCTGGCAGAAGCTTTGTGTTCTGTCGCGCTCCTCAAGGGTATACTGAAAGTCCTAGTATATATAGTCAAGCCTTGAAAGCGCAATTGGACTCGCTAGTGCTTCCGGTTGGTAATGTATTGTTGCAATATGTTGACGATCTCCTCGTGGCTTCTGATACTGAAGAAGGATGTAAGGAAGCCACGGTCAAATTGTTAATGTATTTGGCACAAAATGGACATAAAGCGTCCCTTTCTAAGTTTCAGTATTGTCGACAGGAGGTTACCTATTTAGGTAACCTCCTATCGAAGGAGGGTAGAAGATTGACACCTGAACGTATTTCTGTAATCAATAAAATGGACGTGCCAAAGACACAGAGAGAAGTGCGAGGTTTCATTGGAATTACCTCATACTGTCGATATTGGATCCCCAACTATTCTCTGATTGTGAAACCCCTCCTTTATTTAACTACGAAAGGTGTGTGTGAACCCTTGCCGTGGACGCTTGAGTGTCAGCATGCCTTCGAGCAACTGAAGCATGCGCTTTGTTCTGCTCCTGTCCTTGGTACTCCTGACTATAGGAAGCCCTTTGTATTGTATGTACATGAAGTGGATGGTTGTGCGTTGAGTGTCTTGTCACAGGCTTTCGGTGGTAAGTATCTGCCCTGTGCTTATTTTTCTGCAGTCCTTGACAATGTGGCTAGAGCGCTCCCGAGCTGTCTGAGAACCGCTGCTGCGGTGGCAATTGCAATCAGACAATCGGCAGGGCTCGTTCTTGACACTGAACTAACGGTCATGGTACCCCATTCTGTAGACACTCTATTGAATAGAACGCAGACGCAGCACCTTACTAGTGCGCGTCTGACTGGATATGAGCTAACTTTGTTCGCTCCACATGTCACCATTAAACGATGTGTCACTCTGAATCCAGCCACATTACTACCCCTCCCTTCGACGAGTCATTATGCAGATGCGCATGACTGTATGTACAGAACAGAGGAAGAAACGAAGGGACGTGTAGACCTGACTGATGTTCCCTTATCTGACCCCCAAGGGGAACTATATGTCGATGGCTCCTGCCTTAAGCTACCAGATGGCACTACTTCTGCCGCATATGCGATCACCACATTGCGTGCAGTCGTAGAGACTTCCTGCGTCCCATATCAATCTGCCCAGGCTGCTGAGTTAGTAGCCCTGTTGAGAGCTTGTGAGTTAAGTGAGAAGATGGCTGTTAATATTTACACCGACAGCCAGTACGCGTTTGGAGTCGCTCATAATTTTGGGCGGCTCTGGGCGGAAAGGGGGTTCCTGACCTCCCATGGGTTGAAGATACAGCATGGCCCGTTGATCCATAGATTGCTGTCGGCTTTGATGTTGCCCAAAAAGCTGGCAATAATAAAATGCAGTGCCCACAAGGTAGTTACAGATGACGTGGGTAGGGGCAATGCATTTGTGGATCAAACAGCTAGAGAAACTGCTAGATCGAAGATGAGTAAGATGTTTGTGGCAGGACCTGCTAGGTGGGTACCTGATAATGCGATGCATGAGAACACTGCAAGTACTGTTAAGGACATACAGAATGAGGCCACAACAGATGAAGTGACTGTATGGCAGGAAAGAACAGGTACTCTAGATGAGGATGGGTGCTGGACTGATTTGTCTGACAGCCGGAGATGGCTGTTGCCCAATGCATATGTTTTCCCAGTTGTCACTATGGCTCATGGTCCCGCTCATATTAGCGCAAAAGGGATCTGTAAATTGTTAGACCCAGTGTGGCGAAATGATCTCATTCCAAAGGTAGCTGCCCATTCAGTGAAACATTGTATGATTTGCTTAAAGCATAATCCTGGGAAAGGTACTCCTGTGCCTTCTGGGAATTTCGCACCACCCTCATTTCCCTTTGAGGTTCTCCAAATGGACTTCATTGAGCTAGAACAAGTGAATAATTTGAAGTACGTTCTAGTGGTCGTGTGTGCTTTCAGTAAGTGGGTGGCGGCGTACCCTGTGAAGGAAAATACTGCTAACGCAACGGCGAAATCACTCATAAAAGAGTTCTTCCCTCGTTTCGGTTTGCCTCGGGTTATCTGGAGTGACAACGGCAGCCATTTTAATGCCCGAGTCACGCAGTTGGTGTGTGAAGGGTTGCACATAAATCAGAAGTTTCATGCAGCAAATCACCCCCAATCTGCAGGTCTTGTGGAGAAATATAATGGAACGCTCAAGTTGAAGCTAGCTAAGATCCAGGAGAGCACAGGCCTGAAGTGGCCGGATGCGTTACCATTAGCCCTTTTGTCCACAAGAATGACCGCACACACGAGGACTGGTCTATATCCCTATGAGGTAGTTTTCGGGCCCCCTGCCAATATATGGGGTGTCCCTAGGCCAAAACGATTTAGTGAGATTGAGTATCCGATGATGATAGATTACCTGTATGAGTTAACTAAAAATCTTCGTTCTATTCATCAGCAGATCGGAGAGTCACTGCGACCACTTCCAGAGAGTCCCGGACATAAGTTGCAGCCCGGTGACTGGGTTCTGATCCGAAACTTTGCGAGGACAAAGGCTCTGGAGCCCCGTTGGCATGAACCGAAGCAAGTCCTCCCACCATACCAAAAGAATACCGCTGCCACTCCCTTATGACCGATGGGTCCAAGAAGGAATCGGAGATCATGAATGTGAGCACGTACCAAGGTTCATCCCGTTTCGGATGCTCGGCTAACTTGGACGGAGACAGAAAAAGAGAACGAAGATGTGTTATTGGAAGCTGTCCCTCCCGAAATAAGAGCAGCACGAGAGTCTTCTGACACTGAACAACGAGTGTTGGAGTCTGGGAGCTTTGTTGAGCCTGAGTCTTCGTTGCTTTTTTCTGATCAAACAGTGCCTGGGTCTGTAAGATATGATCTACGCCCACGACAAAAGAAGAGCACCAGAGGGAAATAGAGAGTTATGGATTTGAGTTTATGGTAAGAGCACAATATCGGACTTTGGCGTAGTTGATCATTGATTGAAGAAGGTCGCAAGTGACTCCATCATTATTGTAGAAAGTAGGTGTTAGATATGTTCCTGTTTGGGCGAGTTGTTGCGCAAGAGGAGCAGACTCTGGCGGCCCCGCCCTTAGGTCAAAATGATCCTGGATGGCCTAGTTGGATCACTAAAACCAAAGTTGTGGTTTTATTCTGCATTTTTGTTGTTATGATTATATTGTTTGGTGTGATATTTTATTTAGAAATTAAGCATCCAATGCATGTTCTGATAGGGACTACTCCTGATCCGCCTGAGCATTCGTTTGTTTCCCTAGCTCCACATAAAGAAAGACATAGGCAGACGCATTTTGGAAATGCTTTTCTTCAGATGCTCCATGAAGTACACCAAACGACTAATGCGACAAAGTGTTGGATCTGTGGTTTACTTCCTTCTATGACTCATAAGAATGATCTTCTTATATCCTTGCCTCTGTCATATCTAGGGAGTTGTGAAGCATGGTTCCAGCTCCTTACTGTAGTGTATACCCACTCACATGCAGATACTGCCCAACTGACTAAAGAAGATTATGAAGCAGTGTTGGAATACATAGTGATGCACCAGGGATACACTCCCAGAAAAGGAGGGAAGGCAGGTACTTTGCATCCAGATGCCTGTATGAATGTTTATGAGCAAAGTGCAAACATTTCTTGGGAAAAAGATGAGATGATGGAGTTCCAAGGGTTTAATATAACAGAGTATTTTAGATCCTTTCATGAGAGAAATATCCCAGATAGTGAGGTCCTACCCATTCCAATAATTGATACACCAGCCCCATTTTGTGTAGAAGGGTTTGGGAGTGTTCCTGTGGGGCAGAGTCATTGTAATTAAACATTTACGTTGAACACGACAAGTAGTCCACCCTTGCTTACACCCCCAAATGTATATTTTGTCTGTGGGACACATGCTCATGTATGGCTCCCTAGGGGGTGGGCGGGACGCTGTTATGTTTCTTTCCTTCTACACCCAGTTTACTTAGCCCCATCCAATTATCATAAGGATCATAAGTTGCAGCAAAGGGGTACCTCATTGTCACGAGTAAAGAGGATTATCAACACTGAAGATGTTGATCAGACAGATACCACAATGCAGCAATTTGCTGATGCTATGAAGGGATTGTTGCCTCTATGGGGACCTATGTATAATAGTAGGCGAATTCGCCATCTTACTAGAGTAGTGGAAGCGGTCATTAACACTACTGCTGGTATACTCACAAATATTACAGCTGAGCTTCAGGCGACCAGGCTCGTTGTTCTTCAAAACCGGATTGTCCTTGACGTCATTCTTGCAGACAGGGGTGGAGCCTGTCGTGTGATTGGTAGCAGCTGCTGCGTTTACATACCAGACCACGCCCCTACAGTTTATTCAGCTATTCAGAAACTCCATAGGATAGCCTCTGAAATACATGAAGATAACGGTACAGGGTCTCTTAAACAGTGGTTCTGGGGCCTAATGTCCGCATGGGGATGGAAGATTCTCATGGGTTTAGTAATAGTTGCAGGGATCATCTTCACTTGTTGCCTTTGTGTGAATTGTCTTCCATCCTGTTGTACTTATTGCATGGCTAAACTCACCCCCTCTGTTCCAATAAGTGAGTCTAAAGCCAGGGATGCGATTATGATGCTGAAAGAACTTCAAGAACTGATGGATATCGACGAAGGCATTTTCGAGGACTAAAGATTCGAATTCAACAGAATCTCGCTTTAGTTCTCCACAGTTGCATACCCCCCCCCTGGTTTCCTCATGCTAACGACTGATAAAGACCCTGCCTGATGGCCTCTGTACTTCTTTATTTAGCTTATAACGCTAAAAGGAGGGTCTGTAGGTTTCAAAATAATCATAGGGCTATGCCCCTTATGTTACGCTATTAGATTAGCCTTATATAGCTAAATATAGCAGTGGTAGTCATCTATATTGACAACCCACTGAGCTATATTAAGAAAGATGATGTTTTACAGAATAGGTTAGTCTTGGATAGGTGGCAGCCATTTTGTATACTGGCCGCCATCTTACATTATGGCTATGTTTAAGCACGCGGTGAGCTCTAAACTGCGAACGAGGTAGGCCCAGACAGCTGCGCCATGACACTTGTTGTTCACCTGATAAGTATACGCCCAGTTTAGTTTCTTTATTGAATAAGGGGCGCTGCTTCGCTTATGAATAAGCCTTTCAGTGTGCGTAAGTAATATTCTATTTGCAGCACGTCTCCTACGTTGGGAGGAGCAGGGATGCAGCTGGCTGACCTTGGCTAAGAGATACCGTGTGCCTGCCTCGGGCTGGTGATGTACGCCCCTCTGCCTCCCTAAAGTACGCATCCCTAAACCTGTAACTTTCCCTTGTAGGCGTCCTCTAGATGTTTATGACGTGTTTGATGTATCATACTATCTTGCGCTTGATTATTGAGTCAGTCCATTAGCAAGCATTGCATGGTGCATGTTGTATTTGGGCTCCTCTGCAGAGTATAGATAATAAACTGCTTGTTTGCATTCTACTGGTTGACCGACTCTTCATTGATATAGGTAAGGCCGAGAGGTGGTGTAGTAACCCGAGTGACCCTATACGGGTCACTTCCATCACCCAGTCTCCAGGAATCACGCCCATTGACAACAAAGCATAGCTGCACATTTATATCCCCCCCAACAATGCCACTATTCATTGTTCATCTTCAGTGCTCATATGCAGACCATCTGGCATACTGTTTCTTTCAGTACTTAGCTCCCCATCTCCACCACTCTCCTATTCTCTGCTCAATGTACCATCCAGTTGTACCACTACCCTTGGCGTGAGTCGGACTCCACAATCAGGAGAACTGCCGCTGGGACCAAGTCGCAGCTGCCACAGTCCGCTGCCATGTTCCACCCCAAGTTCTCCTCTCCCTGGGCCAGAGATCCATTCCCACAACTCTAACCAGGCCTACACCCCCTCTGGTTTCTCAAAGAAATGCTCCTTCCCATTGGCAATCACATGGAGTCGGGCAGGGTACATCAGCATGTATGTAAGGTTAATCGCTCAAAGCTTTTGTTGAACTTCCCAGAAAGTTTTTCTCTGTGTCTATACAGTATGTGTGTCGACCAGGAAGATGGCAATTTTGTGGTTCTCATTTCACAACTTACCGTCTCGCGGGCAGCCGCAGGATGACATCTTGGTCTCAGGAGTTAAAGACCCTGGCGATGACTGCCCTCGCGGCACCCCCGGTGGTGGCCTCGCCACCAATGCCCTATGTGCCCTCTCATTTGCAAACAGGGGTTGTCATGTGTCTTAGTTAGGCCCAGGGAGAAACGCTTTCATTTTTTCATACACGTTTTCCTAGGTTGCCTTCTCTTTCACATAATGACTCTTGACATACATTTGCATGTGTGAGAATGCAGGATTAATTTCTCTGAAACATCATTGCTTACAAATTCCACTTAGTAGACACCTTGAACACCACATGCAAGGCCTCGACACACATTGTGCAAATGTCATTATTTGTTTTTATCCATAAGGGGACACAGCTATCACTAGATCAAAATAATGTTGGCCTGACTAAGGTCTCAGCTCAAGAGCAAGGATGCTATTTATTATAAATGAACAAGCATTTCCGGGTTTCACCAGAGGAGCACTTTGCTGTCATTGCAAGGTCACTTCAGCCCAGCTGTCTGCAGATCCCCCTGCGAGGGATGTCCAACCCGTGACCAAGACGGGGACTTACATTCTTTACCTTAAGATAATGGGGTTGGATCATTCAGATGGGGGATTCTTGGCAAAACATATGCATGCACCCTAGGCACCTAGGTTAGGGGATGTATAGTAGGAGTACGCTATATATATATATATATATATATATATATATATATATATATATATATATATATATATATATATATATATATGTAACTCGTTCACAGCTCCTTCCGTCTTCCCCCGCCCTCCGCAGTAGATCGCTTGCTGCCGGCGGAGCATGCCGGACCTTCAATTTCGCCAAAGTTCAATAAAGCGATCACTCAGAGATGACAGTTCTCAAAGGTGGTTTAATTCAGGTAACGCGTTTCGCTTGACCCGCAAGCTTGATCACACAGTGTGTCAGAGGTACCGACATGCAATACATAGTGGTTACTGAAAATAAACAAAGGCACAAAGAATGCAGGACATAACCAGCTAGCATGGCGGCCATATTGGAACATGCAAATAAAGTAAAACCACAGTGGACTTTAAATATCTCCTGCTGCTGTGTTTTATCTCTGTGCAGATCTTTTTGAAAACATCATATTATATTAATACTTAGTATTTGTGGTTAAGAAAAAACATAGTATTGTATTCTGTTAATACGTTATACTTAAGCATACACAACTTAAATCTAGTTAATGCAGACAGACCTGTTTCATAAGATCAAACTGGATATATTACTTACTAGCACATCCGCAGCACATGTACCACCAAAAAATAGCTGGCAGTCCTTACTATCAAAACTGTATTATATTCATACAGATTGAGCCAGGTTGCCCACCTTATTTCACATGTTAGAAGTAAGAGTCCATGCACACTGTGTGATCAAGCCTGCGGGTCAAGCGAAACGCGTTACCTGAATTAAACCACCTTTGAGAACTGTCATCTCTGAGTGATCGCTTTATTGAACTTTGGCAAAATATATATATATATATATATTCACTGAAAAACCATAGGTTTCAGGGACGTTATAGTTAGCTGGATATTTCACTCGTACAAAACCAGAGAAATTCCACCGTTATAGTTAGTTCAGTTAACTATAACTTGCGTTCCCAGAATGCACTGCTCATGACATCACATATTACATCATTCATGGCATGGTCAGTGACATCACTGATGACATCACTGATGACATCTCAAATGACATCACTGATGACATCACTGATGACATCATCCACGTGATAATCTGATGCACCTCATCAAACCCTAATATAACGTTTAATACACCCACTGTAAAAAACAGACTACAATTTTCAAAACCATCCACACACCAATACCAGTTACTACATACTCACTCACTGATTCCTAGGTCTGCACACACATCCACTCATTCACCCATACAATCACTTATACATGCAGTCACTTATCAATACAACACTATCATATGCACTCATACACCTATTCAGACACTCACACCCCGTACTCATCCATGGAGTTACTCACACACCTAGTCAGTCATGCAAAGAATCAATCACACTCCCATTTACTCACTTAAACAGTTATACACACACCACCTCACTAATTCATACAGACAGTAACGCATAGTTACTCTCTTATGTAATCACTGAAACAAGTACAGACTCATCCATACATGCCACTCTCACAATCACTCAGTCTCACATATAGTTATTTATATACACCATCACTCACATATACTGCCTTTTACATATGTAGTTACTCACATATGTACCACTGAGACATCCATTCACTCGCCAACACACCCATACACACACTCACCCACCCATACAGCTGTTTCCACATGCACTCTTGAACCCATACACCCAGTGAATCAACCGCTTACACATCTATGCACAGAGTCACACACCTTGAACCTACCCACACACAAGCTCAGTCCCCCATACAAATACTCAAGCAAACAATCAAGAACCCATATAGACACTCATGTAGCTACTGACCAACCCATGTAGCAGCTTACACAACAACAGACAGACTGATACAGACATTCACACAGTTTAGTCACTAACCCATGCATTCAGTAAGACACGTTTAATCAGTCACTTATACAATCAGTTACATACCTCCTAAATCCTCCATCCAGACACTTATACACCCACTCATTCTTCAATACACCTTGCCATATATATAAAACATATTTAAACTTTACAGAAACACACAGTCACTGGATGATGTCATCAGTGATGTCATCAGTGATGTCATTTGCGATGTCATCAGTGATGTCATCAGTGATGTCACTGAACATGCCATGAATGATGTAATATGTGACGTCTTGAGCAGTGCCTTGTGGGGGCGCGAGTTATAGTTAACTGAACTAACTATAACGGTGAAATTTCTCTGGTTTTGTACGAGGGAAATGTCCAGCTAACTATAACGTCCCTGAAACCTATGGTTTTTTCAGTGAATTTCAAAAGTTTTTTATATGCTAATTTCGAACTATAATGTCTGTAAAACCTATGGTTTTTTCAGTGAATATATATATATATATATATATATATATATTCACTGAAAAAACCATAGGTTTCAGGGACGTTATAGTTAGCTGGACATTTCCCTCGTACAAAACCAGAGAAATTCCCCCGTTATAGTTAGTTCAGCTAACTATAACTCGCGCCCCCGCAATGCACTGCTGATGACGTCACATATTACATCACTCATGACATGGTCAGTGACATCACTGATGACATCACTCATGACATCTCAAATGACATCACTGATGACATCAACCAGTGACTGTGTGTTTCTGTAAAGTTTAAATATTTTTAATATATAT
Organism: Calotriton arnoldi; assembly: GCA_963921515.1. NCBI lineage: Eukaryota > Metazoa > Chordata > Amphibia > Caudata > Salamandridae > Calotriton > Calotriton arnoldi. Next base: position 755,712 of record CAWUFW010002311.1, read on the forward strand.
AGGGAAAGGCGTATTGAAGAATGAGTGGGTGTATAAGTGTCTGTATGGATGATTTAGTAGGTGCGTGACTAACTCTATAAGTGAGTGATTAAACGTATCTAACTGAATGCATGGGTTAGTGACTAAACTGGGTGAATGTCTGTATCCGTCTGTCTATTGCTGTGTAAGTGGCTGCATGGGTTTGTGAATAGCTACATGAGTGTCTATATGAGTTATTGATTGGTTGTCTGAGTATCTGTGTGGGTGCCTGAGTGTTTGTGTGGGTGCGGTGTGTGCGACTCTGTGCATAGATGTGTGAGTGGGTGATTCACTGGGTGGATGGTTTCAAGAGTGCATCTGTGATAGACTGTATGGGTGGGTAAGTGTGTGTAAGAGTGTGTTAGTGAGTGAATGTATGTCCCAGTGGTACATGTGTGAGTAACTACATATGTGAAAGGCAGTATATATGTGTGTTGGAGTATATAAATAGCTATAAGCGAGAGTGTGCGATTGTGAGAGTGACTGTATGGATGAGTGTGTGCTTGTATCAGTGATTGTATAAGAGCATGAGAATGTGCTAGTATTTGTATGAGTAAGTGAGCTGGTGTGTGTATAACTGTATAGGTGAGTAAATGGCAGTGTGTTTAATTATTTGCATGACTGACTAGGTGTGTGAGTACCTCTATGGATGAGTGGCGGTGTTTGAGTGTCTATATAGGAGTATGAGTGCATATGATAGTCCTGTACTGAGTGACCGTAAGTATGAGTGACTGTACGGGTGAGTGAGTGGATGTGTGTGTAGACCTAAGAATCAGTGAGTGGGTATGTAGTTATTGGTGTTGGAGTGTCTATGGTTTTGCGAATGGCAGTCTGTAATTTAGAGTGAGTGTATCAAAGGTTATATTAGGGTGTGAGGAGGTGCATCAGATTATCACGTGGATGATGTCATCAGTGATGTCATCAGTGATGTCATTTGAGATGTCATCAGTGATGTCATCAGTGATGTCACTGACCATGTCATGAGTGATGTAATATGTGACGTCATCAGCAGTGCATTGCGAAGCGCGAGTTATAGTTAGCTGAACTAACTATAACGGGGGAATTTCACGGGTTTTGTACTGAGTGCAATGTCCAACTAACTATAACTGTCCCTAAAACCTATGGTTTTTTCAGTGAATTTGTAAGGTTTTTTAAATGCTAATTTCTAACTATAACGTGCCTGAAACCTATGGTTTTTTTCAGTGAATTTTAAAGGTTTTTTAAATGCTAATTCCTAACTATAACAGGTCTGAAACCTATGGTTTTTTTCAGTGAATTACAAAGGTTTTGTAAATGACAATTTTTAAATGTATTAATTGTTATATTTATTTTTTTGATACTGATTTACTACATTTTTTTAAACTATTTATTTTTACATATTTTATTTTTTAAATTACATTGTAATTACATTATACATTACATTACAAAATATACTTTCTCAGAATGAATTACTTTAGTTTAAATACTTTGCAAATAGGCAATAGACTTTTAAGTTCAGTAGTTACAGTTGTTGCAATGGCCAACACAATTTCAAACACAATGCAACATTGAGCTCAATGTGAATTTCTAGTTAAATGCAATTAGTTACTTTATGGATTACTTTTTCTAACCACAGGACTGGATCCTAGATTCAGTCCTGGGACATCTCCTGTAAACAGTTGAGTAAAAGCGTTTTGGTTACAGTAGTGATTTTTAAGGAATATTATTGTATTTTAAAAGTTGACACTTAGAAACTTTTTCACATAGAATCACCAATGTTATCCTATGGGAGGAAATTCACTTAGCAGGTAAGTAGTGTTATTGTTACTTTTTCTTACTCAGTGGTGGATCCTGGATCCAGCACTGGTGCATCTCCTGTAAACAGTTGAAAGAATGTGTTTAAGTCATACAGGCGATTTTTAAGGAATATTTGTAGTTTGTGAAAATCGACACTTTGAAACTTTTCTGCTGAAAACCAGACAATGGATTCCAATGGAAGGAAATACAAGTTACTGGTAAGTACGGTTAAAATTACTTTTCAGGATCAGTACTGGGCTCAAAGATGCAGCACTGAGGTCTCTCCTGATAACCGGTGAGTAAATCGGAATTCGTAGTTTGGCTGATTTTAGAGGAATATTTGTATGTTTCAAAAATCGACACTTAGAAACTTTTTCAGCAAAAAGCAGGCAATGATATCCTATGGAAGGAAATTCAAGTTACTGGTAAGTACGGTTAAAATTACTTTTCAGGATCAGTACTGGGCTCAAAGATGCAGTACTGAGGTCTCTCCTGATAACAGGTGAGTAAATCGGAATTCGTAGTTCGGCTGATTTTAGAGGAATATTATAAAGTTCCAAAACTCCACACACAGAAGAATTTCCAAGTGAAACCAGTCAATGTTAGCCTATGGAAGGAAATTCAAGTTACTGGTAAGTACGGTTAAAATTACTTTTCAGGATCAGTACTGGGCTCAAAGATGCAGCACTGAGGTCTCTCCTGATAACCGGTGAGTAAATCGGAATTCGTAGTTCGGCTGATTTTAGAGGAATATTTGTATGTTTCAAAAATCGACAGAAACTTTTTCAGCAAAAAGCAGGCAATGATATCCTATGGAAGGAAATTCAAGTTACTGGTAAGTACGGTTAAAATTACTTTTCAGGATCAGTACTGGGCTCAAAGATGCAGCACTGAGGTCTCTCCTGATAACAGGTGAGTAAATCGGAATTCGTAGTTCGGCTGATTTTAGAGGAATATTATAAAGTTCCAAAACTCCACACTTAGAAGAATTTCCAAGTGAAACCAGTCAATGTTAGCCTATGGAAGGAAATTCAAGTTACTGGTAAGTACGGTTAAAATAACTTTTCAGGATCAGTACTGGGCTCAAAGATGCAGCACTGAGGTCTCTCCTGATAACAGGTGAGTAAATCGGAATTCGTAGTTCGGCTGATTTTAGAGGAATATTTGCACAATGGTGAAGGAAGGGGTGGGGCCTGAAGTGACATGTCTGCAAACACGCCCTGTGGCGCGTTTTAAGTTGGAGAATTAATTCCTCCTCAATCCCGAGGGTCCCTAGGGGCCAACTGGCCCACCAGATACCTCCAGTATGCGCCAGAGAGCTGCGTTGCAGAGAGGCGTTCAGAGGCCACGCCCCTTTTTACAACACTCTGCAACGCAGCTCCGTGGCGCTTACTGGAGGTACCTGGTGGGCTAGTTGGCCCCCAGGGACCCTCAGGATTGAAGAGGATTTAATTCCCCATCTTAAAACGCGCCACGGGGCCTGTTTGCACACATGTCACCTGAAGCCATGCCCCCTCCCTTCACCACTGTGCAAACGCGCCCCGTGGTGCGTTTAGGTTGGGGGATTAAGTCCCCTTGAATACTGAGGGTCCCTGGAGTCCAACTAACCCACCATGTACCTCCAAAGCGCCACAGAGCTGCGTTGCAGAGAGGTGTAAAAGGGACGTGGCCTCTGTACACCTCTCTGCAACGCAGCCCCTGGCGCATACCGGAGGTTCCTGGTGGGCTAGTTGGCCCCAGGGACCCCCAGTATTCAAGGGGAATTACTTCCCTTTCAAAACGCGCCAGGGGGCGCGTTTGCAGACTGCTGCAGGGAGGGGCGGGGCCTCCGGCACGATGCCGGTCTTTTTTTTTTTTTTGCTTTTTTCTGCCCAGGGGTCCTTGTGGGACCCCTGAGCAGACCTAGGGGTCAGGGTGTTTCTACCCTGCCCCCTTTGTGCGTTTTTGCGCACTTGTTTCTTGTGTTGTTTTTTTTTAATCGGCGGGATCCGCGCACCCTAAGCGCATCCCGCCAATTTAACAAAAAAAAATGCTTTTTTCTGCCCAGGGCGTCCTTGTGGGACCCCTGAGCAGACCTAGGGGGTCAGGGTGTTTCTACCCTGCCCCCTTTTGCATTTTGCGCACTTGTTTTACTGCTTTCTTATTCCTCGGTTCTACCGAGGAATAAGATGGCTGCCAACACTTCCTGGTTTGGAGTGTTGACAGCCAATTAGCATGCAGCTCGTGGTCGGGAGGGTGCGCGGATCCACCGCGGCCATAGATATCGAAACTTTTATTTTGGATTTTCTCAGCAACTACTGAACGGATTTACACCATTTTTAAAAAGGGTGCTTTCGGAACCAAGCACTACCTTTTTGCCAAATTTGGTGTAATTCCGTTCAGCAGTTTTTGCTGTAGCCTTGCATAAAGTTTCCTATGGGAAATTGATTTTTTCACTCTTATTTTTTGAATTTCTTCCGCAACTCACTGAACGGATTTACACCATTTAAAAAAAGGTCGCTTTCTGAACCAAGCGCTACCTTTTGCCAAATTTGGTGTAATTCCGTTCAGCAGTTCGGGCTGTAGCCGTGGCTAAAATTTCCTATGGGAATTAACATGGAGAAAACATGTTTTGGGACCCCCCTTTTTTCTCGGCCCCCACTTGATGAATCACCCCAAAACTTTCAAGACAGGAGCGGACCGGAGCGCCCCACTAGTTTTGAAAATTTCGCGATGATTCGTTAAACGACGCCAAAGTTATTGGGAATAGAATGTTACGGATTTCCTATGGATAATAGGTCCTAACTATAACTATCTACTGGCGACCGCTAGTAGATAATATATATATATATATATATATATATACATATATATATATATATATCCATCCAAAAGAGTTGCCTCCAACAGAAGAGCCCACACAGGTTAGTTTGCCATACGATTTAATGAAAACTGCAGCGTGAGTAGGCAGGATACCAAACACAGTTTATATGAAACCAAGCCAACGCGTTTCGGGCCCCCGCCCTTCATCATAGGCTTAATCTTCTGTGGAGAGTAGTTGCAATTTTAAAGCACCTGGATTTATCAATGATACCCGCCCTCTTGGGCGTGGCCGCTCACACGGCCTCCTGGTATCTGTAGTGCCTTGTATTTCTCAAGTGAGTTGCCTTACAGTCCGCTGAAATAAAATTTGAATATGTTCCCAAGTGGGTTGTTGCGCCATCATGCACTACACCGCTGACATTCTGCTGCCTTCATTACGGACCTGGGAAGATGCCAGGCGGCGTGCTCCATTACAGAACAGGCGCTGGTAATGAAGGCAGCAGAATGTCAGCGTGTAGGAAAGGAAAAGGGAAAATTAATTGATGTATACTGAAACTACTAGTCCCACAAGGCCTCCTAATGGGCAAAGCAGTGATCTAGTATAAATCATGAAAAGTGATGATGGACTTTGTGTACTACTGTGATCAAGAACTAGTTGTTCGAAACGCGTAGGAGGAGGAGGAGAGTGTTGCCAAATAAAGAATTGTACCTGCCAAGGAGAGTGCTGTGTTATTCTTCAAATTGTGGTGAATATTACTGCGAGAATTGGCCCTTTTCTCGCCGCGAGCACCAGCTGAACGGTGCTCCCCCCGCCAAGGACTGCTTTTGTTGAAATATACTCACCTTCGGGGGAGAGCCCAGCATTTCCGCTCTGTTGCGAACGAAGGTTTTGGAATATACAATCTAAGAGCCGTGTGGAGTGAACGCGACCACCACGAACATTGACAAGGTAGAAAAGATAAGTTGTTGCGATAGAGTAAACGCACGGATTCCAGCATACAGACCGGCTAAACTAGCAAAGAAACTGTTCAAGAAATGCCAGGTTGAGCGCCGGCGTGTGGGGTCGGAGGATGCCGCTACGACCGGGAGTCTCCCAGGTAAGACTGCGATAAAGTTTCTTGGCAGGCTTATGCTTTAATGCTGCAGCGAGTGTAACCATTTCGCATTATTGAAATGTTTGAAGTGGTTTGGAATGAAAATTGTTAAACACTACCTTGGCAACTGACAGACCATCGAGAGCAAAAGACTGTGTTACTTGCAATTGAACCTAACTCTCCGAATCTCCGGGAAAGGTAAACGAGTCCTACCAGCAAGAATCTATTTAATTAAATATAAAACTTTTATTGAAGCTGGTCATTATTAACAATCGCAACTAAAATGGAGGAAAGAGCCGCTAAGCGCTTACAAAAAGCGGAAACCATGTTTCAAAAGGGGAACATAGTGGTCAAAGATTCTCCGGAAATGGGAAGACCTGGAAGAACTGGTACCATAACAATAAAACAACTTTTCATCCAACTTGAAAGACTGCTGCGCAAAGAAATATCCAGAAGTTGGGAAATCATAACACTAGAAAAATAAGTGGAGTGCGGTAGAGTACCGAGGGGGTTACGCATCTTTACACTACCGAACCACCCAGACACTAGACCTGAGATGCTGGAGGAGTGGGGTAGAAACAACATGGACTGTTCGCGTACCATGATGTTGATAATCATCAAGTATGCGAAGAAAGATGTTGATGAATTACACACCAAGATTGCAGAGATTGAACTACAAATTAAAACATCAAATCAGGATGATGATGCCACAAAGAAATTACGAACAGATATGGAAAAGAACCTGGATAAACATGAAATGAAAAAATGAAATGAAATGAAATGAAAAGACCATTTGTTAAGCGCAGTAGCTACCCTGAGGCGTCCTAGCGCTGCGGACAAGCGGGTGCAGGAAGAGATAGAAACTATACAAGTTTGTTAAAAAGCAGAGTCTTTAAGAGCCTGCGAAAGAGAAGCAGATTGGGCTCAGCCCGCAGGTGAAGGGAAGAGAGTTCCAGAGTTTGGCCGAGTTATAAGCAAAGGAACGGCCACCACTTCTGGATCTCTTGATCTTGGGCACTAGGGCGAGAAAAGAGGACGCTGATCTGAGCTGTCTATTTGGATGGTAATGGGTGATCAGCGGTCGGCTAATGACAGGGCCCGTTTTCCAAAAGGCCTTATGGGCAATGCACAGGGCCTTAAATTCAATTCTTTTCCTGACAGGGAGCCAGTGAAGGCTCCTCAGTCCGGGGTGGATTGGAAGTCGGCGGGGGATCTGAAGAAGCGTTCGAGCAGCACAATTCTGAATGACCTGAAGTTTGCACAGGGTGGATTGAGGGGCCCCTAAATAGAGGGCATTCCCGAAATCTAGGCGTGAGAGAATGAGACCCTGAACCATAATCTGTCTTGCCTGGAATGGAAGCAAGGGAAGGATCTTTCGAAGCAGCCTTAGTAGACCATAGCAGGTAGCTGAGAGTTTAGCTGCTTGATGATTAAAATTAAGAGAATTGTCCAGCCAAATGCCCAGACTTTTGATTTTATCCTTTGGCATAGGGGCGGGACCGAGGCAGATGGGCCATAGTGAATTTATATTTAGCTTGGGAGTTGTGCCTAAGAGCATAAGCTCAGTTTTATCCCCGTTTAACTTTAAACAGGAGAGTGACATCCATTTGGCCACCTCCTCCAGACATCCACTCAGGTTGTTAGAGGGAGTATTCAACTGGTTAAGAGCCACCACTAGCTGAGTGTCGTCGGCATAAGTGACGATTTTTATGCCGAAAGGACGAACAATCTCAGCTAGGGGCTCATATAAACATTAAATAGTGTGGGACTCAGGGAGGAGCCCTGAGGCACACCACAGCTGAGTGGCTTGCTGGGGGAGGTGATATCGCCCTCAAAAACCTTGAAGGAGCGATCTGCCAGAAAGGATGTAAGCCAGGAGATGGCATTTCCTGAAATGCCTAAATTAATAAGTCGGTGGATTAGTAGGTCATGGTTTACAGTGTCGAATGCGGCACTTAAGTCAAGGAGGATGATTGCTGCAGAGCCTCCTTGATCGAGGATCTTCCTGGCCTCCTCAGTTACAGTGAGGAGGGCGGTTTCAGTGCCATGCATGGGACGGAAACCTGTCTGAGAGAGGTCAAGAAGGTTGTTATTCTCCAGGAACTCTACCAATAATGAATTGACGTACTTCTCCAGAATCTTGATCAGCCATGGTAGCAAGGAGATAGGCCGGTAATTACTGGGGTTGTCCTGGTCTAGGTTGGGTTTTTTCAAAAGAGCCTTGACCAGGGCGTGCTTCCAAGGGGGAGGGACAATGCAGGAGGAGATAGAGGCATTAAGCAACTCAAGTATATTGGGAAGAATGTAGGCAATAGCTGGCAACAAAGTACGTGGAGGTGCCGGATCTTGGGGAGAGCCAGATTTCACCTGGTACATAATACGTTCTAATATGGTGGAATTGAGAAGGGGAAAAGTGTCCAGGGTTGCCGAAAAACAGGGTCCTGCACATGAAAGATTGGCGGGAATTATATCGGGCTGAATGGGGGGGAAGGAGGTATAAATTGTTTGAATTTTCTGAAAGAAGAAATCTGCCAAATTGTTGCAGCGACTTTGGGCGTCAATAGGTGTTGGTGAAAATGAGGTACAAGTATGGAAACAACGCAAATTCAGAAGGGATGAAATTGATTATGAACATGGAACTATATTCACATTTGCAAAACGATTTGATGCACTAAAACAACAACTGGATACGAATAAACAAAGTATACGAGAATCCCCCAATACTACTCAAAGCGAATATGAGTCGGATCTCAGTGAAGGCGAGTTTAGAACATCAGAAACTCGCCGACTGTCTTTTTTAGACGAAATGAAGATGTTATATCAGGACCAACAAAATCCAAGAAGCAGGGGAAGAGGACGTGGAACAGGCAGAACCAGGGCAAGAGGAAGAGGAATGTCTGTCAACAGAGCAAACGAAGGAAGACCAGAAGAGGCACAAAAGGAAAAAACAAGGGGATATCATCTCCGAAATCGCACAGTTATGAAAAAGTAGTATTTGACACTGAAGAAATCGAAGAACCAAATTTGATCACCAATCTATCTCAACATACATTAACGGAAGCGGAAAAGAGTCTCATGAACAAAGGATTGACATTTTGTCCTGAGAGACATCAGAATTATGTGGAGACCAAAATAGATATGTATAAGTATATCCGCAAATTAAAATTAAAAAAATTCTTCTCGAAAATACCTTTAACTTCGTCAATAGAGACTCCAAGAGCATTAGGAGTAATACCAGAGCAAGAGGAACAATATATGATTGCAGAAGTACAAAGTTTAAGAACTACATATGAATTGGCAAATGAAATAAATGAAACAGAATTGTCAGACACTGCAATGCTAGAGGAAATGGGCATCAATGTTGAGCCAACATCCTCAAACGAAATTTAAAAATCAATCAAAATTTTGCCCAGCATTGCATCCAGGGAATCGTGTGGACATTTTCCATGATCTAGTTGTGGCTGAACTAGATACAATGGACAATGTAAAGCAAGGAGATAAAAGAGAAAATCTATCCCTGAAGGAGCGTGAAGCACTCAAAGCATTGATAAACAACACCAAGATTGAAATAAAGCCAGCAGATAAAGGTGGCAATATAGTCATCATGGACACACAAGATTACATCAAAGAAGCAATGCGTCAACTGAATGATATAACTAATTATCAAGTGTTGAGAAAGAATCCCATAAATGATCTGACAATTGAACTGAATAACAAATTAAAGAACTGGCATGAAGATGGTCTATTAAGTGATGATAAAAAGAACTTTCTGATGGTAGAAAATCCAGTGATACCTACCATGTATTTCTTGCCGAAAATTCATAAGACCCTGAAGAAGCCTCCTGGGCGCCCAATTATATCGAGTTGTGGTGCCCTCTACGAGAATATGGCATCTTATGTTGACTATTTTCTGGCACCGATAGTACCAACCCTAAACTCTTACATCAAGGACACAGGGGATTTTTTGAGAGTATTGATGGAAACAAACTGGCAGTCAGACTACTTACTGGTGACGATTGATGTCATTTCTCTATACACATCCATAGAACATGACATCGGATTACGGGCTATAATGTATTTCCTTAAACAAAGACCGATAGGGGAACTCAAACACACAACCATGTTAATGGACATGATTGAACTGTGTTTAAAGAACAACATATTCCTATTTAATAAAAGGCTATATTCTCAGAGCTGCGGGAGTGCGATGGGAGTTTCCTTCTCTCCAAGCTATGCCAACCTAATGATGGGTTGGTGGGAGAAAAACATAGCTTGGAGAGAAGAAAACGACCCGCATACTGCTAAAGTAGCCCTATGGCTTCGATTTATTGATGACCTCTTCCTCCTATGGAGGGGAACAGAATCTGAATTCATGGAGTATTTAGCTGTACTGAACAATTATGAAGTCGGACTGAAATTCACCCACAATATCAATTCCAAAGAGATTGAGTTTCTAGATACGAAGGTTTATATCAAAGCTAATAAAATACACACAACAGTATTTAGAAAAAAAACGGCTACGAACAGCGTACTTCATGGCTCGAGCTTCCATTCCCAATCCCTGAAGAAAAGCATACCCTACGGGGAATTCATTCGCATGAAGAGGAATTGCTCGGAATCAAGGGATATGGAAGCCAAATTTTCGGAAACTAAAGCTTGTTTCCTGAGGAGAGGATACAAATACAGTGATATCCAACAGGGGGAAGAAAAAGCCAGTCAAAAAACTAGAGCTCAAACTCTGGTGGACAACAGGAGAACGAAAAAGAAGATGGGAGCTGACCCACAAGATGATATACCTCGCTTAATTCTAACCTATAGTAAGGAAAGCTTCAGAATTCAAAGAGTTCTATCCAAATACTGGAATGTACTGACAAAAGATCCGGATATTGGGACCAAAATAGGGAACCGCCCATTGATATCATACAGAAAAGCTCCTTCCTTATCGAACGTACTGGTCAATAGCCATTTCGAAGTGAAGAAGCAAGAAACATGGCTAGGAACAAGACAGAAAGGATTTGGCAAATGCAGTACATGTAAGGCGTGTAAGATTGGTAAAAATTTAAAATCATTAGAAGATCCAAGAGGAAAACCTTTTGATATCACGGAGACAATCACGTGCGACTCAACATATGTGGTTTACCTAATTGAGTGTTTCTGTGGGAAAAGATATATAGGGAGCACTATATGTCCACTCAAGAAACGAATACTGGAACACATAAGAGCCATACAAAATGGGTACATGTCATATGCCATGGCCAAACATATGAATACACACGAGGGGAAGACTTGGCAAGATATGAAATACTCAGGTCTGGTCACCATACCTCCACATGAGAGAGGAGGAAACAGAACGCTGAAACTAAGACGTTTAGAATCAAAACTTATAATAAGGTTCAAAACGAAGATTCCCTTTGGGCTTAATGGGGATGAAGAAATGTATGTGCATCTTTAAAAATTATCGAATTAATTGACTATAGAAAACCAGAATCATGAAATATGAACCATGTGAACAATACAATACCTATGAGAATGACATCCATATATAATTGTTAAACAGGCTCTTAATCCATATAAGTGTGACCAATGACCGGATTATATTTAATTACATTAGAAACAGTAGTATTATGTTTTAGTTTTCTTTCTTTGTTCTTTTTTCTCCCTCTTATTCTTCTGTTTAAGTGTAGAAAGGGCAATCTTTGCAATAGATCTAGGGGTGGTGCTTTATTCCAAGATGGATCAGTAGTGAAAGGCACTTAGCCTAAATACTAAGATCGGACACTAAGTCTGCATGTGAATGCATGAGTACCAGCCGAAATCATTCACAAAGGTGTGTAACAGGTAGTTGTGATTTAAACTGTCCAACTACGTAACACCGTGTGAGCCAATATGGACTCACGATAGTGCGGGAACTTGCAATAACAGTATTGCATTTATTGTACAAGCACTTACCACCCAATGAGAACGTGCGTTAGTTTGCCTTAAATGCATTGGATATGATAATGACAGGGACAAAGAAAAATGGAAAGGAAAAGGGAAAATTAATTGATGTATACTGAAACTACTAGTCCCACAATGCCTCCTAATGGGCAAAGCGGTGATCTAGTATAAATCATGAAAAGTGATGATGGACTTTGTGTACTACCGTGATCAAGAACTAGTTGTTCGAAACGCGTAGGAGGAGGAGGAGAGTGTTGCCAAATAAAGAATTGTACCTGCCAAGGAGAGTGCCGTGTTATTCTTCAAATTGTGGTGAATATTACTGCGAGAATTGGCCCTTTTCTCGCCGCGAGCACCAGCTGAACGGTGCTCCCCCCGCCAAGGACTGCTTTTGTTGAAATATATATATATATATATATATATATTCACTGAAAAAACCGTAGGTTTCAGACATGTTATAGTTAGGAATTAGCATTTAAAAAACCTTTGAAATTCACTGAAAAAACCATAGGTTTCAGACACGTTATAGGTAGAAATTAGCATTTAAAAAACCTTTGAAATTCACTGAAAAAACCATAGGTTTCAGGCACGTTATAGTTAGAAATTTGCATTTAAAAAACCTTAGAAATTCACTGAAAAAACCATAAGGTTTTAAGGACAGTTATAGTTAGTTGGACATTGCACTCGTACAAAACCCGTGAAATTCCCCCGTTATAGTTAGTTCAGGTAACTATAACTCGCGCCCCGCAATGCACTGCTGATGACGTCACATATTACATCACTCATGACATGGTCAGTGACATCACTGATGACATCACTGATGACATCTCAAATGACATCACTGATGACATCATCCAGTGACTGTGTGTTTCTGTAAAGTTTAAATATGTTTAATATATATAGGGAAAGGCGTATTGAAGAATGAGTGGGTGTATAAGTGTCTGAATGGATGATTTAGTAGGTGCGTGACTGAGTCTATAAGTGAGTGATTAAACGTATCTTACTGGATGCATGGGTGAGTGACTAAACTGTGTGAATGTCTGTATCCGTCTGTCTGTTGTTGTGTAAGCAGCTGCATGGGTTTCTGACTAGCTAAATGAGTGTCTATATGGGTTATGGATTGGTTCTCTGAGTATCTGTATGGGTGCCTCAGTGTTTGTGTGGGTGGGGTGAGTGTGACTCTGTGCATAGATGTGTGAGTGGGTGATTCACTGGGTGCATGGTTTCAAGAGTGCGTCTGTGATGGACTGTATGGGTGGGTGAGTGTGTGTATGGGTGTGTTAGTGATTGAATGTATATCTCAGTGGTACATGTGTGAGTAACTACATATGTGAAAGGCAGTATATATGTGTGTTGGAGTATATAAATGGCTATAAGTGAGAGTGTGTGATTGTGAGAGTGGCTATATGGATGAGTGTGTGCTTGCATCAGTGATTGCATAGGAGCGTAAGAATGTGCTAGTATTTTTATGAGTAAGTGAGCTGGTGTGTATAACTGTATAGGTGAGTAAATTGGAGTGTGATTAATTATTTGCATGACTGACTAGGTGTGTGAGTACCTCTATGGATGAGTTGCGTTGTGTGAGTGTTTATATAGGTGTATGAGTGCATATGATAGTCCTGTACTGAGTGACTGTAAGTATGAGTGACTGTACGGGTGAGTGAGTAGATGTGTGTGTGTAGACCTAAGAATCAGTGAGTGGGTATGTACTTATTGGTATTGGAGTGTGTTTGGTTTTGAGAATGGCAGTCTGTAATTTAGAGTGGGTGTTTCAAAACTTATATTAGGGTGTGAGAAGATGCATTAAATTCTCACATGGATGATGTCATCAGTGATGTCATCAGTGATGTCATTTGAGATGTCATCAGTGATGTCATCAGTGATGTCACTGACCATGTCATGAGTGATGTAATATGTGACGTCATCAGCAGTGCATTGCGGGGCGCGAGTTATAGTTACCTGAACTAACTATAACGGGGGAATTTCACGGGTTTTGTACGAGTGCAATGTCCAACTAACTATAACTGTCCCTAAAACCTTATGGTTTTTTCAGTGAATTTCTAAGGTTTTTTAAATGCAAATTTCTAACTATAACGTGCCTGAAACCTATGGTTTTTTCAGTGAATTTCAAAGGTTTTCTTAAATGCTAATTTCTAACTATAACGTGTCTGAAACCTATGGTTTTTTCAGTGAATTTCAAAGGTTTTTTAAATGCTAATTCCTAACTATAACATGTCTGAAACCTACGGTTTTTTCAGTGAATTTCAAAGGTTTTGTAAATGACAATTTTTAAATGTATTAATTGTTATATTTATTTTTTTCATACTGATTTACTACATTTTTAGAAACATTTTTTTTTACATATTTTATTTTTTAAATTACATTGTAATTACATTATACATTACAAAAATACTTTCTCAGAATGAATTACTTTAGTTTAAATACTTTGCACATAGGCAATAGACTTTTAAGTACAGTAGTTACAGTTGTTGCAATGGGCAACACATTTTCAAACACAATGCAACATTCAGCTCAATGTGAATTTCTAGTTAAATGCAATTAGTTACTTTATGGATTACTTTTTCTAACCACAGGACTGGATCCTAGATTCAGTCCTGGGACATCTCCTGTAAACAGTTGAGTAAAAGCGTTTTGGTTACAGTAGTGATTTTTAAGGAATATTATTGTATTTTAAAAGTTGACACTTAGAAACTTTTTCTCATAGAATCACCAATGTTATCCTATGGAAGGAAATTCACTTAGCAGGTAAAAACTGTTATCGTTACTTTTTCTTACTCAGTGTTGGATCCTGGATCCAGCACTGGTGCATCTCCTGTAAACAGTTGAAAGAATGCGTTTACGTCATACAGGCGATTTTTAAGGAATATTTGTAGTTTGTGAAAATCGACACTTTGAAACTTTTCAGCTGAAAACCAGACAATGGATTCCTATGGAAGAAAATATAAGTTACTGGTAAGTACGGTTAAAATTACTTTTCAGGGTCAGTGCTGGGCTAAAAGATGCAGCACTGAGGTCTCTCCTGATAACAGGTGAGTAAATCGGAATTCGTATTTCGGCTGATTTTAGAGGAATATTTTAAAGTTCCAAAACTCCACACTTAGAAGAATTTCCAAGTGAAACCAGTCAATGTTAGCCTATGGAAGGAAATTCAAGTTACTGGTAAGTACGGTTAAAATTACTTTTCAGGACCAGTACTGGGCAGAAAGATACAGCTCTGAGGTCTCTCCTGATAACAGGTGAGTAAATCGGAATTTGTATTTCGGCTGATTTTAGAGGAATATTTGTATGTTTCAAAAATCAACACTTAGAAACTTTTTCAGCAAAAAGCAGGCAATGATATCCTATGGAAGGAAATTCAAGTTACTGGTAAGTACGGTTAAAATTACTTTTCAGGACCAGTACTGGGCTGAAAGATACAGCACTGAGGTCTCTCCTGATAACAGGTGAGTAAATCGGAATTTCTATTTCGGCTGATTTTAGAGGAATATTTTAAAGTTCCAAAACTCCACACTTAGAAGAATTTCCAAGTGAAACCAGTCAATGTTAGCCTATGGAAGGAAATTCAAGTTACTGGTAAGTACGGTTAAAATTACTTTTCAGGACCAGTACTGGGCTGAAAGATACAGCACTGAGGTCTCTCCTGATAACAGGTGAGTAAATCGGAATTTGTATTTCGGCTGATTTTAGAGGAATATTTGTATGTTTCAAAAATCAACACTTAGAAACTTTTTCAGCAAAAAGCAGGCAATGATATCCTATGGAAGGAAATTCAAGTTACTGGTAAGTACGGTTAAAATTACTTTTCAGGATTAGTACTGGGCTGAAAGATGCAGCACTGAGGTCTCTCCTGATAACAGGTGAGTAAATGCGAATTCGTAGTTCGGCAGATTTTAGAGGAATATTTGCACAATGGTGAAGGTAGGGGCGGGGCCTGAGGTGACATCTGTGCAAACGCGCCCGTGGCGCGTTTTAAGTTGGGGGATTAAGTCCCCTTGAATCATGAGGGTCCCTAGGGTCCAACTAGCCCACCAGGAACCTCCAGTATGCGCCAGGGGCTGCGTTGCAGAGACGTGTAGAGAGGCCACACCCCTTTTACACCTCTCTGCAACGCAGCTCTGTGGCGCTTTCTGGATGTACCTGTTGGGCTAGTTGGCCCCAGGGACCCTCAGGATTGAAGGGGATTTAATTCCCCATCTTAAAACGCGCCACGGGGCCTGTTTGCACACATGTCACCTGAAGCCCCGCCCCTCCCTTCACCACTGTGCAAACGCGCCCGTGGCGCGCTTTAAGTTGGGGGATTAAGTCCCCTTGAATCCTGAGGGTTCATGGGGGACAACTAGCCCACCATGTACCTCCAAAAAGCGCCACAGAGCTGCGTTGCAGAGAGGTGTATAAAGGGGCATGGCCTCTGTACACCTCTCTGCAACACAGCCCCTGGCGCATACTGGAGGTTCCTGGTGGGCTAGTTGGCCCCAGGGACCCCCAGTATTCAAGGGGAATTACTTCCTCATCTGCAAACGCGCCAGGGGCGCGTTTGCAGAGTGGTGAAAGAAGGGGCGGGGCCTGCGGCCCGATCGTTTTTTTTGTTTTTTTTTCCTGAAGGGGGCTGTGTGGAAAAGCAATTGTCTTTGGATATTGGAGCGAGAGCAGGTTTCCCTGCTCTCTCTTCCAATATCCAAAGCAGCTTGCAATGACAGGACGGGAGCTGCGAGGCTCCCGTCCTGTCATTGCAAACAGCAGTGTCCCGGGGGTAGGCACCCCGGGACACTGCAGGAGCCAGCCCTGGGGGTGGTGGTCCCCAGGGCCACCACA
The DNA here is from genome assembly GCA_963921515.1 of Calotriton arnoldi. Classification (NCBI taxonomy): domain Eukaryota; kingdom Metazoa; phylum Chordata; class Amphibia; order Caudata; family Salamandridae; genus Calotriton; species Calotriton arnoldi. The sequence continues at coordinate 772,172 of CAWUFW010002311.1, forward strand.
GGCTCCAGGGAGGGGCCGCGCGGCCCCCTCCCCACATCAGCAAAGCCCCGGGGAGGTGGTGGTCCCCGGGGCTTCGAGGTCCAAAACGGACCCCCATTTTAATTTGTTAGTGCCCCGGGGAGGTGGCGGTCCCCGGGGCGTGTGGGGGGGCTCGAGCCCCCCCCACACAGCAAAAAGTACAAAAAAGAAGCCCCGGGGAGGTGGTGGTCCTCGGGGCTGCGGGAGGGCTCAGAGCCCTCCCGCACCATTTTAAAAGAAAGCCCCGGGGGTGGCGGTCCCCGGGCTTGGGGGCCCTTTGAGGCCCCCATACATAAATTTAACCCCCCACCATGCCCCCGGGACTTGGGCCACCCGGTGGCAAAATACAATCGAGCGCGGGAGACCGCCCTTCGATTTTTATTTTTCGGCAGGATTCGCGCTCCCTGAGCGCATCCTGCCGATTTAAAAAAAAATGCTTTTTTCTGCCCAGGGGTCCTTGTGGGACCCCTGAGCAGACCTAGGGGTCAGGGTGTTTCTACCCTGCCCCCTTTGTGCGTTTTGCGCACTTTTTTACTGCTTTCTTGTTCCTCGGTTCTACCGAGGAACAAGATGGCTGCCAACACTTCCTGGTTTGGAGTGTTGACAGCCAATTAGCAGACAGCTCGTGATCGGGAGGGTGCGCGAATCCGACGCGGCCATAGATATATATGTACTTTTACTTTTGATTTTCTCAGCAACTACTGAACGGATTTACACCATTTAACAAAAGGGTTCTTTCTGAACCAAGAACTACCTCTTTGCCAAATTTGGTGTAATTCCGTTCAGCAGTTCGGGCTGTAGCCGTGTCTAAAGTTTCCTATGGGAAAATGAATGGGGAAAACACGTTTTGGGACCCCCCTTTTTCTCGGCCCCCGCTTGACGAATCACCCTGAGACTTTCAGGGTAGGAGCGGACCGGAGCGGGCCATAAAGTTTGAAAATTTCGCGAAGATTCGTCAACCGACGCAAGAGTTATTTCAAATAGAATGTCGCGGATTTCCTATGGAAAATAGGTCCTAACTATAACTATCTACTGGCGACCGCCAGTAGATAATATATATATATATATATATATATGAACGCTCCAGGTTTACCCTCCGGTTGAAAATGCACTCCGACAACCATCATAATATTGCTAAAAGCAGGGTCAGCATGCCGAATGCAACAACAGCATTCTGGTCTTCTTGTCTGCTTATCTTCTTAATGCCTGACGCGTTTCAGTGCTTCCGCACTTCTTCAGAGGCGTGGCAATTGCAATGCACATGTCCATCCATTTCAATTAGTCGCCCTCCAGGTCAGGCTCATATCACGGGGCAGCAGCACCAGGAACCACGCACAATTCGGGGCCCATCAGAGGGTCTGGATTGGGGACCTTGAGAATACAGCACCCATCGGGGTAGGATTACCGCACTACATATCCCACTACACCTTGGGGGACTGTTCATTGGAGCAGAATTGGCCTATTGGAAGGCAGTTTATTGTTTAAATAAAGGTGTGGCAAGAAACGCTGTGTACTCTTTGGAACCAGCCTATGAAGAAGGAATCTATCCGAAACGCGTCAGGCTACATCCCGGCTTGGGTGTGGTGATTTGGGGAATTTGCTGCAGCCCGAGTGCGTCCTCGCCTGTGGGCAACTTTGCAGCGTTATATTACACGGCGGCCCGGCCGTGGAGGATGCACCACCGCATTAAGGAGCGGGCCGTGGAGCTTGAAATCTTGTCAGGCTCATATCACGGGGCAGCAGCACCAGGAACCACGCACAATTTGGGGCCCATCAGAGGGTCTGGATTGGGGACCTTGAGAATACAGCACCCATCGGGGTAGGATTACCGCACTACATATCCCACAACACCTTGGGGGACTGTTCATTGGAGCAGAATTGGCCTATTGGAAGGCAGTTTATTGTTTAAATAAAGGTGTGGCAAGAAACGCTGTGTACTCTTTGGAACCAGCCTATGAAGAAGGAATCTATCCGAAACGCGTCAGGCTACATCCCGGCTTGGGTGTGGTGATTTGGGGAATTTGCTGCAGCCCGAGTGCGTCCTCGCCTGTGGGCAACTTTGCAGCGTTATATTACACGGCGGCCCGGCCGTGGAGGATGCACCACCGCATTAAGGAGCGGGCCGTGGAGCTTGAAATCTTGTCAGGCTCATATCACGGGGCAGCAGCACCAGGAACCACGCACAATTTGGGGCCCATCAGAGGGTCTGGATTGGGGACCTTGAGAATACAGCACCCATCGGGGTAGGATTACCGCACTACATATCCCACAACACCTTGGGGGACTGTTCATTGGAGCAGAATTGGCCTATTGGAAGGCAGTTTATTGTTTAAATAAAGGTGTGGCAAGAAACGCTGTGTACTCTTTGGAACCAGCCTATGAAGAATCAATCTATGCGAAACGTGTCAGACTACATCCCGGCTTGGGTGTGGTGATTTGGGGAATTTGCTGCAGCCCGAGTGCGTCCTCGCCTGTGGGCAACTTTGGAGCGTTATATATATATATATATATATATATATATATACATACAGATATCTATATAGTGTTTTTATATGCCTGCATATATACATTGTCTTAGCAAGATGGTGGAAATTTTCATCCTGTTCACTGTCCTTGTATTGGTAATCACTTTTATCTGCTTCTGTCTTTTGATAATTGCAGCACATATATTCTATACCAGAATCACATTGGTTCAATAAATATTGAAAATGCCCCACTTTGTATTCCTTGTATATTTCTCTGAGAGAAAGAGAGCACGAGTGGCTGAGCGAAAAGGTTCTAGATCTGTTACCACGATGCCTGAGAGGGGTTCAGGGTTGTCATGTTCTGTGATTGCCAAAGCCATTTGCTACCTGTCTAGGTTTAGGGGTGCATCTGGTGGCACTGTAGGCTAGCTGGTCTCTAGAACGACATATCCTGCAGGGTGCATGGAATCAGTCTGGCACCATCCCTATGTTTATGTTGGCCAACAAATGCGTAGTTCCTTCTAGGAATGGGGAACTACACAATAGGGTGACAGGTCAGTTAAGTTCAGCCATTCCTCGAGAAAATTTTCATTCAAGGCACCCTGTGCTCTTTTCAGGAAACTGAGTAGTCTGAGATTGTTTCTCCTGGAGAGGCCGTCCTTAGACTCCACCCTTTTCTCAGTTGTGGACACCAAGCAGGACACCCGTGCCTTAAGTACTGTTACTTCTGAATGCGGGTCTGTTATAGAGTGTTCAGCTAATGTTACTCTGCCCATGGATGTCCGCACAAAGAAGACCCACATCTATGGAAACTGTATCAATCTTCCTCTCCAGCGCAGCGCACGAGCCCTGGATGGCCTCCTTTAGGGCATGCGGGTTGGCTTTTCCTCTGGCCCCAGTGTCCTTGCCCCCAGCAGTCCAGCAGCCCTTGTAGCAGGGCCTTGTTGCGTGGTGTACTGCACAATGGTATTACCCTGGGGGTCCTTGGTGGCCTTATCCTTCCCTCTTGCCAGAGGCACAGGTTGAAATATTAGAGGGGAGAAGCAGGAACACAATCCCCTGCACATCGTCCTCACTGCTTCTCTCTCCCCCCACACCAAAGGAGTGCCCCTCCAGGCAAGCACAGCCAAGCCTCCAAAATCCTCTGACCACCAAGCGTTTCTCCACAGCTACAGATATCCGACAGTCGGTCCCCACCCTCAAGGTCCTAGCCACCTGTGAGATACAATATCAAAGCCCCAGCCTTCCCGGGGCACTGAATGATGCATCCAAGCCCTCTTGCTCCAAACTTAGGTCTACATCCACTGGTGGGGGGAGAGGGGTCAGGTGCTCACACAGTCCCACTGTAGCACCACACCCGGCTCCACCACGTGGCAGTCTCTCAGTTCATGTGCAGGGACACTTAGGACACCCACTGCTCCCTCACCTCGATCCTTTGGGGAGGAATCACCACCGTCGGCCCATGCAGCCTGGTCCACGCAGCTCTCAGCAGCAAACAGCATGTAGTCCACTCCGCTCTCTCTCTCGGCCCTCGGGCGCCCTGACACAAACAGGTCATAATTGGGGGAGTACTAATCAGTAGAGCGATACCTGGCATGATTGCCCTGGGGTCTGGCTCACCGCTACAGGAGTCAGCAGGATATTAAGCTGGGGCAACGAAGAGCTCTAGCTGCGCGTCCATTCGGCCATCTTGCCAGGCACGCCCCATTATCTGCTTTAATTACCTCCTTTTAAAGATGATTTACATTCAATTCTGTTTCATTGCTTTCTACTTTAAAAAAAGCTGAAATGTAAGACTGCCACATTGTCATTCTCTACCTCACAAAACCATGCATGAAATAGAAAAATGTTTCCTTAGTAAACTATTATGTTGATGGGTTTAAATACTGGAGGGCTGACTTGGCCTTCCATCCCTGTGAGGTTGATAAACTGAGTTGCATTGAATTGGATAATGGCACCAACTGCCTTTTACTTACTGTGCTTAGAAATCGCGAGAGTGTGGTATAAAGCAATACGCGACAGCTTCCCAAAGAGATTATTTCCAAGAGTGAAATATGCTGCTCCTCATGTATCTGAAATTAAGTGGTTTGCGGTGATGCCCCAACAGGCCATTCTACAAAAGCTGCTCCCTTGTTCCCATTTCCATTGGCATTTTACTTTCTGTTCCATTTGCGGTCCTTCGTGCCCACCCTGCAAGAATTAGCTGTGTTACAGGGACAGGCTTTAAGACTAAAATGCAGGTCTGAAGACGTTGGAGGTGCCTCCTGCATCAAGACAAACTATGAAGCTCTCGGTTGTTATTGATCAACTTAGCTCATCTCTATTTCCTTTATTTGATAAATAAAGGAGGACTGATCATAGTTATCAAAATAAACTTGGGTTAGCCACCATCTTATTTCCATTGCAGACAAATGCTGAAGCCCTGTGTTAATTGTCACCCATGCAATGATAAGAAACAATTGCCCACTACTATGACTGCCCATCTTAAACCAATAGGTCTATTTAGAAGTGTCCAGATCATCTTTTACATCACTGCCTAAATGTTGCCCATGACAATAAGTTCTCATGTTCTCTTTTTGTTTTAGAGGTGGGTTTAGGCACGTATAGGACTGGACAGGAGACCTTCTTTGGGACTTCATTGCATATCTCAGGGTAACTATTGGTTGTTATCTAGGACGGTTTCATTGTGCCTACTGTCTGGAGTCATCAGAAGAGGCTGAATATCAACATGGTATCATAAGAAATGAAGTGGCTAGGACTATGCTAGCTGAGAAACCTGAGATGACCTGATGTCCTCCCCTCTAGCATGTTCAAAATTGAGGACTAGCCATAGCCCTCTTAAGAATTCTAATGAGGAAGTCCATGACGTTTCCTTCCACTTCCCCACTGCCCCAACTGTTGTGGAAGTAAACTTGTGCAACAAGGTGCTTTCCTTTGTGTTTGTGCTAAACTCCCATAAGAACATTTAAGTTCCTTCACTCACAGGGATAAAGGAGACCATGGCCTCAAGCTCAACTGAAAACTTCCAGTGTCCTATGCCCAGTGACTGAGTGCGTGTTAAGCATCATCACCATTGACTGACATCATGACAAACCTGTCTCACATTGTAAGAAATGTCCTGTTCCACCAGAGTTTGTAGGAACTGTGTGAAGGGTCTACCCAGCTAGGATCCTACTTCTGAACCATCTTGTGACAGTAGGGGGTCCTATCTTTGCCCCTCGTACAATTTGTGACAAAAGGAGAAGAATGGAGTCACTTGCCACTTTATACCTCCATTGACTTGGCTGGTCCTCTGCTGGAGGATAGCTGGATGATCAGGTGGCTGTGTGTAAGTGGATGGGGCGGTGGCAGGCCAGATGGAGCACAATGATACTGAACCTGCTGCCCACCCTGGGTCAAACAATTCATTTTCAGCAACAATGCATAGCTGTAGCTCCTTGATTATTATGAGACATTACAACATATCACACAATTGTTCATGGGTATAACATTTCAGGCTGTGATGGGCTAGATGCTGGTGTCACTCTACGATGTTCAGGTGCATTTAATCTTGGATCCAACCTACCAGACAGCACATAACACTCCAGTGCCGCCCTTACAATTTCATTAAGAAATAACAGAGTTCTCCCACAGCCCCTGAGGGAGCCCGGTTCCAACGTTCTAGCCTTACTCTGGAACCCCTGGCTGATGGGAGTTTATTGCCTGATTGTAAGTGTGGAGGGGAGAGAAAACATTAGCCAATTGTACATTACAATTCCAATGAGCCATGACTCCGAAGAATCACAGACTTCCGATTCAAAGTTTTAGTTAGTTTATTACAAAGCCAAGAATAGCTGGACATACAAACACCTCAAAACGAGAGTGTAAATGTATATGGGCACTAATACAAAGCCAAATCTGCGAATGAAATTAAGTTGGTGAAATCTGCAGAGAATGACCTCTCAAGAATCAGCACACAAATAATTGTTGCACCTACATCAAGAGCCCCCTTCATTGGCGGTTCGTAAACAAAAAAGCATTAGTCTGTCCCTACACTACTGCTAGCATGACATCCCTACTTAACATTTCCCCAGGCAAGTTCCCAGATAGGTGTCAGGGCGTGAAGTCTTCCTAAGAAGCACACTCACATTGAATGGGTTGAGTAGCATAAAGCTATGGAGCTCGTTCTAAGATGCTCCCCTCTCTCTTGGTATGGCAGAAGACCCTGGACTCTGCCCCTAACCCCAATACAAAAGTCGAAAATCACACCCCAAACACATCACAAAACCGCCTCATCTCTTCACCACGCCTCCTTGTAGGTAACTTTCCATTAAGCAACGGTGCTTTTAGGCTTCTGCTCGGTGACCTTGGTTCCCAGGCCTTCTTAGACAAGAAAGAACACCTCCTACATTATCAGTGCCGCTGCTCAATGGCATCCTCTCCTCCCTATGTTAGCTCCTGGAACAAAGGCATTATTCTAACTAACAAGGACGAATTCTTCCACCTGCAACAGAAACGTGAAAAGAGAAATGTTCCACAAGCACTTGAATTCTAATAGCAACCCTTAACATGAGAGCGGACAAGGAGAAACAAAAGTTAGGTCTACCTAAGAAAAAATACACAAGTTTTAAAATACACATATATATGGGTCATTAACATCAACATGTTATATGAGCATTAATATCGAAAACGTTCATTAGCTAAGAATATATTTGTACACGTTTAAATTTCATCTAAACACGAACAGCAATAGTACATAAAGAATCAATCAAGGTTTCCATTACAGAACATCATAGTGATACCAAACTAGAAATCATGATATTTAGGATTGATTCACCTACCCATCATTGTTGGAAAGGGGCCCTAGTTTACCGCCCCCCAGGTCCCCTCATGAACTTCTCAGTTCGACTTATGGAAATGATTGCCCCTCATATTATCTCCTCTAACAATTTCCTCTTACTTGGAGATTTTAATGTCCACAGTGAAATCTCCTGTAATGCAGAGGCTTCTATATTTTTATCGGATTTAGTTTCCCTTGGTCTGAAACAGATCAACACCGGCCCCACCCATTTAGCGGGACATACCCTCGATCTTATTCTGACTACTACCCCTAACATATATTGCGAGGCTCCTTGCCCCCTTACCTGGACCGATCATTCTCTACTTCGTTTCCACATAAAAGAGGGCAGAGCCTTCGCTACTCCTATGACATCTTCACGTAGCTGGCGAAGACAGTGGCATAAAATAACGCCAGACCATTTTTCGAATATCCTTTCTAGTAGTACACATTCGGCGACCGAAAACATTGAAAAAAACCTAGCTAACTATAATGCTCTAGTTACTTCCACACTTGACCAACTAGCCCCCTTAAAATTCCTCCCCTCTAAATCGAACAGAACACAAGCGACTTGGTTCTCTCCTATTCTACGGGAAGAAAAAAGCCACTGTAGAAAGCTAGAAAGGCGCTGGCGTCTTTCTCATAGTGCAACTGATAAAGAAGCCTATAAGCTCTGCTTGACTCGCTACCATACAAATATAAAAAAGGCTCGCAAGACGCACATTGAGTCCCAGCTGAATCAGGCAGGAAATTCCCCTAAGGAGCTTTTCCGCATTTTAAATTCATTCATCAACCCCAAGGCATGCCATAACGATGTAACACCCTCACAGGACCTCTGTGATAAACTGGCTAAGCACTTCACTCAGAAAATTGAAGACATCTATGACAGTATTATTAAAGATAAAGATCCCCAACTAACTAACACTGTATTTCATCTACCTCACTCTGATGGAGCAAGGACTCACAATGAGACTTGCTCGGAAGCAAACCTCTCACAGTATTAATTAATTTGTACTAAAACCTTGTAATGTCATTATTAATAATGTGCAAACACTAAATTTTTATCCGAGAGACGCTTGCCTATGTGTTTTCACTAATAAGTAATCCTTGTCTAATGCAAAATGGCCGGTAAAGCGCGGGAACTCTACTACGCATGTGTCAACCATGTCACATGGTATGACGTCTTTCTTTGCTTGGAGGGAAACTTTTTGCTTCTGCGCAGTGTATGCTAAAATGGCTGCTTAATGTTCTCACATGCTAAAGCTTTTGCATTGCTGCAATTAATAATGTAGTTTTCTAACGCTATTAATGCGTGATAGATTTTATAATTAAATGGGAATAGAGTAGAAGTAGGGGGTATACAGTGAAAACATTTATTTTTGATTTTAATATGTTTCTTCTTTGATTTCTATTAGTTCGTAAAGTGGGCCTGGGTTGGCTAAACAGCAGTTCGAGAGCCATGTGACCTGCGCATGCGCTCTGAAAACTAACAAAGCAAAGCGATGAAGTCAACTTGGAATATATCCAAGGGCATGACCCGCTGATCACCTTCACAGTCCATCTGAAATGTCTTATACATGGATACATTTTGTATATACTTTGTATTAAAATCGTTGTGAAACGGGTGGGAAATAAAGCAAGTGTATTAATTGAGAGGGGCGGTATTTTAAAACAATGGGCTTAAGAAAATTGAACTAAGATGACATGGTGTGAGGATCAACCCCCTGTCCCTGTCCAATCAGAAATAGTGGGCCCATAAGTTTGAAACATTAATGGGAGGTACATGGGCGTAGAAGGGTATAATAGATATAGAATTAGCTAATTAGTGAGAGCAGAGGTTTAGCGCAGAGCACACAGCGCGCAGACGGACATTGGCGTAGAGGCTGTCAGAGCAGACTAGGCGCAAAGCTCAGATGCTGACACAGACGAGAGCTGATCGATTGCAGACTGAACCGCTGTCTAAAGAGGTCCTGCGGTGGGGGCGGAGGACTCTATTAGAAGAAGACGCGGAAGAACCGAGGAGGAACGAAGTGTCAGAGAGGGGAACGACGCAGGCGTCGTTGGTAGAGAGGTCACCTATCCTGTCTTGAATCCAGTCTGGAGGTCTTGGTTTCCATTCTATCCTGGGGACCCTTTCCAACTCCTTGGCCAAGGGGTTTGGTTTTCACACCTTAGGTAACTATAAATGCGTAATCTTTAGTTTATACTGCTGTCTCTATCTTCTCCTTTCTGAGGGACCGTCATTTGTAACAAATAGGTGACAATAGTGTGCTTCCTCCTTGATATGCGATTAAGTATTATGTGGTTTGTAATTTACTCTGCTAAAGAATTTGGATAAACATTTTAAAACTTCCTGAGTCAGTGGTTATTTTAGGTGGTTAATGAAAATTGTGTTTGTACATTCTCATTTTATCCCCAATTGTCAAAGGTCCATTGGTAAGTCATTACTCTTCATTCAGGAAAAGTAATTGGTAGCAGGGATATTGATAAAGAGTACAACTGACCCCCCCAGCGGAGATTACTAGTTAGCGTGATTGAATGGGCCCAGGTGAGTATTTAGCGTATGAATGCTTGTTGCTAGTGACCTGCTGGATCAACTCTAACCCCGCAAACTTTTTAGACTGCTTCCCCCCTTTAACCATAGACACAGTGGAGTCCCTCATGAAAACAGTCAAATCTGGTTTTCCCCAGGATGTTTTACCTGCCAAGATTTCCATGCTGCTTCATAAACAGCTGGCTCCATTGATCTGCCCTATCCTTAACTCCTCATTGACCTCGGGCACTCTTCCTTCCGAATGGAAAGCTGCCCAAATAATACCAATCCGGAAAAAAACCCAATGCTCTTCAGGAAGATCTATCTAATTACCGCCCTATCTCCTTGTTGCCTTATTTGAGTAAACTCCTAGAGAAACATGTGAATCATCATCTCTCTGATTTCATGGAATCAACCGGGGGTCTAGATTCTTCCCAGTCGGGTTTTCGCCCCAGATTTAGTACACAGACAGCTTTAGTTGCAGTCACAGACAACCTCCGACATTTCCTAGATAAGGGACAAGCGGTACTGTTAGTACTGCTGGATTTGTCAGCAGCGTTTGACACGATATCCCATACTATTCTTCTATCCAGACTAAGAAATGTTGGTATTCAAGATCAAGCTTATCTGTGGCTGGCTAATTTCCTAAATAACCGCACCCAATGTCACTCTAGGTACTTTCCAATCCTCTACATCAAAGCTGACTAAAGGTGTGCCCCAGGGATCCTGCCTGAGCCCCACGTTGTTTAACATTTATGTGGCCCCCCTGGCAGATCTACTGAGGACCCTGGGCTTCATCCCTATTTCCTATGCGGATGACACCCAGCTGCTAATGGCATTTGACAGAAATTCTGCTAACACTCAGTCGGCCTTCTCTGAAGGTATGAATGCAATTTCGGAATGGATGAGAAACAACTTTCTCCAGTTAAATGCCAGTAAAACGGAAATCATGTCTATGTCTATGTACTGTTTCTTGTAGAGCGCATATATCACCCAGAGGTCTCATAGCGCTTTGCCGAGACTCAGGTACAGACAGAAAAGATGGCTAGGAACAAAAGAGGTTTAGAATAGCCAGGTCTTAAGAGATTTATGAAACTTTGTGTGCTCGATCTCAGTTTGTAGGTGTATAGGCAGAGAGTTCCAGAGGGTGGGGGCCAATTTTGAAAAGGATTTACTACCATGCTTAACTGTTCGAACCTTCGGAACTATAAGTAGGTGTTTGTTTGCAGAGCGAAGTGTCCTAGAAGGCTGGTACTTCGGTAGTTTTGTTGCCAAATACTGAGGGCCCTGTCCATTTAGAGTTTTATGGACTAGACAGAAGATTTTGAAGTCTATTCACTTCTTAATAGGCAGCCAATGGAGCGACCTCAGATTAGGGGCAGAGGGAGATCGGGCTGGAAGATTTAAAACCAGTCTGGCTGCTGTGTTTTGCAGAACCTGGAGCTTATGAAGTAGATCAATGTTTATGGAAGCCATCAAGGCATTCCCATAATCCAGGCGGCTGACAATCAGACCCTGGACCAGTGGCAGACGGGATGGCAAAGGGACCCATTTAAAGATTTTACGAAGGGCGTGCATTATCCCGTAGCAAGTACGTATTGTATGGTTGACATGATCCCGCATAGAGAGTTGGTTGTCAATCATTATGCCGAGATTTCGGGCTGTTTCTTTCGGGATGGGACAGGTACCTAAGGTAGAAGGCCACCAGTCATTTGTCCATAGCGTCTGTGCATTACCAAAAAGAACAATTTCTGTTTTATTAGCGTTTAGCTGGAGGTTGTTGGTTGACATCCAGTTGTTTATGTCCAGCATACATTGTCCAAATCTTTGTTTGGTACTTGCAACGTCCGGGCCAAGAGTGATTAATAACTGTGTATCATCGGCATATGACAGTGTGTCGAAGCCCTGATCCTTGATGATTTTAGCCAAGGGAGATACGTATAAATTAAAGAGCGTAGGGCTCAGGATAGATCCCTGTGGGACTCCTTTATTTATAGGTTGGCTCTTAGAGGTGAAGGCGCCAATTTGGACTCGAGAGGTGCGGTCACTCAGATAACTCCTAAACCAGGCTAATGCGGGGCCCTCGACACCAGCTTCTCTCAGGCGATCCAGAAGAATGGAATGGGAAATGGTGTCGAAGGCGGCCGACAGATCTAACAGGACTAAGATGGCCGACCTCCGATTGTCCAAAGAGAGTCTAATGCTATCCACCACTTCAAGTAGAGCTGTTTCAGTGCTATGAAAAGCTCGGAACCCTGATTGAGAGGGATCCAGCACTTTATTTTTCTCTAGATGTTTAATTAGTTGACCATTTATCAGGGACTCTTGGACTTTACCAAACAGGGGGAGAAGAGATATAGGTCGATAGTTGTTTAGTTGTTCAGGGTCAGATTTAGGTTTCTTTAGAATGGGTCTAACTATGGCCTCCTTCCACCTTAAGGGGACCTGCGAGTGTAGTAATGAGAGGTTGAAGAGCCTCGTTAGACATGGAGTGATAACTGAGCTGATTTTTAATAGAACCTGAGAAGATACTATATCAGAGGGGGAGCCTGATTTTACCTTTTTAAGTGCCAAAAAACTTCTTCCAGAGAAAATTAAGAGAATTTGTTTAAGGTAGAAGCCACCAAAGAGCAATTTACTTCTGTTCTCTGAGTATGCAATTGGACAGAGTCATGCGGAAATTGACTATATATTCTGTCAATTTTCTCTACAAAAAAAGTGGATAGAGAGTCGACCCACTCCTGAGAAGCAACCAATGGGGGCTGCATAGAGGCAGGATGTGTAAATTCATTGAGAATCTTGAATAACTCTTTCTGAAAGTTAGAGGCTTTATTTATTCTTTCACCTAGATATAATTTTTTTGCCAATATAATATGGGCTAAGTACTGTCTATGTAAGAGTTTGTAGTCATTACGGTCAGTGAGGCTTTTTGAATGTCTCCATTTGCGCTCAGCCTTTCTAGCTGTTAGTTTATCAATTTTTAGGGCTGGAGTAAACCAGGATGAGGATTTGTGTAAACCTCTTACTCTTTTCTTTGGAGCAATTTTGTCCAATGCCTGACAGATTGCAGCATCTAATGAAGTGGCTACATCATTGGGAGTGTTAGTATTAGACATCAGGGGAGTAACAAAATATGCAGAAAAAGATGCCGGGTCAATATTTTTCCACGGTCTACACCATGTTTGTTCTGCTACAGGATTAGTATGGCATGAGGATGGGGTTAAGATATTAAATTTAAGCAAGTAATGGTCAGTCCGTAGGGCAGGCATGGGTGAGTCAGCCGTTATGTTGTGAGAATTTGTAAATAAAAGGTCTAGTGTATGACCAGCTATATGAGTAGGACCATTTACTGTTTGTGTGAGCCCTCGGGTACTAAGACTAGAAATAAGATCATTTGTATGCGGGTCAGTGGAAAGATCACCCAACAGGAGAAAGTTATCGCTTGTTAGCACGTGGGGAGCAATTGTCTCCATAAGGCGACTAATAAATTGGGCCTTGCTGCCTGGGGGATGGTAAAGTAAGGCCCCTTTCCAAGATTCCTTAGATAGGTTGTTTATTTTAAATATACAGATTTCTACCCAGTCTGTGCTGAGGAAATCAATAATAGTAAATTTAATATTTGCTCTAAAAGCGATAGCTAGTCCTCCGCCTCTCTTATCCTTTCTATCCACTCTACTCAATTGATAGTCTGGTGGAAAGGCTAAGGAAATATCAATCGTTGATGACTCTTGGAACCAAGTCTCTGTTATGAAGAAGATATCTGGCTTCTCGAAGTCGAGCAAAGTCCATACATCTAGGGCATGTTTAGGGAGAGATCGAGCGTTACAGTATAACCCTGTTATATTTGAAGGGTTAGGCTTATCATCATTTGGGACTGGCCTTCATTGACTTATTGGGATGGGGTAAGTTATCGCGAGGGAGCTTAGTGTTAAGTTCATGGGGAGAGTGATTATTCAAAGAGTGAAGTTGCTTACTAGTATATCTAATGGAGTCCATTAATATGGTGCTTACCAGGAGTAAGCAGATGGGAAGAATAGGCTGTGAAATGAAGCGGGCAGCGTGGCAAGCGGCAGGCGATGGCCAGGCGCGGACGGTCGCAGACGTGCTTGCCTTTGGCGCGCCATCGGCGCGCAGCCGGCGCATCCGCTGCGCGCGTCCAGACTGCACGCCTGCTTTTAAGCTGGTGGGAGTGGGCGGGAGAGATGGGTAACAACTGGACTGCTAACCTCCCAGTGAGCCGGAAGAGTAGCTGACTGTACCACGTCCCTCCGCTCAAACGGCACACGTCGCGGCGGACCGGGGACGGTACAATGCAAAAAGGTATGAGCACTGTTTCCTCAACTAGCGGTTAAAAGTGTGAAAACTCAAGCAAATAAAACTAAACACAAAGAATGTATTTACAATTTTTAAAAAAATTAAAATTCGAGGAGAGCGCGTCTGTCCTTCCCTGTGCATCTTGGCATGCTCTTTGGAGAGGCACCCTTACTATGGTCCCCAGATTGGTGGCCCACCAATTTAGGTCCCGCTCCTACTCCTAAGGCAGTGGTGAAAAATTTAGGCGTGCATTTAGATTTGAAACTCTCGATGGAAACACAAGTTTCAGCCACAGTGGGCACCTGCTTCTTTACATTAAGTCTTTTGAGAAAGGCTTTTCCTTTTCTCCCTCTAGCAGTCAGGAAAACTCTGCTACAGGCCCTTGTGGCAAGTCGTCTTGACTACTGTAATGCCCTCCTGATTGCAGCCTCTGAAGCATCACTCAATAGACTTCAGGTGGTTCAAAATACTGCCGCACGTCTGGTGTCCAATTCCCCAGCCAGAACCGCTTCCTTACCTCTTCTCCAGGGACTCCACTGGTTGCCTGTTCGGAAACGGATCCGTTTTAAAATCTGCTGTCTAGTACACAAGGCACTCCACGGCAAAGCCCCCAGTTATCTTAGTGATAGTCTCACGTGCCATCAGCCCTCCAGAACACTCCGGTCTGGATTGAAATCTCTTCTTGTTGTTCCCCGGATAAAGAAATCACGCACTGGGGGGAAGGCATTTTACTATCTTGCCCCCTCATACTGGAATCAACTTCCACTTCACCTTCGTGAATGTACCAACTATCTCCAATTTCGACGACTTCTCAAAACCGCGCTTTTTCAATCCCCTTCGATGACTCTGTAATCCCCCTCATTTACCCAACGCTGACTTCTAGGCACCACTATAGCGCGGAGATACCCCTTTGGGGGTGATTCGGGCGCTCTATAAGACACATAAATAAATAAATTACCGTCAATTCTTTGTCTGACATGAAGAAAATACCTAACACTTCACTTACACATTATTACAATACACAATCTAATAACCTAATGTTAATACAACAACAGATTATATATGGATGCGAACTAGCTGTGATTATAATGCACCCCTACAATTGAAAGAGCAAAATCGCGCTCTATCACCTCCCTTCAAATAACATGGTGGGGTCTTATTCCTGCCACAGCATGAACACCTCTGCCTTAATGTTTTCCAGTTAGACCACAACACTCATGTTCACTTCAGTCGCAGCCTTTCATCAAATTTAGAAGGTCCCTACATTACAACTCCACATGGTTACCTCAAAGCACTAGGTGGTATGGAAGAGAGGACAATAGAGAGAGAAAAGAGGGGACATGATAGAGGCAATGAGTATAAATGCATATCGATAAAATTATTTTCCGGATAAACTAGCATCTCACGAGATGGAGCCAGGAGGATTCTGAATAACAAGCTGTAATGAAACGCAGGCAAAATGTGTCATTCAATTAGGCACTCACAGCTGACAAACCAAGTGCCAGCAAGAGCCGCCTCTGCCTTTCATTATTTTGCGATTGTTAAACTAAGTACCATTAAACTGGGCTAGAGTAAGACCTGTAATTTACAGCACTCATATTCAGAAACACTGTGGTATGATTAAATATATAGGAAATTGTGTTATTATTTATTATTATCATTATTGCAGAATAAGAAAAGTACGTTTAAGCCTAATACACAATAAGATTTCAGTCACTAACTGCTGCAAATTCCAGACAAGACAGTGATGCAATCCTTCACAAGGGAGCCAGGAATTCCTCTAGGCACTTAAACCTCCTGGTCCAAATTTGCCGCTTGATTATACCCTCCCTGCGAACACTCCACCCTACACACCAGCACACACACACACCACCGTGTTTATTCTATAGACTGCCTTCACAACTCTTAAAGCTTTCACTGACACGTCTATCATTCACTTGGCCTCTCCGAATGTCATCTAACCATTCCTGGTGCAGCCAGGTCATTAGATCCCAGACTTGCATCTGACCCATTTGATCACCTTAGACCTAGCATATCGTAACTCCACTTTTCCATTTCCTTGGCCTAATTAAGCACAAGTGGCACAAAATACTTTTTTTTTTTTTTGTAACTGGTTTTATTGGGTTTTTTTTTTTTTTTTGTTCCCCTTAACATTAAATAATACAATTACAGCACTTGTCATGTATAAATTCACACATTTTAGCCATTATATAGATGTCGTTCTTTCCTCTCGAGAGCAGTCCATGGCGTAATAAGAGGTTCTCAAAGTCCATAATGTCTTTGCGGCTTACTTTCCTCATTCATAAGATAGTACGACAAGGCATACAACATTAATTGAGCTTGACATCAGTTACAGTGACACATGTGCCATGAGGGTGGGCTGTGTTACTTGTCAGGACAGCGGTACCACAATCACCAGAGAGAGGTCTGTGAGTCATATTTCTCAGATTGCCAGGGGAGAGGGGGGAGGGAATGATGAAATGTTGGTGTAGGATGAGTGGAGTGTAGCGCACGTAAATAGTGCGTGGTACTATCTCTATGACTCTGGTGTCTCTGTGGTGGCATCGGGGGCGGCTTCTGGGTGTGCGAGGAGGTAAGTTCTGAGAGGGTCCCAAAGATCCCTAGGTCGTGAAGCCAGGGGGAGCAATTCAGCATAGTTAGTCAGTTGTTCCTGGCAGTAATTTAAGTCAGTTAGCCAGTCCTTGAACTTCGGCGCTCGTCCCCTGCCCCTCTACAGGCAACTCAGCGTTTAGCCATTAACAAGGCAGTGGCGGTGTACCGGCGATATGGCTTAGCAATGAGTGCGGTGTATCCCAGTATGGCGACCAGCGGAGTACGTTCTAATGTTAGCATTGTCATCTGGTCCAAGGCATTAAAAACTTGATCCCAGTAGTCGCGCACCCCCGGACACTCCCAGGCCAAGTGAAGGAAATCCGCCCCCGGAGTACCACATCTATCACAGCGGTCTGTGTCTTTCAGTTTGTACTTGTGCATTTTAACTGGAGTGTAGTATAAACGGTGCAAAAATTTAAAATGCGTAATGCTCAATCTGCTGCTCGCTGAGATTTGTTCTGTTTGCAGACAGCAGTATGTCCAGTGGTCGTCGGTGAGTTCGTGTCCGAGCTCCGAGTCCCAGTGTGCGCGAGAGGGACAAGGGGGTGCATCCTGCAGCGTGTGCATGGTGTGATATAGTATGGATACCATACGGCCCGGGGAAGGTGCACGGAGCATCAGTTGCAGAGGGGCCAGTGTAGGAGGTTCTTGGGGGAATTCTGGGGTAATGGACCGCATACCCTGGCGGAGCCTCACATAGAGGAATACGTCCAGAGGGGACGGCTGGGCTTCAGCGAATATTTGCTCTAGTGTCCGGAATTGCCCGTTGTGATAAAGGTCACCCCATGTTTTGATGTGGGTCCGCTCTAGGAGCTTGTGAAAACCCCCTTCCTGGAGTAATTGCATGCGAGGGTGATATGATAGGGGGAGCAGTGGTGAGTAAAGCATTGGACATTGCAGTAGAGTCGAGATGCGGTTCCAGGCCGCGATCGTGCAGGAGACCGTAGTTGGTGTCTTGTCCCGCGGTTGGGGGGTTATGCATATTGCGCCATCTAGGGGTACAGGATCGGCCAGCCACTGTTCCGCAGCGACCTGCGGCATGTAACGGGGGGGTGTACCCAGTAATAAGCGTAGTGTCCTTGGGCGCATGTGCAGTATAGCTCGAAATTCGGGATGTCAAATCCCCCCAGGGAATAAGGTCTAGTGAGTATGTTCCATTGCAGCTGCGGTTGCTTACCTCCCCATACTAACCTGATCATTTCTGATCGTAGCGCCTTGAAGAAATGTCGCCCAGTGTGACATGGGATATTGAGAAATAAGTACAATAGCTTTGGGAGCACCACCATTTTATTCAAGGAAGCACGACCAGCTAGAGAGAGAGGCAGGGCTATGCAACGGGCAACACTGTCTGTGATGTGATCTAGGGCAGTACCATAATTGAGGTGCATTAGTTCCTCCCTGTCTCTGGTGACACGGATCCCTAGATACCGCATGTCCGAGTGGCACCACTCTAAGGGGAAATCCAGGGGGAACGGCTGAGCCGCAGGAGTGAGAGGGAATATTTGCGACTTGCCCCAATTTATTTGAATCCCAGAGAGTTTCCCAAATACAATGAATTCTCGTAAGAGTGGGTTTATGTTATCCTGCGGGTCTCTAACATAAAGAGTAATATCATCCGCATAAAGCGAAAGTAGTATTTGGCGTAATTGACAACGCAGTGCCTTGTCCTGATGATGTTGTCGTAATTTTGCCGCCAATGGCTCTACCGCTAGGGCGAATAGCAGGGGAGAGAGTGGGCACCCCTGTCGGGTACCTCTAGTGATGGGGAAGGCTGCAGATAGGTGGCCATTGATGAGGACTTTGGCTGTGGGGAGTTGATATAATAGTCTGATCCATGAGAGGAACAGTGGGGGGAAGCCCATCCGTTGCAGGATTCCTAATAGGTAATCCCATTCAACTGAGTCAAACGCCTTTGTGGCGTCTAAGAAGACAGCCGCCAGCGGCAAATCGGGATCGACATTGTGAAGGATTGAAAAGAAGGTGCGGAGATTGTGTGTGGTCGCCCGTCCGGGAATGAAGCCCGCTTGGTCAGGGAGAACCAGCTTCTCCATAAGCAGATTTAAACGGTTGGCGATGACTTTGGCTAAAATTTTAGTGTCGCAGTTGATTAGGGATAACGGTCTATAGGAATCGCAATGTATGGCTGGTTTTCCAAGTTTGAGTAGGGAAATGATGAGCGCCTCCCTCATGGAGGGGGGGAGTATGCCAGCGTCAAGGGCATCTTCGTACACTTCTTAGAGGATGGGGGCTAAGAGGTCTATGTAAGTTTTATAAAATTCAATGGGAAGCCCGTCTAGGCCTCGGTCCTTGCCTGATTTCATTTGCATTATGGCTTCCCGTATTTCATCAATCTCAAAGGGGGCGCAGAGAAACTCCCGTTGGGAATCACCCAACCATGCCAATGCCACGTCCTTCAAATAGTTGTCTAGGTCGAGGGTGTCGTGTCTGTTGGATGTGTACAGCAAGGAATAATGCGTGGAGAATGTGTTAAGAATATCAGTGGTGTCTCTGTAGAGTGCGTCCCCTGGACCAGCTACCTCTAGGACATAATTTGAAAAGCGGGGCCTTCGTATTGTTTCGGCCAAGACCTTTCCCGGGCACTCGCCCTCGCCATATCTTCGGGCCACCCAATGTTTACCCCTGAACTGCGCCTCTCGGTCCGCAGTGTCAGTATACTCTGTGAGTTTGTCTCGGAACGTGCGTCGTGTCGGTCCATCGGGGCCCGCTGCGAGCCTGGTCTCCAATGCCTTAAGCTCAGCTTCTAGCTTTTTTAGTGTTCCCTGTATGTTTCGCAGAACGCCTGAGCTCTTTGAAATACAGAAACCCCGGATCGTGACCTTGAAGGCCTCCCAGACCATTTCGACACTATCTACAGACCCTTTGTTGTTCTGTAAAAACTCCTGGATTTCTTGCCCCAACTCGTCCTGAAATACCGCATCTAACAGCGTTAGGGGGGGTAGTCTCCAGATGCTGCGCGGGAGGCCATAACCCGGGGGTGTAAGCGCTACTCGTACAGGGGCATGGTCGGAATATGTGCGTGCTAAGTGCGTCACAGTGTTAAGCAGCGGACCCAGTCCCCATGTAAGTAGGATGTAGTCTAGTCGAGCCCAGTACGCGTACTGAGCAGTAAAGTGGGTGCCTTCACTGGTGTGCGGGTGAAGGTGGCGCCATGCATCCAGTAAGCCGTTATCTGTCGCTATGCCATGCATGGCTTTATGTGATCTGTTGTAGTGGTGTACCGAGGGGTTGGATCTGTCTACAGTTGGGTTAAGGGCGACATTAAAATCCCCCCCCCATATTATGTGTGTAGACCCTATCGCTATAATCTTTCCCCAGAGCATTGTGAAGAAATCGGGGGAGTCGATGTTGGGGCCGTAACAGCAGGCCAGGGTAACCGATTCTGTGCCCAGCCTACCCCATGCAAGACAGTATCTTCCGTGTGGATCGGGCTCTGACCCGACCAGGGCGAAGGGAGTTCGTTTTTTGATGAGTATGGCCGTCCCTCTGGAATAGGAGGAATAAGAGGAAAAGATTCTGTGTTCAGCCCATTTGTGCACAAAGGTGCTTTTATGTTTAGGATGGATGTGGGTCTCCTGGAGCATCGCAATATGGGTCTGGTGCCTGTCTAAGTATGCCAGTATTTGGCGCAGTTTCCTAGGATCTCCCAACCCTCTAACGTTCCATGTGAGGATCTGTAAAGTGTGGGATGGTGCTAGGTTAGGCATGAGCTGTAGCGGGTTATGAAAGACGAGAGTGTGGCTACGCCATGTCCACGAGGTAGGTAGAAAAAACAACGACAATAATACATCTGCTTGTCATGTGTGTCTCGAGTGCTGCTAAAAAATGTCAAGAACAATCCCAATCCTGCCCCCTCCCACTTAAGCATCCCAAACATGTCAGTAAGGTGTATCCCACCCCCCTCCCTAGTCCCCAGTAACATTATGAACATACTGCGTACAACTATGCAGTGTAAAAAACATACTAAAGGGGGAGCGCCCTCGGGGGGGGACTCCTAGGTGCATGCACGGTCTCGCCCCTCCCTCTGAGAGCTGGAGCGATGGAGTGGGCAAAACTCAGAGAGGGCGGGGGTGCTCAGTGTTAAGTGTTAAGTGTCATACAGGTCCAGTGTGTCACTTATCTGTTGGATGACGACGAGTGATCAACTCTGGGGGATGTCTGTTCCCATTTTCAGGGGATGCTTTGTCGCTGCGCCATCTCGGGTCGTCCGGGATACGACTGTGGTCTAGGGCCGGTATCAGTTATTCAGGGTCCGGAGATCTCGATCTTGGTGATGAGGTCGGAGAGGCAGATGATTTATTGTTGCGTTTGAGACGCTTCAGGGATTCGTCCACTTGGTTCGGTTTAGTAAAAAATGTTTGTTTGCCTTGGTGCGTGACTCGTAAACGCGCTGGGTATAGAAGAGCATAATCAATTTGAGCCTCTCTTAATTTTTGCTTGGCAGGCATGAACTTGCGCCTTTCCTCTTGGACAGCTGTTGTAAAGTCCGGGTAGATGGTAAAGTTATTTCCTTCAAAAGTGAGTTGACGTTTCTCCCGAGCAGCTTTTAGGGCGACATCTCAATCCCGGTAATTGAGGAGCCGGGCTATGATGGGGCGCGGTGTACTTCCTGGGGGAGGCCTGGAGCCGAGGGACCTATGCGCCCATTCGACGATGAATTGGGACGAGAAGGATTCCGCTCCTATTGTGTCACGCACCAGTCTTTCTATGTACTCCTCCATCTTTCCGGTATTGGTGCTCTCAGGAATGCCGAGGACACGGATGTTGTTCCGTCTACTGCGCGCTTCGAGATCTTTGTTTTTTGCTGCTATAATCTTCAGCAGTTTGTCCATTTGCGCCACATTGGTTTGTAGATGAGCCGTGGAGTCCTCGGTGTCGGAGATACGACGCTCCGCTTCTGTAATGCGTTCTTCGTGTCCTTCCAATTTGTGCACAATGGCATCCAGCCGGGTATGCATGGTGTCCATTTTATCTGCAAGGGATGTGAGACTTTGGCGCATCTCTAGAAGTAAGGCTTTCATGTCATCCTCGGGTGTGGGCGATGACCGACTTGCAGGTTCAGCCCTGGCCAGGTCTGGGTCCTCCTGCATTGTACCGCTGCTCTTCTTGGCCTCGAACGTCAGCCGCGGTTGTCGTGTGTCTGCTTTCCCCATGTTCGGTATATTGAAGGCTCCTGAACAGTGCCCACCAACACGTGTGCGGTGCCCGGAGTCCTCCGGCGCAGCGCGTTAGGCGGGGTATCTTCTCCGGACCTGTCTCAGCCAAGCAAATCGGTGTGAGTGGCGATACAGGCTGCTTCCTTGAGTCAGGGTACCTGCTGGCGAGTGGAGGGGAGGCACATCAACGCGTCCCAGGCCCAGCGATTTTCAAGGGTATCACGAAGCACCAGGAGCGCCCAGCCAGCCGGCCTGGGTCAGCACCCCACTGCACCAGATGAGCCTCCAGAAACAGCATCGCCACGGCGGTCACAGCAGGCGATGGAAGCCACTGGGCCACAGTCCTAGGGCGGGATAGCACTGCGGCGGAGATAGCAGAGGGGGCCCTGATGTGGCTACTGTGTCTATGTGGAGCCGTCTGCAGGCTGCAGGGATCCCCTTTGATGCTTAGATGGCTTGCGCTGCCGTATCGTCAGCCCTCTGCTGGCAATGCTGCAGTGGCGCGGGTCCCAGGACCGAAAATATGTGTGCCTCCGGCGGTTGTTGCGCCACTAGCGTTGATATACTGGCGATTGTTGGTTATGGCTGTTCCCAGGCCCCAGGAGGTCGGCAGTGGCCTAGCGCCCGTGGGGATGGTAGGATGATGGCAGCAATAGTGAGTTTGCAGAAATGCGGAACACCCCACCACTACAGGCAAGCGGGGGAGGCAATCCTGATGTCAAGTACTTAGGGCGGGACGTCAGCGCACTCACCGCAACTGTCGATCGTGCTGGTTGTGAGGCCCGATCACCTCGTGGGGGCCACGGTGCTCGCGTGAGCGAGTCTGCCGGATAGCAGTTCCAGGCGCCCCCGTCCCAAGTAGCGCCGCACACCAAACAACGTTGCAGCAGCAGTCAGCAGTGTGCTACTAGTGTCAACTTGCACAATGACATAGTTGCCTCGTCGCTGGAGTTATATGGCAGTTGTGACCTTCTGGACAAGATTGTCAGGGCAGGTGAGAGAGCACCGCGGTGAAAATGGCAGTGGGGGCCCACACTCCAATGTATCGTCGTCCAGAGCATACACCGGGCTCACACATCGTCTGTTCTGTTGGCTGAGTGCTAGGCTCCGGCGGGGCTGCCGCGCCCCCGCGAGGCCGTCAGCGGGCTGCGGAGAGCGCCCCCGGTGCACGGGTGGTTTACGCTGCCGCTGCGTCAGCCCTCCGTCGGCGAAGCTAAAGCGGTGCGGGTCTGAGGACTGAGGACCGTGTGCCTCCGGCGCCTGTCTCGCCACAGGCGGTGGTATGCTGGCAGACGTTAGTTATGGCGGTTGCCGGGTCCCGGGAGGATGATAGCAGCCAAGCGTCCGCAGGGGCAGCAGGACGGCGGCAGCAAGAGTGTTTTTGTGGGAGTGCAGGACTTCCCTGTCACTGCAGGTAAGCTGGGAGGCTGTCCTGTTGTTGAGTGCTGAGGGTGGGCTGCCAGCGCACTCACCGCTACTGTCTATCTTGCCGGGTTCACAGTACGTGCCCGCTGTGAGGCCTAGTCACCTCGTGGGCGCCGCGGTGCTTGCGTGACCGAGTCCTCCAGGTTGCAGCTCCAGGCGCCTCAGTCCAGCGCTGCACCGTTCATCCAGCAATGATGTAGCACCAGTCCGCAGCGTGCCACTGGCATGAATCTTTCGGTGCCGTTGCACAGTGGTGTAGTCGCTTCGCTACTGCAAGTATTCGGCAGTTTTGACCATCTGGACAGGATTTTTGGGCGGATTAATGCACCGAGCAGCAGGAGCCTCACGCAAGTGCGGCCATCTTGCTCGTGCGCCACCTAGCGCCCCCCAAGTGGCACAAAATACTTGTGTAAGAAATTAGGTTACTGGTTGAGGGGGGTGAAACTCTACTCAAGCAGCAACCACAACCCTTGTAAGAGTGAAGTCACAAGCAAAACCCAAATTAACCTGTGCTTGAACCGCTGGTAGATTGGCACAAAAGCAGTCAGGCTAAACTTAGAGGCAATGTGTAAAGTACTATGCAGCACTTCAAACTGTAATAAAGTGAAAATACAACATTAGAAAAATCACACTCTAGTTTAGAAACATAGAGTAAAATTTAATAAAAAACTTAAGACCAAAAGGCTAACAACAATGTGTATAACCATAGATATGCAATTTTAAAGATTTAAGTGAAAATTGCACCAAAATGCACAAAGAGGCAACTGTGGATATCTGGCCGTAACAAAGCCACAAGTTCAGGCAGACCACGATGGAGCACGGGTCGGCTACTGGAAACCAGTTAGGCCTGCTGGACAAGAGTACCTTAAATCCTGGTTGCGGAGTGTTGCGGAGTACGGCGTTGAGGATGCGTTCCACAGTGGCAATTCCTAGAAACTGCAAAGCTGCGATGCGAGGTCCTGCATCATCATTGAGGACGCCGTCAATGAAGGGCTTATGATGCAAAGTCCTGCATCGAGATGCGTTGCACACCGGCTGGTTCCGAGGAAGCTTCAGGACTTGCAGGGGGACTCCTGCATCGAGAATGCCATCATCGAGGGGCTTTGCGATGTGAAGGCTGGAGTCGACGATGTGTCGAGCAGTGGTGATTCCTAGAATTCCTGCGCTGGAAATGGTCCATGCAGTGGTCCCGTTGCAGAGTTTTAGAGAAACAATGCGTTGCGACGTGTCTCCGATGCAGAATTTGAAGAGGCGATGCGTCGCGTAATGGCTCCAGTATGTCGGTTCTGCTGAGACCACAGTTGGGCTGGCAGAAGCACGTTTAGGCTCACTTCAAAGGATCTAGGACTGGGGTGGCACCACTTGGGAGGGCAGGATTCACAGCTGGCAGAGTCCAGGTGCTGGATGCAAGGTGATTGGCGCCTTATATCCCTAAGGCTCTGGTCAGGAGGCCAGCCAACTAGCCCAACTAGCCCAACTAGCCCTTGGAGTCACTCTGGTGATCCTGGGTTCAAGATGCAGGTCTAGTCCTTCACTCAGGCAGCAGGGCAGCAGTGGAGCAGGGCAGCAGAGTGGCAGTCCTTCTTGCAGAGCAGCACAGCAGTGTTTCTTCTGAGTCGTCCACATGTGCAGATGTGTACTGAAGAGTTGGGGTCTGAGTTCCAATATTTATACCTGGTGCCTACTTTAAAGTTGGAGAGTTAATTTCCTGTCTGGCCCCAGATCGTCTGGGATCACAATGGACTAGTGTCAAACCCCTTTGTGGGAGTGCTCAGGCAGAGGCTTTGTGATGTGCAAGTGTGGTAGGTGACAGCTCCTTCCACCCGTTAACTCAGAGTGGCCCATCCTGCCAACACCTATTTTCCCGTTGTCTCACTGTCTGGGAGCAGTCCAAAAAGACAAACTGCCAGCTACATCTAGTCATGTGACACAGGGACAGGCTGCAGGCACCAAAAGGGTAGGACAAGAAAATGGCAACTTTCTAAAAGTGGCATTTTGAGAATTGTGACTAGAAATCCAACATTACCATAAAAGAAGGTTTTTAATCACAATTCCATAGGCACCAAACTTGACTTGTCTACCTGCTTCCATTTGAAAGCTATCACTTATTAAATGTAATAAGGTAATGCAATATTATCCAATGGGAGAAGTAGGCCCCAGAGTAGTGAAAAACGAATTCAAAACTTTTTCACTACCAGGACATGTAAAACCTAAAAGTACATGTCCAACGTTTTAAATACACTGCACCCTACCCTCTGGGCTGTGTTAAGCCTACCGTAGGGGTGACTTATATGTATTAAACAGGGGGTTTTGGGCCTGGCACGAGGTTTTTTTAGCCAGGTCGAAATGGCACTTTATAACCCACACACAGGCTGCAATGGCAGGCCTGAAACATGTTTGCAAGGCTACTTAAGTTGGTGGCACAATAAGTGCTGCAGGCACTAGTAGCATTTAACTTACAGGCTCTGGTCACATGTAGTACCATTTTACTAGGGACTTATAAGTTAATTAAATAGGCCAATTGGGTAAAAGCCAATTTCACCATATTTAAAGGAGAGAGCAGAAGCACCTTTAACACTGGTTAGCAATAGTAAAGTGCACAGACTCCTAAAAGCCAGCAAAATGGGTTCAGAAAAGAGGATGGTGAAGACAAAAAGTCTGGGGGTGACCCTGCAGAAAGGGCCAAGACCACCAACTTGGAAATGACATCTCAAAGTAAACCTGAAAATGAGTTGTGACTACCGTAAGAGCCTCCACTATGTTACTACACAAAGACAGCTGGCTTTAATATCATTAGCCACAATGGCTATTAAAATGTTTATGACTTATTGTAGCACTTGGTCGAGAAAGACAGACTCAAGCTTAGTAGTGAGTACTTGTTTAGAATAAAGAAGAACAATTGAAATTGGAGTTCTATATAGTCAACCAAAGTAATTACAATTGTTCGCTATATATGATACATTGGAAAATATGCTTTACTCTGACATAGTTTCAACTTTCTTTGAAAGGGAAGTTAAATCTAATTTAAAATGAGGATGTCTAGTGTCTTCGATATGGAAAAAACATTTTCGATATTATGGTACTACTATTTGTTGTTTGGGGTACGTAACTTTTCAATGTCCATTATTACCTTTTTACGGATAAACTTTTTCTGGCATATTGTTGTATCCCTTAATTTATAAATTTGAGGAAGTAAGGTTTAGCCTCCTCTCCCTTGGGGCTTCAGGAGTTATAACAAAGAGATTCCTGTCAGTCTCCTGTGGGGGCAGAGGTCATTGGTCTCTGATGTCCCATGGTTTTTCCTACTATGATTCTGCAAACAGGGCTAACTACAGCCTATTCTGTACTCGACTCTAAGTGGTAGCGACGGTGAGCAGTCATAGGCTTCTCAGGGAGGTAGGGTGGGAATGCTTTAAGCACAGGGCCCAACAATCACTCAACAGTGCAATAATTTGAATATCCTACTCAGACTTGTCTTTGTTAAGAATAAAGTATTTTAATACAGACAGAAAACATAATAATACACACTACAGTATACAATTACAGGCATTTCACTGGCACAGAAGCACAGTACCCAGAGATCAGTAATTCCCTATTTCCCTCCTCCCCTCATTCCAGGGTTCAAGTAGATCTGTAGGCATGTGTAGGCATCGAGCACAGTTGCTGTGCTATCCCTCTATAGGGTTTGTGCACTAAGTTGCTTGTAATAGTCCCAGCATTTCATTTATGTTGCCATTGCAGAGCTTAGTCAAAGTGCGATCCGTGGAAGAGACCCACAGCAGGTGTCTGGCTCTCTCTCCCTCTTCTCAGTGCTTAATTTAAGCCAGTGGTTTCCGGTGCTCAGCACCGGCACTTAATCATCACCACCGGAGCTTTTCATGAGAACCAGTTCAGGACACATTATTTATGGTAGTCACCGGGAGATTAAGTGATTTGCCCGGAATCACAGGATGTTGAGCGGACGCCGAGACTCGAACCTGGTCCCCGCACCGAAGTCAGCAGCTCTGGCCATTACACCACATCCTCTCCCCACTTTCATGGTTAGTAGTTGGCTCTGTTTTAGGCGGTGCTAACAGGAGTAATGGGCTGGTGAAAGCTGCCTCCTGATGAGAGCCCTGGCACTTATTTATTTACAAATTAACCACTGCCTCACTGGGAGCAGGAGTGGAGGCCGCCACCTGGAGTCTGAAGACTCTGGCATTACAGCAGGTCTCTAAAAAGTCACAAGCCCGCTTATTGACTTCAGCTGAGTTGAGCTATGATACTCAGGTTTAGAGGTCTCGAGGTGCTCCTTTGCAGGTGACATGACCCTGACTCAAGTCATGGTGCTGCGTTAGAGGTGCAGTCCCAGCAGTTTCAGTCCCTCTTCACAGTGGCCCACTCCTCTTGGGCACACTGCAGGTTGTCTGTTTTAGCAGCACAGACAGCTTAAGCACAGCTTCAGAATTTGGCAGTGGCAGGGTCCGCCTGAATACAACTTCAGGGTCACAATATCACAGTCCCCTCTGGCACAACTTCAATACAGTGCCACATTGCAGAATGATTGGCATAACTTCAGGGTCAGAACGGCACAGTCCGCTTGGGCACAGCTTCAGGACAGTGCAGCTGTGCAGGCAGATCTGTGGAAGCAACTATGCTGCAATTGAGAAGCAAACAAATCACTCTTCTGAATTTCTCTGGGTTTGACAGACCATCAGCCCTACATTCAGCTGTTTCTGGCTCATCCTAGATGATCACACATCTTTGCGGGTTGGCATACTCCTTCCCTCTCTGTAAAGGCAGGTTAGCTTCCAGAAGCTTCAGGACAGGGAGACAGCTCTTCAGTTTCCAGGTGATGCCCTCTCATTTCTAGGAATCTTGCTATCAGGCTGACAAAAATTCTGGTTGCACAGCAGTCCTCATATTACTCCACAGAGCACTCGCTTCCTTGGTCAAAGAGAATTTGGAACTTGCACAAGTGGGTCAGCTGCTCCCACTTCCATACAGTCAAAGTAGACAATGAATATGGATTCTCTCTCTGCACTCTCAGAATAAGTTTCGGGTGGTTCTTCTTTCAAGCGTCTCTCAAGGCTGTTCTCCAGACACAGGGCTGATTTACAGTTTGGTGGACAAGGTACTGTGTCTCAAACAGGACAGAGTATCCGGCCCACTAAACCTTTGGCCTTGCTGTCTGATTCAGAGATGGGTGGACCTTAAGCATTCTGTTGACGTGACCACTTTTGGGTCCATTGATTGAATACTTCCTCCGATTGCCCGACAGAGTAGTGCCAGTTGGAGAAAGGACATTACCCCATCAGTCCTATAGAGGGTGGACGTTGTAATGCTTGTTTCTCCTGTCCGTCACAGCGAGGAAAACCTTGGCATTGAGGTTCAGGATTAAAACAATAATAACCTCCACACCCGGGGAGAAAACCCCCTTGGTGTGGGGGGTCATTAGTTTCAAGTTTTTCAAAAAGAAACACCCACTTTGAGAGGTCTCCCTCCTCCAGCTTCATGAATGTCAGCAATACACTTCCACTGTCTGCGGAAATGACTTCACCTCCATCTTATGCACATGGATAGTTCACAGGCTTCCAAAATAGAGCCCGTGGGCCTCCATTACTCTGGTTCACTTATACATGCACCACACAAGCTACACACTTCTGCACGCACAAAACATGCACATGGTTCTCAGCAAAAGGACATTTTTAGCACATACAAATTGGCCAATAAACCTCCAGTCCAGTGACCCCAATAGAAAGGTCTGGTTACAACTAGTGATTCACAAAACATGGTAGCTGCCACCACTGCTCAAAATGCTAAACATACGTCAGTGATGATAGTCCACTTTCAAACAAATTGAGGGACGCTTGATGAGCCCCTCGAGGTCAAAGACATGTTCAGGATTTCACTTCTGTCAAGTTGAGGCCTAGGCCTTCGCATACATACTAAATTAGTGTGAGACTGGGGCCAAAATAAAAAAAACTGAATTTCAGATAATCGCAGTTGGACGGTCTGAGTATATGACCCAGGCTAAAACTTTTGCAAATTTTTTTCTTTGCAGCCTTTCTTGAATTATATTTCTGAGCAACACTTATTAGCTTTTTCTAAGCATCTTCATGAGGCACCAACCTGTGTCTGTGGATTAATAACTCCCACTCTACAAAACGTTTGTCCGCCATCTTCCAGTGCCGTTGTAAACCCACAAAAGGCGGCCATTAAGCCATCCTCTGACTGCCAAGTTCATCACCTCCTTGAAGACATTCTCTTCACAACATGCGCCCGACCTTTCCTCTAATGAAGCCGCACTAAAGATGCCCCCTGTGGCATCCACTGGAGCAGCGAAACACTCTTCATCTCTCCTAATGTCACTCACAGCAGGAACAAAACAAAAAAAATATCAGCCTAGGAATTTCTTCCACTTCGAATATGTGGCAGCCCAAAACAATACTTATGCAATTTTAATGATTATCTAACACTGTGTGCCGAAGCTGTCATTACATCCCTCACTCCATGACTGAAATAAAGGTTTGCAGTTAAGATGTAAAATAGAACTTTGCCCCAAAAAATGGTTTAGAATGTACCACAGCTCCGTGAGCTTGCCAATGCTTACTTTCCAATTGTGGAATCATATTTTTCAGCCATTTTCAAGGTCTACAACAGGGTCGGACAGGCCTATATGGCAATCTGGCAGTGCCAGTGAGGCTAGTCTGACAAGTTAGTTTGTGGGCCGGTTTTATGGCTGTGTGTCGACCGGTTTTGTTGTGTGGTGGGTGATTAGGTGGCTGTGTGTGGGTTGGTGTTGTAAACAAAAGTGCCCATTTCGCGGTTTTTTTGCACATCACCATATTCTGGGGGTGTAGTCAATAAGAAGTATCTTTTTGCTTCTCTCTCATGAGCGCCAGGTCGCCAAACAAGATTATGCTACCAATGAGAAAGGGCAGCACTCTTACTTTCCTGATATATTGAGGGCATATGGGTGGGGTTTTTATGCATGTGGTGGTACATGCTGTGTATTTAAGCCTTGCTTATGAGTGAACTCACTGAATACCAAGGATAAAAGGCCTCAAGCAAATAATATTTTATAGAACCGTGTCCAAAACACATGTTTATTTCAATGTTTATTACATTGGATACAATCAATTGTTGTGTGAATGACCTTCCTGCCTCCACGGGATGGTATTATTAATCATGTGTACATTGTTATGCTGTGATAGGTCATGGGACCGGACACTGCAGCATGGCAAATCAGTTGTGGTCAGTTCACTTTTTGACTTCTGCTTTCCCACACTAAGTTAGAATAATGACCCCATATAATGGTAGGATACTGTTAGAAGGAAGCAAAGACGAGTCCTGAAGAATGCCCCAGGCCTGGTAGGGCTACAAGTTGGTAGCAGAAACATGTCGACTAGACTAGGGGTTTGTATTACTCAAGCTCCTTAGGGAAGTGAGAGAATAAACTGATGAATCATGCATTTTATACCTGAATGGGTCCCTTATTTCCACTACCCGCTGGGAGGTACACTACCAAGTGCCATAATGCTTTAATCTCTGAAAGAGATGCTTGGGAGCCCCCTGTGTATTTCCATGAGAATCACGGCATAGACATGGCTGGCGGGTGAGGATTTTCATCAAAATGGCTTCATGAACTTTAGGAAAGATGGAACCAAATCAGGTATGGGGAGGGTGAAAGGAGGCCTAATGACTCTGATATCTACTAAATCTAGTAAGGGGGCAAAAAAATTTAAACAAGTAGTGATTGGGTCTTAGCATGCCTACTGGATCTTTATGCGGGTGGCCTGCAACAAAATAAGCTGATAGTTGTGAATGTTTACATAAATCAGAAGAACTCCAAGAAAGAGGAATGGGAAATGTTCCAGAGAGACCTGGTAAATCTAGTAGAACTCCAGGGGGAATATCTGATTTTATTATCAGGGGATTTTAATCTGCATTTAGATCCAAGGAAGGCTGACTCTGCAATCTTAGATATGCTAGAGTGTTACAGCATTCCGACCGCAAATTTTCCAAAATGTGCTCAGTCGAAGTTTGATAGGACTATGGTGAACTTTTTGGTAGAATTAGGGTTTGTGTGCTTAAATGTTAAATGGCCGTTTCAAAGAGGATGACCCAGCATACCAAGCGTTTTTATATGGGAAACAACAGTGCCCCATTGACTACATGTTCATACAGGCATGGTATTTTAATCTCTGCAGGGGATTTAAGGTGCTAAGACTAAAGGGAAGCGATCATTGGGGCTAAAATTAGATATAGCGATAGCTCCATTAGTGAGAGATCAAGCTCTTCTAATGGCACTAGATTTCCCCAAACGTTTAACTATGCTGATGACACCCAGCTTCTGTTCACTTGGAGTAAAAATGAGGATTCTGTTGATGCTGCCCAAAAATGCCTGACTTCAGTTTTTCACTGGTTGTCCTCGGCACAACTCAAGTGCAACGAAGAAAAATCCGAAATCCTTCTCTATGGGAAGTTTCCTCCCAATTTTAGAGAAACACTTTGGCCGCCGGGCTCAGCCCTACCAGTGTCGACTGGCCTCCCCGTAAAAAATCTAGGGATATGGTTTGAGGAGAACCTCACCTTCTCTACGCAGATCAAGAAGCTGGCCGGTACGTGTTTCGGGCTTTTAAAAACTCTCAGAAAATGTCTTCCTCTCCTGCCTAGAGCAGCAAGGGAAATGGTCACCCGGGCCATTATTCTATCTCGGATAGATTATGCGAATGCGCTGTATGCTCGCATCCCAGGCTATCTGATAAATAGGTTGCAGGTAGTCCAGAATGCGGCTGCCAGGCTCCTGCTCGATATTCCCGCTAGAAATAGTGTGAGACAACATCTGAGAGCACTCCATTGGTTGCCTATAGCAGAGCGGGTGAAATTTAAATCCCTCGTTTTAGCCCATCGTGCGCTTCACGCCTTGGGTCCAAGTTATCTCCAAAACCGATTTTCCTTTTACGTCCCTTCAAGACCACTCCGTTCCTTGCACCTACTTCTGGCCACGGTTCCCCGGTTCCGGCTACAAAGGATGGGTGGCAGCTCACTAAGCGTGAAGGCAGTTCTGGCTTGGAATGCGCTTCCGCTTGCTCTTCGCAATATTCAGGATCTTTCCCTGTTCAAAAAAAAATTGAAAACCTTCCTTTTTAACTAAGTTGACCATGCACCTCCTCTCAAGGCTCGCGCCGGGACACTCTTGTAGTATCCGAGCGCGATACAAGTGGAAATAACATAACATAACATAACTACAAGAATTGATGGGAGATATATTGAGCAGTTAATGCAGTATCAATCAATTAATGATATGATCCAGGATAGGGCCATGGGAGAGCCTAATGGTGCATGGTATGCAACTATCATTGCAGAGGTAGTAAAAAGATTGATACCAGTAGTAACGGTATGTAATAAGAGGGGAAAAAGGGATCAGTTGTGCCAAACTTCAAACCAACAATGGTTCGATAAAGAGTGTGCTGTAGCCAGGAAGGAGTTAAGGAAAATAGGAAGGGTAAGGCGATCAAATGATCAAGCAAAGCTAGTTGAAATTTACCGCTGTAAGAAAAGGGAATATGAAGCTCTGGTGAGGAGGAAGAAGCGGGCTTTATTTGAGTTGAATCGGGATGTGATAATTAAGACGCTTCAGGAAAAGGATACAAGAAAATTCTGGAAATTGGTCCAGAAGGGATGTGGTATGGCTGTCCCTCCAGCAAGATGTATGGTGCCAGAAGCAGATTGGGTACCCTTCTTAACCAATATTTATTAACCAAGTGGGACAGTGGTGAAGAAGGACTGGCCAACTGTGGGTGCGGAGGCCTTGGAGTCATTTTCTATTCAATTACTAGATAAGTTGATAACTTCCTTAAAATTAACAAAGGCAGCGGGACCAGATAACCTGCCAGCAATTATAATTAAGTCAAATCACTTGTGGTGGGCTGGATTCTTCCCCAAAGTTTTTCTCCACACAACTAAGACCGGGATAATTCCTCCGAGTTGGAAGGGGGCAATAATTAAACCTATACATAAAAAAGGTGCTAAGGAAGACCCAGGGAATTACCGGTTAATACGTTTGCTGTATGTAGGTGCAAAGCTGTACTCCAAAGTAATATTAAGGGCTTTAAAGAACTGGATAGAAGGAAACAGTATTATCCCAATTGAGCATGGAGGCTTTAAAGCCGGGCACTCCACAATAGATCACTGCTTCAGTTTATGGGCTTTGGACAAGAAGGCAAAAGAAACAACAGGGAATTTATTCTGTTGCTTTGTTGATTTTAGCTCAGCGTTCGATTTGGTCGATCGTAGGATACTTTGGGCGAAATTAATACGACTGGGTATTCCTTGTTCATTAATAGAAATTCTGCAGGAATTGCATACTGGGAACTGGGCCCAAGTAGAACATGACTTAGACCGGCCCTCTCTGAGAAAATTCCCTTGGGAAACGGATTAAGGCAGGGCTGTGTCCTGACTCCCACATTGTTCTCCCTATTTTTAGCTGATCTACCGGGAGAGTTGGCAGCGACACATTCGTTCTCCCCGAAAATGGGAGGAAGACGTGTCGTGCCTACTCTATGCAGATGATTTGGCAATTCTGGACGTGACACAAGTAGGACTGCAGAGGAAGTCAAAAAAGTTTAATCATTATTGCGAGGCTAATAAATTGAAGATAAACATGGGAAAAACAAAGATAATCATGTTTGGGGAAAAAAAGTAAACAGTATAAATGGCAGTTAGGCAATAGTAGAGTAGAGGTTGTGTCCTCCTACAAGTATCTGAGCATGACATTTACCCCTCAGCTGAGTTGGGACCTTACATTAAGAATCAGTGGAGTCAAGGGCATTAGCTACGACAGGGGGACTTGTCTGCTTTAAAAAGACTTATGGCGGCCCCTCCTGGTCCCCCCTCTTAACCCATTATAGCGCAATGGTCCCCACGCAATGCCTCTATGGGGCCGAGCTGTTAGCCATTAGTATGGAGGGAAGTTGGGAGAGGTGTGAAAGCAAATGTCTGAAAAAACTGTTGGCCCTCCCCAAAGGTGCATGTCCCAGGCAATAAAATTAGAAGCAAAATTGCAAGCCTGGAACTTCCTAGCTTATAAATCAACTCTGCGTTTTTGGGATAAATTATTGGTCCCAAATACTCAGAAGATATCAGCCTGCTGTGCCACTGAAATAGAAAGAAGAGAATTACAGTGGGCAAGGAAGGTAAAGAAAAGATTGGAAGACATTGCAGGAACCTTAAAAGCAGAATTAAAAATAGCTGAAGCCTCAATCTCTAAAGCAGAATTAAAAACAACCTGTAAAAAAGAATCTAGATTGGCGGACTTGAAATATGTAAGGAACAAACCCTCTGCAAAATACATGTTAGATTCATGGGAAAATATGAATGTATTTCCGTATTTATCTGCATTCCCAGATGCCCGGTTACGATTACTACTATTAAAGTTCTGGGCAGGATTAAATGTGCGTTATGTGAGAGCTGAGAAATTTGAAGTCCTTTTAGATCAAGAGAATAACTGCACATGTGGACTGCTGTTTCATAACCTCAATGTTCATGTTTTAATTGATTGTCGTCATTTTTATAGGCCACGTTGCTTGATTTTAAAACCTCTTTTTAAAAAATATAATATCAATTGTCGAAATGATGCACTAGAACTTCTCTCAAGGATGGAATTCTTTGAAATGCCTTGCGCACTGGCTAAGTTTCTTAAAAAGTGTTTGGATTAGTGTCTTATAGTGTAAATAGTAGGGGCTTGGGTTTTTAGTGTAGTATGATGAATTGGTATTTATACAGTGTAATTATATAAAAAAAAATATTGTTTTTAAGGACTGTATGTTTTAAAGACGGTGTCTAAACATTAATAAAGAATGAACTAACATGAGAATCACGGTGAGGGGGGACCTGAGGAGGAAGCATGCCACTCTAGTGTGTGAGGGTCACTGCCATTTTCAGGGAACAACTCATTCCACTTGTGCACAACTAATTATGCCATGCAACCCCTTTTAATATATTGGACCTACTGTATTCACCAGCGGTGTCATGGTATGTGTTTAATCAGGGTTTTAAGTGGGCCGGGTCCTGCCGGTGCCGAAAGCAGGTGCTGATACGGGTCCCTATTGGGCTCTCCATTTTTGCCCTCACCATCAGGGTGGAAAAAAAAATCTTAACTCTGCAGCAGTACCACCCTTCACTGCCTTTGATGTAAGTTCAAAGAAACTCGTTATAGTTATTTCACAGTCTCATCATTTCAGAACTGAAGCATTTTCAATATTCTATACACCGAAGCCATATATATGTTGCTTATTTATCTTACACAACTAACAACCATTTGCAAAGCCAATGGCCTCGACTTGTAGGTCTCATGTTACTTGTTGTATTATATATATGTATGCAATGATAGAAGCAGCAAAATACCAGTCGGGCGGCACACCATGCTAAGCACAGATTTTTACTTTGCATATTTTTAAGCCACGCCGTTAATTACACCGGCCACGCCCCTTTGAGAGACCCCCTAGTTTTTTAATTCCACTTAATGCACATTTATGAGCTAGGGCATTAAATCTAGACCTGCTGGCTTGCCTATGCTTATGTAATATTTGTGCGTTGTATAAATAAAGGCAGTGAGTTAGACAGTGATTGATCAGCCATTAATGTTACATGAGCTCAATCAAGTTATGTGTCTGCTGGGCAAGCCAAGCAACAAAGCGAAAAAAGAAAAACACCAGAGACTGATCTTGGTTGCAATAAAATAAAATGCCAAAGCAGAGAACAACTGCATAACATAAAATTCATTGACAAAAACTGAGAAGCTTCAGGACCAGAAAATAAGAAATAATCCAATATATGAGATGGAGAATAATGGACAGTGAATTCATATAATACATGATAATTTACTGCGAAGGAATCCTGCTGTCACATCATTTTAACTGGAAAAAATAAAAAAATTTACAAGGACATGTCTATTCACGCGGCAGCCGGTCTAATAGTTAACAATGGCTGCTGTTTTACGAGGCAGTCGCCTAAAAAGCAGAATATTTATTATTCAGCAGGCCACGGTAGGACACCGAACATTTATTTCTATAATGGTAACTAGAGCGGCCTCTAGTTCCCATTAAAGGAATGAGGATATGGTCCTTCACTGCCCGGCAGAATCAGGTGACCAGCTTGTGATGTCACGTGGCCAACTTATCCGTGATAGCAGAGCAGAGTAGGAGGCAGGATAGCAGAGAGACTAGGAGATTGGGAGGGAGGGAATGAGGAAAGAAAGAATAGATGGGTGGTGTCCGTGGTGTCGGTTGTGAGAAAAAGGGACAGAGATTGAAAGACCAGAGAGAAAACAGATCATTGCTTAATTTGAGCTGGTGGTTGCCGGTGGGGGCCATGGCACTTATTTTAGGGACTGGCACTTATTTTTCCACATCACGAGTGCAAGAGAGGGAAAACACAGTGCTTAATTTGAGCCGGTGGTTTCAGGTGCTCAGCATCGGCACTTAATGAACACTGGCGTTTTTCATGAGCACCAGTTAAGGACACATTCGTTTATGGTAGGCAAGGTGAGATTACATGATTTGCCCAGAATCACAGGATGTTGAGCTGACGCTGAGACTCGAACCTGGTTCCCCAGCTCCGAAGTCGGCAGCTCTTGCCATTACGCTGCATCCCCTCCCCACTTTCATGGTTAGTAGTTGGTTCAGTTTTAGGCAGCGCTAACAGGAGAAATGGGCTGGTGCAAGCTGCCTCCTGACGAGAGCCCCGGCACCTATGTATTTTTACAAATTAACCACTGGAAAAACACACTGATTGGAAAGACAGAGGAAGCGAAAGATGGCAAAAATGTCACAAAGGGAGACAACAGGGACCTGCATGAGCAAGAAAAAGGGATAGGGAGTGTCTGGTAGTGGGATAAAGAATTCCAGCCTTGGTATCGGGCACGCCGAGGATTAATTGCACCGGCCGCTGGCTTCTGAGCAGAGCTTTGGGCACCGGCACTCGTTCTTTCACAAATGTAAGCACTGGAACAGATAAATAGAGGATAGTGGAGAGAGAGAGACTGGTAAGGTGAGCACAGAGACAGCAGAAAGAGAGCAGAGACTAGGGCGATAGACAATAGACAGGGAGAAACCAAAGTGGAGAGCAGACAGTGAGGAAAAAGCTGAGGCTAGAGTTTGGAGCGGACAGTCTGAGGGGGAAAGGGGATAGAATGGGGTGTGAGCCCAGAGACTGGTGAGGAGAGTAGAGAGTGTGAGTAAAAGGAGACAGGCTGGGAGAAATAAAGGGAAGACTGAGGGGGAGAGAAGAGAGGTGGTGAAGACCGGAGATAATGGGAGGCAGAGGGGACAGTCTGGAGATATTGGGGAGAGCGGTGAGCACAGCTGAGAGACTGGGCCAGAGCGGAGGGGTGAGAAGACACTCTGAAGGAGCGAGCGGTGAGACAGGGTGCAAGCGGAGTGAAGAGGGCAGACTGGTGGGGAGAGAAGAGACAAGGACAGAGAGAGAACAGAGTCAGGTGAGTGACGGGAAGAGAAGGAGGGCAAATAATCTGAGGGGAACATGGGATGGGAAAAGCAGTGAGACTGGTGGGAAGAGTGGATAGACTGATGCAAGAGTGACAGCCAGAAACAAGGAGGTGGGGGAGAGAGAGAAAGCTGAGGCCTGAGAGGACAAGAGGCAGAGAGACCAGGGGTCCAAACAGGCAGAATGGGAGAGAGAGATGACAGACTGGGTCGGATTGCTGAAAGATGGGGGCGAGTGAAGTGAGTGGTATAGAGGGGATACTCTGAGTGAGCACCTAGAGATGGTGGGTGAGCGGAGAGACTGTTGGGGACAGTAGAGACATTGGGGGCAGCCGAGATAGTAATGGAGATCTGACAGACTGGAAGAATGAGCTAAAAGACTGGGATGAGAGCCTGTAAGCAGAGATGAGAGAGGGCAAGCTCAGGAGATGGGCCACACCAGGAGAGAGAAAGGACAGGCTAGGGAGGGTGAAGGTACTGGAAAGGAGAGCAGACAACCTGGGGTTAGAGAAGGGCAACCAGGGCAGGGCAGGTAGATGAGAAGGGAGCGTGGACAGTCTTGGAGAGAAACTGAGAGATGAGGAAAGCATAGTGTGAGAAGTTGGCCTTTACAATCCTGAGGGCAGGGTGCTTGGTTCTAAGTGAGAGGGTGCCACTGCATGAGCAGAACACTCCTGCAGCCTACAGAGTCCATTCGCCCCGGTTGTCAGTGAGGCAGCCATTTACGACATATAGAGGGGCATTATGCGACCGCGTGATGACCAACTCGAAAACGGCTGAAACTAACCCCATCATGTTTGGTGTCAAACATGTTGGAATCATACCCCCATACTGGTAACCAGTGTAGGAGGTATGATTCCACCCCTCAGAAGCGAGCTTCGTTGGGTCCCTGGTGTTCCCGGTACCAGCCTTCTAGTCCCGGGCAGCACAAAATGGTTGCTGCCGACCCGAGACACATTTCTGCCCTCCTGCTGCTGAGACAGGATTTAGTGTATTAGGGCTGTGTGGGTGCGCTTGCCAGCAACCGAAAGTCTGCATGAGGGCCACATTTGGTGTCCCTGTGCATAGTCCAGTTCAAACCAGTCCTGGGAACCCTGGACTCCTGCTCCGGCATGAAACTGGACAAAGGACATAGGAGTAACTTCCCCACTGTCCAGACCCTCCCCTGGGAGGGTCCCCTGAATCTGTCCAACCCTCTCCCGTGGGTACATAAGGGCTTACCTGGCTGTAGGACCTTAGATTCAACTTGGACAAGATTCTGAACCAGAAACCACTGAACTTCGACTGTCTGGACACTCTGGACTTTGCTGGACTTCGTTTAGGCCCGACTTCATCTCCCTCTCAGTCTGAAGCATCGTCTGTGCCCATGCACCATACAGGATCCATGCAGGACCTGTGGAGCATCAAGGATAACCAAAGATATCTCCCTTGGAGTGAAAAAGTCACTCCCCTGCATTCGCAGACACCGCAACACTGCTGTCCGGTATGCTTACCCTGAGCTCCTATGGACTCCAAAGGCTTCAGAAACACAGAAGGTGGGTTTCTACGTCCCTCAAGGTCCAAGCTGCCCTCTCACCAAATTTGAGGTAGAATCCCTCGTGGGGGCTGCAATACTTGAACCCCTGTGCACCACATACATTTGCAAGTGCATATGCTTGTTGGAGTTTCCCAAACAAGTGCATTGGGCTTCGAGTAGCCCCAACTTCCGGCACCATTTCCTACCAAGGAATCTGGCCTTTTTGCACCGAGTGCTCCGTGGGCTGCTGTTTGGTGAAATCGCTTGAGGTCCTCTTGCGACTCCTGTGCCTCCCACCTGTGGGTCCACTTGAGGGTAAACTTTGCTTTTCTTGGGCTCCCCTGGTTGCTCCAGGACTGCCCTGACTCCCCTTGCTGTGGTGAGTCTCCTGGACCTTGCTGGTCCGAACCATATCCATCCTTGACCTTCTATGTGGGTTGCAGTTGCCAAGGCTTGTTGGTGCTCCCGCCAGACACCTACCCCTCAGCACTCGACATCCTTCGTGGGACAGATCGTATCCGGCTCCTGGTTTTCCTCGACATCTCCTGGTCCCCGTAGCTGCAGAGTCAAGAACTCCATCAACGCACCTGAAGCACCCGACATCAGTGGGCATTCGTCTACCGAGCCCCTGGTCACTCCTGAGTGACCCAGACTTTGTCCCCTCCGCTTTCAGGTACTCTTCGACAAGAATACACCTTTGGGTTCCAACAAACACTTTTCTTCCTTCCAGCAGCGGCTCTTCTTCGAAGTCCTCCATTGGGTTCGACTGTGGTTTCCAACGCCACATCAGACCTATGCACCCGGCTTCCCTGGGATAGGTAACTTGGGTACCTCGGTATCCACAGGTGGGGTGGCTCTCCAACCTCCTAACTTCCACGGGGTTTCTTTAAAGTCCACTGGGAAGGGTCCTTAAACTCTAAAATTTCAACTGCGACTTTCCCATAGAATTGTATGGAGCATGCGGTCGTGTTCCCACACTGCACCCGTCCTCCCACACTGCACCCGTCCTCCGTGGAGTCCCTACTTACTCACCTCGGGTGGTTTCTTGGGGTCCCAGCGATTCTACAACCTCTCGACACTGTCTTGACTCGAGTCATGTTTCTTATACCACTATTTTAGTATGTGGTTTGGTCCCCCCTGGGGCCCACTGTGTATTAGTGCTATTTACTGTCATTTCTGTGCTTTGTGATTATTTCTGTGTAGGAGATACTGTGTCGTACTAGAGAGTGTTATATTAATAAATACATATTTTTTATAACTACTGTGTGGTTCTCCTTTCATTTAACCAATACTATAAGAATGCATTCTGGTAAAACAAGCTGCTTAACATTCCTTCAAGACTAAGCCTGAAGGCTGCTCTCCACAGCTACCACTTAGAGAGCTTTCTAAGGTTATCTTTGACCTCTTAAATCACCATAAGGGTTATTTGGACTGGTGCAAGGTGCCCACTTTAATTAGTGGACAGCATATACCAGGCCAACTTCTCACACATAGAGACTATAGAAGAATGGACATTTTCGGGCAGAGTGGGGAGACAAGTGGAGAGCAGATAGAGTGCAGGAGTAAGCGGACAATCTGTTGGGTGGAGGGAGATTTGGGGTGAGAGGGGAGACTGGGAGTGTAGTCATACACTAGGAGAGAGCAGAGAGACAAGCGGGAAAGTGGACAGCTTGAGGCAGGATAGGGAAATCTGGGGCAGAGAGAGTGGGAGAGAAAGCAGACAGGCTGGTGGGGAAAGCACAGCGGCTGGGAGGAGGAGTGCACAGTCAGGGTGGAGAGTGGGGACATTTTGGGAAGTGCAGAGAATGTGGCTTGAAGAGTAAAGAGACTGCTGGTGAGACCAGGCAGGTTGTGGTGAGAATAGAGAGGTTGGTGGTGAGACTGTTAATATTGGGAAGCCCTTCTGTCCGTATATTTTAGCATTCGCGACACCATCTTGCAATCTGGACGCCATTTTGTACGATAAACGAAACTGCTGCTTAGTTATTTTCGAGAAACGGTCCTTGGTAAGTTTCGTTTCCCAAGGTTGAGCTTTTTCTTCTATAATTGCAAGTATCCTCGTTAGTACATACCTTTCTTGTTAGATGGAGCCTTTCTCCTACCCGTCTGGTAGGGAGGATAGGCCAGATGACTTTGTGCAGTAGATAGCCTGTGCCCAGCTGCAGAATCGAAACTTATGCTCTGTACCCCCATTGTATTACGACACCTGCTAGTGTTTTTCCATAGTAGGCGTGCCTTTGTGGACTTTGCAAACGTACATAATGTAATTGTATGCTTACGGGCTTCAGTCCCTCGACAGCCATCCCAAGAGGCTGGTCAGACTGGGCTCCACTGCAGTGTAATCTCAATAAATATCTGGTTTGTATTCTCTACTGTCTGACCGACTCTTCATTTATAGGAAGGCAGAGAAAGTGGTCGTGAGTGACCCGGGTGGTCCTTTTCGGGTCACTTCCTTCAAGACCAGGCAAGCCAGGAGAAAGAAGGGACAGAAAGAGGACAGCAGAGAGACTGGAAGGGAGAGTGCAAAAGACTGGGGGAGAGTGTAGAGACGTGGTAGAGTGGAGAACTGTCAGGGTCGGCTTTAGTGCTGGTGTCGCCCAGTGAGACAATGTTTGTTGGCACTCCCCAATGACCAC
This sequence comes from Calotriton arnoldi, assembly GCA_963921515.1. Lineage (NCBI taxonomy): Eukaryota > Metazoa > Chordata > Amphibia > Caudata > Salamandridae > Calotriton > Calotriton arnoldi. The sequence goes on from CAWUFW010002311.1 coordinate 814,171, forward strand.
CTCCGCCACAGATTCCCTCACTACTACCCTTTAACAGTGCTACTCAAGTCTCCATAACCACTCTCTCTCAGATGCATTTAATTAGTTTTATAGCACCACTCATATCAGTGTAGGGTGTCAGAGAACTTTACATCAAACACACTCCACAGAGGCCATCAATCATAGGTGTGTAAATCAGTGTATAGGAAATGTTGCGTAAGACAGAGAACTACAAGGTGTAAGAGTCACATGTCATCCATACTGATAGGCAGCATAGTTTAAGAGTGCTCGGTCTGGAGAAGCACAAACTCAGAATTTAAAACGCAACACCATGGTTATGGGTTTTCTTTAATAATCAGAATTGATTTCTATCCAAATTAACCCTTTTTCCAACATTTGGATAATGAAAGTCTGGAGAAAAGCTCATAACGCTCTAATCTATATCTTGCAGTTTGCATGCAGCTCTTTGATGACAGTTAATAGCTCACTGTTCTATGTTAGGATTCTAACTGTAAGTAAAAAAGGATCTCTCAGACAAAAGCAGTAACCCACTGACCTTTTTACATTATATGCACTTTGTGAACTGCATGGTACACGTTCTTTGCAGCAGGCATATTAACCCACTGCACTACTGTATAGTGAGTCAAATTTTCCACTACACAAACCTTCCGATCTCTCTATAGGAAGATCATTAATCACCTGAGTTATCTTGGCATTTTTATTGTTGCCTGAAAATTTCTGGAGGCAAGGAACGCGGCAGCAGGTGCTTTTCGACCATAATATACTTGCAAACAAGACCCCCCCCCACCCAAAGTCAGCACGGGGTGCAGTGGCACTGGTCGCACCGCCCTAGTGCCGGCCCTGAGAACTGTCAGTGAGAGTGGACGGACTCAGAGGGAGGGAAAACCGATCTGGGAAACCAGAGAGGCTGGTGGGTGGAAAGGATTGTAATGCTGGAGTGGAGATAGACTAGGGGTGAGCAGAGAGACAGGTGGAAAGTTGTCTAACTGGAAGAGAGAACAGGGATACTCCGGGAGGAGCTGAAAAACTGAGGCAGGAGAAGTCAAATGGGAGGTCAAAGGTGACTGACTGGAAGTGAAAGCAGACAGACTGTTAGGGAGAGAGGAGAGATGCAGAGATTGGTGAGCCTGGGAAAAAAACAGACAATCATACGGAAAGTGTAGGGACATTAAGAGTGGAAAGACTTGAAGGGAGAGAGAACAAAGCAAACACAAGGAGATGATGGATGGAGCAGTGAAACTTTTCAGACACTCACCCCCATTCACAGATCTGGGTTGAATCCATCATCGTTCTTTAGCTCACTTCACCACCCCAGTTCAGACCCAGCCATATGCAAATCAGTATTGACCCTCTTAGTCATGGGAACAGTCCAGCCCGAACTGCCAAGCCAGGTCTTCCCTGGACCAGAAACAAGCATCCGGGGACCTGTTTCGGGGTAACACCCCTCATCAGCCAGACTAGCTTGAATCCAGTAGCAAAGGGAGCAAGGGACCCATGTCTGGGCATACCCTGCCAACTTAGGGCAAACAAAGCAAACACAAGGAGATGATGGATGGAGAGCTGAAACCTTTCAGACACTCACACCCAGTCACAGATCTGGGTTGAATCCATCATCATTCTTTAGCTCACTTCGCCACCCTAGGAAGATAGAACAGTCTGAGGGAAGAGCGGAGACATTGCGCAGAATGTAGAGTGACTGGAGAGCGCTGGGAAAGGGGGACCAAACAGACATGCTGGAGAAAGCAGGGTGGCTGGTGAGCGGTCAGACTATGAGGAAGAGCAGAAGATAAACATGGAAGCAGTGAAGAGAGGCAGTGAGACTGACAAGACATGAAAGCGGAGTAGACACTTTGGGTCAAGAGAAGAGAGATGAGGGGAAAAAACTGACGGGGAGAGACTCAAAGGTAGAAATGAAAACCTTGGAAAAAGCAGAGGGGAGAACGGAAAGGTTGAGGTCAGAGTGGAGGCATTCTGGAAAGAGGAGAGAGACTGGCTTGAAGAATGGAGTGTCTGGAGGGGAAAGAAGACAGTAGGAAAGAGTGCAGGGCCGGTGGTGGGAGTCAACAGACTAGGAGGGGGAGAGGACAGATTTGAGAGAGACAGTAGTGTGACAGGGGGAGTAATGAGGCTGGTAGAGAAAGCAAACTCGTGTAATCAGATAGATGCAGAGAGATATGACAGACTGAGAGGGAGAGGGGACATACTGTGGCAAGCTTAGAGAATGATGAGAACAGAGAGGCTGGCGAAGAGAGCTGATAGTGTGGTGAAAAGCAGATTTACTGGGGTGGACAGGAAGACAGTGAGGAGAGACTGAAGGGACAGTGGGCAAGTTCAAGCCACAAAGGAAAGTCTGGTGGGGAGTTAACATACTGGGGGTGAAAGCCAACAGAAAAAGAAGAACAGAGAGACAGGGGAGGGAATAGAATGGGCGGGAAATGAAGCCATTTGAAGAGAGCAGCAAGACTGTCTTAGAGAGCGCAGAGGGGAGAGGAGGGAGGATAGATGAGAAAAGCGAATGGCTGACGGGAAGAGGGGACAGTCAGGTGAGAGTGCAGATAGACTGTAGTGACATGATGGATGAGGGGAGAGAGACAGACTCGGGGAGAGCAGAGAGACTGGGGCAGAGCAGGTAGATGCTGAAGAGAGTAGTTAATCTGGAAGAAAAAGTGGACAAGCTGAAGTGGGAGATGGTATGCTGAGCTGAGAGTTTAGAGCTTAGAGCTTAGAGGCGGGGTGATAAAGGACAATCTGGTGGATAGCTGATAGCCTGGAGGAGAGTGAGCACTGTGGGGTAAGTGTGGGTAAACTAAATGAAAAGCAGACAGTCTCAATAGTAGAACTGTCAGACTGTGGGGTGGGGCCATACTTGCAGGGAGAATGGGCAGACGGGGGGGGCAGTGGACAGGCTATGACCAGGTCTAGGGGGCAACGTAAACAAGAAAATTGGGTGAAAATTGAGCAGACCGGGAGAAAGCAGACTAGATAATAGGAAGCTTGCCTGACTTGGAGAAAGCAGGCAGACTAAGAGAAAAAGGGCCAGACTCTGGGAAGAATGGTCATTCTCTGCAGAATGCAGGTGGACTCGGAGGTGGGAAAGCATGAAGTGTGAGTGCAAAGCAAGTCAACCTGGGGAGGAACCAACAACTTGGGGAAAGGTTTGCACACATATGGAAAAGCAAGCAGCGTGAGGGGAAACATGAGAAAGCTGAGAAAACACCGACAGACTACAGAGGATCAGAGACAGACAGGGAAAGCAGTCTGCCTGAAGGGAATTCAGGCAAATTTGGTTAGAGAACAAGTAGACTGGAGTGAAAGTGGTGAAAGTGGTCCAACTCAGGGGGAGAACAGGCAGCCTGGGAGAAAGCAGACAAGCTAATGGGGAAAAGGCAGATTTGATAGCAGTGTCGGACTGGGGAACCAAAAGCAGCCTTGGCAAAAATGCACCAAGCAGTCCACTCACTTCATCTCCTGCCGCCATCTCTCTTTCCAACCATCAATTCACTCTCCTTCTCCCCTCTCTCTCTTCTCCCTCTCTGATCACTTGATCTCTACCTTCTTCTTCTCTCCCTGTCTCTCTCATTCTCTGACTCTCTCGAAGCATCCCTGTGCCTGTTGTATATAACCTTGAAGAGCTGGGCACCAGGGACCTGGGCTGTTAAAAACATTCTCCAGGGACTTCAGCCCGGTGGATTAAAAAGCCTGTCTGGCCCTTTTTGAGAGGACAATGAGTAAAATGGTGGGAAAGCGAGTATAGAGGGGAGAAAACAGGCAGGCTGATGAAAGATCGGGCAGACTCTCGAGAGACTGGGGAAACTCAGGGGAAGCAGGAAGGCTGATGGCAAAGTGCTAGACTCAGGGGAGAACCGGGAAGACTGAATTAAAAATGGACAGACATGGTGGTAAAAATGGCACACTGGGGGTAAACAAGCAAGAAGACAGACATGGGGAGGACAAGCAAACTTGGGATAAAGTGGGCAGACTGGTGGAAAACATACAGCATGAGATGAAAGCGGGCAGACTGGTGAAAAGTGAGTAGGCTCAGGGGAAAGTAAAAGTGATCAGAAATGGGGAGAAAAATGGGCAGACTGTGGGAAGTAGGAAGACTGAAAGAAAAGCAGGCGACTTGGGGTAGAATTGACAGACAGGTAGGAAAGTGGGAAGGTTGAGGGTAAAAGTGAACAAACACAAGGGTAAATATTGAAACTTTATTGTTCATTGTGCAGTCAGTGACCAGATCATCCACCATCTTTGCTATTTTTCCAATGGCTGGGTAAATAGTGATGTTTCTTTGCTATTTGCAAAGCCACCAACCAAATAATATATCATCTCTGCTTTTAATCCAGCGGTCAGTAAATAAATACATTTCATTGTCCTTTCACAGGCCGTTAGATATGTTGTGCATAGTCACAGCTAGTTAGCCAGCGGCTAGGTAAATAGCAATGTTTCTTTGCTATTTGCGTGGCTGCCAGCAAAATCTTACATATTTTTCCATATTTAACCAGCAGTCTGATAAATAGTACAGTTTATTACTATTTGCATGGCCAATGGCGAAACAGTGCATAAGTCTGCTTTTTATCCAGTGGCCAGGTAAATAGTAAAGTTTCTTTGCATATATGATCCTCGTGGCTAACATCGTCAGATCCCAGTCTCAACATAATTTCCTACGCAGACGACACCCAATTCATCCTCTCACTCACCAATGACCCGGCACCACATGAACCAATTTCCACAGATGCATGACAAACGTCACCAGCGGGATGAAGAACAAGTGCCTGCAGCTGAACACAGACAAGATGTCAGTACTGATCTTTGGCAACAGCAGCAACACATGGAACGACTTCTGGTGGCCATCAGACTTAGGACCTGTACTCGCTCCCTCCAACCACGCCAGAAACCTCTGAATCATCATTGACAACAATGCTGCTGCGGTTAATTTGCTGCTGGGACCTTCGCCCGGCCGGATTTGGGGGCACTTTTCTGCTTTTTGACTTTTCCCTGGTGGGACCACAGTCCCAGGGAGTACCTCCATCCTGCCGCCCGCATCACTAGAAACACGCACCTCACCCTGGTGGGACCACAAGTCCCAGGGTGCAACTGGCCTCTTTCCTGCTTTCCCGCTGCCACCGCTCACGAGGGGGAGGCGCCACCATCACGTTTAAAGTGCTGCCTCGCACCCCGCGGCGCCCGGGCAAAGCCCGGGCCAAGGGCAGGCCCGTCCTTGCCCGTCATTGCCAGGAAGAGGCAGGGCAGGGCCACCTCCCTTTCATCCAACTTCTGAACTGAGACACAGAACTACCTGCAATCCAACAAGGTACTGTGCTAAGAGCTAACAATTGTATCAGGGACCATTTGCTGCTAGAAGGTACAAGCAGGATTTTATTACTACAAACTTAGTGCAGGGCCCTTGGACTTAGTAGGTAATTCCTGCAAATCGAATATTTGACTTTGGGCATTGGGGGCACAAACATCTTGGGGGCCATTGTAAACATCGTGCTACTCAAACTTATCAGGGGGTAAAAGATGGCTAAAAGGAAAACGATGGAGGGAGTGGGGGCGGGAAATGGCCCTAACGGGGGGCAGGTAAGGGGAAAAAGGCAAGGAAAGCACACAAACATGCCGCCAATAACTGCTTGATGGATAGAATAGACACCCTTATTCACGAATGTGAAGGCATCCTAGAAGCAGAACCAATAGCTCCCCACAATAACATCCAATCGCCCCCCAAAAGCGCCAGCCCACCCTGCACAACTACCATTCCCACAATGTTCCGGAAGCGCTCCCGGAAGGCAGCACCGACACATAGTAAAGAAACACCACTGGAGCTTAGAGTAGAACAGGTGAATGACCCTCCTTCCCAAGACTCTTCTTCTCAACTTCCAAATCTCTCAACTAGCATCGGTGAGAGCCAACCTGGCCCTTCCATTACCTGTTTGAATAGGTTTGCAGCTTTGGCACACATGCCCGATGCTTTTGTGGTTGAGATGTCGCAACCACCGCCCATAACTCCAATTGAGATTAGTGAAGAGGAAATTCCGTCGCCTCAAGACATCTATCAGTTCGTTAGCTCCCTTAGGCTAGAGAAAGGAACCATGAGGAATATGATCGAAGAGCTTATTACCACGGTCAAACTCCTATCTCCAAGAGACACACCCCACAAGCACAAGCAGCCTGCACACCCCCTGTACGAACAGCGCCCACAGGCCCATCGAGCTTGCCTAATCACCCATAAAGAAAGAGGCCCAACAGGAAATGGACCTTCCTCGTCCCCCTCAGTAACATTCAAGCAGGCTCCACTAACCTCCAAGCTAAAACAGGCTGAGAATCCCAAAGCTAATCCTCAGAATCAAGGTCTTTCTCAGGCCCCTACAAATTGCACTAGACCACCCAGCCTATCACTAGCCACACGCCCCTATGCAAAAGATCTCCATCTGCGGAGCTCCCCAGCACTTCCCCTCCTCCCGCAGGCTCAAAACGTTTTTATGGTCAATGTTCCCAAGCTAGACCTAACGGGTGGCTATGAAAACGAAGATTCCTTAATTAACAAATCGATACACTGGATCCGCCACGTCAGGGACTGCCGCTCAGTTATCCGAGAAGATATTGTCAGGGCACGGAGATGCACGTCCCTTACCCAACCTCTGGACTGCATTGAGCTCACTCTGACTAAGGCCGATCTGTCTGAAAATCTTCTCACACTGGAGTTCCGCACTTGTTCCCCCGGCTCCTCAGCTATACAGTTCAGGCGTTTTCCAATCACATCAGTAGCCAGACCAAATGACAAGCATCCATCGAGGGCCTCAAGTGGAGAGACTCCATTGGAAGCCATCGATTGACTGCAAAGCGAACCCCAGTCACATCAGGAATCACAAGCTACCCCCACAACAACTAACTACAGTCCTCAAAACAACCTAGGGGCATATTAGCAAGACCCACGTTAAAATTATCGCCGTTTTAGCGGCAGGAAACTGCCGCTAAAACGGCGATAATGGGCTTCCTAATATGCGTTATGGAATTCCAATAGAAGCCCAAGTTAGATGTGCAGGACATCTAACCTGGGCTTCTATTGGAATTCCATAACGCATATTAGCAAGCCCATTATCGCCGTTTTAGCGGCAGTTTCCTGCCGCTAAAACGGCGATAATTTTAACGTGGGTCTTGCTAATATGCCCCCTAATCCCTTGTACTGGTCCCGAGCCACTGACAAATAGCTCAGAAACTGTTGCCCAAAACTACCACTTCATGGATATCATGAGGGCTCACGAGGCTAATCCCCCAATAGCCTCTGATCTCCTTGTCTCGCCATCAGCCCTAGCGTCTCCCTGCCAACATATTCCTAATACAGACACAATCCATGATTCAGTTTTCCCTCAACAGTTAAAGATCATTTCCTGGAATGTTGCCGGGCTCAGCAGCAAATTATCATTGCCCCACTGGAACAAACTGATAGAGGGCTTTGACATTTGTGTTTTCCAGGAAACTTGGAGTTTGGTTCCTTTACACAAATCGGGCTATAGCTGTTTTTACTCACCAGCTACTACCATAGGGAAAGGGCGCCCTTCGGGAGGGTTGGCCATCTGGGTTAACATCGCCTTGGATTGCAGAATTACTGTACAACAAAGCATGAGTCCTGACATCATGAGGCTCACTATCAAGGGTCCAAGGGGGGGCGAATCGCTCGACTTATTCAATGTTTATATAAGGGGGACTCCAGGGGGTAAACCTTCTCCTATTGTCATGCTATTGGAACCAGGTCTATCTAGTTGCTTGTCCCACTCTAGAGTTGTGGTTGCAGGAGACTTTAATTGTACCTTCGAGCCTTTAAGCACAGAGGATATGCTCGGGGTCGAGGAAGATGACAGAAAATGGTCCGTTCCCCCATTAAGCATACCCCCTGTTAAAAGATGGTCGCAGATAGCAATCCAACTCAATGCACTTACCCTGGAATTTAGCCTGAGGGCAACAAATGGTAGAACCATATCAGACGCTCAGGGGGCCAATACTTACAATAGAGCCAGCTGCCCTTCCGGTATCGACTACGTCTTGTTAGACGTAAGACTATGGGGAAATGTAATAGATATGGTAGTGGGTAATACAACTGATAGTGACCACAATCCTCTCTGCGTGACCATGAAGACTCTATGGGCCCTCCCCTGTCCTCCTTCGAGCACCCACATGTTATCCTTAACTAAAGAGGTGGTCCCCTCAAGTTGCAGAAGGTTCCTCAATTGGCGCAGGGTTGCTGTACAAGACTCAAAAATAGATGGCATTAGGCAAGTATTGAGCAAGAACACCTTAGAGCTACAGGAAGCAATAAAAAGTGTAGACGGGCTCACAAATGTCCCTACTATCCACTCGCGCACAATTGAACAGATAGGTGTATACTTTAAAGCGCCCAACAAGCATAGTAAATCTGGTGCGTAATCCAAGAGCAGGCAGACATGGTACACTAAGGATTGTAGACTTAAGAGGCAGGCATTAGCTGCAGCAGTTAGAAGCAAGAACTGCCCTGTGATAAAATCTGCAAGGAAGGTTTATAGAGCGTGTTAGACCTGGCATCATTGGCGCGGGTCTCCCTTCCTCTTTTCGCTTCCTATCTTTTATGTTGGCTGGATTTAGATGCTCTGGGCGCTGTGCCACTGCCAATCAGTGCCACAGCGCGAATGCTCCCTGTGTAAAGATGACTGTATGAATTGGGATAACCATAATTGGCTCATTTGGTTTACCCGTCAGTCCCTAGTATAAGTGCACTGTGTGTGCCCAGGGCTGGTAGACCAAATACTGCTGGTGGGCCTGCAGCGCTGATTTGCGCTACCCACAGAAGCAGCTTTTAAAGTATGTCTGTGTAGCATGTTCTAATAGCGAGTTACCCTCCATTTCACTGTTTACTATTGTGAGGCTATCCGTTCTCATAGGCCAGAATGGGCAGGCTGAGTGTTACATTCCATAATCCTACCTGCCCCCAGGAACCTGATAGGAAATTCGAATTTGATATGTTTAAGCTCAGGACATTGAGATACATCTTTTAGTAAGGATCATTTGCATAGCCCGTGTTCGAAAATGACTCTTCTAGAAATGAGGTATTTTCTTGCCTAAGCTTTCCTGTAGGCTTTGCTAGTGTGTGTATTGGCCGTCTGGTTTTGGAGCAGCAGGGCCAGCTGGGTCAGACCTGGCTGGAGAGAGAGATCGGCATTTAGAGTATGGGGAGGGGTGACTCTTTGATCTGAGCAGGGCCGTGCCTGGCAAGGTGAATGATGGCTCCACCTCCCACTGGGCGTCTGATAGCAGACCCCCTGATTCTCAAAGGGCAGGATATCGCCTCGTAAACCAAGTGCTCCCCGACCCCACCGAACTGGTTCTGGCTGGATTCAGTGATTTGTGACTTTAGCGAACAAAGACTTTTTAGGTATAAAACGCTGCGCAGAAACCTTTTTCAAGTGTGTTCCTTCTGGATGTCAAGACGAAACTCTGTCTGAGTGAACAGAGGAAAGGACTTTGAAACTTTCACCAAGCTTGCTGAAGAAACTACCGAGGGCCTGAATTGAGAGCGCCTCCTGCTGAAGTCTCAGGGACATTCGACTTCACCCCGTCAGCCGTCTGAATTCCTGTGCGAGGGATTCTACTTGGAGGTGAGGCCTCCGTCGAGTAATCCGGAGCCTCTAGTTCTACTGTGAGGAATGCGGACTGGTAACCCTTGTTAAACTCTGTGTGGGCTGCCGCAGCTAAGAGAGAGCTGCCGCCGCTGAGAGCCCGCCTTAATTTGAACCTTCGGAACCTTCGCTGAATCTGTGTGGGCCGCCGCAGTTAAGAGAGAGCTGTAGCCCTGAGTGCCCGCCGTTGTGCCAGCCTGGTCAAGATCATCCTTCGTCCTGTGGGCCGCCGCAGCTAAGAGAGAGCTGCTGCCGCTGAGTGCCCGCACCTTTGCCAACTTTGCAGCATCGTGATTCGTCCTGTGGGCCGCCGCAGCTAAGAGAGAGCTGCTGCCGCTGAGTGCCCGCATCTTGGCCAACTTTACATCATCGTGATTTGTTCTGTGGGCCACCGCAGCTAAGAGAGAGCTGCTGCCGCTGAGTGCCCGCACCTTTGCCACTTTGCATCATCGTGATTTGTCCTGTGGGCCGCCGCAGCTACGAGAGAGCTGCTGCCGCTGAGTGCCCGCACCTTTGCCAACTCTGCATCATCGTGATTTGTCCTGTGGGCCGCCGCAGCTAAGAAAGAGCTGCTGCAGCTGATTGCCCGCACCTTTGCCAACTTTACATCATCGTGATTTGTCCTGTGGGCCCCCGCAGCTAAGCGAGAGCTGCTGCCGCTGAGTGCCCGCACCTTTGCCAACATTGCATCATCGTGAGTCGTCCTGTGGGCCGCCGCAGCTAAGAGAGAGCTGCTGCCGCTGTGAGCCCACCACGGAGCTGCACGACGAGAGTCATCGCCACCACCAGCCCGGGCCGCCGCAGCCGCGTGCCGCCTGTCCCCGAGTGCCCGAATCATTGTGAGTGCACGTTGCGGACCACTGCAGTCAAGAGTTGTGGTCGCTGGGAATCTGCCTGTCACCGTCTCCGCTTCTTCGAGAAGCTGCGTGCTGTGTCCCCGTCCAACGGCAGGTATCTGGTGCGCAACGGGTCGCGTAGACCCAGGCCTTGAACTCAGTCAGTGCCACGTTCTGGTGAATACTTAATTGCCTTTTTAAGACCCTACTGATTTACGTGCATTGTGGCTGGTTATAACGCTTTGAGAGTCTTGTGTTAAACCTTAGATAAAGATACTATTTTTCTATACCTACTTGAGTTGTGTCCTTTTGTGGTGTCGTTACTGCCTTATTGTGCATGGTCATAAATGCTTCACACACTGCCTCTGAGATAGGCCTAACTGCTCGTGCTACGTTACCACAGGGTTGAGCAGGGGTTATCAAAGGGGTAGCCCACTTGCCCTGACTTAGGAAGAAGGGTCCCTATTTGGACATTGGCGCCAGCCAGTGCCAACTAGAGACCCCCATTTCTAACATTGGCGGTCAGCGGTGAGGATCAGGACTTGCATTTATGATCCACGTACAATAACTGGTAGACGCCACTAGTGAGTGCAGACCAAAGCGCAGCCACGCACTGGTTTTTTGTCCCTCTTCGAATTTTTTTTTTTTTTGGTTTGGTTGGTTGTTCTAGTATTGAATTGTTGATCGCAACCATGAGTACTGCTAATATCGGAAGGCCAACATCCAATGCTTCGGAGGATCTCACCTTTGAGGAGGAAAGATTAGATACCTATACTGCCAGACAGATGAAGTCATTTTGTAAGCAATTCGCAGTCCCCGTGATAGGTCTCTCTAGGAACGAGGAGTACCAGAAGGCGCTGAAGGCCTGGTGGGAAGCGAGAGAGTCCGCTGGGGATGAGGAAGAGAATGCTGGAGGGCAGCAGGATGATGCAGTAGAGGGGGAGATAGAACACCCTCCAATCCAGGTACTAGTGTATCCCAAAGGAGCCTGACCCCAGAAGAGCTGGAGGACAGGGAGAGAGATAGGAGGCATAGTTTGGAGATGGCTAAATTGGAAGGTCAGAAGGACCTTGAGAGTAAAAGTTAGACATTGAGAAGGATCGATTGTCAATTGAACTTGAGAAAATGAGAATGGAGCATGAGAGAATGTTGAGGGAGATAGAGATCAGGGCGAGGAGTGTCCCGGTCTCCCCCTCTGGTGGCAGCATACCTTTAGTAACTCCTGAGAGTAGAGTTTATATTCCTAAGGATGTCATTAAGGATTTTCACAAGAGTGAGGATATTGGGCAATGGTTTGCCGCATATGAGATAGCAATGGTGTCCCACCGGGTCCCTGAGAAGTGATTGGGGAGCGGGATTGTGGGGACGATTTGTGAGTGATGGTAGGGATACCCTGTTGGACCTGCCTGAGGAGAGCAGGATGGTGTATGCCCATATGAAAGAAGCTTTGATGACCCGTTATGGTTTGACCCCAGAAATGTACAGGCAGAGGTTTAGAACCAGTAAGAAGTTAGAGGGTACCACATGGGTTGAATATGTGTCTTTTTTCTGCAGAGCAATGGATCGCTGGGTAAAGGGTAGCAAAGTGGAAACTTTTGAGCAATTGTATGATTTGTTTGCGTGGGAGCATTTTTCTAGTAACTGTTTTCCAGAGCTACGCCAGCACCTGATTGATAGCAAGCTGACTAACCCTAGGAAGCTTGCTGAGGAGGCGGACCGCTGGGTGAGCACCCGGGTCCGCAAAGGTTTTGTGGGAGACTTTGCCAGAGGTGGGCAGGGTCCCCAGCAGAGAAGTGGGGGGGACAAGGGTAAGCCGAGGGAGTTCCAGAGAGGGCCCCAAAGTAATTCCCAAGGGAACCAAGCACTGGTGTTCCAGCCTCCCCCTGAGAAGAAGCCAGTGTCCCGACAGGTAGGCCTGTTCAGAGGGGGCCACTCACTTGTTTCAGGTGTGGTCAAGTGGGCCACCGGTATTATGATCCCCAGTGTCCCCAGAGGGACCCCAATGCATCCCCTCGTGCACCACCCCATGCACCATCCCGCCAGATTGCCAGTGTAGCCCTGGGGGTGGAGGAGGTAGAGGTCCAAGGTGGGTGGGATCCCGTAGAGTTAACCCTTGTCTCGCTAGGAGACTTTGAGAAGGTCCCTAACCCCACACTGCCTAATAACACTAAGAAGTACCGGCAGTGGGTGACCATCAATGGCCATAGGGTGGAGGCTCTCAGTGACACCGGAGCTAGTGTGACTGCTGTCAGCTCCCGGTTGGTGTCCAAAGAGCAGGTTGTCCCCCATGCATTCTGCCCTGTAGTGTCAGCAGACAACTCAGAGAGCCAGTGTGAAGTGGCTCAGGTTCCCTTCGAGGGGGGGGGTCTCAGGAACTCTTCAAGTGGCTGTGAGGCCCGCCATGCCTGTAGACTGTCTGTTGGACAATGATCTAGAGAACTCCCCGTGGGCTACGGTGGAGAGAAAGTCTCATTTGGAAATGTTGGGTCTGCCTGAGTGGGCGTGTGCGACCACTCGGTCCATGACAGCTCAGAAGGGTGTTCAGGAGGGTCTGGAGCCTGAAAGTATGGCCCAGGCCCCTGCCTTAAAGAGAAGGGGTAGGGGGTGCGGAAACCGGCTCCCGCGGTTCCCACGGTCCCGGAGGGAGCAGACCTTGAGGGGGATGCCCTGGAACCTACAGGGGAACAAGTGGCTGAACTGGGCGACCTACCGGAGCTGACCCTCCAGGGAGGAATTTTGCAAGCAACAGAGAACCTGCCCTTCTCTTGAGGGGGTGCGGCGACAGGCCACCGCCCAGGCCGCAGGTGATCAGACAGGGTCACATTGGATCTATTGGGAGAATGACCTCCTTTACAGCGAGCCTAAGGTTGCTGAGCCTGGGTCAGCCCGTGTGGTGGTGGTACCCCAGCGCTTCAGGACCTTCCTACTGGGGTTGGCTCATGATGTGCCACTGGCCGGACATCTGGGGCAGACCAAGACCTTTGAGAGGCTGGTCACCCACTTCTATTGGCCCCAGATGCGCAGGAGCTCAGATGCTCACTGCAGGACGTGTGAGACTTGCCAGGCAAGTGGGAAGAGTGGGGGAAGATTAAGGCCCCACTACAGCCCTTTCCCGTTGTGAGTACCCCATTCGAGAGAGTGGGCATTGATATTGTGGGGCCTCTGGATCCCAAGACAGCCATGGGCAACAGGTTCATCCTGGTCTTGGTGGACCATGCCACCAGGTACCCTGAGGCCATCCCGCTCAGGACAGTGACGGCCTCCGTGGTGGGACGGGAACTGATGGGGATTTTCTCCCGTGTGGGATTCCCCTGAGAGGTGGTGTCCGATAGGGGAACTAACTTCATCTCCAAGTACATGAAGTCTCTGTGGGAGGAGTGTGGGGTAACGTATAAGTTCACCACTCCTTACCACCCCCAGGGTAATGGGCTGGTTGAGAGATTCAACCGGACCCTTAAGGGCATGATTATGGGCCTAGGTGAGCCCATGAGGCGTAAGTGGGATGTCCTCTTGCCATGCCTGTTGTTTGCTTACCGTGAGGTGCCACAGAAGTCCTTAGGGTTCAGTCCCTTTGAGCTGCTCTATGGTCACCCGGTAAGAGGGCCTCTGAGTCTGGTCAAGGAAGGCTGGGAGCAATCTCCCAGGAAACCTCCCCAGGATGTGTTTAGTTACATGCTGGCCTTCAGGAACCAGACTCGGCGTTTCAGGAAACTTGCTGAGGCAATCCTGGAAGCCAGCCAGGAAGAGATGAAACGCTGGCACGATCAGAATGCCACTCTGATCGAGTTTCAGCCTGGACAAAAGGTTTGGGTCATGGCCCCGTTGGAGCCCTGTGCGCTCCAGGATAGGTGGACCGGCCCCTTTGAGGTGGTGGAGCGCAAGAGTCCTGTTACCTATGTGGTGGACTTGCAGTCTCCCAGGAACCCTTTGCTGGTCCTGCATGTTAACCAACTGAAGCCCCACTTTGAGAGGTCTGAAGTGGGCATGCTTCTGGCCACAGATGCTGGGATGGAGGAGGAGAGCGAGCCCCTTCCTGACCTCCTGTGTGCAGGGGAGCGAGATGGGTCAGTGGAGGGTGTGGTCCTCTCCACCACACTGACTCCTGAGCAGCAGGGTGATTGTCGCCAACTGTTGGGGCAATTCAGTGATCTGTTCTCCCTGGTGCCTAGTGTCACTGATTGGTGTGTCCATGACGTGGACACTGGGGACAGTCCTCCCATTAAGCACAAGGCTTACCGAGTGACTGACTGGGTAAGGGCCTACATTAAGGATGAGGTTACCAAAATGTTTGCCCTTGGGGTGATTGAGTCCTCTAGCAGCCCTTGGTCCAGCCCAGTGGTCCTGGTACCAAAAGCTGCAGCGCCTGGTACCACCCCAGAACTTCGGTTCTGCGTGGACTATTGGGGCCTCAATTCAGTCACGAAGACTGACGCGCACCCCATCCCCAGAGCTGATGAGCTCGTAGATCGGTTAGGGGCTGCAAAATACCTCAGCACAATTGATTTGACGTCTGGGTATTAGCAGATCGCCTTGACCTAGGGAGCAAAGGAGAGGTCAGCATTCTCCACACCCGATGGGCACTACCAGTTCCGGGTGATGCCCTTTGGAATGAAGAATGCCCCTGCCACCTTTCAGAGGTTGGTCAACAGGGTGTTGGTTGGGCTGGAAGACTTCAGTGCCGCCTACCTGGATGACATTTCGGTGTTTAGCTCCTCTTGGGAGGACCACCTGCGCCACCTCTGGGAGGTATTGATGGCACTGCAGAAGGCAGGCCTCACAATCAAAGCCAGTAAGTGCCAGATTGGGCAGGGTTCTGTAGTGTATTTGGGGCACCAGGTGGGGAGCGGCCAGGTGGCGCCCCTTCAGCCCAAAATTGAAACTATCCTGGCGTGGGAACCCCCCAAGACTCAGACGCAGGTGAGAGCCTTCTTAGGACTCACGGGGTACTACAGGAGGTTTGTCAAGGGATATGGCAACATTGTTGCACCCTTGACTGAGCTGACTTCTAAGAAGCAGCCAAAGAAGATAAACTGGACTGACACATGTCAGAAAGCTTTTGACGCCCTGAAGACTGCCATGTGCACCGCACCCGTGCTTCAGGCGCCCGACTTTTCAAAGGAATTTGTTGTCCAGACAGACGCCTCAGAGCATGGTATAGGGGCTGTTCTGTCACAGATCAATGAGGAGGGACTAGACCAACCGGTAGCCTTCCTAAGCAGGAGGTTACTTCCCCGGGAACAGAGGTGGAGTGCAATTGAGCGTGAGGCATTTGCTGTGGTCTGGGCGCTGAAGAAGCTGAGACCATACCTGTTTGGGACTAACTTCCGGGTTCAGACAGACCACAGGCCCCTTAGATGGTTGATGCACATGAGGGGTGAGAATCCCAAGTTGTTGAGGTGGTCCATTTCCCTACAGGGTATGGATTTCATGGTGGAACACCGCCCTGGTACAGAACACGCCAATGCTGACGGTCTGTCCAGATTTTTCCGCCTTAGTGATGAGAACTCCCAAGGGGATGGTTAGTTCTCCCCACATTTCAGCTGGAGGGGATGCGTGTTAGACCTGGCATCATTGGCGCGGGTCTCCCTTCCTCTTTTGCATTCCTATCTTTTATGTTGGCTGGATTTAGATGCTCTGGGCGCTGTGCCACTGCCAATCAGTGCCACAGCGCGAATGCTCCCTGTGTAAAGATGACTGTATGAATTGGGATAACCATAATTGGCTCGTTTGGTTTACCTGTCAGTCCCTAGTATAAGTGCACTGTGTGTGCCCAGGGCTCGTAGACCAAATACTGCTGGTGGGCCTGCAGCGCTGATTTGCGCTACCCACCGAAGCAGCTTTTAAAGTATGTCTGTGTAGCATGTTCTAATAGCGAGTTACCCTCCATTTCACTGTTTATTATTGTGAGGCTATCCGTTCTCATAGGCCAGAATAGGCAGGCTGAGTATTACATTCCATAATCCTACCTGCCCCCAGGAACCTGATAGGAAATTCGAATTTGATATGTTTAAGCTCAGGACATTGAGATACATCTTTTAGTAAGGATCATTTGCATAGCCCGTGTTCGAAAATGCCTCTTCTAGAAACGAGGTATTTTCTTGCCTAAGCTTTCCTGTAGGCTTTGCTAGTGTGTATATTGGCTGTCTGGTTTTGGAGCAGCAGGGCCAGCTGGGTCAGACCTGGCTGGAGAGAGATCGGCATTTAGAGTATGGGGAAGGGTGACTCTTTGATCTGAGCAGGGCCGTGCCTGGCAAGGTGAATGATGGCTCCACCTCCCACTGGGCGTCTGATAGCAGACCCCTGATTCTCAAAGGGCAGGATATCGCCTCGTAAACCAAGTGCTCCCCGACCCCACGGAACTGGTTCTGGCTGGATTCAGTGATTTGTGACTTTAGAGAACAAAGACTTTTTAGGTATAAACGCTGCGCTGAAACCTTTTTCAAGAGTGTTCCTTCTGGATGTCAAGACGAAACTCTGTCCGAGTGAACAGAGGAAAGGACTTTGAAACTTTCACCAAGCTTGCTGAAGAAACTACCCGAGGGCCTGAATTGAGAGCGCCTCCTGCTGAAGTCTCAGGGACATTAGACTTCACCCCGTCAGCCGTCTGAATTCCCTTGCGAGAGATTCTACTTGCAGGTGAGGCCTCCGTCGAGTAATCCGGAGCCTCTAGTTCTACTGTGAGGAACGCGGACTGGTAACCCTTGTTAAACTCTGTGTGTGCCGCCGCAGCTAAGAGAGAGCTGCCGCCGCTGAGAGCCCGCCTTAATTTGAACCTTCGGAACCTTCGCTGAATCTGTGTGGGCCGCCGCAGTTAAGAGAGAGCTGCTGCCGTTGAGTGCCCGCACCTTTGCCAACTTTGCAGCATCGTGATTCATCCTGTGGGCCGCCGCAGCTAAGAGAGAGCTGCTGCCGCTGAGTGCCCGCATCTTGGCCAACTTTGCCTCATCGTGATTCGTCCTGTGGGCGGCCGCAGCTAAGAAAGAGCTGCTGCCGCTGATTGCCCGCACCTTTGCCAACTTTACATCATCGTGATTTGTCCTGTGGGCCGCCGCAGCTAAGAGAGAGCTGCTGCCGCTGAGTGCCCGCACCTTTGCCACTTTGCATCATCGTGATTTGTCCTGTGGGCCGCCGCAGCTACGAGAGAGCTGCTGCCGCTGAGTGCCCGCACCTTTGCCAACTCTGCATCATCGTGATTTGTCCTGTGGGCCGCCGCAGCTAAGAAAGAGCTGCTGCCGCTGATTGCCCGCACCTTTGCCAACTTTACATCATCGTGATTTGTCCTGTGGGCCGCCGCAGCTACGAGAGAGCTGCTGACGCTGAGTGCCCACACCTTTGCCAACTTTGCATCATCGGGATTTGTCCTGTGGGCCGCCGCAGCTAAGAGAAAGCTGCTGCCGCTGAGTGCCCGCACCTTTGCCAACATTGCATCATCGTGAGTCGTCCTGTGGGCCGCCGCAGCTAAGAGAGAGCTCCTGCCACTGTGAGCCCACCACGGAGCTGCACGACGAGAGTCATCGCCACCACCAGCCCGGGCCGCCGCAGCCGCTTGCTGCTGCCGCTGAGAGCCCGCCTGTCCCCGAGTGCCCGAATCATTGTGAGTGCACGTTGCGGACCACTGCAGTCAAGAGTTGTGGTCGCTGGGAGTCCGCCTGTCACCGTCTCCGCTTCTTCGAGAAGCTGTGTGCTGTGTCCCCGTCCAACGGCAGGTATCTGGTGCGCAACGGGTCGCGTAGACCCAGGCCTTGAACTCAGTCAGTGCCACGTTCTGGTGAATACGTTATTGCCTTTTTAAGTCCCTACTAATTTACGTGCATTGTGGCTGGTTAAAACGCTTTGAGAGTCTTGTGTTAAACCTTAGATAAAGATACTATTTTTCTATACCTACTTGAGTTGTGTCCTTTTGTGGTGTCGTTACTGCCTTATTGTGCATGGTCATAAATGCTTCACACACTGCCTCTGAGATAGGCCTAACTGCTCGTGCTACGTTACCACAGGGTTGAGCAGGGGTTATCAAAGGGGGTAGCCCACTTGCCCTGACTTATGAAGAAGGGTCCCTATTTGGACATTGGCGCCAGCCAGTGCCAACTAGAGACCCCCATTTCTAACATTGGCGGTCAGCGGTGAGGATCAGGACTTGCATTTATGATCCACGTACAATAACTGGTAGACGCCACTAGTGAGTGCAGACCAAAGCGCAGCCACGCACTGGTTTTTTGTCCCTCTTCGAATTTTTTTGTTTTCTTTGTTTGGTTGGTTGTTCTAGTATTGAATTGTTGATCGCAGCCATGAGTACTGCTAATATGGGAAGGCCAACATCCAATGCTTCGGAGGATCTCACCTTTGAGGAGGAAAGATTAGATACCTATACTACCAGACAGATGAAGTCATTTTGTAAGCAATTCGCAGTCCCGTGATAGGTCTCTCTAGGAACGAGGAGTACCAGAAGGCGCTGAAGGCCTGGTGGGAAGCGAGAGAGTCCGCTGGGGATGAGGAAGAGAATGCTGGAGGGCAGGAGGATGATGCAGTAGAGGGGGGAGATAGAACACCCTCCAATCCAGGTACTAGTGTATCCCAAAGGAGCCTGACCCCAGAAGAGCTGGAGGACAGGGAGAGAGATAGGAGGCATAGTTTGGAGATGGCTAAATTGGAAGGTCAGAAGGACCTTGAGAGTAAGAAGTTAGACATTGAGAAGGATCGATTGTCAATTGAACTTGAGAAAATGAGAATGGAGCATGAGAGAATGTTGAGGGAGATAGAGATCAGGGCGAGGAGTGTCCCGGTCTCCCCCTCTGGTGGCAGCATACCTTTAGTAACTCCTGAGAGTAGAGTTTATATTCCTAAGGATGTCATTAAGGATTTTCACAAGAGTGAGGATATTGGGCAATGGTTTGCCGCATATGAGATAGCAATGGTGTCCCACCGGGTCCCTGAGAAGTGATTGGGGGGCGGGATTGTGGGGACGATTTGTGAGTGATGGTAGGGATACCCTGTTGGACCTGCCTGAGAAGAGCAGGATGGCACTTACAAACAATGAATGGCAGTGGTATAAAGCACATACGCCAGCACCTCCCTCCTGTTTTTCCAAATAATGTAAAGACGAATCAAAAGTTTTACAGTGTGCTCAATGTATAACACCGTGCCATCCACCCGATGTTGGTTATGTAATAGGAAGAAACTCCCTAAACAAATATTGTTAATTTAAATTACAGAGCACAACCAAATAGTGTAACAAAAAAACTGACTAATATGACAGTTTATTTAATCATGAAAAGATAGTCATTCATAACAAAATTCAATACAAATTTCCAATAAAGTATGTAGTAGTTGACACGTCGTAGATGTTTAGTGAAATGTTGACAGCCGACACGTGTTTCGTCGCAAGACGACTTCTTCAAGGCTCATTAATGTCTAGGTTTTCTTTAGCTCAAACAACAAATTTTTTCAAAGTATTAAAAGTCACAAAGTAGACTGAAATGACCGTATTTGATCAGGCGTAGTGGTCTTAAATATTTAGTAGGTCATACTCCTGATTTCCAGGAGTATGTCTTCACTTCGTCCCAACCAAATGGTTGGGACGAAGTGAAGACATACTCCTGGAAATCAGGAGCTTTCCAGCAGGGATCCTGCTGCTGGATTGTGGGAAGCACTAGTCTAGTGATACTTTGACACGAACTATTACATCTCTCTCAGCACTGACCTACTAAATATTTAAGACCACTACGCCTGATCAAATACGGTCATTTCAGTCTACTTTGTGACTTTTAATACTTTGAAAAAATTTGTTGTTCGAGCTAAAGAAAACCTAGACATTAATGAGCCTTGAAGAAGTCGTCTTGCGACGAAACACGTGTCGGCTGTCAACATTTCACTAAACATCTACGACGTGTCAACTACTACATACTTTATTGGAAATTTGTATGGAATTTTGTTATGAATGACTATCTTTTCATGATTAAATAAACCATATTAGTCAGTTTTTTTGTTACACTATTTGGTTGTGCTCTGTAATTTAAATTGAGAGCAGGATGGTGTATGCCCATATGAAAGAAGCTTTGATGACCCGTTATGGTTTGACCCCAGAAATGTACAGGCAGAGGTTTAGAACCAGTAAGAAGTTAGAGGGTACCACGTGGGTTGAATATGTGTCTTTTTCTGCAGAGCAATGGATCGCTGGGTAAAGGGTAGCAAAGTGGAAACTTTTGAGCAATTGTATGATTTGTTTGCGTGGGAGCATTTTTCTAGTAACTGTTTTCCAGAGCTACGCCAGCACCTGATTGATAGCAAGCTGACTAACCCTAGGAAGCTTGCTGAGGAGGCGGACCGCTGGGTGAGCACCCGGGTCCGCAAAGGTTTTGTGGGAGACTTTGCCAGAGGTGGGCAGGGTCCCCAGCAGAGAAGTGGGGGGGACAAGGGTAAGCCGAGGGAGTTCCAGAGAGGGCCCCAAAGTAATTCCCAAGGGAACCAAGCAGTGGTGTCCCAGCCTCCCCCTGAGAAGAAGCCAGTGTCCCCGACAGGTAGGCCTGTTCAGAGGGGGCCACTCACTTGTTTCAGGTGTGGTCAAGTGGGCCACCGGTATTATGATCCCCAGTGTCCCCAGAGGGACCCCAATGCATCCCCTCGTGCACCACCCCATGCACCATCCCGCCAGATTGCCAGTGTAGCCCTGGGGGTGGAGGAGGTAGAGGCCCAAGGTGGGTGGGATCCCGTAGAGTTAACCCTTGTCTCGCTAGGAGACTTTGAGAAGGTCCCTAACCCCACACTGCCTAATAACACTAAGAAGTACCGGCAGTGGGTGACCATCAATGGCCATAGGGTGGAGGCTCTCAGGGACACCGGAGCTAGTGTGACTGCTGTCAGCTCCCGGTTGGTGTCCAAAGAGCAGGTTGTCCCCCATGCATTCTGCCCTGTAGTGTCAGCAGACAACTCAGAGAGCCAGTGTGAAGTGGCTCAGGTTCCCTTCGAGTGGGGGGGGGGTCTCAGGAACTCTTCAAGTGGCTGTGAGGCCCGCCATGCCTGTAGACTGTCTGTTGGACAACGATCTAGAGAACTCCCCGTGGGCTACGGTGGAGAGAAAGTCTCATTTGGAAATGTTGGGTCTGCCTGAGTGGGCGTGTGTGACCACTCGGTCCATGACAGCTCAGAAGGGTGTTCAGGAGGGTCTGGAGCCTGAAAGTATGGCCCAGGCCCCTGCCTTAAAGAGAAGGGGTAGGGGTGTGGGAAACCGGCCCCCGCGGTTCCCACGGTCCAGGAGGGAGCAGACCTTGAGGGGGATGCCCTGGAACCTACAGGGGAACAAGTGGCTGAACTGGGGGACCTACCAGAGCTGACCCTCCAGGGAGGAATTTTGCAAGCAACAGAGAACCTGCCCTTCTCTTGAGGGGGTGCGGCGACAGGCCGCCGCCCAGGCCGCAGGTGATCAGACAGGGTCACATTGGATCTATTGGGAGAATGACCTCCTTTACAGCGAGCCTAAGGTTGCTGAGCCTGGGTCAGCCCATGTGCTGGTGGTACCCCAGCGCTTCAGGACCTTCCTACTGGGGTTGGCTCATGATGTGCCACTGGCCGGACATCTGGGGCAGACCAAGACCTTTGAGAGGCTGGTCACCCACTTCTATTGGCCCCAGATGCGCAGGAGCTCAGATGCTCACTGCAGGACGTGTGAGACTTGCCAGGCAAGTGGGAAGAGTGGGGGGAAGATTAAGGCCCCACTACAGCCCTTTCCCGTTGTGAGTACCCCATTCGAGAGAGTGGGCATTGATATTGTGGGGCCTCTGGATCCCAAGACAGCCATGAGCAACAGGTTCATCCTGGTCTTGGTGGACCATGCCACCAGGTACCCTGAGGCCATCCCGCTCAGGACAGTGATGGCCCCCGTGGTGGGACGGGAACTGATGGGGATTTTCTCCCGTGTGGGATTCCCCTGAGAGGTGGTGTCCGATAGGGGAACTAACTTCATCTCCAAGTACATGAAGTCTCTGTGGGAGGAGTGTGGGGTAACGTATAAGTTCACCACTCCTTACCACCCCCAAGGTAATGGGCTGGTTGAGAGATTCAACCGGACCCTTAAGGGCATGATTATGGGCCTAGGTGAGCCAATGAGGCGTAAGTGGGATGTCCTCTTGCCATGCCTGTTGTTTGCTTACCGTGAGGTGCCACAGAAGTCCTTAGGGTTCAGTCCCTTTGAGCTGCTCTATGGTCACCCGGTAAGAGGGCCTCTGAGTCTGGTCAAGGAAGGCTGGGAGCAATCTCCCAGGAAACCTCCCCAGGATGTGTTTAGTTACATGCTGGCCTTCAGGAACCAGACTCGGCGTTTCAGGAAACTTGCTGAGGCAATCCTGGAAGCCAGCCAGGAAGAGATGAAACGCTGGCACGATCAGAATGCCACTCTGATCGAGTTTCAGCCTGGACAAAAGGTTTGGGTCATGGCCCCGGTGGAGCCCTGTGCGCTCCAGGATAGGTGGACCGGCCCCTTGGAGGTGGTGGAGCGCAAGAGTCCTGTTACCTACGTGGTGGACTTGCAGTCTCCCAGGAACCCTTTGCTGGTCCTGCATGTTAACCGACTGAAGCCCCACTTTGAGAGGTCTGAAGTGGGCATGCTTCTGTCCACAGATGCTGGGATGGAGGAGGAGAGCGAGCCCCTTCCTGACCTCCTGTGGGCAGGGGAGCGAGATGGGTCAGTGGAGGGTGTGGTCCTCTCCACCACACTGACTCCTGAGCAGCAGGGTGATTGTCGCCAACTGTTGGGGCAATTCAGTGATCTGTTCTCCCTGGTGCCTAGTGTCACTGATTGGTGTGTCCATGACGTGGACACTGGGGACAGTCCTCCCATTAAGCACAAGGCTTACCGAGTGACTGACCGGGTAAGGGCCTAAATTAAGGATGAGGTTACCAAAATGTTTGCCCTTGGGGTGATTGAGTCCTCTAGCAGCCCTTGGTCCAGCCCAGTGGTCCTGGTACCAAAAGCTGCAGCGCCTGGTACCACCCCAGAACTTCGGTTCTGCGTGGACTATTGGGGCCTCAATTCAGTCACGAAGACTGACGCGCACCCCATCCCCAGAGCTGATGAGCTCGTAGAGCGGTTAGGGGCTGCAAAATACCTCAGCACAATTGATTTGACGTCTGGGTATTGGCAGATCGCCTTGACCGAGGGAGCAAAGGAGAGGTCAGCATTCTCCACACCCGATGGGCACTACCAGTTCCGGGTGATGCTCTTTGGAATGAAGAATGCCCCTGCCACCTTTCAGAGGTTGGTCAACAGGGTGTTGGTTGGGCTGGAAGACTTCAGTGCCGCCTACCTGGATGACATTTCGGTGTTTAGCTCCTCTTGGGAGGACCACCTGCGCCACCTCTGGGAGGTATTGATGGCACTGCAGAAGGCAGGCCTCACAATCAAAGCCAGTAAGTGCCAGATTGGGCAGGGTTCTGTAGTGTATTTGGGGCACCAGGTGGGGAGCGGCCAGGTAGCGCCCCTTCAGCCCAAAATTGAAACTATCCTGGCGTGGGAACCCCCCCAAGACTCAGACGCAGGTGAGAGCCTTCTTAGGACTCACGGGGTACTACAGGAGGTTTGTCAAGGGATATGGCAACATTGTTGCACCCTTGACTGAGCTGACTTCTAAGAAGCAGCCAAAGAAGATAAACTGGACTGACACCTGTCAGAAAGCTTTTGACGCCCTGAAGACTGCCATGTGCACCGCACCCGTGCTTCAGGTGCCCGACTTTTCAAAGGAATTTGTTGTCCAGACAGACGCCTCAGAGCATGGTATAGGGGCTGTTCTGTCACAGATCAATGAGGAGGGACTAGACCAACCGGTAGCCTTCCTAAGCAGGAGGTTACTTCCCGGGAACAGAGGTGGAGTGCAATTGAGCGTGAGGCATTTGCTGTGGTCTGGGCGCTGAAGAAGCTGAGACCATACCTGTTTGGGACTAACTTCCGGGTTCAGACAGACCACAGGCCCCTTAGATGGTTGATGCACATGAGGGGTGAGAATCCCAAGTTGTTGAGGTGGTCCATTTCCCTACAGGGTATGGATTTCATGGTGGAACACCGCCCTGGTACAGAACACGCCAATGCTGACGGTCTGTCCAGATTTTTCCGCCTTAGTGATGAGAACTCCCAAGGGGATGGTTAGTTCTCCCCACATTTCAGCTGGAGGGGATGCGTGTTAGACCTGGCATCATTGGCGCGGGTCTCCTTCCTCTTTTCGCTTCCTATCTTTTATGTTGGCTGGATTTAGATGCTCTGGGCGCTGTGCCACTGCCAATCAGTGCCACAGCGCGAATGCTCCCTGTGTAAAGATGACTGTATGAATTGGGATAACCATAATTGGCTCGTTTGGTTTACCTGTCAGTCCCTAGTATAAGTGCACTGTGTGTGCCCAGGGCTGGTAGACCAAATACTGCTGGTGGGCCTGCAGCGCTGATTTGCGCTACCCACCGAAGCAGCTTTTAAAGTATGTCTGTGTAGCATGTTCTAATAGCGAGTTACCCTCCATTTCACTGTTTATTATTGTGAGGCTATCCGTTCTCATAGGCCAGAATGGGCAGGCTGAGTATTACATTCCATAATCCTACCTGCCCCCAGGAACCTGATAGGAAATTCGAATTTGATATGTTTAAGCTCAGGACATTGAGATACATCTTTTAGTAAGGATCATTTGCATAGCCCGTGTTCGAAAATGCCTCTTCTAGAAACGAGGTATTTTCTTGCCTAAGCTTTCCTGTAGGCTTTGCTAGTGTGTATATTGGCTGTCTGGTTTTGGAGCAGCAGGGCCAGCTGGGTCAGACCTGGCTGGAGAGAGAGATCGGCATTTAGAGTATGGGGAAGGGTGACTCTTTGATCTGAGCAGGGCCGTGCCTGGCAAGGTGAATGATGGCTCCACCTCCCACTGGGCGTCTGATAGCAGACCCCCTGATTCTCAAAGGGCAGGATATCGCCTCGTAAACCAAGTGCTCCCCGACCCCACGGAACTGGTTCTGGCTGGATTCAGTGATTTGTGACTTTAGAGAACAAAGACTTTTAGGTATAAAACGCTGCGCTGAAACCTTTTTCAAGTGTGTTCCTTCTGGATGTCAAGACGAAACTCTGTCCGAGTGAACAGAGGAAAGGACTTTGAAATTTTCACCAAGCTTGCTGAAGAAACTACCCGAGGGCCTGAATTGAGAGCGCCTCCTGCTGAAGTCTCAGGGACATTAGACTTCACCCCGTCAGCCGTCTGAATTCCCTTGCGAGAGATTCTACTTGCAGGTGAGGCCTCCGTCGAGTAATCCGGAGCCTCTAGTTCTACTGTGAGGAACGCGGACTGGTAACCCTTGTTAAACTCTGTGTGTGCCGCCGCAGCTAAGAGAGAGCTGCCGCCGCTGAGAGCCCACCTTAATTTGAACCTTCGGAACCTTCGCTGAATCTGTGTGGGCCGCCGCAGTTAAGAGAGAGCTGCTGCCGCTGAGTGCCCGCACCTTTGCCAACTTTGCAGCATCGTGATTCATCCTGTGGGCCGCCGCAGCTAAGAGAGAGCTGCTGCCGCTGAGTGCCCGCATCTTGGCCAACTTTGCCTCATCGTGATTCGTCCTGTGGGCGGCCGCGGCTAAGAAAGAGCTGCTGCCGCTGATTGCCCGCACCTTTGCCAACTTTACATCATCGTGATTTGTCCTGTGGGCCGCCGCAGCTAAGAGAGAGCTGCTGCCGCTGAGTGCCCGCACCTTTGCCACTTTGCATCATCGTGATTTGTCCTGTGGGCCGCCGCAGCTGCGAGAGAGCTGCTGCCGCTGAGTGCCCGCACATTTGCCAACTCTGCATCATCGTGATTTGTCCTGTGGGCCGCCGCAGCTAAGAAAGAGCTGCTGCCGCTGATTGCCCGCACCTTTGCCAACTTTACATCATCGTGATTTGTCCTGTGGGCCGCCGCAGCTAAGAGAGAGCTGCTGCCGCTGAGTGCACGCACCTTTGCCACTTTGCATCATCGTGATTTGTCCTGTGGGCCGCCGCAGCTACGAGAGAGCTGCTGACGCTGAGTGCCCACACCTTTGCCAACTTTGCATCATCGGGATTTGTCCTGTGGGCCGCCGCAGCTAAGAGAGAGCTGCTGCCGCTGTGAGCCCACCACGGAGCTGCACGACGAGAGTCATCGCCACCACCAGCCCGGGCCGCCGCAGCCGCGTGCTGCTGCCGCTGAGAACCCGCCTGTCCCCGAGTGCCCGAATCATTGTGAGTGCACGTTGCGGACCACTGCAGTCAAGAGTTGTGGTCGCTGGGAGTCCGCCTGTCACCGTCTCCGCTTCTTCGAGAAGCTGTGTGCTGTGTCCCCGTCCAACGGCAGGTATCTGGTGCGCAACGGGTCGCGTAGACCCAGGCCTTGAACTCAGTCAGTGCCACGTTCTGGTGAATACGTTATTGCCTTTTTAAGTCCCTACTAATTTACGTGCATTGTGGCTGGTTAAAACGCTTTGAGAGTCTTGTGTTAAACCTTAGATAAAGATACTATTTTTCTATACCTACTTGAGTTGTGTCCTTTTGTGGTGTTGTTACTGCCTTATTGTGCATGGTCATAAATGCTTCACACACTGCCTCTGAGATAGGCCTAACTGCTCGTGCTACGTTACCACAGGGTTGAGCAGGGGTTATCAAAGGGGGTAGCCCACTTGCCCTGACTTAGGAAGAAGGGTCCCTATTTGGACATTGGCGCCAGCCAGTGCCAACTAGAGACCCCATTTCTAACATTGGCGGTCAGCGGTGAGGATCAGGACTTGCATTTATGATCCACGTACAATAACTGGTAGACGCCACTAGTGAGTGCAGACCAAAGCGCAGCCACGCACTGGTTTTTTGTCCCTCTTCGAATTTTTTTGTTTTTTTTGTTTGGTTGGTTGTTCTAGTATTGAATTGTTGATCGCAGCCATGAGTACTGCTAATATGGGAAGGCCAACATCCAATGCTTCGGAGGATCTCACCTTTGAGGAGGAAAGATTAGATACCTATACTACCAGACAGATGAAGTCATTTTGTAAGCAATTCGCAGTCCCCGTGATAGGTCTCTCTAGGAACGAGGAGTACCAGAAGGCGCTGAAGGCCTGGTGGGAAGCGAGAGAGTCCGCTGGGGATGAGGAAGAGAATGCTGGAGGGCAGGAGGATGATGCAGTAGAGGGGGGGGGGAGATAGAACACCCTCCAATCCAGGTACTAGTGTATCCCAAAGGAGCCTGACCCCAGAAGAGCTGGAGGACAGGGAGAGAGATAGGAGGCATAGTTTGGAGATGGCTAAATTGGAAGGTCAGAAGGACCTTGAGAGTAAGAAGTTAGACATTGAGAAGGATCGATTGTCAATTGAACTTGAGAAAATGAGAATGGAGCATGAGAGAATGTTGAGGGAGATAGAGATCAGGGCGAGGAGTGTCCCGGTCTCCCCTCTGGTGGCAGCATACCTTTAGTAACTCCTGAGAGAGGAGTTTATATTCCTAAGGATGTCATTAAGGATTTTCACAAGAGTGAGGATATTGGGCAATGGTTTGCCGCATATGAGATAGCAATGGTGTCCCACCGGGTCCCTGAGAAGTGATTGGGGAGCGGGATTGTGGGGACGATTTGTGAGTGATGGTAGGGATACCCTGTTGGACCTGCCTGAGGAGAGCAGGATGGCACTTACAAACAATGAATGGCAGTGGTATAAAGCACATACGCCAGCACCTCCCTCCTGTTTTTCCAAATAATGTAAAGACGAATCAAACGTTTTACAGTGTGCTCAATGTATAACACCGTGCCATCCACCCGATGTTGGTTATGTAATAGGAAGAGACTCCCTAAACAAATATTGTTAATTTAAATTACAGAGCACAACCAAATAGTGTAACAAAAAAACTGACTAATATGTCAGTTTATTTAATCATGAAAAGATAGTCATTCATAACAAAATTCAATACAAATTTCCAATAAAGTATGTAGTAGTTGACACGTCGTAGATGTTTAGTGAAATGTTGACAGCCGACACGTGTTTCGTCGCAAGACGACTTCTTCAAGGCTCATTAATGTCTAGGTTTTCTTTAGCTCGAACAACAAATTTTTCAAAGTATTAAAAGTCACAAAGTAGACTGAAATGACCGTATTTGATCAGGCGTAGTGGTCTTAAATATTTAGTAGGTCATACTCCTGATTTCCAGGAGTATGTCTTCACTTCGTCCCAACCAAATGGTTGGGACGAAGTGAGACATACTCCTGGAAATCAGGAGCTTTCCAGCAGGGATCCTGCTGCTGGATTGTGGGAAGCACTAGTCTAGTGATACTTTGACACGAACTATTACGTCTCTCTCAGCACTGACCTACTAAATATTTAAGACCACTACGCCTGATCAAATACGGTCATTTCAGTCTACTTTGTGACTTTTAATACTTTGAAAAAATTTGTTGTTTGAGCTAAAGAAAACCTAGACATTAATGAGCCTTGAAGAAGTCGTCTTGCGACGAAACACGTGTCGGCTGTCAACATTTCACTAAACATCTACGACGTGTCAACTACTACATACTTTATTGGAAATTTGTATTGAATTTTGTTATGAATGACTATCTTTTCATGATTAAATAAACTGACATATTAGTCAGTTTTTTGTTACACTATTTGGTTGTGCTCTGTAATTTAAATTGAGAGCAGGATGGTGTATGCCCATATGAAAGAAGCTTTGATGACCCGTTATGGTTTGACCCCAGAAATGTACAGGCAGAGGTTTAGAACCAGTAAGAAGTTAGAGGGTACCACGTGGGTTGAATATGTGTCTTTTTTCTGCAGAGCAATGGATCGCTGGGTAAAGGGTAGCAAAGTGGAAACTTTTGAGCAATTGTATGATTTGTTTGCGTGGGAGCATTTTTCTAGTAACTGTTTTCCAGAGCTACGCCAGCACCTGATTGATAGCAAGCTGACTAACCCTAGGAAGCTTGCTGAGGAGAGCGGACCGCTGGGTGAGCACCCGGGTCCGCAAAGGTTTTGTGGGAGACTTCGCCAGAGGTGGGCAGGGTCCCCAGCAGAGAAGTGGGGGGACAAGGGTAAGCCGAGGGAGTTCCAGAGAGGGCCCCAAAGTAATTCCCAAGGGAACCAAGCAGTGGTGTCCCAGCCTCCCCTGAGAAGAAGCCAGTGTCCCCGACAGGTAGGCCTGTTCAGAGGGGGCCACTCACTTGTTTCAGGTGTGGTCAAGTGGGCCACCGGTATTATGATCCCCAGTGTCCCCAGAGGGACCCCAATGCATCCCCTCGTGCACCACCCCATGCACCATCCCGCCAGATTGCCAGTGTAGCCCTGGGGGTGGAGGAGGTAGAGGCCCAAGGTGGGTGGGATCCCGTAGAGTTAACCCTTGTCTCGCTAGGAGACTTTGAGAAGGTCCCTAACCCCACACTGCCTAATAACACTAAGAAGTACCGGCAGTGGGTGACCATCAATGGCCATAGGGTGGAGGCTCTCAGGGACACCGGAGCTAGTGTGACTGCTGTCAGCTCCCGGTTGGTGTCCAAAGAGCAGGTTGTCCCCCATGCATTCTGCCCTGTAGTGTCAGCAGACAACTCAGAGAGCCAGTGTGAAGTGGCTCAGGTTCCCTTCGAGGGGGGGGGGGGTCTCAGGAACTCTTCAAGTGGCTGTGAGGCCCGCCATGCCTGTAGACTGTCTGTTGGACAATGATCTAGAGAACTCCCCGTGGGCTACGGTGGAGAGAAAGTCTCATTTGGAAATGTTGGGTCTGCCTGAGTGGGCGTGTGCGACCACTCGGTCCATGACAGCTCAGAAGGGTGTTCAGGAGGGTCTGGAGCCTGAAAGTATGGCCCAGGCTCCTGCCTTAAAGAGAAGGGGTAGGGGGTGTGGGAAACCGGCCCCCGCGGTTCCCACGGTCCAGGAGGGAGCAGACCTTGAGGGGGATGCCCTGGAACCTACAGGGGAACAAGTGGCTGAACTGGGGGACCTACCAGAGCTGACCCTCCAGGGAGGAATTTTGCAAGCAACAGAGAACCTGCCCTTCTCTTGAGGGGGTGCGGCAACAGGCCGCCGCCCAGGCCGCAGGTGATCAGACAGGGTCACATTGGATCTATTGGGAGAATGACCTCCTTTACAGCGAGCCTAAGGTTGCTGAGCCTGGGTCAGCCCATGTGCTGGTGGTACCCCAGCGCTTCAGGACCTTCCTACTGGGGTTGGCTCATGATGTGCCACTGGCCGGACGTCTGGGGCAGACCAAGACCTTTGAGAGGCTGGTCACCCACTTCTATTGGCTCCCAGATGCGCAGGAGCTCAGATGCTCACTGCAGGATGTGTGAGACTTGCCAGGCAAGTGGGAAGAGTGGGGGGAAGATTAAGGCCCCACTACAGCCCTTTCCCGTTGTGAGTACCCCATTCGAGAGAGTGGGCATTGATATTGTGGGGCCTCTGGATCCCAAGACAGCCATGAGCAACAGGTTCATCCTGGTCTTGGTGGACCATGCCACCAGGTACCCTGAGGCCATCCCGCTCAGGACAGTGACGGCCCCCTTGGTGGGACGGGAACTGATGGGGATTTTCTCCCGTGTGGGATTCCCCTGAGAGGTGGTGTCCGATAGGGGAACTAACTTCATCTCCAAGTACATGAAGTCTCTGTGGGAGGAGTGTGGGGTAACGTATAAGTTCACCACTCCTTACCACCCCCAAGGTAATGGGCTGGTTGAGAGATTCAACCGGACCCTTAAGGGCATGATTATGGGCCTAGGTGAGCCAATGAGGCGTAAGTGGGATGTCCTCTTGACATGCCTGTTGTTTGCTTACCGTGAGGTGCCACAGAAGTCCTTAGGGTTCAGTCCCTTTGAGCTGCTCTATGGTCACCCGGTAAGAGGGCCTCTGAGTCTGGTCAAGGAAGGCTGGGAGCAATCTCCCAGGAAACCTCCCCAGGATGTGTTTAGTTACATGCTGGCCTTCAGGAACCAGACTCGGCATTTCAGGAAACTTGCTGAGGCAATCCTGGAAGCCAGCCAGGAAGAGATGAAACGCTGGCACGATCAGAATGCCACTCTGATCGAGTTTCAGCCTGGACAAAAGGTTTGGGTCATGGCCCCGGTGGAGCCCTGTGCGCTCCAGGATAGGTGGACCGGCCCCTTTGAGGTGGTGGAGCACAAGAGTCCTGTTACCTACGTGGTGGACTTGCAGTCTCCCAGGAACCCTTTGCTGGTCCTGCATGTTAACCGACTGAAGCCCCACTTTGAGAGGTCTGAAGTGGGCATGCTTCTGGCCACAGATGCTGGGATGGAGGAGGAGAGCGAGCCCCTTCCTGACCTCCTGTGGGCAGGGGAGCGAGATGTGTCAGTGGAGGGTGTGGTCCTCTCCACCACACTGACTCCTGAGCAGCAGGGTGATTGTCGCCAACTGTTGGGGCAATTCAGTGATCTGTTCTCCCTGGTGCCTAGTGTCACTGATTGGTGTGTCCATGACGTGGACACTGGGGACACTCCTCCCATTAAGCACAAGGCTTACCGAGTGACTGACCGGGTAAGGGCCTAAATTAAGGATGAGGTTACCAAAATGTTTGCCCTTGGGGTGATTGAGTCCTCTAGCAGCCCTTGGTCCAGCCCAGTGGTCCTGGTACCAAAAGCTGCAGCGCCTGGTACCACCCCAGAACTTCGGTTCTGCGTGGACTATCGGGGCCTCAATTCAGTCACGAAGACTGACGCGCACCCCATCCCCAGAGCTGATGAGCTCGTAGATCGGTTAGGGGCTGCAAAATACCTCAGCACATTTGATTTGAGGTCTGGGTATTGGCAGATCGCCTTGACCGAGGGAGCAAAGGAGAGGTCAGCATTCTCCACACCCGATGGGCACTACCAGTTCCGGGTGATGCCCTTTGGAATGAAGAATGCCCCTGCCACCTTTCAGAGGTTGGTCAACAGGGTGTTGGTTGGGCTGGAAGACTTCAGTGCCGCCTACCTGGATGACATTTCGGTGTTTAGCTCCTCTTGGGAGGACCACCTGCGCCACCTCTGGGAGGTATTGATGGCACTGCAGAAGGCAGGCCTCACAAT
This sequence comes from Calotriton arnoldi, assembly GCA_963921515.1. Lineage (NCBI taxonomy): Eukaryota > Metazoa > Chordata > Amphibia > Caudata > Salamandridae > Calotriton > Calotriton arnoldi. The sequence goes on from CAWUFW010002311.1 coordinate 846,659, forward strand.
CAAAGCCAGTAAGTGCCAGATTGGGCAGGGTTCTGTAGTGTATTTGGGGCACCAGGTGGGGAGCGGCCAGGTGGCACCCCTTCAGCCCAAAATTGAAACTATCCTGGCGTGGGAACCCCCCCAAGACTCAGACGCAGGTGAGAGCCTTCTTAGGACTCACGGGGTCCTACAGGAGGTTTGTCAAGGGATATGGCAACATTGTTGCATCCTTGACTGAGCTGACTTCTAAGAAGCAGCCAAAGAAGATAAACTGGACTGACACCTGTCAGAAAGCTTTTGACGCCCTGAAGACTGCCATGTGCACCGCACCCGTGCTTCAGGCGCCAGACTTTTCAAAGGAATTTGTTGTCCAGACAGACGCCTCAGAGCATGGTATAGGGGCTGTTCTGTCACAGATCAATGAGGAGGGACTAGACCAACCAGTAGCATTCCTAAGCAGAAGGTTACTTCCCCGGGAACAGAGGTGGAGTGCAATTGAGCGTGAGGCATTTGCTGTGGTCTGGGCGCTGAAGAAGCTGAGACCATACCTGTTTGGGACTCACTTCCGGGTTCAAACAGACCACAGGCCCCTTAGATGGTTGATGCACATGAGGGGTGAGAATCCCAAGTTGTTGAGGTGGTCCATTTCCCTACAGGGTATGGATTTCATGGTGGAACACCGCCCTGGTACAGAACACGCCAATGCTGACGGTCTGTCCAGATTTTTCCGCCTTAGTGATGAGAACTCCCAAGGGGATGGTTAGTTCTCCCCACATTTCAGCTGGAGGGATGCGTGTTAGACCTGGCATCATTGGCGCGGGTCTCCCTTCCTCTTTTCGCTTCCTATCTTTTATGTTGGCTGGATTTAGATGCTCTGGGCGCTGTGCCACTGCCAATCAGTGCCACAGCGTGAATGCTCCCTGTGTAAAGATGACTGTATGAATTGGGATAACCATAATTGGCTTGTTTGGTTTACCTGTCAGTCCCTAGTATAAGTGCACTGTGTGTGTGCCCAGGGCTGGTAGACCAAATACTGCTGGTGGGCCTGCAGCGCTGATTTGCGCTACCCAACGAAGCAGCTTTTAAAGTATGTCTGTGTAGCATGTTCTAATAGCGAGTTACCCTCCATTTCACTGTTTACTATTGTGAGGCTATCCGTTCTCATAGGCCAGAATGGGCAGGCTGAGTATTACATTCCATAATCCTATCTGCCCCCAGGAACCTGATAGGAAATTCGAATTTGATATGTTTAACCTCAGGACATTGAGATACATCTTTTAGTAAGGATCATTTGCATAGCCCGTGTTCGAAAATGCCTCTTCTAGAAACGAGGTATTTTCTTGCCTAAGCTTTCCTGTAGGCTTTGCTAGTGTGTGTATTGGCCGTCTGGTTTTGGAGCAGCAGGGCCAGCTGGGTCAGACCTGGCTGGAGAGAGAGATCGGCATTTAGAGTATGGGGAGGGGTGACTCTTTGATCTGAGCAGGGCCGTGCCTGGCAAGGTGAATGATGGCTCCACCTCCACTGGGCGTCTGATAGCAGACCCCTGATTCTCAAAGGGCAGGATATCGCCTCGTAAACCAAGTGCTCCCGACCCCACCGAACTGGTTCTGGCTGGATTCAGTGATTTGTGACTTTAGAGAACAAAGACTTTTTAGGTATAAAACGCTGCGCTGAAACCTTTTTCAAGTGTGTTCCTTCTGGATGTCAAGACGAAACTCTGTCCGAGTGAACAGAGGAAAGGACTTTGAAACTTTCACCAAGCTTGCTGAAGAAACTACCCGAGGGCCTGAATTGAGAGCGCCTCCTGCTGAAGTCTCAGGGACATTAGACTTCACCCCGTCAGCCGTCTGAATTCCCTTGCGAGAGACTCTACTTGCAGGTGAGGCCTCCGTCGAGTAATCCGGAGCCTCTAGTTCTACTGTGAGGAACGCGGACTGTTAACCCTTGTTAAACTCTGTGTGTGCCGCCGCAGCTAAGAGAGAGCTGCCGCCGCTGAGAGCCCGCCTTAATTTGAACCTTCGGAACCTTCGCTGAATCTGTGTGGGCCGCCGCAGTTAAGAGAGAGCTGTAGCCGCTGAGTGCCCGCCGTTGTGCCAGCCTGGTCGAGATCATCCTTCGTCCTGTGGGCCGCTGCAGCTAAGAGAGAGCTGCTGCCGCTGAGTGCCCGCACCTTTGCCAACTTTGCAGCATCGTGATTCATCCTGTGGGCCGCCGCAGCTAAGAGAGAGCTGCTGCCGCTGAGTGCCCGCATCTTGGCCAACTTTGCCTCATCATGATTCGTCCTGTGGGCGGCCGCAGCTAAGAAAGAGCTGCTGCCGCTGATTGCCCGCACCTTTGCCAACTTTACATCATCGTGATTTGTCCTGTGGGCCGCCGCAGCTAAGAGAGAGCTGCTGCCGCTGACTGCCCGCACCTTTGCCACTTTGCATCATCGTGATTTGTCCTGTGGGCCGCGCAGCTACGAGAGAGCTGCTGCCGCTGAATTCCCGCACCTTTGCCAACTCTGCATCATCGTGATTTGTCCTGTGGGCCGCCGCAGCTAAGAAAGAGCTGCTGCCGCTGATTGCCCGCACCTTTGCCAACTTTACATCATTGTGATTTGTCCTGTGGGCCGCCGCAGCTAAGAGAGAGCTGCTGCTGCTGAGTGCCCGCACCTTTGCCACTTTGCATCATCGTGATTTGTCCTGTGGGCCGCCGCAGCTACGAGAGAGCTGCTGACGCTGAGTGCCCACACCTTTGCCAACTTTGCATCATCGGGATTTGTCCTGTGGGCCGCCGCAGCTAAGAGAAAGCTGCTGCCGCTGAGTGCCCGCACCTTTGCCAACATTGCATCATCGTGAGTCGTCCTGTGGGCCGCCGCAGCTAAGAGAGAGCTGCTGCCGCTGTGAGCCCACCACGGAGCTGCACGACGAGAATCATCGCCTCCACCAGCCCGGGCCACTGCAGCCGCGTGCTGCTGCCGCTGAGAGCCCGCCTGTCCCCGAGTGCCCGAATCATTGTGAGTGCACGTTGCGGACCACTGCAGTCAAGAGTTGTGGTCGCTGGGAGTCCGCCTGTCACCGTCTCCGCTTCTTCGAGAAGCTGTGTGCTGTGTCCCCGTCCAACGGCAGGTATCTGGTGCGCAACGGGTCGCGTAGACCCAGGCCTTGAACTCAGTCAGTGCCACGTTCTGGTGAATACTTTATTGCCTTTTTAAGTCCCTACTAATTTACGTGCATTGTGGCTGGTTAAAACGCTTTGAGAGTCTTGTGTTAAACCTTAGATAAAGATACTATTTTTCTATACCTACTTGAGTTGTGTCCTTTTGTGGTGTCGTTACTGCCTTATTGTGCATGGTCATAAATGCTTCACACACTGCCTCTGAGATAGGCCTAACTGCTCGTGCTACGTTACCACAGGGTTGAGCAGGGGTTATCAAAGGGGGTAGCCCACTTGCCCTGACTTAGGAAGAAGGGTCCCTATTTGGACATTGGCGCCAGCCAGTGCCAATTAGAGACCCCCATTTCTAACAGAGCGGCATTGCTTCAAGCAAAGCAGAAATGGGATGAGACCCGCTGGCAGGATCTAAAGGACGCCAGTGCAGCAAGGGATACCAATCTCTTCTGGAATCTCGTTAGACGGTTAGACAAGAGGGATCCAGATCAAATCCCCAATCATATCTCATGCCAGGACTGGTACGACCATTTTGGGAAACTTTATTTTGGGTCTGATGACGAATGCATGGAAGGGCCATGCGATAACCCCCTAACTCCCTCTGAGGGTAGCAACAGCGAACCTTTCTCATTGGTTGAAGTAGAATCTTCCATAAGTAGGATAGTTCCCGCCAAAGCCCCGGGACTAGACGGTCTCCCAGGAGACCTGTTCCTTGCAGACCCCCGAAATTGGGCCCGGTATATTTCGCTTCTTATTAACTCCATCTCTAATGGTTGCCCAGTACCGGAATCCTGGAAGGGGTCGGAGGTGGTCCCGATCTTTAAGAAGGGAGCCAGAGAGGACCCTGCCAACTACAGACCAATCAGTTTGATTGATGCAATACAGAAGATAGTTGGCAGGGTACTACTGCAGAGGATCCAATCTTGGGCTGAGGATGAAGACATCCTCTCCCAATATCAGTTGGGATTCAGGGTCAACACGGGAACGGTGGACCAGGTTTTTAGGCTCCTTTTGATATATTGGAAAGTGGTTGTGATCGGCAGAGGCAGCCTTTATCTCGCCTTTATAGATTTAAAGACTGCCTTTGATCTGGTCCGCAGGAAAATGTTATGGCAAATACTAGGAGACATGGGTATCCCTCCATTAATCCTCAAACTTTTGATTCGGCTCCATGAGGGCAATTATGCACAGGTGAGATGGGGGTCCCAAGGTTAGCTGACGGAAAGGATTCCAGTAAACAGGGGAGTACGCCAGGGCTGTGTGATGGCACCCACCCTGTTCTCCCTATACGTGAACGAGGTGGTTAGTTTTTTGCAAGAAGTTCCAGCTGATGCCCCGGCCCTGGCGGGCGATAAGGTACCTACTCTCCTGTTTGCGGATGACACACTGCTGATCTCTAAGACCCCAGCCGGGCTACAAAAATTACTGAACAGATTCCAATCCTTTTGTAATTCTCGGGGGCTGGTCATAAATACATCTAAGACCAAATTAATGACATTTAACCCCCACAAACCGTTCAGAAACAATCTTGCCCTAGACTGGACTCATTTGGAGAGAGTCAGTACCTTTGACTATCTCGGTATTCGACCCTTGGGAAAAATGCAATGGAGGTCCCACCTAGACAAAATGCTCTTAAACCATAAATGTGCGGTCGGAGTACTGAGCAAAGAACACCGCTCATCGCAGAGCAGGCCAGTTGCCCAGGCACTCGCGGTTTATGACACAAAGGCAGTTAGCTCTGCACTCTACGGAGCCGAGCTATGGGGATTTGACAATGTTGATGAGATCTGCAGGTCAGAGCACAAGTTTTTGAGGGATTTGGTTATGCTACCCCGGAACGTCCCGCAACCTCCCTTGATGTATGATATGGGCAGGCGTTCTTTTGGCGATATTGCTAAACTTCGCCCACTGCTCTTTTGGGCTCGCCTTAGGGTGACTACTGAACTCACGAATTATGCCAAAGCACTTACAGAAGTAATGAGTTTAGACGTCAACCATGGGGTTAATTGGATAACTAATGTCAAGAAATTAATGACAGCTCTCGGCCTTAAGGAATCCTGGGACAATCAAAATCCCCCGAGCAAGGCAGAGCTCAAACGTATCTATTGGGCCTGGATTGATACCCGGGAGCTCAGTAACCCAAATGTGGGAAGGCTAATGGAAGAATTCTTCCAGCATAAACAATCTAGAAGCCTCGAACCATATTTGGACACAATCCAGATACCAAGAGACAGGGCGCTTTACAGCCAATTCAGATTTGGAGTGCTCCCGGTCCATGAATTTACTGCTAAATGGTGCCCCCCAAAACAGACAACAGAAGACTGTCCTTGCTGTAGGGCACCGAAGGAGAGTGTCGCCCACCTCATGTTTGCATGTCCAGCGTACGAAAAGGCGAGGTTTAGATGGCTAAAGCCAATCTGCAAACAACTAGGTACGCTTGATCATCGCGCTGCTTTACATATCTTAAAATCTGATGCAAGAACCCTCTTTGTTTGCGGTGTGGCAAAGTTTTTAAGTTGTGCCTGGATAGTCAGGCATAGAGCCTTACGAAGGGCGACCTAATCTCATATCACAAGCCCCATGGAGATTACACTAGGGCATAAGATGAACGACTAAATATCACTTGAATTAACTCCTATGCACTGTCACTTATACAAGGTATATCGAGCACCATCCTTTTTAATTACAATTTTAAACCGCCGTTTTTAACTATAAAAATGAAATATTTTAACCATGATGAAATAACGTGCTACCATGTCTTGACCGATTTGACCACATGTATCTGTTATGTTTTTTATGATAACTTTTAACTGTACAGATTGTATTTTTATAAAGGATTGTCTGATGCTTTTATGATACTTGTTATCGAAATAAAGCTAATTGACTTGACATTGACAACAAGCTCACCATGAAATTATAGATCAGCACCATCTCCTCCACCTGCTTCCTCACTCGGCACATGCTACATAAGATCTTCAAGTGGCTACCCCTACACACGAGATGAACCGTAACACAAGCCCTCATCACCAGCTGGCTGGACTACAGCAATGCCCTCTATGTAGGAATCACCACACACCTCTTACAGAGACTTCAGACCATACAGAACACCACAGTGAGACTCATCCTCGGCCTTCCTCGATGATCCCACATCACACTCCACCTCAGGAAACTCCACTGGCTCCCCGTACAGAAGAGATGCCAATTCAAGCTGCTGACCCACACACATCAGGAACTGCCTACATCAAGCACCACCTGAACTTCCACCAACCGTCGAGAAGACTACGCTCCAACTCCGTTTCACTTGCCCATACTCCCCACATCTACGGAAGCAGAAGTGGAAGACTCTCCTTCTCCAACATTGCAGTAAAGATCTGGAACACCCTCCCCAAGGACTTCCGGACCATCACCTCACTTCAGGAATTCCGAATGGCCCTCAAGACCCGGCTGTTCGAATAAGCCTCCGGGACCTGCATGTGCCTGGATACCCTTTCAGGTGATTAGCCGCTGCTTATAAACCCTGATTGATCGATTGCTATTTGCATGGCCACTATCCAAATAGTACCTAATGACTGATATTTAGTCAGTGGTCAGATAAATAGTGATGTTTCTTTGCTGATTGCAAGGCCGCCCACCAAACAATGTATAATCTCCTCTATCTGAATTGAAATCTGAATTGAAATGAGAAAAAATTGTAAAGCATGCATATACCCAAACAGCGTTGAGGTGCTGAAACCATTAATCAAACCTAGGCTCAAGGACAGACCACCACCCTGAAGACCCTACCGGAAAGGCCAGGAACATTATAGAGTAAAAAGTCAGGTTTTGAGGGCTTCTCTAAAGGCCAAACGATTTTTCAGGCTATTAAGGTGTCGGAGAAGGGTATTCCACAACTTAGCTGTAGCCACTGAGAAGGATTTACCTCCCCACCTTGATTTCCGAAATTTTGGAATCACCACCAAATTGTGTTCAGCCGAATGAAGAGGCCTGGTCGGCAGATACCAGTGGAACATTGTTCTGATGGTTTTAGGCCCTGAGCTGTGTAAGGCATTATGTGCAAAGCACAAAGCTTTAAACATAATTCGCTTTCTAACTGGAATCCAGTGAAGCCTAACTATCTCCACTGTAATTGAATGATATTGAATGATACTGTTTAGCCAGTGACCCACCTAAAGAGAAATTTCTTTGCTATTTGCACAGCCGCTGGCCAAATGCTAAATAATCTCTCTTATTTGTCTAGTGTCAGGATAAAAAACAGAGAAAATGCACTATTTACCTGGCAGCAGGCATAATAGCCGTCACCTATCAATAAATGAGAACTTATATGTAGTGGTTTTAGCCTTATGTGCTTAACTCAAAGTGCAAGTAATTTGTTTTGGTTAATGGATGGCTCAATGAGTTAGAGTTTTCTCCTGAAATATGCTGTAATCTGAAGGTCATAAATTGAGATCCAATCAAGGTCATACCAGCCTTCCACCTTCTGAATGTTATCAAACTAAGCACCATTGTATTATAGCAAAAACATTTTTTACATTACTTAGAAATGGCAGACGAATGGCATGACGATTTCCCATCGCATTTTGAATTTAAGCAACAGTGTGTACTCACAGTTCAGTTGAATTAGTTTAGAAATACTTTTAAACCTCAGAATGCAGTCTAACAAATTAATTATTCCCTAAACTCCCCTGAATTGTAACTATATTTGAGCTTGCACACTAAATGCTGATAATTCATTTCTTTTTTCCTGCTGTACTCCACCTAGGTGACCTCAGAGTGCTGCAGCGCCTGCCCCATCTCTAGTTTCAGCACTCCTGGGTGGGAAGCAATCTTGCATCGAGAAAGCTGTCACTATGGTGTGTAGTGCATCCCAGCTGAGGAAAAGATTGTGGTGAAAGGTGGATTGCACCCTTAAAACAAGCTTTGGAAAAGCCAATAGGTCTCACTTTTCGGCCTGTTGGCTTTGCCAATGGCTTTAGCAATACATTACTGTAAATACATTGGATATTGTCTGTAAGTAAATGCTTTGAATTTGTTAACATTTGTAAACTATCTTTGCTTTAGTGCAATTTTGTAATGCAACTTCAATTGACTTTCCTAAATATTGGTAAAGGTCTTGGCTCTAAAAGGCATAGCTATTGGGTGTTCCAATGCCTGTATGGTACATGTGAGCTGAGTCGCATTTCGGTATCCGGGTGAGTTCTGGTTGTGGGAGGGTGTTCATAATGAGGTACGATTGAGATGTGAAATGCAGTGCAAGTCAGTGGGTCATAACATAGTTCACAATTGTGGCCTCTCTCCAGTTCGCACATAATGATGGTCACCTAGGCACCATTTTAAGTACCAATTCTAATTATTTACAACAGAAGGACTGTTGTTACTCATTAATATCAAACTGCTAACGCTCACTCATAAAGCCAACAGGTCCAGCTTGTTTTAGGCATATGATTGTTGCTGTATGGTACGTCTGGACCAGTGGCGTAGCTAGGGGGGGGCGGTGGGGGCGGCCTGCCCCAGGCGGCATGAGTTTTGGGGCGGCGGCCGGTCCCCCTTTCCCCTCACTTACTTGCGGCTGTAAGAATCGGCATTAAGCCCCCTCCCCAAACCCCTGTTCTTACGTGCGGCCGGAAGCGCCAGCATCTCCCTCTCCCCCGCTCTTCGATTAGGCCGAGGGTGGCAGATGCAGTGGCCGCCATGGGCGGCCTAAGGCCTAGCTACGCCAGTGGTCTGGATGCAATAGCAGAAAACACATAGGGAGGTACCTAAATGCTGGTCAGGTAGCATGCTGTGTAAAGCTCAGGATTGTAGTTCACGTTTTAAGCCACACCCTTAATTACTTAGGCCACGCCTCTTTATGAGACCATTCCACGCCTTTTCATCCTTCTCAAAGCACTGCGGTCTTCAATAGTCTTTGCCTACAGAGAGCTAAAAGTCGTCTTGTAGGCGAGACCTAAAAATTGTAATGTTGTGAAACTGTCGAGCCTTGGAGTCAAATCTGAAACTTGTGGAGCAGAAAGAAAATGCGACCGCTTTGCTCCTCTGTGGCATTCACTCTGCAGCTTCTCTGGGAGGTCGAGTGTTATGCTTCATAGGTGGTGTTGTGCACTTCATTGACCTGACCTCCTATACTGTGACACCCCAGATCATGATTGTAGGTCTCGTGGCCCTTGGTGCCACCCGGCCACTTTAGAAGTAGAACTGCATTATTTGATCCCCAGTGAAGTTGATCCAAATTTTGTGAAGGCAATTTGCTCCCAAAAGAAGCAGATCCAAATATCCTCATCTTTTGTGGGAGTCCAGATTTTTTAGACATACTGCAACACGCATGCCTACCAAATGAGGTGAGCATTTTTTTGTCTTTTTATTTACCTATCTGAGATGGATTGGTAAATAAAAAGTAGCACCAAAAGTGTTTTTGTTTTTTTTTAAGTTTGCACAAAAGCCCTTATTAAAAAAATTAACTAAAACGGAGGAGTGAACTGGGGTGGTGAGCAGGTGGGAGACAAAGCAAGACAGAGAGAGGGCAGGCTGGGAGAGGAGGACACAGGCCAGAGAGAACATGGAGCGCAGCTGGGGCGCGAGAAGGACACAGGCCAGAACGTATTTCCAGGGAGCGTGCTGTGGGGGAAGAAGATATTGGGAACGGAGGGCAAAAGCACCACAAGCATGAAGCAAAGGTGTATGGGGGAAAGCAAAGGGCAACAGAGAGCGAACAGGGGAGAGAGTAGAACACAGGAGAGAAAACAACATTGAGCTCTGGGGTGTGCAGAAGAAACACACTGGGAAGACAGCTGGAAAAAACATGCACACTCATGGAGTGCTTTACGGAAAAGAAAAACAGTTCCTGAAAAGTGACCACTTGTGGAAGAATAAAAAGAGCCAATGAGAGAGGTTGTAAACGGGCTATACTCCATGGGGCAGACAAAGACAAGATGGATGGGTTAAAACAAATAAAGCCAGTGAATAGAAAGAAAGCAAACTTGAGTGACAAAACACAAAGCCAATGGTAAGCAACGGGCGGAATGCATTTCTATGTAATCTTTCGGTGTGTCCTTAATATGTCTCAGCAAGTAGGCTTTAACCTAAAAAGACTGCTGACGTGGCACAATGCAGGGCTCACCAAGCTGCATAGACCCACAGGTTGAGGCTTCAGGGAGAGGTTGCCAGAGAGAGTGTGTGAAGTCATGTAAACCCATCCACATGTGAGGCTGTGATCAGGGTTTTGACACCAGATAGTGAATTTTGACAAGTCAAAAGTCCTCTATGAAATAGAAAATTAAAAATAAGGTGGAGGCTGCAGCAGCAGGTGAAATTGTCACTGGCTCATTTAACAAGAGGGCAAACGAGGACTGGTGTTACATGTATGCATTATTAGCACAACCTGTATTAGGAGGCTATAGTGACTGTTGGAACACTAAAACTAGTGGGGCAGGAAGGATGGCAAATGTTATTGCTGTCAACTGCAACTACAAGAGCAAAGTCATGTAACTTGTGCAGAGTCATAGAACAGTGCAGCACTGCCATCTGTTGGTGGGAGGATCGATGAGAATTTGCTTTTATAGAGTGAAAGAAGTGGCTATTCTTTTGACTAACTGGCTCAGGGGGCTATAGGCTAGGACTGGTGCCTGTAAATACTATAGAAACTTTTGGTTACAATGATGTACACTGTCAATGGCTGTTTTTTCGACGTTAAAGTTGTGTTTCTAATCACGGTGCCAAGATATGACCTGCCACTCTTTTAATTCGTTCCTTATTCCAGAATGATGTTAACACTGAAGAAAGAGAGGGAGAGAAGTGCAGTCTGGAAAAAACTCCAGTTCCCAGAGAAAAATCTTAAAGCAGAAATAACCTCTGGAGGTTTAGGCCAGCGGAGCAGGGCAGGCAACATGGACAGCAGACATAGCAGAACCAAGAAGTGCCAGAAAGATCCAGAGTGAGCAACTGACATGAAGCAAAGTTGCAACGTGCTTAATCACATCCCAGACCCCCTCCTTACATAAGAAGAGATCATGAGATGGGAGTGGTTATCTCACAAAGTAATTTTTAAGTTGGGAAGATTTCCTAGAACTACTAAGAAGCTGAAATTGCTCTAACCAAGTTGATTAAACAGGACACGAAATTTCAGGAATCAAACTCCCAGGATCCGCAGCCCAATCGTTATGGTTCATGCAGACCTGCCACTGGAAGGCGGGAGACAGAGACACGCAATCTTTTTGGCGTTCTATTGAAGCATGCCCATATTCAGTCCGTTCACTGAGGGTCGAGCACTCTGCATCCAACAGCCATGGTCAGTAGATGAATACCCTGCAAAAGCAGGACCCATAGCGATAACACAAGAAACCAATCTAACAACTGCAAGAAAACACCTCCTGACCTCGGGCCAGACCGACTGCACCAGGTGCACGTGCACACCAATGTTCAGTCCTTTGCTAGTCAGCAATCTTGAGACAGCCACAGCAGTCAAGGATTGCTAATCCAGAGAACTTTGAGTAGTGTGTGTTGAATGACCATGTACCTTATATTTCTTAACATATACACAGAACTCTATGACACACATATCTTAGATATTGTGATTTGTAGACAACATGAGGAATTTTGATCCAATTTACGGTTTTCTATCTATGCCAAGTGAGACAGAAGACAATTGGAAGTTCTAGAAAAATGTTTAAATGTTTGTAAATGATCCCAAACAAAGGGACTGATTATGATGACTGTCAGACTGACCATCCGACCGCCATGGCCGCGGTCGGATTCCGACTGCAGAGGCTGCGAAGTTACCTCCACCGTATCACGATGCATGCAGGCCAAACCGCCGATCACAGCAGTCGGAGTAGTCTTCGCATGGGCCGCGGCTGTTGGAAATGTTGCCAATAGAGACTCCTACGCCGTCAGGACTGTGGTACCACTGCTGAGGCGATTACGAGTAAACCGTTGTACTGGTGATCCCTTGTCGGTGGTTTCACGACGGCACTAGACCGCCACGCTACTGCTACCACGAAGCACCACAACAGTGCACACTGGATGCAGAAAACATCTGCACAGCTGATGGCCATTTCCAAAGTGGACACACCTACAAATCATACTATAAAACACAGCCCATCCCAGACCATGATCCTTTGCCAGTACACTGCAGCAAAGCAAGATAGACGACATTGTTGATGAGAGAAGGCAGCCCTTTTCACACAATCCCATCACACACACTCCACACACATTTTTTGCACTATTTTCAACATCATTCCTTGGTGTAAAGCCATTTTCCGTTTTCTTCACTGTCACTCACTTTATGTAATTAACGTGTCACTTGCAAACAATCCACGTTTCTCTGACACAGAGTTGTCAGTGATGGTTGATGAGTAGATCCACAATTGTTTGGAGCCCAAGTCCAACACACTACTCTCAGTAAGAAGAATGAAATGTGGGACAGGATGGTAAACAAAGTGAATGCTGTAGGTACCACCCTGCGCACAAAGGAGGACATCAGGAAGAGGTGGCATGACCTGAGGACAAGGGTGAAGAACCTGGCCTCCAGGCACCATCTGGTGGCCCAGAAGACTGGTGTTGGTCCTCCCGTCCCACCATTAGAACTCACAGCCTGAAAGGAGAAGGTGCACGCCATCCTGCATTCTGAGGGCTTGACAACAATACCTGGGGGAGTGGAGACTTGTAAATAACACCTCACCAACTGTCACAACATATCAATGTTCCGTTTGCACACATCTCAGCTCTTGTTATAGCGTTTCCCATCTACTTTTCCTATATGCAGTAGCCAAAGTATCATAGATGTGTTATTGTCAGTTACAATCAGTAGCCCTGCACATAGGATCACATGTATCAAGCTCCATAACATCCCACATGTGGTAATGCTGTATGTAAGTACATTACCATCAAATCATCATCCCAGGACGCATAATATGAGCAAATGTCTAATAGTATGGCCCAACACAACTGCAATTTTAAAACAGGTATGAAACACAAACCAGTTTTGCTAGTGTTGGCAAGTCGAAATTTAAATGACTACAACTTTCATGAGGCCCTGTTGCTTGAACACTTAACAAGAGTCACCAGTGTTGTTTGTCCATACTCATTTGTCAGCCATGTGACTACTGAGGTTCCTGTCACATGTAGTTCGCCTTTGGTCAAGTGTGGGGTAGGAGAGAGTGAATGACTACATCTACCACGAGGCACTGTACCTCTAACTCTGCACAAGAGGTACCAGTGTTGTTTGCCTATACTCACTTGTCAGCCATGTGACTACTGATCAATAGGTCCTATGGACTGAGCACTCTACACACAATGCTCTGCACAGATACATGTCTGCCTACTTAGCCTGAACTTGCCCTGGTCTCCAGAACTGAAAAGAATGAGGCCATGAGTGACAGCATACCAAATGTGTACCTGAAATATCAGTAACGCATGAAGGTAACCAAGCTGATTTGAATTTGCTGGTGACCCATTGACACTGCCCAGCACACATGATTTCCAATGCTAAATCCACTACCAAGTTGTGTGTATGCCTGTATTGTACACAACTAGAACTTGGAATGTTCAAATACACATTTATCTTCTACACAGTGTTGGGTTCAGGTTATTGGGAGATGACATGCCCATCCCCCAACCAAATGAAGCATATCAGCTCAGCAAATATTCAGGCCAATACCACTTCATGTAATGGATGTTTCCAAATGTCCTGAAAACGTGTCAAACACAATGGGGATAGATCACAATGTTAACCTCCACCCCTTGTGTCCCTCCAAGGCCTGAACTCACCGTATCCCAAGTGATGTGGATGTAGATAACACTCTTACAACAATAACAATGTACTCTATATCTGAAAAGGACGATGAAGCACAACATCTGACCAGAGTCAGGACACCGCCCAGACTCCAACTCCACCCCTGGATCAAGTCTCCAGCAATGCAGAACCTGCTGGGCACATGGATGTGGAGGACCTACTTGGCACATCTGGTCAGCCTGGGGAGATGGCAACAGTGAGTCTCACTGTGCCCACAACAACACCTCCCATCCCCAGCTACAACATCTCTGCTGACCTCTGCGCCAACAACCGGTGAACCTAGCATGGGCAGCAATATCTCCTGTCCCCCCCAGTCCCACTTCCAGAGATGAGGATCGACAACACTCTCACTGAGGATTGAGGAGCCACTGGGAAGAGGCAGACTGGCCCATGGTCAGAGGCCCATGAGGGCAAGGGTTGTGGGAGTGGGGGCACTGGTGCCACTGATGCCCAGGCCACTATCATTCGAGTCCTGGGAGCCTATGAGGACTTCCAAGAAGTATATGGGCCAGGTACTTGAGGAACTCCTGGAGATGAAGCAGTTGCAGAGGTCCATAGACCATTGGCTGGACACCCACAATGAGAACATGGGCCAGCTCATTGGGGTGCTGAGTGACATTAAAACCACACTCTGCAGGGCTTTTCCACCACCACCTACCCATTCCTGTGGTCCAACTACATCTGGCCCTTCTACATCAGTGGCAGCCACAGGAAGGGAGGCCCTGTCAGATGAAGACACCTCAGGCGCCCCTGACCCTGTAGCAGCTGATCCCCATCCCCATCTTAAGCCAGGACGTCCAAGAAAAACTCCAGGAGGTTCCCTTGGCAAGGCACCCATCACCACCAGGAAGAAACATTGCACCTGATGTCCTCCTTTTTGTGCAACTCATTCACTTTGTTGACTCTTTCTATACACTTTTCCAATTCTGATGGGAGGAGTATGTTGGACTTTGGACTTCAGACAATGTGGCTCCTACAATAAAGGTTTCATTCACCAACACTGACTACTATACTCCTATGTTGTCACTATTTGTCTGCATGTTGTTCTTTATATTCTCATTGTGCACTGCAATAAATTCACTTGTCACAAAATCATTAGCTCCTGTAGTATCATTCACATTTAGCAAGTTATGAAGTTATCCACATGTGTATTACCAAATGTGAGTAGAAGCTACTTGTGTAAGCATGGACATGTGGAATGTCAACAGTGTGCTACTGAGTATCACAACCATATCACCCCAACACAGACATACAAGTGTATAGTCTCATGAAATCTTTATTCCATAGTTCCAACCTTAGGCTAGCATAATGTCAAAACAGAGCAAAATAATACATCACTTAAATTATCTGTGTCAGTGACTACAAATGTCATGTGCAGACCTCAACAACATGGTCAGAGGGGATACAACTGGCAATGCCAATTAGAATATGCAAATGGCAATTGGTTCATGGCATCAGCTGGAGCCATATCTACAACCTCACAAAAGGAATACCACATCATTGAAAACAATCAACAGAAACAAGAAAGCAGAACAGTTTGTTTCTCACCACAGGTTCATTCCAATTCAGTGTTGCTGCATCTGGTCGAATGTCACAAACAAATGTGTGTGGTATGCCACAAGCAGTGTGGCATACAATGATGAGACACATCAACAGCTCCATCCAGTTCTTACATATTGAGGGCTTAGCTAATGTGAAGGGAGACTAGCATGGTTTGGCCCCACACAACATTGTGTTGGAGCACATGATGGCACACATATTGCAAATGAACCACCACATGACAGGGAACAAGTCCAATGGAATCATTGCAACTTCCATCCTATGGCTGTGCAAGCTGGCCTGGTACCAGAGCTGTACACCCAAAGTCTGTGACAGACATTCCCAGGAACAATCCATGTCCACTTCGTACTTTGAAACAGCATCATATACCTGCTAATGTCACAACTCTGAAATGTCCAAATGAAGATGACATGGTGAAAGTACCTAAAACAGACCAATACAAAGAGACTAGCTGGGAAACCATATATATGACACAAATCAGTCAAATTCCGGAGTACACAGTACATGGGAAAATGTCACCTACACTATTCAACATTAACAATGTGTGCATGTGTGAAGACCTTCCTCCACAAACAGCTGTGCACAGTTTGCCACTGCTGTACATACCTAACATGTATCCATGAATGTCTCGCTCACAGCATCACAACAACAGTCACTGTAATAGTCAAATTCAGGATATCTCACAACATACTTACATTCATGAGAAGAAGTTGTTGATGAGCTCTGGCCGCATGTCAACTCCTTCCTCTTCATCACTTTCATCATCATTTGGCATTTCAGGATCCTCACCCGGTGGCTCCTCTACTCCATCCTCTGGGATGAGAGGGATGTTCCATCGCAGTTTGAGGTTGTTGAGCATGCAGCAGGCTACGGTACAGGAGGGCACACCCAGTCCTGTCCAGACATTTGCATCTTGTCTTCAGTACCATAAAAGCCTGCTCTACTGGCTGCTGTGTTCTTCCATGGGTCTCATTCCACCAGCTATAGTCACAGTGTACTGAAAGGAACCTGTGGCCAGGAAATTCGGTGTTGCCAATGGTCTCACCAGAGCATTGGTGGCAGATCTGTGGGATAGTTTCTTCAAGGACGCAAATGGGACTCCAACTGGTCACAAAAATCTTGTATTGTCTGCCTATTAAGACGAAACTTCCTGATGACGACTCTTTCTTCCATTGTGTTAAGGTCTGGAAATAGTCTCCTCCCTCTGCCAGGGCACCAATGTGTAGAGTGTAGTCACATATAGATACTGGTCACAGTATTGACCCTAACCTATACCAAGACACAGCCAAAAGTCATGTGACCAAACAAACATGCATATGTTAGCAGTACACAGCAATTCACATCATGATTGTCTAATATACAATTGCATACATAACAACATTTTGGATGAGGAAAGTGGAAGAGATGCCAGACAACGAGCTGGAGGAGATATTTCCCACATTGGCCACTGTTGTAGGAGTGACAATTCCAGGTGGGAGACAGCCTAACGAAAGACATTGAGATTCCTGATAAATACGGGAGTCATTTGCCTGATTCAGATCGATTGCCATTACTGCAAGTTCCACCTAACATCCCCAATCTGGACTCCACATGTGTCTGAAACAGCAATGTGCACAATCATACAAATTTAAATTGTATGAGTGACACCATAATGTTGTGGACTCTGCATTGCACACATCACTACCGTCACCGCTGGTGTACAGTGCACCACGTTAATCATGTGTTCATGCACAGTAAAGCACAACACTGACATTCCAGGATAGTTATAGGCAGAGGAATGGTGTCATACATCAGGTGACATATTCCAACATATTTGTAGTGGTGGAGACGCACTTAGTAGATCATTTTTTTTAATGTGGTTTTAAGCACAAACATGGCGGATGCCTTACCTCACTAATGGGACAGGCACAATCGCCCCCTGCCGGCAGAAATCAACGGCGTGGTAGGAGGCTTCATACACCGCGATCACAGCCATAGGCTAACATTGGATAATGGGACAGTTGCAGTCCCAATGGCTGTGCCCATCTACACAGAAGACCGCCTATACTGCGTACATGTACGTTGCAGTTTGAAAAACAACTCACTTGCGTCCAGACACTGCTTCTTCTACCACTTCCTCAATGGTAGCTGCTGTTGGCCACCTCTAGGAGCAGTCATGGCACGCTGTACAGGGAGCAGGGCCCCTGCCTTCACTCAAGAGCAGCTGGAGACCCTGGTGAACTAGGTCCTTCCCCTGTTTCGCCAGCTGTATGGCTCACCAGAGGAGCAGGTGAGTACTGCTAATACAGTCTGTACTCTGCAACAATTATCCTCCTAACCAATCCCATAGGCCACATTGTGCCTCCAAATCCCAGACTGACTTCAGAGTTATGTATGTCAGATAGTGTGGCCCCTACATAGGATAAGCATGTCTTGGTTTATGTAGCACTGTACTTTGTGGTCTTGATATCACCATAGTGATATGTAATCAGTCCTATATCCTACACCAGTTGCATGCACATATTTATGCAGGTATACATGTTATGTTGCCTATGATGAATTTGCTATTCACTTCATGGCAGATGTGTTGTGTATGTTTCCTGTAAGTAGCATGTGAGGATGATGGGTAGATATGTGTACAGTCCCACATATCACTCAGCACACATGAGGCCTCACCAAGCCATTGTCTGGAAGATAACAACACCTCACAGACCCCTTCAGAGTGACCCACAATGGTTATGTCATGTATAGGATGGCCACAAGATGTACTGTTAGGTATGGAAAATCTGGGCATGTGATGGTCATGTGGGAACAGTATACTCAGGCTGCAGAGAGCAAACCCTGACAATGAGTTGTGCCCAGGCTGTAGCAGAGTTAATGTGGCTATGGAACTGATGCACAGTGTACTCTCCCTGTCGATCTGCTGATCATCAGATGTGGCCTGAATTAGTGTAACAGGGACATGAGTTGGCCTAAATACACATAGTATTACTACATTGGGGATGGTGCATGATGAGACCCCCATACCTGAGACTACTGTCCATGAACCCATATTGTCACTGTGTATCATTGCCTTAGGACACACCCCTTACTCCCACATGTCAGGGATTTCACTGTCATATGAGTGATGCTAGCATTGTATAGGAACATTGCTCATGTGAAACATGTACACTACATATAGTTGGTTACATCTGCAGTACATTTCATAAGTGCATAACCAGCTGTGTAAGAATGACCAATCAGGCAGTATGTACAATAGTATGTTGATGTTGTCCCTTATTCACTGCCACATATGGCATAGGGTGTGTCCCGTGATGCCAGGACTTCCCACACAAACACATTCAGATGTAATATGATGTCCAATTGAGTAAATCACATGTCCACTGATCCTCAGAGTGGGAGCGCTCAGTGACACACATGCCAGCCCTTTCATTGTGACCCAACTCTTGGAATGTAGTCAATGCAATGGTAACACTGATGTCTTGGACTGTATGAATGAAGTAATTTGCCAAGACTGTTCAGGTGTCTGTCCAGTGATGGACTAGTACTGTACCCTTCAGGAAGACCCAATGGTGCTGTCTTAAATGGTAACTCATTTCAGAGCACATGTGGTGTGGCCCAGGGCTACATGATGTCAGTGGGCTGGACTAGTCAGCATAGGCATGATCAGGATTGAGGGTAGTCCTCAGATGACTTCAACAGTGTGTAGTAAGGTTTTTGTAGTGCTCAGCATGTGCGCATTACACATATAGTGTGTGCACTATTGATCGATTTTTATGCTAGCGGTCTACAACCTCTGTGTCACCCTAGCAGATAACCTATATCGTGCATGTCTACACAGTCTCTTCATCTATTGCAGCCATACAGGTCAATGCCTATCGGAAGGTGTCCATGTGGAAAGCCATCGCCCAGAAGGTGTGGTCCCTGGGGGTCGCTCATCGGCGCAGTGTTCACTGCAGTCAAAGGTGGGAGGACCTGAGACGCTGGAATCGGAAGATCGTGGAGATCCAGATGCACATCCAGTCCTCCCAAGCAGAAGGAGCATACACCGGACACTGACCCCCCCTAATGACCTGCATACTGGCGGTGGCCTACCCGGAGCTTAATAGACAGTTGAAAGCCCAACAGCAGCTAGGAGGGGGTGAGTATTGGCCTGAGTGAAACATTTTGCATGGCCATCTATCTTTAGTTACAGGCAGCTGTTTCCCCATCAACCTTGAAGGTGACTCATGTGCCACGCAATGGGAGAGGTGTTGCATGTGTAGGTCTGATAGTAGGTACATAGTGATAACCATAGACTATTGTCCATGTGACCAGGAATTAGGCAGGGCCCAGTCAAATGTCAGTGTCCAGAGCTGAGCAGCCACATGGCTGCCTATTGTGACAGATCACCTACATTTACTTTGATGTCACGTGTGACAGTGGTCCCAAATAGGCAACTTTTCATCCTTGTGTCTGAAGTGATGCTTCCTCACTACTGTGTCTCATGCGATGGTGGACCACTTGTGAAATGGCATACAATGCACTCTGGATGCAGACACTGAGCACTACTTCCCCTTGATAAGTAGGGAATGTACAGTATGATGAAGTGGCTAACACAACTGGTGCCATCTGTATTGATGACTACATGCTGGCATGTGTACCTTTACTTGTTGTACTGTCATATGAACAACTGTTCCATACATGATCTGAGGGTCTACAAGGTTTTCATTCTGATTCCATCACATTTGTATGTGTTGCCAATGTGTACATGACAATATTATTCCGTGATACGTATACAGAGTAGGTGTAACTGCGAACAGGGGTGTGTAGACATGGGTGGGTGAGTCACACATACCCAAAGGCATTGATGGATGTCATTAGCCAGGTCAAATTGTTGAGGCAATGACACACACAGTTGGAAGACTTCCAGTACTATCTGGCAATGTGAGTTTGCATGCCATTGAGAAGGCTGTATTCAGTTAGGTGTGATGCACATGTGCATTTGTGGAGTGTCATTCACCGGCTGGCGACATGCATCAGGGAGTGACATGCTGACATGTTGGGGTGATATGTGTGTCAGCACTCAGTACTACACTGGTATTTGGGTTTGCGAGACAAGTCAGGTATAGTCAACTCCCTTCCCTTTTGGACATGAGCAAGACCTCTTTATGGACTGGTTATTATTTCCTAAGCCTAATGTACTTTCAGTGTTCTAATGGCATTGACATTTGCAATGTGAAAAATGAGTGCTCACATGAACCAATCTTGACTGGTGATGTCCCTAGGCACACTCATGTACAATGGTTCTTTGTGTTGAAATCTCACACCACTTGGAGCCACATTGTCTCCATTCTACTCGTCTGTACTACATGTGACACCTAGCTAAGCTACTCATTTGCAGCTTTCAACTGCGTCATCTGGCAGTGGACAGATGTGAAAGTGTCACTTGGGAAGTGTGAACAGTGTAAAATGGGTACTTCCATGTCACCTTATTGTTGGTAGTCACATTTTGCTGCAACTTAGCTGTAGCAGGTGCCCAGCTGTTCACCATGTTGTGGGCTAGGAACACCTGACCATTTGCGGATTGCATGGCCTTTTGTGGATAGGTAGTAATCTATTCCATGTGGACATCCCATTTGATGTCCTCAGGTAACTATGGTATGCTACAAGGGCCTAGGTTGACAGGGTGATGATATCTCCGGCTACACACAGGAGGGTGGATTTGGGACAAGATCACACATGCAGTTGGAGCAGACTGTGGCTATGACACCATTATGTGTGACTTTGCACTGGTCATGTAGCATTCAGGTATGTGCTCATGCCAGTGCTGGAGCCATTGTAGTTATTCTTGCATGTGTTGTGATCTGTGCAATTGTGTAATGTGTTGTGTCAGGATCTGTTTGCCCAGTGTTTTCACGCAATTGCAACCTATTTCTACTATTATTTCAGCATCAAGACAGGGCAGTGGAGGAGAAGGCGGAGACCATTGGGGAAGCAGCTGGCCACAGTGGTTTCCGTCACTGCAGTGACACAGATGGAACCAGTGGCCCAGAGGGAGAGGGGAGTGCCATGAAGGAGCCATACGATACATCATCATCATCAGAGACGAGCTTCAGTGGCCACTCCCTGGTGGTGGTGGAACCCCTGGACCTGCGTCTACAACATCCATGTCCGTCACCCCCTTTTCCATCTCTACCCTCCCTGCTGCTCCCCACCCAGCTGTCCGGGCCCGCTCCCCTAAGAAGGAAGCTTTCTCCTTTACACTGGGCACCTCACCCCCTGCCTCTATCTCCTCTGATGCCCTGAATGTGGAGGCAATTGACATCCTGAGACAGATCTCTGTGGGTCAGACTGCAGTGCTGAATGCCATCCAGGTGAAAAGCCCCCAGATAACGCAGATGGTGTTGTACCTGGAAGGCATTCACGCTGACATGTTGGCCCTAAAGAGATCTTTTCAGGCTCTGGCTTCCACACTCACGGCAGCCTTCTACCAATTCTGCCTTTCCACCCCACCTCCTGCCTCTTCCCCATCCACAATCCCTATTCCCATACCTGCCCAAAGCGCACACACACATCAGCACGCATCCACCTCAACATCCACACACAACAAACAGAAAAATATGAAAAAAAGACACACCCACTACCAGGCACTCACCATCCTCACCACCTCATCCAGTGACATACACCCAGACACCACACCCACTGCACCATAGACATCCACTGCACACATATATCCAGGCACCACAACTCCAGATACTTCACACATACATCCAGACACCACACCACTAGACACAACCACTACACACATACATCCAGACACCACACCACCAGACACAGCCGCTACCCACATTACACACCCAGACACCACACCCACATCGCCACCCACATACACATCACACATTACCAAGGAACAGAAACATTCAACAACCAAACAAATATCAGGCACACAGAGACATGCACGCACAGCCGCACCTCACACTTCACATCCCTCTACCTCCAATACCTCACTCCTTGTCTCACCTCCTCCCCAGACTCCCAAAGAACTTTGCCTGTTTGCCCTTGACCTTTTCCCTGCCACAGCAGCCTGTCCCCTCCCAAACCCAGGTCTTCTTTTCCACCTCTACCCATCCCTTCCACTTCACAATCCACCCCCAAAACACCTGCCCCCTCTCCTAAACCTATCACTACCCCTCCCAAAACAAAAGACCATCTGAAAAGAAGAGGGAAACGTCCCAAAACCAACCCACACCCTTCCAAAACCCAAAGGACCTCTTCCCCACCCTAACCCAGATGCTTTAAGTCTAAAATTAAACCTACAACAACTGTTCCCCCCTCCCTAAACCCATCACTACCCTTAAGGCGTACAAGATTCCACACATGGTCAAATCCAGGACTCCCCATCCCGAGACCAGCCCTCCCACAGACCAACCCAGGCCTCCCCATTCCGAGACCAGCCCTCCCACAGACCAACGCAACCATCTCAATCTCAAGCCCAGCCCTCCCAAGGACAAACCCAGCCCTCCCAATCCCAATTCCAGCCCACCCAAGTAACATCATTGAGGTGCTGGACTGCCCACTAGATGTCCCTTCCTGGGGAGGTTTCCCTGGCAGTGTTCTGGAAGGCAAGTTTGGTGGCAGAGCAGTGTGCTGGCCCACAAACTACTACTTGGACTGGCTATTGGCCTTTGTTTTGGGAGACCAATTTGTTGTCTCTAATAAAAATAAAAACTTTTTTGCTTTTGAAGACCTTTGTCCTGCCATTGCTACTGATGCTAATTGTTGTTATTGGATAATTTGGGATTTGTGACTACAGTTGTGTTTGTTTCACCATGGTAGCTGATCCATTTGCAGTGGTAAGTATAGTCAGACCTTGGAACAAGTTATGGAGTTACAGAGGCCGATGGTCAATGTTCATGGATGTACATGTGGGATGAGTTCCAATTAGAGCTGGCATTGCATTGGGTGGTAACTGCTATGGTAAGTATTGCAGCTTGCCTTGGCCAATGTCCACATCTTTCGTCTTACGCTACTACCTGAGATGTAGGGTGGATATGTGTTAAATCTGTGCGAAGTAGGTATTTGTTTCTGCACTCATAGTGGGTGTTGTATTGTCATACCTAATTGGCACTGTGGATGCACATGTAACAATTTTCATGGGTGTTCTTTACACATACGTTTAATAGATGTCTGACAACTGCTGTTGCTGCAGTGTTTTTTATCTCTACTGATGACGGATGATATCCAGAAACACGTGTCTAGAGATGTACAGCACTAACCTGCACCAACTTTGGTGGAACACTCCAGTAAAATCTCAAGTAAGCATGTATTACGAACTGCATTTACCATAATGCTAAGGGGCGAACTGTGCTGGGAGGTGAAGCAGTGTGCTCCCACCCCTTCCATTTTTTAAAGGATTTTCACTTACACCTTAGCCACATGTGCATGCCACTTGGTGACAATATTATTTGTCACTGATATACCCCATGCCACAAGTCCTGTCCACATGGAGATTGTGAGGCAGGTGTAATATGGACTGTGGCCTTGGCCCGTAGTCTTCCAGGAGTCCTCCTGGTTTGGGTAACCCAAATCTGCAGGGAGTCTTTACATTATGGCCTTTAAATGTTTGACACCGCAGTTTGTGGGAATCTCATTTACCTGACTTACCTTTTTCATGTGGGTGATGTGTGAAGGCCCATTACAGTGCTTTAGCAGCGAAGGTGTGTTTTATTAAGTGGTATGAGTGTGCTGTGGGGGTCTCTCAAAGGGATGTGGCTGATCTACATGAGGGTGTGGCTTACAAGCAAATAAGCTACACATCTGTGATTGGCATAATGTCCTGCATGTATGGTATGTTACTACTTCTGTCATTGCACAACATCCAAATATGTGATACGACAAGTTACATTGCACCGAAAAAAAACAGCACTTTAGGATTTGCCAATGGTTGTTAGTTGCATTAGCTATTGCAGAAACAACTGTGGCTTCAATGGATAGGAATATGATAATGCTTCAGTTCTGACATGACGAGACTGTGAATGGACTATTACTAGTCTCTTTGCAGTGGCAACTGCGGCAGTGGAAGGTGGTACTGCTGCAAAGTTCAATTTATGTCTCACCCTGAGGGTGAGGGTAAAAATGGAGAGACCGATGGGACCAGTCTCACCACCTGATTTTTCGACCTGCCGTAGCTAAGCACCAGCAGCCCCAGACCACTTCATGCCCTGCAACACAACTCGCACTGCTCGCTCTTTCCACTGCTTCTTCAGTCCCCCTCATGTCCTGCTTCTCATGAAATATGTATTGGCAAGATGTCCCAGCATGATTACTTGGAAACATGTTAATCACACACCCCCACTCATACTGATCAAGCTATGCCTCTGCTTTTCCATGGCGGGGCATCGATTTTCTGAGGACTCCATGTCGATGGGTAGATGGGTGACTTACCAGTGGTTGCGTCCACGACAGTGTCGATTTTGGGCGTCATCGAGCAGGAACAACAGCGGCAGGACGTGGGCGATAGGCTCCATGTCAGCACAGAACATGAGGAGCTGTACACAGGTATGTTTCAGACTTATATTCCTCCCTTTCAGCCAGCTCAGATGAGGTGGTTGGACTGCCACGGTCGGCTCGTCAGAAAGGCACATCATATTTGGGAGGCGGTTCGTAAGGTGGTCTACTCTCCGACTAGCTCCATTGGTCCTTTCCGACACCACCATGGTCGAAATTTCCTGATGGAGCCGGAGCGACCATGGCGGTCACACCTCTATGTATACACATGCACCATAATCTGGCGGTCCAACCAGCATCGTATTGAGTCCCAAAGTGTTTTGCAATGTATTTGGAGCCAGAAGATGTCATATCTTTTAGGCGTTTGCCTGAACCAGAGGATGAAGAGAATGGTGCGGCATGCGAAACAGTCTGAGATTGCAGGGCTAAAAACAGATTCACATTTCACATAATCAAGAAGCATCACAAGGCGTAGAGAATTATATTTTAGCATTGTGTGAATTATTATTACTATGCATATTTATAGGTGTGGAGGAAGAATATCTGTAAAAAAACTCACGTAGTACATATCCAACCTCAAAGCACAAGTCCAATTGTGGAGAGCAGAAACCCAAGCTTGACTGAGACTATGAAGATAGCACAGAATGTGGAGATGTCTAGTAAACCTGAGAAGAATGTGGGGAAAATGGTATTTTGTCAATGTGATGGTGATACCTGGCTCACCTTATACCTTGTTGTCAAGGAACACTTGTGTGCAGCTCAAGAGGGGCAGTAATAGTATTAAATTGTATTATTAACTATCTCATTTCTAAATTCTGTAGTCTTATGTTTCATTGTTAATATTTTCAGGCAGGATACGTAGATATTTTTTTCCTTCAGTTTCAGAAAAATTGTTTATTTTCACGTTTGCAAAATCTATCAAGTCACTCTTTCCACTTCATAAGTCTCATCTGAACATTCAATCCTACATACTCTTAATAGTGCAATATATTGCAAATTCTCAATTAATGAACTTGGACCAGCTAAAAAGCTTCTTAAGAATTGATGGATTATTGAAAATGTCCTGGTAGTACAGGAGTTTGTGCGATTAAGCCACTGAATGTTTACACTTGGAAGATATATTTGGAAGAAAATTCCAGTAAATCTATTAATTTGTGCAGAAGATCCAAGACAGGATATTCAATTAATGGTAGCTAAAAAAACAGAATGTAACATATCAATGTCTCAGTTGTTAAAACTAATTATGTCATTAAAGAGACATTTTGAAAACATCCAAAAACAGCGAGGAATATACTTTTGGAACCATAAACCACATGCAAAATGGAGAATGTGATTTATTTGTTGAAATTATATCTTTCTAAAGCTTATGGTTAATAAATATCCAAGAGAATGAAATTAAGCACAAATGACATTAAGGGCCTGATTTGGATGTCGGTCGGAAAGCCTCTGATCGCTGGTCGGAGGCTTTCCGACTAACATCTGTAGGAGAGTAGGATCTGCTTCTTATAGTTACCCCCACTTTTTGCTGATGTCGCACTGTTTTTGGCCCAGTCTGACTGGGATCCTGCTATTCAGGACCCCAGTCTATCTGCTTTCTCCTGTAAATTGCAATACATGTACTTTAGGTACACTCCAGATTGGATACTGGGGTACCATTATAAGTCCCTAGTATATGGTACACCATGTACCCAGGGTATAGGCACTCCAGAGGCCTCCCATGGGCTGAAGCATGTATTATGCCACCCATGAGAGGCCATTCAAAAAGACACAACAGGTCTGCTACAGCAGCCTCTGTAAGTTGGTGCTTGCACCACTTACTTAGATATAGGTTCACTATATCTCTCTAAATCACTACACATACAAACCTATCAGTCACCCCTATGGCAGGCCTTATCAATCCTGAAGGCAGGGTGCTGGGTTTTATGTGAGAGGGTGCCCCTGTACGAGTAGGGCCCCTCTGCAGCCTTCAGAGACCATTCTCCGGTGTTGTCTGTGATGCAGCCAACCATATATGTTTAAGTGCATTATAACCTCGCGGTAAATGCTAACTTTAAAACGGCTGCTTAGAAACATGTCGTGTTTGGTGTCAAACACCTTGGAATCATACCTCCCCACCAGTACTGGCAGGGGAGGTATGATTCCACCCTTGTAGAATTACTACTATGAGCCACCGGTCTACCCGGTACCAGCTTTCTCGACCTGGGCAGCACAAAATAGATGCTGCCAGCCACAGACACGAGTCTGCCCTCCTGCTGCTGAGCCAAGCTCGAGCAGAGGAAGGCCTGACAATAGGTTTCCTGTCACAGGGAGGTGTGCCCACCTCCCAGACAGGGTTTAGTGTATTGGGGCTGGGTGGGTGAACTCTTAGAGTGCCAGAAAGTCTGCACTGGGGGCACATTTGGTGTCCTCGTGCATAGTCCAGCTCAAACCAGTTCTGAGAGCCATTGGCCCCTGTTCTGGCACGAAACTGGACAAAGGACATGGGTGTAGCCACCCCTCTGTCCCCTCTGTCCCCAGAGTCAGTCCAACCCCTTCCCTGGGTATAAAGTGGGAAACCTGATCACAGGACTTTAGATTATACCTGGACAAGACTCTGCAAAGAAACCAAGTACTTTGGCGGTCTACACTTCGCTGAACGACAGAAGAATCTCCCTTGGAGTAAAGGAGTTACTCCCCTGCATCAGCAGGCACCTAAGCGCATCTGACCGGCTTGCATCTCCAGAGCTCCTGTGGACTCCAAAGATTTCTGCAACACAAGAGGTGGGTTCCCGAAGGTCCCCGAGGTAGATCTGACCTCTCAGCAATTCTGAGACCAGTATCCCTCGTGGGGCCCGTGCAACCCGTACCCCTGTGCACCGTGTCCATTTACAAGTGCCTATGCTTGTTGGTGATTCCTGAGCTTTTGCATTGGACTACGTGTAGTCCTGACTCCGAGCACCATTTTCACCGAAGATATCCGGCCTCCACTCCATGAGTGCTCTGTGGGCTGGTGCTTTGTGAATTCACTCGAGGTCTCCTCGCGATCCCTGGTCCGTTGGCCTGTGGGTCCTGGCGAGAGTCATCTTGTTTGTTCTTGGGCTTCCCTGGTTGCTCCAGAAGTGCCCTGACTCTCCATTGCTTGGAGAGTCCCCTGGACCTTGCTGGTCTACACCGTAACCTGTTTCCTCTGCCTGCGTGGGTTGCCGTTGCCAAGGCTTGTTGGTGCTCCAGCCGGACACTGACCCCTCAGCTCTCGACATCCTTTGTGGGACAGCTCACCTCTGGACCCTGGTCATTGTCGACGTCTCCTGGTCCCCGTGGCTGCAGAGACAAACATCCTTTCTCTTCACCTGAAGCACCCGACATCGGTGGGCATTCGACTACCGAGCCCCTGGTCACCTGAAGTGACCCAGACTCTGTCCCCTCTGCTTTCAGGTTCTTCTCACCTCGGATCCAGGCTTGGATTCCACCGGACACTCTTCACCTTCCTGGCAGCAGTACTTTCTTGCAGCTCTCCATTGAAAACGACGGAGGTTTCCGACACCACTTGACCCCTATGCACCCGGCTCCTCTGGGATAGGTAACACGGGTACCTCGGTACTCACAAGGGTGCTGGCCTTAGAACCACTAATGTTCCATAGGGTTTGCTTGAAGTCCTCGTAGAAGTGTCCTTAAACTGTAATTTTCCAACTGCGACTTTCCCTTAGAGTTGCACGGAGCACGCGGTCGTGTTTCCTTACTGCACCCGTCCTCCGTGGGCGCCCTGTGTCACTGCCTTGGGTGGTTCCTTGGGGTCCCAGCGAATCTACGTGCTCTAGGCACTGTGTCTATTGAAGTCATTGTTGTTATACCATTTTTTTAGTATATGGTTCGGTCTCCCCCTGGAGCCCATTGTACATTTTGCTACTTGCGTATGTTCTATTGATTAAGTATTGTGTGCTTTGTGTTCTAATCTCGTGTAGAGGTTAGTAGAGAGTGTTTTAGCAATAAATACATATTTTTACATAACACTTGTGTGGTTCTCCTTTCATTTAGTCATTCAGGAGGTGATATTCTGGTAAAACAAGCTGCTTTACATTCCTTCAAGATTAAGCCTGAAGGCTGCTCTCCACAGCTACCACTAGGATAGCTTTCTAAAGGTTATCTTTGACCTCATACATCATAAGGGTCGTTTGGACTGGTGCAAGGTGCCCACTTTAATTAGTGGACAGCATATACCAGGCAAACTTCTCACAACATCTAAGGTTTAAACTCCGACCGCCGTGTTACAAAGACGGCTGTCTGAGTTTAAACCAGCCGGTTAATCCGACTCGGTTCCGACGGGATCAAGGAGCCCGTCGGCCAGTTGGAAGGGCCTCATAATCCCTAATGGGCGGCGTTTCCGCTGTCAGGATTATGATGGCACTTTCCGACAGCAGTTCCATGTCGGCCTTTCAGACATGAAACTGCTGTCAGAAAGTGTCTTTGGGGCCCCCTAGCAGGGCCTCCCTGGCCCTCCGGCTGTGGCCCTGGTGGGGCACCTATGGTGCCCCCTTCAAATCCCTGCACTGTGTGGCAGGCACCTTGAGGTGCCTGTCACATGGTGCAGGGATGTGCAAAAACGTACATTTTTCAATGGGAGCTTGTGCTGCGGGCCGTTTTGGCCCGCCGCACAAGCTCCCATTGAGAAATGGAAGTTTGCGACCACACCATGTGCGGTCGCATCCAAACTGCGGTGTCAGAACTGCTGACCTGAGGTCGTCAGTTCCACATCCACGGAGATGTCGGTCGGAGGCAACACCAACCGACATCCAAATCAGACCCTCTATCTAGTATTTGGAACATGAATTTAAGATCAAGTACAGCAAAACATTTTCTAGAAGAAGCTCATAATATCTTGCAATTCATATTTCACATCTGGGAAAAAAGAATGATTCCTAGCAGGGGTGAGAATATAAATAATATTCAAATTGAGTGCTGGTGGTAGAAATGTTTGCAAACTGTATTTCTGGATGCTCTTAAGGGAAAACAAGATTTTTCTTACTTCATTTAACACCCATTGTATTATTTATAACATGTGTGAAAGTGGATTATTAGCTGGTGGGGATGTGATTCCTCACTAATTAATAATGTCACAAATCTGTACCAGGCCCAGTTAGATCTCAAAAATTTAAACCTGAGCTCAACCCTTGGTAGCTGTAGCACAGAGCAAATAGGCTTAATTTTGGAGAGATGTGTAAAGCATTTATCAGTATCAAAGCTGTTAAAAAGTAGAAAATGTAACACAATGCATATTCCACGCCAATTTATAAAAACAAAGTAAAATGTGATGAACAAACAGACACCTAAACAACAAAAAAGGGATGTAGGGAACCTGAGGTAAGATTTTTAGAAGTTTTAAGTCAAATGATCACCTAAAAGCACAAAGAGCCAATCGTGGTTATCTGGTTATGCTACACTGGGTCCAAGTCAAAAGTTAAGGCGGACTGTGAGCTACAGCCAGATACAGTAACCGGGTTTGTCCCGGTAGAAAGTTCACCTTCTGACTTAGAAGATTTTGTGGAGAAAAGTCCTCCTTAACAGGTCATAGGCAGGACAGGCTGTCGGCTGGATCCAAAGGAGGGCTGGATGACGGCAGACTGGTGAAGCATGGCTCCTCAGTGGTAGCCTGAGCTCCAACTGGAAACTTGGTGCAGTTGTCTGAAATTTGTACCCATGAAGGTCTCATCAGCGATTGGATGCTGTTTGCGTCGGCCTTGGCAAAGTCCCTCTACTTTCAGACTTAGAAAGTTTTCTGGAAGTCAAAATCCTTTCAGCGGGTAAAACCAGCAAGGTGAATCCAACCAGCAATTGAACGTTGGCAGCTGCAGTTTGCCACCGGTCCAAGTTTTGTCTGGTTCTCTGGAGGAAAAGTTCTGAAGAAGTTCCTAAGTGTTCAGTTTTGCAGGTTGTAGGGTCAGCGGAATACGCTGTAACACCAGCCACACGTCCAGAACTTTGTGGACATCACTTGGGGATTAGGACTCACTCTCCCGGAAGACACCAGCAGCGTCCAGGGAAAATCCATTTGGAACTGGTCAGGTAGGGTTTTGGAATATGTAGGCTTTTTGCAGCATTTGCGGCCCAGTAGCCTAACAGGAGGCCACCTAACTGAAACTTGGAGCCCACTTCTTTATCCTGGGTACAAGTGGGAGCAGGTCCAGCCATTTGGGTCTCCCTCTGCAGGCTCAACAGCAGGTGTAGTCCTTATTCTGACTTCCACAGTTCCAGAGATATCCTGAAGAAGGTATCTAGGATGCCACCTTTGTGCCTGGCACTAGCTTATGGTTAGGAGAGACTCCCTGATCAATAGGCATGGGTGTAGGAAGTGTGGGGGGCGCGGGGGATATATCCCCCCCAGATTTTGGAATGGGGGGACAAGGGTGGGGGGACGAGGGGACAAAAAAAATTCTCTGTCATTTTCATGATTCGCAGGTCCATTAGCACACAAAAGCGCTACCTATTATGGCCCTGCACTTGACCTGCTGACCTGCCTCCAGTTATCAGTGACCAATCTGCTGGTCACAGAATGAAGGTGAGTCAGGAAGCCATCCACACCCTGAGCCCTTTTGTTTGTGCTATTTACTGCTGCCCTTGTTCTGCGTGTGGCAGGACAAAGGGAGAGTGAAGTTGAAAGCAGTGTTTGCTTGATTGCTGTCTGCATCCTGCCCCCCTCGGCAATACACCACCTGCTGCTTTGAAGACTAGCCCTGCAGGGCAAAGAGAAAGATCTAAAGAGGGAAGAGTCCCATTCAGCCTGGCACCTGCAGGCTAAAAAGGACGCTCCCTGAAATACAACATTGTCTAGGATCACACCTTTTGGTGAAACAGGGAAGCCGAGATTGGGCCCAGATTTTACATTTTCACTCACACAATTCAGCTTCTAGAGGTGTATCTCTTTCTGCTATATACTCTTAATGTTTTCACCTAATTAATGAAGGGTTAGATCACAGCGTAGGTGATAGGGAGAAGCTACATTTAATTTTGGGCAGTTTTGCTTAGCATTATTATTTATGTTGTTGTTATCGTTTCATACTTGAGCATATTGAAGTATATTGTGATCTTTTCTGTTTTTAATATTCTTGTTTGACTTGCATTATAATTTGTTTCATTAATTTTCAATTGACAAATAAAAAATAACAGTTACATGTCAGGATACATTGTATTGTATTGTAATTGTATTTATATAGCGCTTACTACCCCTGACGAGGTGTCAAAGCACTTTTTTCAGTGAGTAGCATGCTACTCCGGAACTCAAAAAAGATTTGTGGTGAATAAGTATAGTGAAATATGAGATTAATTTGAGCGGTCGATATGTTAGTCTGTTATTTGGATTGAGAAGGATAGTGGAGGGATAGAAGAGGAAAAGGTTTGCAATTATATAGCGCTTCCTACCCCTGATGAGGTGCTGAAGCGCTTTTCAGCGAGTAGCAAGCTACTCCAGAACCAGAAGAGGATTAGTGGTGAATTAGTCTAGGGAAATATGAAAATAATTTTAGCGGGGGACATGTTAGTCTGTTATTTGGATTGAAAGGATAGTGGAGGGATGGAGGGATGGAGGCGGGAAGGTTTGCATTTATATAGCTCTTGTTCCCCTGATGAGGT
Source organism: Calotriton arnoldi (assembly GCA_963921515.1). Classification (NCBI taxonomy): domain Eukaryota; kingdom Metazoa; phylum Chordata; class Amphibia; order Caudata; family Salamandridae; genus Calotriton; species Calotriton arnoldi. The sequence goes on from CAWUFW010002311.1 coordinate 879,207, forward strand.
GTTTTAGCACTTTTTGGCGAGTAGCAGGCTACTCTGGAACCCAAAAAGGATTAGTGGTCAATTAGTGTAGGGAAATATGAAATTAATTTGATTTGAGCGGTGGACAGGTTTGTCTGTTATGTGGATTGCAAAAGGAATAGTGGAGGGATAGAAGAAGGAAGGGGCGAGAAATTATATATATTTTTAACTTTTTTTTGGAGTTCATAGCAGTAGGAGGGGGTTTGGGATGATAAAAGGGGAGGTGGAGGGGGAAGAGTTAGAGGGAAGGGTTTAGAAAGGCTTGTTTGGCAGATATGAATAGTAAAAGAGGTATGAGATGATACAAGGAGGGGTAGAGGAGGGGAAGAGTCTAGAAAGGGCTATTTTGGGGATCATAGTAGTGGTATGGGGTTTGGGTTGAGAGGGAGAGTGGAGGAAGGGATATATTGAGAGAGGCATAGGGTGAGAAATAGGGTAGCGCATTGGAAAGAGTAGTGCAATGAGGTTTGAGATGAGTCAGAGTGGAGGTAGAGGAAATATTGCGAGAGATATAGGGTAGTGCATTGGATATGCTGAATAACAAGCAAAGTAATAAATATAAAGATACATAAGTACATGGAAGGTATATCATACGTACATGGAAGGTATATCTGCATAAGGAAGGCACTATATGTAGATTAAAGTCACATTTAATAAACTCAGACTTTCAAGTGTTGCTGTACTTTAAATTATAATTTTTTTTATATCAATAGTGAAGCAAATGTAGCTAGATAGTTGTGATAAAAGACTTTATTTATGCAGTCACTTATATACATTTTAAACATAGACTATTGTAACTATAAGTAATATGTACATTTGTTAAGCAGAACTAACGAATATCTATATCTTTAAAAACATAATTATTAAACATATTATATATAGAGGGATATGCTGTATATTTATGTTTGAGTATGGTGGTTATGTGGGGAGGAGATAATTCTTGAGTAGTCTTCTGAAGATAAGGTGGTTATCCGTTAATCTTATGTTTGGGCATAAAGAGTTTCATAGTTTGGCTGCTAGAACGGAGAAGAATGGGCCACCCATGGTTTTTTTTCTTCTACGGTAGGATTTTGAGGGAAGGTGCCATTCTAGAGCAGAGGTTCCTTTGTTGGATGTATTTTGTGATTTTATTTCTGATGAAGAGTGGTCCTGTTCCATGTATCGCTTTGTGGGTGATACAAAGCAGCTTGAATGTGGAACTTCTGGCAACCGGTAACCAATGCAGAGCTTTCAAGGCAGGGGAGATGTGGGCTTGCAGTTTTATATGTAAGAGTAGTCTGGCAGCAGAGTTCTGAATCCGTTGTAGTCTTTTCATAGTTGTTAAAGGTGATCTGTGGTAGAGGCTATTGGCGTAATCCAGTTTAGACAGAACAAGAGAGATGGTAGCCTGGACCTTGTGTGGGAATCTCAGGTGAGGTAAGATGCGTCGATCTTGCTAGTTTGTGCACTTGGGCATTCATTGATAGCTTTGAGTCCATGGTCATTCCGAGGTTTGTTACTTCCTTTGATACTTTAGGCGGTGTTCCCAGAACATCAGGCCATGCGGCAAGAGGGTCATAATTTTTCCTATCGCCACACATGAGCATTTCCGTTTTGGAAGCATTCAATTTGAGATGGCTCCATGTCATCCACTGATCCATGGCTCTGAGACAACTGAAAATTGGTGAGTTTCCAATGTCTTTGGGGCATTCCAGTTGAAGGAGTATTTGTGTGTCATCTGCATAGTTATAGCACGTGAGGTGAAATTGATTGATCAGTGCCGGTAATGACTTCATGTAGATGTTGAAAAGCATGGGTGAGATGATAGAGCCTTGAGGGACCCCTGCAAAATATATAACTAAGCAATAGAAAGGTGTCCTGTCCAGCTTTGCAAAGGGCCTTCCACTGTGCGGCACCACGTGTCACTGCATTTTTACTAACGTTTGAACCGCTTGAGCTAGAAAATAGTTTTTGGGTTAAAATCTGCAGATTATGCTGCAGATGATGGATTATATGGCAAATCTATAATTATGCGAAAATTGCTGCGACCACACAATTGCATAATTCCAGTGGCCCTGGTTATAAGGCTGTGTCCCCCCCTCCCCCAGAAATGTATTTTCTCCTACACCCGTCAATAGGGAAAAGTTGCCAGGGCAACTCTACCAACTTTGACATTGTTTTCTGGGGGTTGGCCCTAAACAATCCCATAGTGCACTGCTCTGTCAAAATACAGCATGACAGAATCCTTCTTCCCCATGGACAAAGCTCTGGGTACCCAGGGGTAGTGTCTAGGGAAGTTAAAAACTCTCCTTGCATGCCTGTTCTGAAACAGGTATTCCCCTCACTGGGATTGGTGTCATTTCGACTACCTGAACTATAGAAGGGACAGGCCTAGGTTTAAGTTACATCTGTCTGTGATATGGGATGCCCCTTTGAAGCTTGTGCAGTTGGTGGACACATCCCAGAGACCACCCCTCCTCTCACCCAAGGCCCTTTTGTTCCCTTTCCTGTGAGTCATTCCCACCTCTTTGCAGGGGGGCCAGTAGACTGCCAGGTAACAGTTGGAGATTACCTCTGAAAAGGCTAAAGAGGCTTTAGGCAGAAAAATAGTGACTTTCTAAAAATCTCTATTTCTAAAAAAGACAAGATTTGACTTTAACATTTAGTTGGATTTTGTTTAACTATGGAAATGAGTATTTGAAGTATTTTAAGCTAGTGCCAAATTGAAGTTAGTTGTATTAAGTATAGGAAAGTAACCCAGTGTTTTTTATTGCACAGCCAGCCTTGCTGCAGTGAAAAATTGGTCTGGGGCCTTTTTCACTCTAAGGGCATGTAAAAGCATTAAACATATAGGTCCTACTTTTAGCTACGCACCCTGCCTAATGCTGGTAAGGCTATTTTAGGTGTGACTTACTGCTATTTAAAAGACAGATTTAGGCCTGGCAAAAGGGAGATTTTGGCAGGTCGAAATGGAAGTTTTAAAAGTGACCAGATAGGCTGCTGTAGCAGGCTTAGAGTCATGTTTTACATGTTCACTAGTGGTGGCACAATAAATATTGCTTTCCACCAGTGCTACTTAACTTATAGGTCCTGGGCATGTGGGGTACTATATACTAGGAATTTATAGGTAAGTTAAATACGCCAATCAGGGTTTTTAACAACTTTGGCATGTTTTTAGGGCTCACACAAGGGCCTAGTTAGTAGGGTCCCAGTATAAAGAGTCTCACAACCAACAGCATCAGTCAAAAAGCATGGAATGTGTAGATTTGCTGGAATGTTCCTATGTAAGGAGTGTGTCCTTATGAAGAAAGAGAAGTTGGAGAGAGGAAACTGTAAGAGACAGCTGGAGGCAACTTGTTGGAGAATAAACTTCTGATATAATTGCATGCTTCATGGTGAATCCTTGCAGGATTACCATGCAAAATGAGGCATTTCCTTCCACAAATCCATCTCAAAATTTAGCACAATGTTTGACAGCTAGAATGCAAGTGATAGAAAACCTGATCAGAAAAGCGAGGGGATGATTGGATAATGAAGGAGGACATGAAGAATGGTAAGATCATGATTACTTGTGTTCATGATTCTAATGTGGACAGTGAAGGTGATGAGCTACCATTGAAGTTGTGTTGATCATTTGAGGCTCAGGTATGAATTATAACTGTGTGAAATAGAAACTCTTTTGTGAATGATGCCTTGTGTTGTTGGATTGTGTATCAGTGTATTGAGTATTGTTAATATGTTGCTCTCAGAAAACTATCCACAAATACTCCTGTTGAAGCGATAGGCACAAGCCTTAAAATGCAGAGAGTCAATTGAAGAATTAATTATATTGCAGAAAAATATACAATAGCTAGTTTCAGTAAATTCTAAATGAGCTGTGAAAATCTAAAAGGGAAAGTTGCTTTTATGTTTAAAATAGGGTGAAATTATTAATTTACAGAAGTAGATTTGATATTCTTAGTGTTGCTTTTTCCACTTAAGAAACTGTAGGATATTAAAAAAAAATATTTAGATCCTACCATTTTTACACACAACTCTAGAACAAAAGTTAGCTTGGTGAAGCAGTGACGAAACCTCACGTATAGAGGCTATGTAGGGTCTTCTTTGAGAGATCGGAGTGATGAGGAGGTGGCTGATGTGGATCTTCAGCTATTGGAGCTTTGGATAGGCATACGTTTTGTAGAGCTTATGTGAAAGATGATGGGTTAAAAGTTGTAGATTCTCTGTTGACAAGCAGTGCTGCTTTCTGAGATGGAGTCAACAAAAAAACGTTTGAGATAATTAGATAATTTAATGGTTGATGAATCAGGGTTGTTGAAAGGTGGCTATTTGTGTCTGTTAAATCATTGAGAAAGAGAGTGATTTTGATGTGTGTCTTGGATGATGAATGTGAAGGTGTAATCAAAGTATGTGCAGCATGTGGTATAGTAAGTGCTTGACACTAAGGTTTTAATTTTGTGTCTGGTAGAAAACCCAAGTGGGATATGATGAAAATGGGGTTTGGATGTGATAGGTCAAATCAAGGTACTAAGTTACAATAAAGAATCAGAGAATGTTTGGTCAATAGTGCATCAAGGTGGTATGAGTACAGGTTGGCAAGATGAGGCTCCCACAAAACATGTGATAGAGTTCTTGTGTGAAGTTTTTGGAAGGGAAGGAATTCTGATAGAACTAGTGATGGACAGTGGCTAGTTAGGCTCTTATGAAATTAGTCAATCTTTTAAAGACTAATGCAAATGGCACCAGATTGTATCATCCTCATTCTAACAGGTTGGTGGAGGGAGTGAATATAGTAAGCAATTAGTGCATTCAATTTCACTAGGGAGTAGGATTGATGTGGAGTTCATTACAGAGGAAAGGTGTTTTCAATTAGGATGCCCCTTTTGTATCCTAAGAGATAACACCTGTCTTAGAACAAAATATTTGCTGTAATAGTCAATTAAAGGGTAACTGGTGCCGTACCGTGGATAATTCTACAAACTTCATGAAGAATGTTTAAATATTACTGCCTTCTGTATGTTTCACTAATTCTTTAGTGTTCTGGAGTTTGGTGGCACTGCAGAGAGCTCAGTGCATTAAAGCAGCATTTAAGCTGTGAAGAGTCTGCAATTTTTTCTTGACACTAAGATCCTATATTGTGACTCTCTATGGTGATGGCATCCTTTATTGCTACTAGTGTGCGTGTTTTTATCTTAGCCAGTCCCTGAGCAAATCATAGTATTTTGTTGTGGCTTCAGTTTTCTTCTTTCGCTGGACTGCTCACAGATTGTGGGGGGTAGACAGGCAACTTTGTTAAGCAATTGTTCCTGAAGGGCATAAATTGTCTGTTTCAAACTGGCTGATTCAATGAGGTGAATAGAAATAGTCCTTCTCTGTTCCAATGAAGGTTTACCAATAACGTGGTTACAACGCCCTATGCAGGGAGATCGAGGGGAAAGTGAAGGTCAGGGACATTCACTGAGACAAAGATAGAAAACTTCCTAGAGGCCGATATTGTGTAATGGTAATCCACAACTTGGGACTACAAACATACATGAGGACCATAATCCTGGAGTATCTACCCCTCTTAAACACAAGGACTCTTCAATCATACCTCTCACCATAAGAGGAAATGAGAGGGCCACTCATGACTGACTACATTGATTTACTAGGGAGGGCAATGGATCCATCGTCCTAGCCTTGGGTGCAGGTAAAAATCAGGGACAGCATCAGGGCATTTCATACCTATCAAGTCTCAATCTCGTGCGGCGCCCACCTTGTGATGGAGTGAACTTGGAACCTGTAGCTCCAGCTGCAGAGATGTTTGCATTTAAATAATGCTTTGTTACTCATCTCAAATTCTCACATTGTGCCTGTAATTAATGGGTGTATTTCTTCCCTTTGCTGTATTTGCTTTAATGTTATGTAATATTATGATATTAGCAAATGCCTAGTGTATGTCTAACATTGGAGCATAGTCCCGAGCTGGTGTCTTCTTACATTGATGTGAAACGGGCCCCTTTTTATCGTCAGCAACCCTGGGTAAAAAATATATACACCACAAAAATCAAACAGATGTCACCAACCATTAGTCATGACTTGATCTGGTGACAACACTCACCTATGCCTAAAGTATGAGTGAGCCCAGTCTTGCTCAGAGTTAAGTATTCCTTTGTGGAGAAGCAGGTCCTGAAAAGCATGTGCCAATGCCTCCCAGTAGAAAGAAGACATGAGCTTCCCATGCTTCAAAGCTGGCTGAGTCAGAACTGTGGAGATGAACAGCAGTGTGCCAGAACACTGCCTCACCAGGTTCTACAACAAAACACTCTGAGGTTCTGTAATTGCAGACTTATAAAAGATCCTGGTGCACTCCGCGCATAATACTAACGTGCTCTTTAAAAGAACAGCAGCCAATCCTTTTCTGTGGAATGAGGTCCCTGGGCACTACCACAATCATGTTAAGATTAGGTTTGGTATCCTCACAAATCAAAAGACGTAGCAAATATTCAACTTCTTTCTTCATAAATGTAATTTATTGGGTCTCAAAGTCATGCCTTTTCCATTCAATATGACATATAAATGACGCTAAACGCGTTATGGTCTGACAATGTCGTGGTAAAAAACCAAAAGGACATTTACTTTTCTTGAGCAACCAACAAATGTTTTGAAACTTGTGAGCTGCTGATGCCAAGTCAAGTGCATCAGTAAATACAAGGATTGTGCAAACCTGTGAAGTCGGCTGACTTACAACTTTGGGCCTCATTTATGAGGCCCTTACGCTGCCGTTGCGTCACTTTTTGTGATGCTGAGGCCGCATAAAAAATGCACCACGCTGCACCATATTTGCAAAGTGGCACATCTAGGCAGATGCATCACTTTGTAAACCCCTGTGCTACATTATACCCGTGACAGGTATAATGTATGTATGGTGGGCATACCGATGCAGAAAAGCCACGTAGAAGTGCGTCAGTGCATCAAATCCTTACTCCTGCTTGAAGCAGGCATTAGGGGTGACACAGTGCCTTTCACATGGCTTGCCCCATGTGAAATGATACATTGCTGGAGTTGCGTCTGTTTCCAGCAATGCGCCATTTTTGCACCTACAGATACATCAGGATTACTGACGTATCTGTAAATCCTTGTGACATGGAGCGCCATACATTAAATATGGCGCATCCATGGTGTCGCAAGGATGGTGCTATGAAAAGTGTTGCATCGCTGTTTTCACCCAGTGATGCGACACTTTTCATAAATAAGGCCCTTTGTGTATTGGTGCAAGATTTCCACAGTGCATTGAGTGAAGGCTGACTGACTGACTGACAGCATTTATGTAGTTCTCACTGTTCGGCAATGTGTCTCTCTTTGCACAGGAGATCTTAAATGTTGTTACTAAAATAGATGAGAATTCAGGATCTGTTTGAAGACTATTGAAAACTTAGGAGTTCATTTAGAGTTTGGCGGAATGGTGTATCGCCATAAAGTGTGGGTTGAACATTTCTGCCAAACGTGCGGTTCCCCCCGCAACATTGACTAAAACTCACACGTGTGTATTAACAAATAAAATATAGTCATAAAAATTGACATCCATTTATAAATCATTTTACTCACACACAATATTATCCCACAATAGTGTGATTGAGTAAATTCTATTTAACTGGTGGGGAGTTGGTATTGCAGGGCCCACTTTTCCTGACAAGTTTGGGAGCACCAAAAAAAACTTGAAAGCTTGTGGCATTGCTAACGTCCTCTCCAACCTCTTCCTAACCTCGACATATTCAGAGATTTATTCCTCCAAAGGACAGGAGTAAATAACTTTTAAAAGTCGGAAGGGAAAAGGAATACCCCAAATTTGTCCGGATGTAGGAGAAGGTGTTTCACCACTGGAATAATATTTTCCTTGTGGACAATAGAAATAAAAATAAGCCATTGCACAAAGATATTTCAGCATGGGTAATTGTATAACACAGACAAATATGCAGGTGAAAATGTGTTTGCACAGGCAAAAACAGGAATTCTCAAAAATTATGTAAGGCTGAAGTTGGCCTTGGCTGTAAGACAACATTGATCTGTGTTTTTTTAGTATGAAAGCGATAAAATCATCCTCAATCTATTGTGCTGATGGAAACATCCTCAGACTATTAAACTAATTAGAGGAGTGAGTCTAAGATCCACTTCTAAGAGCACATTAATTTTTTTTTTTACTTTTTAGGTCAGGAATCTGTCAAGGCCTTTTGATTTTACTAAATCTATGGGCCTGATTTAGAGTTTAGCTAATGGGGTACTAAGTCACAATCGTGACGGATATCCCATCCACTGTATAACAAATGTATTCTATCCTATGGGGCTTGAGATATCTGTCACAATTGTGGCGAAGTATCCCATCCTCAAACTCTTAATTAAAACCCATATGTATAAAATATGTATTTATAGAGGCTTTCTGCCAGCTTTCTTCATCAACTGGTCTCTTATTGTGTCATATAGATTTTTTTCCACCCATTACAACACACATCATGGGGCAATGTATCAGCTCACTTCAGCCATAAGCTAACTTTCACAAGGAGCACATTAACACAAAACAGGTTGGTTCAGTGCCAGGGATTACTTTGGCAATGTGTGCTTTTTGAGTTCTTGCTTTTAGCCAATGTGTTTATTTTAGATTGACGAGGGCTCTATTAAGAACTGAATTTGTTCAATTATTTGAGCTGTTAATTTGAATACTATGGTGTTTATTACATTGATCATAGACATCTGACCTGCAGGTAGGCCCGGAGGGTGCAGAAGAGGTAATGTGGATGTCCCGGCTTCTTAGATTAGATTCAAAGTTGTGCTCAAAACCTGTAAGGCCCACGAAGCCCAGCTAAACTCTAGTGATGTCACAATGTTCCACTAAGCAGGCACAGGAGAAACTAAAATTCCTGTGACGCCTCATAAACTCAAATGCGCTGCGTTTTATGGAGAATTAATTCTGTGCAGTTTGTATTTTTGACCACATTGTCACTTTGATCGTTCACTAACGCCAAAAAAGAAGTTCGCATTTTACTTGCCCGCCACTTCTTAGGCGACCCAAATCTATGGCAAATCTATGGTTCCTTCATCTTGCCAGGGTTCTGATAGTGAGCAGTACACAGCTAATGTCATTGCCTTTTTGTCAAGGTGAACATGCACAGAACACAAATTCCAGGTCCTATAGAGAAAACAATACGTTGGTACCGTCGCCCTTCTGTGTCTCATGTGCACAACACAACAACATGCATGACAACCAACCTTTTTTAAATGACAAAGACATACACTCACATCAGAAGTACTCACTTACATGTAGCCACACCTACCTATTATCCTTTTCCACAGCTACCTTCTCATAGCTACCAATCCACCTACTCACAGCTTTGGGCATCTATCCTTCCCTACGATACTCTGATAATCCACATATACATACATAGCCTACCTACAGTCCCCCCAGAATATACAAAGACCCACACTTACATAGCACTCCTACAACAACCTACCTACTCACACCTCTCCAATCCTGCCTAACCTTAACTAACCGTCCACAAATACCCTACCACGTTACATCTATCTGCATATCCATGTATGACAATAGTGAATTGTCAAATAATGATACGTACATGATGAAACTGTAACTTTCTGGATACTTTGTTTCAATCCTCAAAGATACCAAAAGAAGCCACCTTCTTTTACAGATCCAATCCTGCTCAAGTATCTTGGTTGGTCCAGTCACCTCCATGAACAATCATCAGCTTTCTCCCTGCCTCCTGCACTCATACCTACACACATTTTCCTTTCATCTCCAGAGTTCTATCACAAACACAGGTTTCTCTACAGAACTAATAGAGTCCCTTAACTCTCGAACCTTCTCTCTACTGTCTTCAATGAAGAGACCTCCTCGCCATTCCGTCATTCTCGCAAATCTCCCCACCTTCTGGTGTAGACGATAACAATGTGACTTGACCACTATCATTTATCAAAATATAATTAACTTTCATCTAGCATTCAAGGAATATTCCATGTGCACTGCTCTCATCCACATCACACTAGAGGTTCGTAAAACTACCTCTGCCATGGATAGAAACTGAAGCTTGCTATGCCTGAAGCAGATTCATTCAGACGGCTTTCCTCAGCAGCACCAAACTGACATCCTGCTGTTTCAAAGTCCCCTTCTCTAGCACCAGACTTAGAATTTAAAATCTCAGAAACAACTAATATTTCTCTCTCACTCCCATTGCCCACAAATGGTACTCTATCAACTGCACCATCCTCACTGCTTCAAGTCCGGTAAAGTTAATATCCGCAGACATAAAAATATTAATACTTCTAAACCTCATATGACTCAATCCAGAACACAAGAGCATTCCTTACTTTAAAACCAGCTCCTTATCTCTCTACTGACTTCTTCATGAATGCAGATCAGTGGCCACTCCCCACATCGAACTATCTCACACCATGACTCCTCTTGAATTGGAACCTACTTGCTTTAACTGAACCGCTGCCTCCGACAGCACGCATTGTAATGCGTCAGTCAGACCGCAACCGACGAGCCATAGGTTGCGGTCCGACAGCCATCGTAATTAGGCCCTTAGTAGTAATCAAGTACAGAATCCTCACATTCCATTTGTTGCCTCCAGGTGAAACTCAAAGTCTGTCTAACGCTCACTGTAAAATCTTATACCACCCCCAAGTAACAACACAGCATTTATTAAGGACACCACTGAATATATTTCATCTCAATAAGCTCGCATTTTCAAGGAACATCTATCTGGGTGGATTCAGTCTTCATTGGGGTGATACACATATCACACCAAGGTCTCCCTCTCTCTCCATCATACCAGGCAACTGGGACTCCCAACATTGCAACAAACCAACCACCACAAAAAATTCCACTCTTCCACTTACAATTGCTCTGGACAACATGCCCCTGATGTGGATCTTATCCAAGTTGATTTTTCAGAGCATGCACACTTACCTTTCTTATTACATTTTTTATAAGACTAAATGTTTGGCAAACTAAAATTCAACACCAAAAACATTGATCCTGTCCCTTTAGACGACCAAGCTCTCACTCTCATACAAACCACCTGACATGTAGATGTCAACCTTTGAGTCCCTTTTAAATGAATTCAATTCCCTCCAACTAATAAATAAAAAAAACTTGAACCATCCATCAGCTGCGACACCAGGCTTCTAAATGATGAGTACAATTAAGACTGTGGCTTTGAACGTCCTCAAGTCAACTTCAGATAAATTAGAAGGTCTTACCGAAAAACCATTTGATGTAAAAACTCTCTTTAGCAAATTGAAAATTGATCATTTAAAAAAAGCATATTTGTATATTGGACCTATAACATCTCCAATTGTAATCTGCCTGTTGAGGTTTGGTTCCCAGGCCAAAGTCCTCTCTCCCTGTCAGGAGTAGCATGAGTCCATTTGTGTTGGTTACAAATCTATTTGTTACCTCCAGCCACTTTATTAATCATTATTATCTCTTCCTTGGTATTCCATCTAAATATTGTTTCAAAAGTGTGCTACCACAATATTGTGGGAAAATTATTTGTGAACAAAATATCCACATAGGTAGAATTTATTTAACTTCACATCTATGTACCTTGAAGACATAAATATATCTTCAAGGTACATAGATGTGAAGTTGAATAGCATATGCACTTGTCTTCTCAATATGGTGGTCCTTAGTATTTTACTGAGGATATTATGTTAGCATGACATTTTTTAACTGATATTTTGAAATACAGCCCTTTCCTCATTATGAAGAGGGGAGGGATGTAGTGTATAGAGGGCTCTTTGTCAAATCCCCTCTACGGTGTAGAAGGCTTGCTGCTTGCCTCTGTGTTGCTTGCCTGGAGATAGATATTCCTGAGATTGGGCACTGAGATATGTCTCTTTTTAGGTCTCACCTAGCGATGCAGCGCCATGAGCTGCTCGCATAAGCGAGATCTATTGTTGCCGACTTGCCTGCGAAGGGGGACAGGACATGTGCACGTGTATGGCAAGTCTTGGACAGGAGATGTGCACGCGTATGGTGCGAGCAGGAGTTGTAATAACGCCGCAAACCGTACGCGTGCACATCAGCTGTCTGTGCCGAAGCTTAACAGACAGGAGATGTGCACGTGTACGGCTCGCGGCGTTATCACAACGCCTGCTCGCACCATACGCGTGCACATCTCCTGTCCAGGCGCGCTTGCATGCACCACTTACCAGCTCTTGAATCCTGCTCCGGCCACATCATGCGGCATTCACGAAGGCGGCGGGGTGGGCTCCCGCCGGACTTCCTCTACTGCTTGCCAGTGCGGGGTGGGCTCCCGCCTTGCTTCTCCGACACGCGGGGCTCCCTGAGCTCACGGGAGCCCCGGACACTTCCGGACGCGCGCTCGATGCCCTGCCCATGTCCCAGGCAAGGTTGCCTGACTTCCGGGTCGCGCTGAGAGCGGTCCGGAGAAGGCTTCCACAACAGCTCGGGCTGCGGCGGCGAAACACTGGGTGGGCTCATCTGATGAAACAATAAGGTAAGGAAGGCAGGGGATGGGGAGAGGGGCAGGGGTGTGTTAAACAAACAAGCATTTGCAATGCAATAGGTCTCGCATTTACGCGAGTTTGAGCTATTGACATTGCAAATAACAATGCCTTTTATTTTTGTTTTCGTTTTAAAAACAAATAAAAGGCATTGTCATTTACAATGCAAATAGCTTAAACTTGCGTAACTGCGAGACCTATTGCATTGCAAATGCTTGTTTGTTTATTGTCAAGGAAGCAGCACTGTGCTTTTTGTACCCTGTGATTGATGTTCAATTACCTTGAACATCTTAAGGATAAAAAGGAACTATCAGATCCTTGCTGTGCAGACGACATCATAGCTAGAGTGGAATGAATGCACCTGACAACCAGGGGCGTAGCTTCCATTGGTGCCGCAGGTGCAGTGACAGCAGGGTCCAGTGGCCCGAGGGGCCCATTTAACCTTGAGTATTGCTGTATTTTATAATTCAAACAGCAGCCAGGGCTCATTTCCAACCTTTCACTATGGCCCATGACACACTGGCAACACTACTGATGACAACTGAGCAGGATGCATCACAAGCTACACTTGGAGTGATATCTTGTGTCTTTCGGTTGTTGTAAGACTGCCCTTTCACCCTTGCCATATAACAATAGGCAGTCCACATAAACAGAAAATCTTGAAATAATCTGCAGAAAAAGTGCCAAAAGCTGGGGAAAGAAGTGCTGAAATAATGTTGGAGAAACAGGACTCTACTGTAAACAAGCATTGGTAAATGCATTTGGTTTCACCTATGTGATCAATAATAAGCTGTTTTTTGTTGTACGTTGTAGCTCGATGGTTAGTTGTATAATATAAGTTACAAAAAGTCTGTTAAAGTGTTATGACTTGTTTATGTACAAAAAGGTAATATATAGTGCTGTAACTAATGGTATAGTTCCTGTAAGAGCAAAATTTTGAAAAATGAAATGAAAAGGGAAATAATAGTATTAATTGATGCAATAGCAATATTATGTGTTTAGAGGAGTTCTGACAACTTTTGGGCCGGGTGCCACTGCACCTGCTGCATCATTCAAATCTTGCCCAATTGCCTCCAAGACAACTGCACTTGTGACTGCCTGGTTTAGTAGTAAAATATTGCAATATTTAGTGTGTTTAGAGGGGTTCCTAAAGCTTTGGGCGCCGGTGTCCCTGCACCTGCTGCACCATTCAAATCTTGACCCTGTTATCTGCAAGGTAAATGCACTTGTGACTGCCTGTTTAGTTGTAAAATATAGCAATACTAGTTGTTTAGTGGGGTGCCTACAACTTTTGGTCATGGTGCTACTGAGCCTGCTGCACCATTCAAATCATGACCTTATTGTCTGCTAGATAAATGTGACTGTGACTGTTTTGTTTAGTAGTAAAACTTTGCAATAATCTGGGTTTAGTGGGATCTAAATTCTTCAATTATACATGACAAAATATGCCAGAAAAACAAGTAATTGAAATGTTTGTACAAAAAGCAAGTTGTGATAATTGTTTTCTGTTTTGGTGTCTAGAGGCACAGCCAGCAGACGTTGAATATGTATTATGGAGATGCATGATGAAAAGGGCATGCGGGATGTAAGTAACAAGTCTAATTACTGTATCATGGTGGAAGGCCCTTAGGAGTTGAGAGCTTGAAAATCTGGAACAGACCTCTGCTTCGAACAGTTTACCACTACTGGGTCGGTGGCTCAGTAGACCCAATACATCCACTCCAGGGATCTGTGTTTGACCTCTTGGCCACAGGTTTGAATTAGAGTGTGTCCACTCAGCCACTCATCCCTCTGAGATCAATAAAATGAGTACCATTAAGTTAGGTAACAATAGAAATCTGGGGCCAGATTTATCTATCTTTCAAGACAACTTGCTGCGCTTCGTGAAAGAGAGAGGGCAACACAATACTATGATACATCTGGGTCCTGTTATCTTAGCACCATGAGACTCAACATTTGGGGGAATGTGTGCTTTATTTATTTATTTATTTATTTGTAGGTTTTATATAGCGCCTGAATCACCCCCTAAAGGGTATCTCTGCGCTTTGGACTGTACTGCTGGACAGGCTGACGGGCATTATTAAAATAGGGCGGTCTTAAGAAGTTTCCTGAAGCGCAGATAGTCCGGACATTGTCTGAGGTGAATGGGGAGCTGGTTCCAGTAGAGGGGAGCAAGGTAGGAAAAGGATTTCCCATCTAGCCTTGTTTTCCTGACCCGGGGGACTAAGAGAAGTGATTTGCTTCCTGACCTGAGGGTCCTGGTGGCGTAATGCTTGAATTTCATAGAGATATAAAGAGGACCTTTGTTATACAAGGCCTTGTGGACGATGCAGCAAACTTTGAATTTAACACGCTTGCGTATTGGAAGCCAGTGGAGCTGTTGAAGAAGAGGAAGGGAGGCATTTGCTTTACAAATGTAGGTTATGTTAGTTGAAACTCTAGAAAACCGAAAGTTTCTATGCAGCGTCAAATTAGAAACATGTAGCTCAGGAAACTGGTTGAAGAACGTCAGATTAAAGCCCTTCCTTTACTTTCATCTGTTCTCTATCCACCTTAAAATGTGTATTTTTTAACAGTCTGAAGTGTTCAAGTTGATCTGTCAGCAGTATGCAAAACTCAGTATAAGTAAATAAAAATATCCACCTTCATAGTTTTTGGACCTCTTGCTTCAGAATGCTGTTATTGCAATGCTGCGGTATGGGTGATCTTTTTTAAGGTTTTGGCACAGTGGCAGTTTAAGAGCAGAAACATTAACAAACAATTGCTATCCTGCATAGCGTTCAGGATGCATCACATATTCATGTTTTGCCAATGGAGTGTTCCTGCCAAGGCCTGCGTAGTGCTCTTAGAAAGACCACATGGGTGAGGTGCGGAGCCAGGCAGCCCCACCACACGCCATCTGACAGCATACGGAGCATTTGTGCCCACTGCCCTAGGAAAAGAAATGTACTACCTACTGCTCCTTCTCCTGCTTTTCTTCTTTCTATATCTATCTTCAGCACAGTGTCAGGAAATTGACAGACAGCAAGATGCAGGCAAGCAAAGGGTGTGCGCGTGTTTCTGGCACGCTACCACCTCCCTGTGCGGCCATCTTCTGTAGCCAGCCTCTCCTGTCACTGCATGGAAATGGAGATAATAGAAAGTCTTAACTGGAGCTGCACAGCTGCATCTGTTCGCTATGTATGACTGTGAGCAAGCATGTGCTACTGCTACCTGTCCCATTATAGCTCAGTTTCATATTTTTTTTATCATCTCCATAGTAAGTTCAGAATATTTTATTAAATATAAGCAGAACATAGAAGTTGACACATAAAAATCAGTATCGCAACTATAAGGGATAAATCTATGAAACTGCAATATAAATATAATAATAGTAACTTACATAAACACATTGGAATAGTAACATGGTTAAAATCCTAACTACAATATATCAAAAAACTAAAAGGTCTACTACGGTAATCGAGAAAGCAATAAATTGTGAGTACTATAGTGCAATACAGTTGATAATATAGGAGTCAAGAGTATGCCATATATTAGAAACTGGGATGGGAAAGTCCTTACATGGATTTAAAAGTGAATAGTGTCCACGTCTAAGAAAAATTATCCATTCCCACCAAGCATTAACAGATGATAAACTAATATTCTTCCAATTTGAAGTGATTGATTTAGCAGCTGTGGAGAAAACAAATTGAGAGAGTATGTGTTTAAAAGCATTAGATTTACAAATAATGACATGGAATGATAAAGGATGTTGAAAACTAAAATGCTTTTCAATAATTTCCATATTTCAATCCAAAAATTGAAATTATTAGCGCAATCATAAAGCATATATTTAAAGAACTGAAACTATTTTTTGCAATACCAGCAGGGGTATTTGGACAAAATATCAAGTTGTAAATATCGGGAGACAGAATTTTTGTAAAAAAAGTATTGTGATACAAAAATATCGTGATGCAGAAATATCGTTGTAAGAGTATCGTTTTTTGAGGTAAGTAATATCAATGTTAAGAATATTGTTGTTGTAAATATCATTTTCAGTATCGTTGTAAAGAAATATTGTTTTTTAATTAATTTAATACGTTTTAGTTGATATATTAATTTCATGTGTTAGTACTGTTTGTATAATTGTTATTAATTTTTTTAATATAGTTTGTAATTTTAAGTGATGTAGAATTTTTAATTCAATTATTAATAGTAATTTATAGAATCATAGCAGGATGTTGGGTTTGTAGCAGAAAAGGGTGGGAAGTTAATTAAGTAATAATCAATTAACAATTTGTAAGTAAGTATGTGATTGATATTCATTATGTATACTATGTAATATTAATTTATTATACTTATATTTAGGTGCGGGATTTGTAGGGGTATAAGGTAAGAAGTTAATTAGGTAATAATTAATTAGCAATTAATTTATAATGTAATAATTATTAAATTGATTATTCATTATGTAAGTTGTGCATTAATCATATGTTTTAGTTATAATGTAGTTGCGGGCTGCTGGGTTTGTAGGAGTATAGGGTGGGAAGTTAATAGATAATTAATTGATAATTAGTTAAAAATGTATTAGTAATTATTGAATTGATTATTAATTATGTACATTACTGATTTATGTTAGTTATATTTTTGTTGCAGGTTGCTAGGTTTTTTGGAGTATAGGGTGGGAAGTTAATTAAATGTTATGCTATGTTATGTTATGTTATGTTATGTTATAGGGTTAATAGAGCTCATGGCTGCCCCATCAACGGGGCGTCCCAGCGCTATAATTAAAAAATAATAATTCTGACTGTATAATTGTTTAAATGACTAATAATTATGCACATTTTGTAGTAATTATATGTTTTAGTTATATTTTAGGTGTGGGCTAAAAATTAACTATTAATTGTTAATTATGGAATTTATTATCAATTATGTAAAGTGTGTTATACTTATTTATTTTCATTATACTTTAGGTGTGGTTTGCTAGGTTTATACCGATATAGGGTGGAACGTTAAGTAATAATTAAATACTATTATTTTTTAATTGAACATTAATCGTTACTTTATGAATTTTGTAAATTGGATAATTGTTGCCTGTTTTTTAATTATATACATATTTTATGTTTAGCAATAATGTTTATATTTAGAGTTTTATATAACTTTTCTACACTAATACGGTTATTCAAATATGTAATGTGTTTGAAGTGAAGTAGTTTACCTAGTGTTACTTAGACTGGAGTGGGAATAATAAATGTAACTCTTCTGAAGTCCAGCGCTTTCCCTACTGTTGAACAGACTGGAGTGGGAATAGCAAATGTAACCCCTCTGAAGTCCAATGGTTTCTCTATTGTTACACAGACTGGAGTGGGAATAGTAAATGTAACCCCTTCGAAGTCGAATGCTTTCCTTACTGTTGCACCAACTAGAATGATAATAGTAAATTTAGCCCATCCGAAGTCCAGTGCTTTCCCTACTGTTGCCCAGACTGGAGTGGGAATAGTAAATTTAACTCATCCGAAGTCCAGCGCTTTCCATACTGTTGCACAGACTGGAGTGGGAATAGTAAATTTAATCCCTCCGAAGTCCAACACTTTTCTTACTGTTGCACTTTTTGGAGAGGTAATAATAATGCATAAACTAGAGTGGGAATAGTGTATCTATTATTCTGAGACCCCAATTCATTTCCTAAAATTGTTTAAATATATTTTTTTATTCATATTTGTTTATAATTTTTATTTTATTGTATTTGTTTATATTTGTATCTGTTTTTAAGTTTTTAATATTTTTTTATGTGTTTTTTTGTTTTTTAATATTTTTTTAGATTTTATTTGTTTGGTAATTTATTTAATATTTTGGAATTGGATAGGAAATTGATATTTTTGTAAACAATAGTTTTGACACAATATTTCTATTACACAATATCGTTGATTCTGATATTATGCCAATGATCCGTCAACAGGTTGGTGTGTCAATTAATTTTGCTTTGAACAATTTAACTGCAGACCAGAAGAATGAGTGTAAAAATTAGACATTTGGTTTGTATAAGAGAAGCAGGAAGAAAACTAGCAATATTACTTAACCAAACAGATTTCTATTGTACAATAGATAATGGAGTATCTAGTAGGAATCCATTGCTGCACTGTATTAATAAAAGAGACGGTATTATCAATAAGCTTATCAAAGACTTTAGAAGCTATGTGACCTGAGTGACTAAAAAATGCTTATGCATAGTTCCATACCTGAAATTTTAGCCAATAGTATGGAATTAAGATAGGCATTAAGAATTGAATTACATAGCAGTTCATATTTAGGAAGGTCTGATTGGGAAAGGTGACATTTAAGGCATCATTACGATGCTGGCCGGTTGGACCGCCGACCGCCATCACGTCAGTCAGGAGGCCGACTGACAGGCAGGCGGTGATCTGACCTCCCAATTTGGATGTGACTGCCGTGGTGGCAGTTGGAAAGTGCTTTTTTCCAATGTGGCTTGTGCTGCAGCCCAGGAAAAGGGCTGCAGCACGAGCCACAGTGGAATAAAGCACTTTGTGGACATCCATTCATCGTGTGCCAGGCACCATGTGGTGCCTGGCACATGATGCATGGATGTGTGGGGTGCACTACATGTGCCCCCAGGGCCACTTAGTAGTGGACCACAGGAGATGGGGGCCGTGTACGGTGCCCCCAAAGTCCATTTCTGTCTGCCTTTTGATGCCAGTCAGACTGCCATGAAAAGGCAGTCAGAAAGGAACATCTTAATCCCTACGATGGTGCCTGCACAGGCACCGCCTCCATGGAAATTATAGGATTCCGACCGTCGCCCCGATGGGATCTTGGATCCTGTTGGAGATGGCGGTCTCCCCCCCGACCTCTGCTGTCCGACCGCCTACATTGTAATGTGGTGGTCGGACTGATGGCCTGGTGGGACCGCCACCGACAGCCTTTCGGTGGTGGTCCCACAGACATTGTGATCAGGCCGTTAGACCTTAATTCAGTAAAATAATAAAAAAATATCTCCTTGGCAAATATCACTGATAAAAAATATACCTGTCTTAATCCAAGAGTTTCCAAAGGAGATATTTTTATTAAGTTTTAGGTTACGAATATGCCATAGTGATTCTGATGCGCGGTTGGAAGAGAGCCAGCCCGCACCTCCGGAGGGTACTCTGAATTTTGACATATTTGTCAAGCATGGTATTGGCCCTATTATGTTTAGCACATTGTGGAATAAATATACGAGGGACAATGCTGAACTACAATGGCCACTTACTGGCTCATTTGATGAACAAAAATAAATTCCTGCAGGATAAATTGTTTGCTAAAAGGAGTAGGCAGTCCATGTTTGATTCTTTGAGAGTGTGGCAGAAAGAGGCAAAGCAGTGACGCATGCGAGCAGAGAAAGAGGTTCGGAAGAAGCAGACACTGCCGTGAGGGGAACGGCTCCTACCTGGTGCCCATTGCCGTGAGGGGAACGGCCTCCATTGTCAGCAAACGCGCCGTGAGGGGAACGGCTGGAACTTCATCCCCCAGCAGCCTCGCGCCGCCCTGACGCTGCACTTGCGCCCGGAGGCGCCATATAAGCTCCGCCCACATCCCGCAGCGCGGAACGCTACAAATCATTTCGCCTAAATCCACTGCCGTGAGGGGAACGGCTCCTACCTGGTGCCCATTGCTGTGAGGGGAACGGCCTCCATTGTCAGCAAACGCCCTGTGAGGGGAACGGCTGGAACTTCATCCCCCAGCAGCCTCGCGCCGCCCTGACGCTGCACTCGCGCCCGGAGGCGCCATATAAGCTCCGCCCACTTCCCGCAGCGCGGGACGCTACAAATCATTTCGCCTAAATCCACTGCCGTGAGGGGAACGGCTCCTACCTGGTGCCCATTGCCATGAGGGGAACGGCCTCCATTGTCAGCAAACGCGCCGTGAGGGGAACGGCTGGAACTTCATCCCCCAGCAGCCTCGCGCCGCCATTACGCTGCACTCGCGCCCGGAGGCGCCATATAAGCTCGGCCCACTTCCCGCAGTGCGGGACGCGCGCGGGCGTGCCCGGGCCAAGGGCGGGCCCGTCTGCGCCCATCAGAGCCTGAAAGAGACTGGGCTGGGCCATACCCCTTGGTCCTTCATGGTACAAATCCCCGCTGCCTATGGTCTTGTGCAGGAAATCGGATCACAAGGTGAGTGCCCTAAGTGTGCAACTGGTCTTACAATTGTCAAAAGAAAACATCCTCTGACTGCGAGATTCCCCAGCAGCAAATACCATATTGTGCCTGACTGCTTGCCCTCCCCACATTGACTTCCCAGGTTGTATTTGCAAGTCATCGAAAATGGGGAAGCGCACTTGCATAGGGAAAAAAACAGTAGTTTCTCTTCAATCGCCGCCAAGTCACCAGCCCACCTCAATTGACAAGATGCTCCAGAGGGCTATAGGGGTGGTTTCAAATGAAATCGAACTGACTGAAAGACACCTATCGATAACACCGGATTTAGCCCAACCCCTATTTAACTCTGAGTTGCAATCTGCCCTGCCAACCCTCAACCCTGACCCTCCTAGGGTCCAACCCAGAACACGTGCTTTAGTTCACGATGTTCCGAGCTCGGACGTGTATACCGAAGATTCCACTTCGGTTACCCGAAAGAAAGTGAACGCTAAACCTGTTGTGAAAGCTACAAGATCCCGGAAGAAGGGAATTAAGGAACCCGCAGAGAATGGGGGGTCAAAGAATGAAGGGCAGGGGGGCGTGTGAAAGAAGGTACAGAAAAAACACTGTGGTAAAGGACCTCTATTTGGAAATTAGAAATATAATTAAGGAGGAGCTGACCACATTGACCTCTAGGGTAGACAAACTTACCTCTCTACTAGACGTCCACATTAGCAAGGCAGATCATAGGGAGGTAGATCCATATCAGCCGACTAAGGGGCATATTTACAAGGACGGCGATAAATAAACGCAAAGCGCGCTTAGCGCTTTTCTATTTATCGCCGTCTATCGCTGGATTATATCGCCCTGTTAGCGCGTTATTTACAACGCATTTCCCCAGGGCGATATAATTACCAGCGATAGCGGGAAATCGTCGCTTTGCAGGAACATCGCTGGTTTTCCAGCGATGTTCCCTGCAAAACGGCGATATCCTTGCTGATACGACCTTGTGGTCGTATCAGCACAATCCACCCCCATATTAGGTATGGCTAAGTCTGCATTTTAGCAGACGTTAGTTTTCGTCGAAAACAGCGGTTTTCGCCCAAAACTAACGTCTGCTAAAATGCGTTGGCAGCCTTGTAAATATCGCGATGTGCACATCAGCGATATTTACAAGGTTGTACTGCCCAGTGACGCCCACTTTGCATCTCATTAGAGATGCAAAGCGAGGCGTCGGGTAAAAGGGTGCTAACATGCGCTAATGCATGTTAGCACCCTCTTGTTAATAGGGCGATAGTTTTATCTCCGCTTTTTTGGCTTTAAAAGCCAAAAAAGCGGAGATAAAGCCCTTGTAAATATGCCCCTAAACCTCTAGCCCATCTAGTCTACCCAAGAAAAGATCATGTCCCAGAAGCTAGCTGTAATGCAACCCTACAAGTGCAGAGTAATAGGGAAGTCTTGGTTTTACATTCGAACACACCTAGCAAACCAAGCAACACTATTGCCAGCCCAGAAAGCCAGGAGCCAAGACGGAGGTGGGAGGTGGGTAGGAAACAAAGACCCCCAGCAGCAGAACCCCAAGTTGAAGCAAATATGCAACAGTTGGGTGCGAAACATAGAATTAAAGAAGGTCAAGTCTCCCGTACAGTGGTATTAGAAGGCAACCCAGCACTACCATATATTAACCTTCCCCCTGACTCTACACCATATGTCCTGATTTTAACCAATGTGCCAGAACTCAAAACGAGGCAAAGGGAATCACACTATGACTTAAAAAATAAATGCATGTTCTGGCTGTCTAAACAACTTCAATTTCCCTACAAGGATGCAAGTGACATTTTATTCACATGCAGGGTAGGGTGGGTAGGCCAAAGAGCCAAAGATATAGCTGGGGACACCATTGTGATCAATTTTAGAAATCCACAGGTTGTCAGGACACTTTTAACGCACACTCACCAAAGGTATGATGGGGGCATTAGGCCCCTCCCACTGGGGTACTTTTACCTCCCGAGACCGGCACCTGACATCAATTCATGGACAGTTTGTGGGGCAGGGCCCAGACATCGGTATGAGCAAACTTTGACCACGGGGCAGGAGTACTCGAGTCCACTGTTTTTTAACCTCCCGCTTGTAAATAGATTTGCTCCCCTGGAATCTGTAGACTGACTAAAATCAGTGCAGCAACTGAAACGGGAACCAAAGAAAGCAGAACAGGTAGATAGGAGGGTAGATGGAGCAGAAACAGTCTATAGCGAGGGAATGGAGAAGCCAATTTCGAATTATACTACATCAGGCACACTACCAATGCCAGCGCGAACAACTACAGGCCACCAGCAGCTGACCCCAGCATCTATACCCATTACTCCCGCCCATCTTGCTACCAGAAATAGCCCTAAGTTGGCTGTAGTGGCTCATGGAAATTCAAATCAGTCATCAAGCAATAAACCCAAGTTCCGTGTTTTATCTTGGAACATTGCGGGCCTCACTTCTAAACTGGGAAACTTGGAGTGGGGATCCCTCATTGATGCAAATGACATCAACATGTTCCACGAAACATGGGCCAGAGAGGTTACCCATAGACCGGGCTATGTGACTTATTGCCTAACACAGAGGTCTTCAATCTGTGGGGCGCGCCCCTCTGGGGGGCCGTGGAAGTGTCCCCAGGGGGGCGCAAATGGGTCTGCAATTACATGTAAATGAAGACAGCTTGTAAGCGCAAAAGGTGCCTTTCTAGGTTGTCTTTATTTACATGCAGCAGTTAAAGCCCACAAAAACGGGCCAGGACAGTAATTCGAGTGACATGGAGCACGGTCAGTGAGTGTCCAAGACCATTGGGCTGAGAGGGTTTTAGGCCCCCCCCCCGTCAAGTTCTGAGGCCTGGACTGGCAGGGCTGAGGCTACTGGCTTGACATTAAGTTACATCTAAAGTGTTCCCTACAATGATGGTGTAGAGTCCAGACAAGCCACTAGGTGTTTTTATTACTTTCCAAAAACGCTGCTGCCTTCCTGTCTCATATTATATACATGATTGTTTCAATGCCATAACTAAAAACAATGACCTACCATATTTAATGGGGATTGGTGGAAATCGGCAGGGGTCAAAAATGCCATTATCACACCCCACACCCATCAACAAGTAGATAGCAGGGGTGTCCAGCCACACTTCCACATGCGAGCCACAATAAATACCCCTCACATGGTGGTTAAAAGTCTGTGCTATGCCAAAAGAATTTTGCTTTCCACAGAAAAGTCCAAACATTTAGACCAGTGTATTGAATTATAACGTACATCTTAATAGAGTTTTATTTATTTCTTGGTGCTGTTAAGCCAGTGATATTGCACAGCACTATTAGAAGTAAAGTGCACAAAAAAAAGATTACGTTTTGACATCAAATAAAAAATGAACCTTCCATATATAAACCTGCTTACTGCTCATTAAATACAGCTGGGTGTATGTAGGTAGGTATATATGCCATTTTTGTGCCATCTACAAATATCTATGAGCAACCTGACGAGATTAAGAATTCAAGCAGGACTGTCAAACCTTTCATCTTTCACAGGCTGATAAAGTGGATATCACTGAGTTAAGGTTAGAACATGTTATTCACAGTGATGCAAAAATTGGAGCATGGCTGGTTCCTGTCAGAGATGGCATGGCGAGCAAACAAATGATGGACTGGAATGCAGCCTCAAGCAGTTACCAGTGGTAGAGAGTAATTCATGCTTTTCACCCATTCCTTTAGTGCTTTCTTCAGCGCCACGCTGTAAGAGCCTAGACTTGGGTCCTGTGCTCACTCCGTCATAGGAGTCAATCATCTGACTGACTAGGGCAAATGGGCCAAAACAGGTTTAGGGCTGCTTGTGCTCTTGTTCTCAGGGCTCTGGCTCTCAGTCTCAGCAGAACTATTCCAATTGAAGCAAGGCCAAGGCTAATTTGCTCATTTCTGTCTGGGGTGGTATGGTGGGCAAAACAATCATGCACTGGAATGGGGTCCTGAATAATTACCACTGGTTGAGATTAACTCAAACATTCCACACAGTACTTTTTTACTTTTTGCAAAATCTGCTGTAGCAATCACTACGTAAAAAACACAACATTATATATTTGTTAAATGACAAAGAAGGGTTCCATGGATTTTGCTGGAGTTTGTGCCCTGGAATTCATGGTGCATGTGGGACTATCGTGACATCCTGGCCTTTTACATATTCTGGCCTCTGTGCCACTCCTAAAACACAGTGAGAAATCTGTGCTGAGTGTAGAGTATTTACCATCTGCTATGGGCTGGGTGTTTTAGCTCCTACCTTGTTGCTTTCTCTGGGCCTCGAAACCTTCACACCCTGGCTGCCTTTACCAACTTGACTATCTGCCATCTTACAGCCTTCTTTTGTTTTCCTCTGATGGAATTTACCACCACACCTCCCAGGTCGCTGATGGTCTCCTAGTGTCCCGAAAAAAAAAATGTAATGGGCTAGGTGGTTTGCAGATCAGCAAGGAGGGGAGACAGAGAAGTTCTGGGAGATGACAGAGGCATCAGCAGGAGACCACTGACCCAACACTCTGCGCTGGCATCCACCCATACTCTCCCCTTCGGCATATATTGCTGGGGACCTCGAAGCAGACTCCTGCACTCACCCTATCTTCAAACACAGACTTTAATGCAGGGGTGATCCTCATGGCAAAACCTTGCCCCTCTCACCAGCCTTCATACACTGTTGGTGTCAGCGGGGGCCCTAGGTTCCTCTTTCTGCTGCCCATACTGTACCAGTGCTGTCTTTGAGGTAAGAGTCTATTGCTATTGCCAATGATGTATATGTTTTGTGTGGGAGAAAAATATGCATAAATGGTACTTATACTCTGCCTGTTTAGTGTGTCCTTTGGAAGGTGCAATGCTGCGACTGCCTTTGAAGTAACATAATATTGTGGCTGTACTACTACCTTTGATTTTAGACCCAACTGCTGGCAGGGTGCATGGTGACCATCTGGCAACATGCATCCACTCAAGTTGGGCTGTCCAAAATTCTACCTTTGTGAGACATCTGTTTTATGCAAATTTCACTTGCAGCTCACCTGGGAGAAACCTTCTCATGGGATGTTTTGTCAAAGGCCCACTAGGCCAATGTGGTGGAGGTCTGAGGGAGAATTTGATGAAGAGAGCAAAATAATTTTGCAAGGGGAAGCGGGGTGCAGAAAAGTAAGAGTGACTGTGGTGGAGGAAGGAGAAGTGAAGAAGTTGCTAAGGATGTTGATAGTGAAGGGATGAGAAGAGTTGGAGGAGGAAAGACTCTTTGGTGGATCTAAAGAAACAAGGCAGAATAGGCCTATGGATAAGTGGGGATTGAAAAGGGAGAGGAAGTGCTATGTGGTTACAGGATGATGAGCAGAGGAGGAACTCAGAAGGATGAGGGAGTGAAAGAGAACAAGAGAATGAGAAAGAGAGAGAGAGAAAGACTGAAAACGTTCCTAGAAAGAGCAATCGAGGAGAGCATCAAAAATCTAGAGCAAATGCAAGACCACTAGAAAGTTACAGAGAGGGAAAGAGAGAGTGAGAGAGAGAGAGAGAGAAAACATTGGGTTGAAATTCAACAGACTTCAGGCTGTAGAATTTCCTATTCTTGCACTGTTACTATTTGTAGAAATCACTACTATTTATCACTCCCCTTCTACGAATGTACATGTATGTGATGCATGCTTGGGTGTTGGTCCTGTGAAGTCATGGAATTCAGACACTAAAAGTACCAAAATGGACCTGACATTTCATACACTTTAATTATGAATGGCAATACATGGTTGATCATTTGACGTACCTTAGGCCTCTCAGACTTCCTTTTGATTGATCAGTGCAGGACTTTCAGAGCCATGTTTAGTTCCTGATCCAGCAACTGCCTTGAACCCCAAAAGCAGCAATGCCAAAGACACTACCAGGGATAACAAATGTCCAGACAGCTGTAGCAGCTGATACCGTTGGATAATTCTAATCTTTGTGCTGTAGATGCAACATGGATAATCATACTTTATGCTCAGTCTCTGTACTTTATTATGTGCTGTTAGCACCAACATCTTTCCAAATATTAGATTTCATGCGGCTGTGGTACTTGCCAAGCATATCAAAAGCATGACTACACATTGGAAGCTACAATTCATGGTTACCATGTAGTACTATTAAATACAACTTCAACAATCTGTGCGTTATAGTGCTGTCCAGATTATGTAGCATACCACCACAGTAAAGGGAGCCTCAACTAGTCATTGTAACCCAGGTTCTAATAATGGTTATGCCACCATTGATCAAAATATTAGCACCACCCCCCGAACTCGGAGTCTAGTTGCGCCCCTGGTCCAAGACACGGATAAAAATTCTGCAATTTATTGTTTTTTGTTAACCAAAAACATGCACACACCTCAAATGAAAAATAAATGCAAGTTAAACTAAGGAAGGGGGAAAATGCTATTTTACCTTATGAAACCTCAGTTGGCTAATGTGATCACTGCAGATGGCTTCGTGTGTGACCAGACAGAGAGTCACAGAATTACATCCTGATTGGTGCAACGAGGAATAGTGATTTGTTTATAGTGCTACGAGGTCCCAGTCTGTGACAGAAAGCACTATGAATGCCATTATTTTAAAATTTTATTACACTGTATAAAACAGGCTGCTGCAAAATACTGTTTAAGGAAAAACAAGTGCTTTAAAAAACACATTCAGTGATAAGCATTCAAACTATATCTAATTGAAATATATTTATATGTGTCCATTACAAAATGTGCACTCCATTTAATGGACACATATATTACCTCTCAAAAAGAATAAATGTTTGTCACCATGTAGCTGATTGACTCCTTTAATAAAAAGCTACACTGACTCCAAAGCAGCCTTTATATTTGGTGATTAACCACTGCACACATTTCCATTTCTTTCAGGTAGCAGGCACCTTGGTGAGAAGGCATGCTTCTTCTTTAGTTCTCTACTATCTGTTTCACAGCACAGGACCCCCCTCCCACCCTCCGTGAGTGGTGGGTATTGGAACCCAGTTATGGCAGTCTTGCTATTAAAAAGAACACAGGGTGCATTTTGCTTATTCAATCAATCAATCATGTCACTTATAAAGCGCACTACATACCCGCGAGGGTCTCAAGGCGCTGGGGGAAGAGGGGGGTGGTGCTGCTACTGATCGAAGAGCCAGGTCTTGAGGAGTCTTCTGAAGGCCAGTAGGTCTTGGGTCTGTCGGAGGTTGGTGGGGAGGCTGTTCCAGGTCTTGGCGGCGAGGTGGGAGAAGGATCTGCCGCCGCCGGTCGTTTTCCGGATGCGGGGGACTGTGGCGAGGGCGAGGCTGGTCGAGCGGAGCTGGCGGGTGGGGGTGTAGAAGCTGAGTCGTCTGTTGAGGTAGGCTGGTCCGGAGTTGTGGAGTGCTTTGTGTGCGTGGGTGAGGAGCTTGAAGGTTATCCTCTTGTTGACAGGGAGCCAGTGCAGGTCTCTCAGGTGGGGTGTGATGTGGCTGCGTCGGGGGATGTCGAGGATAAGACGTGCAGAGGCGTTCTGGATGCGTTGCAGCCGTCTCAGGAGCTTAGCCGTTGTTCCTGCGTAGAGGGCGTTTCCGTAGTCCAGCCTGCTGGTGACGAGGGCCTGGGTGACTGTTTTTCTTGTTTCGGTGGGGATCCACTTGAAGATCCTGCGGAGCATTCGGAGGATGTTGAAGCAGGATGAGGAAACGGCGTTGACCTGCTTAGTCATGGAGAGGGTGGGGTCGAGGATGACCCCTAGGTTGCGTACGTGGTCGGTGGGTGGCGGGGCTGTTCCCAGTGATGTTGGCCACCAGGAGTCGTCCCAGGCTGAAGGGTTGGAACCAAGGATGAGGACCTCCGTCTTGTCCGAGTTCAGCTTCAGGCGGCTGGTCCTCATCCATTCGGCGACGGACTTCATTCCTTCGTGGAGGTGGGCTTTGGCGGTGTGAGGGTCTTTGGTGAGGGAGAGGATCAGCTGGGTGTCGTCGGCGTAGGAGATGATGTTGAGGTTGTGCTGTCGGGCGACGTGGGCGAGGGGGTGCCATGTAGATGTTGAACAGCGTTGGGCTGAGGGAGGAGCCTTGGGGTACACCGCAGATGATCTTGGTGGCCTTGGATCGGAAGGGGGCGAGGCGGACGCTTTGTGTTCTGCCGGAAAGGAAGGGTGTGGTCCAGTCCAGGGCCTTCTCTTGGATCCCGGCGTCGTGAAGGCGTGTTCGTAGTGTGTGGTGGCAGACCGTGTCGAAGGCGGCTGATAGGTCCAGGAGGATGAGGGCTGCTGTTTCTCCGTTGTCTAGCAGGGTCCTGATGTCATCGGTGGCGGCGATGAGGGCGGTTTCGGTGCTGTGGTTGCTGCGGAAGCCGGACTGGGAAGGGTCCAGGATGTTGTTCTCCTCGAGGTAGCGGGTCAGTTGTTTGTTGACGATTTTCTCGGTGACCTTCGCGGGGAACAGGAGCAGAGAGATGGGTCGGAGGTTCTTGAGGTCCTTGGGGTCTGCCTTGGGTTTCTTGAGTAAGGCGGTGATCTCGGCGTGCTTCCAGCTTATTAGCATTAGGGCTCATTCACTATTGTTGCGCACAGAACAAGGCCCAAGCAACAGGGGAGGAGGGAGGGCTAAATGTGCTTTTTTGTTGCGGTTTTTACACAAAGTGGCAGAAAGCCTGTTTGGGCATCTGGCCTAGAAGTAATGGCCCTGTTGAGTGGGCAGAGTGGACAGCCTGAAGCTGTAGGTATTATTGGTGAAGCAGTTGCATTAGAGAGCCAGGGCATACTTGCTGTGCCAGTGCTTCTTTGAAACCTTGGAGCAATGACCTAAGGGAGAGGAAAAATTAGTGCAGAGGAGACACCTTGATTTGGACATCAGAGAGATGGGAGGGAGAGGGATGATGAGAGATGAGATTGAGAGGGATGGTGTGAGATGCGAGCCTATCTTGTTTTTTTTTTTTTAAATCGTCTTTATTGGTTTTTCACAAGGTGTGCATAATACAATCTGCCAGCATTATCATACAAAACAGTACAGTGACATTTACACTCTTGATGCTTGGTGGGGAACCAGGCTGCGCTTCATATTGGTGACAGAAGAATAAAGACAAAGAAAACCCTGTCTAACAATTGTACACGTCTATGCATGTAGGCCACTTTATAATCAGAAAATAAGGAAATTGGCACTCTTTTCTCATCTCCGTAACTCCACACCAAACGATTCATAAAACACAAATACAAACTGTACAATCTCAACTAACCCATACACGTTATACGATTCAGGACATCTATGGGCCAGTGTGACTGCTTACATGTGGACCCCCTAAAAAGAGAGCCTATGTTGTTAACAAACGCCTGTACCTATCATTAGTGAAACAGGTGAAGTAACACATTTGCCCAGGGGTCCACTGCATTACAAGTTTGAATGTTTTACAATAAAAAGGGTGCATGGGGGCTCATTTTCCTTGATAGCAGTAGGACAGATGGTGCCTTTGGCGCAAAAAAGGTGGGCAGCATGCAGTAGCTCATTTTCTTCCATAAAGAGACGGGGCTTGTTGTGAGATTGAAGTGATGGTCAGACATTGTGGGGAAGGAGTGAAAGAAGAGGAGATAGACTGCTTCTAAGGCTGATGGAGTGGAGTGAGGCCCACAGAACCCCAATTATGGGCAGTTGTGTTTTGGGTCAATTCTATTCTTGTTTGATGCTGTTGCATTTTTATAAGTCCCACATTCAGTGTGGATTACGAGCTACAGAAAAGCAATCCTGAAATGTTGACATGATCCCTGCCCCCTGTGATCATCCCTCCCCCTCCCCAAATCCTTGCCATATAGTTTTGGAGGGGGCCCCAACTTCAAAACATTTTGCTTAGGGGGGGCTCAGAGCAAAAAAGTTTGAAGACCTCTGGCCTAACAGCCACCAGTGGGGGAAGGGGAAGACCCGCGGGAGGACTGTGTACCTGGGTTGCTGTGCACTTGGGATGCACTGCAAGGCAGGTTGATTACAGCCTCACGCGATATACTCTGTGTCATCTTGAGTTTCCCCACCAAAATTAGAATAGCTCTAATTAATGTTTATTCTCGCCCGGTCAGCTATGGCCAGGAGTCGGCAACTCTTGAGCAGCTGTCAACCTTCCTGTACACCATTCCTGATGGCACTCTGGTGGTCCTTGCTGGCGATTTTAATTGCCAGTATGAACCACTGAAGGACCTGATTGGGGGTGATATTGATGAGGAAGACCAGTATCGGTCTATTCCAGAACTGAACGCCCCACCAACGCGAGCCTGGACACCATTGGTGCTTCAAATGAACACCCTCACACTGACGCATTCCTTCAGGGCTTGCAATGGCCGTACCAAGTCTGATTCCCCAGCGAATCATACCTATAATAGACCAGGAAGCTCCTCCATATTAGACTACATCCTGATGGATACTAATTCCTGGCACTGGGTGATCGACTTTAAGGTCTTACCTAGATATGATAGCGACCATAATGCCCTGTTATTAGAGACGCTATCGCCCTGCTCCAGGGATGTTCTTGCAGATAAGCACTCCAATGGGCCCAGGCCAATTTTAGCCGGTTGCAGGAGGAGAGTAAAATGGGGGGCCCTCTGTAACTCACAGGAAAAGTTGGCCTCCCTCTACCAAATTGTTATCCCATACCTCGAGGTTGCCAACCAACTTAGTATAGCAGCACCTCTTAATATAGTTTCATCAGAAATTGGGTGTAACCATCAAAGCCTAGTAACTGATTTGGCAAATATTTTTTTCCCTGTTATAAAACACAAATTAAAGGTGTCTGTGGGCCACTCTTGGTACAACTGTGATTGTCGAAGGGCCAAGCAAATATTAATTCAAGCAATCACAGCTAAGGACAGATTAATGATAAAAGATAAGAGGATAGCCTACAAAAATACAATTAGCACAGCAAAAAAACAGTGGGAAGGTGACAAATGGGAAAGCATGAGGGTTGCCCTATGCTCTAGGGATATGCGGACCTTCTGGAACCTAGTAAATACTGGATCCAAAGAAGGTAAATCAGCAGTAGAGCCAAATCTTGGGGCAGAAATTTGGAAGACTCACTTTGAATTGCCCTATGCAAGGGGAGAGGAAGAAGCAGGACAAATCACGGACAAGTCCACCAATCTACAGCTACCTTCCCCTGATGCCCCAGAAATCTCCCTTAAAGAGATAATGGATGCACTAAGCAGAGTAACCCCCGCAAAGGCGCCAGGCCTAGATAATATCCCAGGCGACCTTTTCCGCAATGAACCCAGTATCTGGGCACCATACCTATGGACCCTATTTAATGCTATTCTACAGGGAATGCCAATCCCGACTACCTGGCTGGGGGCGGAGATCATTCCCATCTATAAAAAGGGTTCACCACTCCTCCCCGCTAACTACCGCCCAATTAGCCTTCTAGATGTTACTCAAAAAAATCTATGCACGAGTGCTATTGGACCGTTTAGAGAGCTGGATGGAGGAGTATTCTATACTCAGCCCCTACCAGGCAGGCTTTAGAGCCAGGATGTCCACAATGGATCAGATTCTAAGGCTGCAACTCCTCTATTGGAAGACAGTGTCCCTGGGGGGAGGCAGCCTTTATCTGATCTTTGTGGACCTAATATCAGCATTTGACCTGGTCCCTAGGGATAAACTGTGGTCCATTTTAATAAATATGGGGGCTCCCCCGTACCTTTGTCACCAGATGGAGCGGCTCCATGAATCTAACTATGCGCAAGTTAGATATGGGAAAAATGGTGAGCTTACTGATCCTATAGTTATAGATAGAGGTGTAAGACAGGGGTGTGTATTGGCCCCCACCCTTTTTTGTCTATTCATTAATGATCTTGTGGAGCACCTGACCGCTGGGAGGGATGTAGATGCTCCTAAGCTGGCGAACCACAGGGTTCCAGCCCTGATGTTTGCCGATGACACCCTGCTTTTATTCAAGTCCCCAATGGGAATTCAACGGGCCTTGGATATCTTCCATTCATTCTGTAAAAGTAGGGGCTTGGAGATAAACTCCCTAAAGACTAAATACATGGTTTTTAATGCAGGTGACTCCACACGCCCAAATCCTCTTCTAGACGGGAAACCACTTGAGAAAGTCACAGTTTTTGACTATTTAGGACTAACACTCACCGACAAAATGGAGTGGAATGCGCAAATAAAGAAATCCAGCTTAAAATTGGCCCAAACATCGGGGGGCTAGCTAAGATGCTTAAGAAATGTACCCATAAAATGGCTGGCCCGGTAATGGAAATCTATAAGGCGCAAGCAAGGGGGGCGGCCCTCTACGGGGCAGAAATCTGGGGCCATCGTTCATCGGATCCCCTTTCCAAGAATGAGAACTTTTTATCAGGCAAATTTTAGGTCTCCCGAAAAGCACACCACTGACGCCACTCCGAATGGACCTTGGGGTCGGTCCAATAGCTGAGGAAGTCACCCTTAGACCCCTCCTCCACTGGCGACGTCTTTGGAGTACCCCAGAGCTAGTGGCTTTTAAAGAAGAAATGTAGGCGGTGTTAAATTTGCAGGGGGCAGGCAAAATCCCATGGCTAGCTTATATTAAAAATACCCTAGTTGCCATGAGGATGGGCGACCTATGGACCAATGCTGAAGCAACCTCCCTGATAACCCCCAGGAAGGTTCTCTCAAAGCTTTTTAGAGAATACAAGCTAAACCTGACCAAGGCAAATCCCACCTCTGGTATATTGACTACGCAATTCCTAGAGGTTAAAGACCAATACAGGTTAGAACCTGTTCTCGATGCCATTCAGCCCCCCCTAGCCAAAAAACTTTATATACAATTCAGGCACGGTGTGTTACCACTCCGTGCCTTTACAAATAACTGGGGGGGTGCTTTGACTAAGGGTTGTCCGGTCTGTGATAACACTCTAGAGACGGACCAACATGTATTGTTCTTTTGTCTGGCATATAAAAAGATCAGGCACCGATGGCTACAACAGGTCTGCCGGAACCTCGAGACAAACCACTGTGTTGAGGCTTATAGGATATTAAAATACGATACTAGCCTCCCTATTGTGTACTCAGTCTCTCGATATTTATTTTCTATGTGGTGTGTACGTTTAACTATACTAAAATGTAGCCTGGTTTAATTGGATCTTTTTTAGTCCACTACTGTTTTTACGTACTTTTTTAATAATCTTAACTTTTTAATATACATAATTGAGTAGTTATATGTACATTAATCTTTTTATCTGTAGTTTTTTCTAATGTATTAGCATTCATTCTTGGGAAATTGAATTGTATGAAATGTGTCCCATTTTTATCTGTGATTTTATGGCCAGAAAGGCCGAAATAAAGATATTTTGAATTGAATTGAATTGAAAGAAGCAGACACAAACGATTATGCAAAAGGCGGAAGCCTATGAAAGGGAGAAGACGGAGAAAGGCATAGAGCATGCAGACAGGAAATTTCGCTTGCAGACTGACAAAAGTTATGTTGTTAGAGAGGAAGGAGATGAGCTTGTTGAGGAGCTTTTGGATTCTCACCCCCCACCTCCCTACGCACCACAGTGGATATATCCCACAGTCCCCTTGTCCCCGTCCTCGACCTCTGGGGCTGTTCCCTCAGATGCTTCTGGTACTGCTGCCCAGGCCCCAGCTTCACTTGCTTCCCCGACCTCGGCCCCACTTGCCTCCCTTGTAGTCCCACCGGCCACAGGAGCGGACACTGTTACTTCCCCCGTCCTGTCTCTTCACTCTCCTGCCCCGTCTCTGGGCTCCGCCTTGTCCACTACGCTCCCTTTTACACCTACAACTTTGTCCCCTTATATGATGGTGCCTGTCTCTGCATCCGTTCCTTCCCCTGTGAGTGTACCGCCCCAAACCCCATTGCATACTGAAACGCCTGTGCGTGGATTTCCCGGAGCCAACTGGGCGGCGGTGCGAGACCGCTTGGAGAAGGTGTTGGTGCGCTCTGCTGTGGGTACTGAGGAGAAACAAATGGTGGCGAATCAGGCAGCTCAATGGGCCCGGCACCCGATTTATAGTGTGGAGGATGTGTGGAGTGTCATGAAAGATTATGAACCCTTCGTACAGCAGCATGCCCTTAAGCACATGTCCGCCACACTGGTAGCGTTGTGGGAACAGTGTTTCCAGGGTACTGCACCGCAGATTATTTATGACATACGAGACAGAGTATATGTTACAGACATGGCCCCGAATGAAGTTTTTTGTAATGTGTCTACACTAGTGGGTTACCGAGGCAGGCTGCTCCAAAAGGTCCCGATGTTAGGGGCACAGCACCCCATGAGGGAAGTTCATACCATTTACCACCCTGAAATACCAGAATTACGCGACTCTACAGATGCTGTAATAAGACCGCGAGTCAACGCTCGGTTTCAAGAACAATGGATCTATACTCCCTGGAAAAGGAGCGAGGCCCTTTCCCTAAAAAGCCAGTTACCGGACCCAAGGAAAAATCCCACTGCATATTATAAAGAATTGACAGAGGCGGCCTCCTCCACAGTAATGACACTAGCTGACATAGAGCTGTTTTTCGGCTTGCTGGTACCAGTAGACATATGGAGACAGGTCCATACGCAAGACCACGCGTTGGAACTGGGTGGCACATGGGACGAGATCAAAGCATGGGATAAGGAGCGCAAACCCGGTGAGAAGCCAAAGGCGGAGCTATTGGCTTTACCGGGGCGTATCATTGCCTATATGCACTCCCTTATCCCGCCGAAGAAAGTGGATTGGGATAAGTTGACTGCGTGTCGTCAGAAAAAGGACGAGAGTGTGTCAGATTTCTTTACCAGATTTGAAGGGGTGTTCCTAGATTTTAGTGGTCAGGACTTGTCACAGGAGGGTGGTGTCCATTTGTTTGTGAACAGGTTCGTCACTAACTTACTACCTGAGGTTACCTCTAGGTTGCAGGCTTCAGAAAGTACTTGGACGACTTCCTCTCCGTCAGTCATATGGAGTATGGCCCAGTACTATGAGCATAGAGAGAATGAGGACAAGGAAAGGGTAGAGAAGAAGTTGAAGGATCTGTTGATGCAGCAAGTTGCGAGAGGAAGAGGTAGAGGACAAGGTTCGGGTTCGGGTCCACGGCCTCCCCGATTTAACAGGGGTGGTGCTTCAGGTGCCCCTGTGGGACCCAACCAATGTGTATACTGTAAAAAGGAGGGACATTGGCGGAACGAGTGCCCGGAATTGTTGCAGAAAGGCGGGGCTCTGAGAGACCAGGGTTTTGGAGGCAGAGGACGAGGGGGAGGAGGCCGAGGAGGGACGCAGTCTGCGGACACATCTTATAACAGACAGAGTGGGAATTATTTTGACGACCCTCGGGAAAGACAGTACTATCACGACGATTATAACATGGATGAAGTGACAGGGTTGTCTCACAGCTAGGACAGCCAGGGTCAGGGCAAGGGACCAATTCCGGTACCTGTAGATCAGCGTGGACCATACGTTACTGCAGATTTACAAGGTACCTCCGAGAAATTCCTAGTCGATACAGGGGCTATGAATAGCTCTGTTTCCCGTTCACTGGTCCTGGCGGCAGCTCTGTCTGGCCAAAATAATGTTTCGGTGGGTTTATCAGGCGTGTCGGTTGTTAGCCCCATTTCCAAGCCTCTTGCTTTGACTATCGGTCCCTTTACAGTTGACTCACCATTTCTTCTGACGTCCAATTGTGGGGAGAATTTACTAGGGTTGGACTTGTTGAAAAGACTGCATGCGACGATTTCCTGTTCTCCGGACGGCGCTTACATGACTGTTGGCCCGAGAGTCGCCCAGGGGCGGTGCGTCCATTCGGGCGTTGGGGCGTAGCCCCCCCGCCCGCAGCTCCCTCGGCGTCTTTGAACCTAAGTAAACTGAATCAGTTTACTTAAGTTCAAAGAGCCGAGGGAGAACTGACAATCATGTCAGTCACCATGACGTCGGACCGCCCACCCCCTTCAGAGTCTGAAGGGGGTGGGCAGTCCTGCTTCATGTTGACTGACATGATTGTCAGAGGGACATGGGGCAGCAGGCAGCACAAGTGCGCATGAGTGGGCAAGGGCACCGAATTTTCGCGCCGTGCCCAGTCATGCGCACTTGTGTGTGCACTGGCTTGCGCATGCCCGTTAGGAGAGCGAGGGTTGAGCAAAGGCTCAAACCTCGGTCTCCTAATGGGCAGGCGGGCGAGGAGTAACCGTGCCCTAAGCCAATCCTGGCCAGGATTGGCTGAGAGGGGCTGTAGGCAGGGCCAAACGTAGTCGGACCCGAGGCGGCGCGGACGGCGGACCTCCTCAGAATCAGGTAGGATTTTTTTTTATTTTAAAAATCCCCCGGCACCCCCCGCGAGCCGCGTCTGCAGAACCCCGTGCCTGGTGTTTCCAGGGGAGCAGGCAGCGGCCATTGACATGCGGATATGTAAGTTAGCCGACAGAAACAAAGTGCTGTCAAAGATGCTCCCTTTCCCTAATGAGACTTTCAAATCCTCTTTAGGGAAAGTGTTTGTCTTTAAAATGCCTCTAATCCCGCCTAATAATTCCTCCTCTGATGTCTGTGAAATCGGGGCTTTAGCTGTATTTCAGGATGTGGCATGGCAGGGTTTTAACGAAGGTTCTTTACTTTTCATGGACCTTAATAAATAACATTTCTTCGGGGGTGGTGCCCACTTGTTCAACTGAGAGGGTGCCGTGGAGAAGTCGGCTTGCAGAGGACAGTCAAGCGGCAAGCCTGCAACTTTACACAATTACAAGCACAGGACAAGAAATACGGCGCCTTAGGCGAAAAGGGAGGGATGAATTGGGTTGCAGAATACTTGGGCGGGACAAAGGGGAGACAGCGAGGTAAGAGCTAGGATGGATCAGCTAGGTTTTTGAATGCATTGAAGGATTGACGGATGTACATCATTATTTCTTGGAATGTCCCTATTTGGAAAAAAATTATATAAAATATTATATCTTAAGTGCAGGTGTTAGTATTTAGAACCAATGCAACAAATACTAAAATTACGAGAAGAGAAGTACATGTTAGATGCTCACCTATTTCTCTTTGCGTATAACCAATAAATTAATTAGCATGGGGTGGCTGAGTGCACCGTTTACCGAGCGCCGAGCCATAATCTATTTACCAATTAAGACGTTATATATCATCTACATCTTTATTCATTTATTTGGTTGTTTTATTGAGCATTTCAGAGCGCTGAATTCTTCTAGAAGACTATCGCCAGCACCAAAATCCACTTCGTCTAGATTGACTATTGCATTTATTAAAGCAAACTCCTCCACATTCTTTTCATTTAGGTTATTAACCTGAATAAATTGATTATTTTGTACTCTCTTATAATATATTATATGTTTACTATGTGTGTGATCTTCTTCGCCCTCTGCCCTATTATTCCACTTTGTAACTTTTCAGCCATCGCCTCGCCTCATACTGTTGTAATCCACCCCTTCTTCGGAACAGTGTTCCATCCTGCAAGAAAACATGTCCTGCACATCATTCCATGTTTGCCCGTTCTATTGAAAGACCCGCCACCATCCGCGAATTGTTCCAGGATCCATGCTCTCTAATGTGCTTAATTTGTAATTAAAAAAAAAAAGTGCTGGGCCCAAATTGTTTCTTAGGAGCCGACACTGGCGCTGCCGAAAACCAGTGGTACCAGGCAATTACCAAGACTGTCTAGTTTTGATTCCACCTCATGCCTTTCTTACAACTTCCTCTTTTTTTCCAAGGAGGGCTGGTGCCCACCACATGAACCAGTGACACAAATTAAGCATTAGCTCACTCCCAAAACAAGCACTGACAAAAGACCAATACCCAAACTCTTAGGCAGCACCCAACCTCACGCTCATTTCACTAATCCGAAATTGAACAGTAAACTTAATCATAAAACGCACCCCAATTTTTACCCTAATCTCAACCGAAACCCATCTCAGTTCTCTAAACCATGTCTACCACTGAGCCTTCAGTTTACCTTAAAAGCCAATATTGACCCTCATCCTAGATCCTACTGCATGCCACATCCCTAAAAGCAGGCTCAAACCTTACAGAAACCCCTTCCGCAAACTTTACACCACTATTGATTACCATAACCTTAAACAGATGCCTGTCTCTAAACCTCTATGCATGCAAATGCCAATTTACAAATAAAATACAAT
The DNA here is from genome assembly GCA_963921515.1 of Calotriton arnoldi. Classification (NCBI taxonomy): domain Eukaryota; kingdom Metazoa; phylum Chordata; class Amphibia; order Caudata; family Salamandridae; genus Calotriton; species Calotriton arnoldi. Next base: position 917,947 of record CAWUFW010002311.1, read on the forward strand.
ATAGATGGCAGCTGTTTATCTAACTAATGGTTTATGTATCAGCGAACATGCAAATGTGAAGATGTAAATGTATGTCGATGTTAATGTGACAATGCTATGAGACAAGTCTAGGAAACATTACATTCTGTTGTGTTTTGCTCCCTCAAAATGCCTACTTTCTAACTGTCGGGAGATATTGGTCTGCCACAAAGCACCTCTGTAGAGAGTTTGTGACGACCAACAGGCCAAAAGCTTAATATAAAAGGAAAAGGACACTGGGCAAGTTACGAGAGGCAAGCTGCTTCCATTCATGACACGCATGTATAAAATAATTGAACCCACATTTTACCAAAGTGTTAAAAACATTCTGCACTGCACGTGCTAATATAGGCAAATTAATATATTTCACGCTCAGACTAGACAAATTATAGTATTGGTAAAATGGGATTTGTTTCTGTAGGAAAGCAGTGTCAAACAAAGTGGGCTAAAACTGTCATAGTAAGCATTGTTCAGTGAATTTTAATTAAACCAGCACATGTAATACGATAATCAGGAGGTCCAGTGGTAGATTATTTCCTTTAATGTTTGTTTATTTTCCAAGACATGTTCCCAAATTGAACAATAATCGGTAATCAACCTGAAAGGTACCTTTCTCCTCCGCAAATACCACCAAAAGATCCAGTCTGCTGTGGAGACATTTCTCTCACAATAGAAACAGTGCGAGGATACCTAAATGCATTCACAAACGATTTCTTGTACCTTTGCACATTTTGGTGGATATTTTAGAAATGGATGTACCACTGAACCTGATGATTTCTACTGGTGTGCAAATGCCTGGGGAATAATGTGCACACGTGGTAATTGTCTTTTAGTGCTTACTTGCATTATTTGTGGACAGCTTAGCACAAGCAATTAGTAACATGCATAATATCATTGTGCCTGGCCAAAAAAGAGCACAACTTGCGCTCATCTCCTGCGGGCACTAATGTAAAGACATTAAATGTACTGTGTTCTGCTATAGGTGATGAACTTGCCACATAGAGAATTTTATGGCGTTCCGGAGCATGAGTTGTGTTTGAGTGTTGCTCCCTTCTTTATTCCTTTTTGTTTCCTTTGGCTCTCATTCATAGTATATGTACAATTGCTAAGTGCTTGTATTCATAAACCTTCTACTCTATTTAAAGGTATTTTCTGTATTCCTGGTATGAATGGCTCCAAACTAAATGGCCAAGAATGAGTTCTGGTGTTGGAATATGCAGAAGGGTTCAGGTTTGTGCAGTAGAATGTGATGAGTTTTCAACTTCCAGAGAAAATATAGAGAGTACATGAGATGAGAGAACGCTCTTAAGGGCATACTTTTTGAGGAGGCCCTCTGCTTTTGATTGCAGTGGCTCAGTTTATTTGGTGATTCACAATTCCAATCATGGGTAAAACATGGCTTGTTGAACATAGATGAGATGTACTTGCAAATTGTTTGATTGCATATTGCATTTCAGGTTTTCAATTTGACCAATCCTTTGACTTCTTACCAACGAAATATGAGTGTCTTCCTGGTCGAGGACCACACTGCTTTTTCTCTTATCTGTCTTGTATCAAGACCCTGCGGGACTATGGGGTGAAAGAAAGCTTGAATAAGCAGCTACCTATGTTATATGACATCTCTTTATTAATGTAATAACTGCACTTTCACAATTGCTTTATTAACCTTCCTGCTTTCTCAAATTTGCTTGAAAATGCACCATTTGTCCACTCTTTTTTCAAAATTTTCTCGGGGGGAGAACCCACCCGAACCCCCCTTAGGTTGTTCGGGCTCGCTCGCTACGCTCGCTCGCTGCGGTGCAGTATGCCAATAATTTTACGCCCCACCACTTTCAAATGTCACCAGCCACCACTGGAGTCGCCTATGCCAAACAATGCTTCACAAAGGATGACCCCCTCCCTCCTGAGTTCCGAGAAGTGCCCCGCACGTTGTGGGCTACAGGTGATACAGATGTGGGGTTGCTCCAGATCCCGCTGGTCTCTATACAGGTACAGAATAATGCCAGATTGCCCCGAATTCCTCAATACAAGATATCGCAGGCAGGTGAAAAGGCCTTGTTGCAAATAATACAGGAATTGATTAAGTCTGGTGTGGTTGAAGAGACAGCAGCAAATGTGTGCAATAGCCCTATCCTTCCCATTCTTAAAAAGAAACCTCGGACTGTCCTGACACCCACCCTGATGTTTACCGTTTCGTTATTGATCTTAGAGAGGTCAATAAAATAGTGGTTCCCCAATATCCTGTGGTTCCTGACATTACAACGATCCTGACAATGATTCCCCTGACCACCAAATTCTTCTCCGTGATTGATTTGAAAAACGCTTTCTTCAGCATCCCCATCCATCCAGATAGCCGTCACCTTTTTGGATTTGCCATAGCCGGCCGGAGCTTTAGATTCTGTTGTGCTCCACAAGGCTATACCGAAAGCCCCAGTATTTACAGTCAGGCTCTGAAAGCTCAGTTAGATTATTTAGAGCTTCCCCCTGGTAATGTGTTGCTGCAATATGTCGACAATCTTCTAGTGGCTTCAGACACTGAAACGGGCTGTAAAGACGCCACGGTCAAATTACTGCTGCATTTGGCACATCACGGACACAAAGTGTCCCTTTCGAAGTTTCAATATTGTCGACAGGAGGTCACCTACTTAGGTCACCTACTGTCGAAGGAGGGCCGCAGACTAACACCTGAGCGCATAGCCGCGATTACTAACATGCCTGTTCCTAAGACCCAACACGAGGTACGCGCGTTTCTGGGGATAACTTCGTATTGTCAGCATTGGATACCAAACTTCTCCTTACTAACGAAACCCCTCCTTTACCTGACCACTAAAGATGTGCATGAGCCTTTGCCTTGGACACCTGCATGCCAGCAAGCTTTTTAACAGTTAAAAACTGTGCTTTGCTCTGCTCCTGTGCTTGGTACTCCTGATAACCAGAAGCCTTTTGTGCTTTATGTACATGAGGCCGACGGTTGCGCGCTTTCGGTACTAACACAGGGTTTCGGTGGTAAGCAGAGACCCTGCGCTTACTTTTCTGCCATTTTAGATAATGTCGCCAGAGCGCTCCCGAGCTGTCTGAGAGCTGCGGCAGCGGTTTCTATCAGGCAATCGGCAGGGCTCGTTCTTGATACTGACCTCACAGTTATGGTACCCCATGCTGTGGACACGCTTTTGAACAAGACAAAGACGCAGCACCTCACCAGTGCGCGTCTCACTGGATATGAGCTGACCCTATTTGCTCCGCACGTTACCATCAAAAGATGCGCTACTTTGAATCCAGCCACGTTACTACCCCTCCCTTCAGAAGAAAAGGACAATGATGTCCATGATTGTTTGTTCCGGACCGAAGAGTAAACGAAGGGACGGGTAGACCTGACTGATGTTCCCTTATCTGACCCCCAAGGGGAACTATATGTCGATGGCTCTTGTTTCAGACTGCCTGATGGCACTACTACTGCAGCCTATGCAATCACCACATTGCATACCGTGGTTGAAACATTCCGTATCCCATACCAGTCAGCCCAAGCTGCCGAGTTAGTTGCCCTTCGGAGGGCCTGTGAACTGAGTGAAGGACTGGCTGTTAATGTTTACACTGACAGCCAGTACGCTTTTGGGGTGGCACATAATTTTGGGCGTTTCTGGGCAGAGAGAGGGTTCCTGACATCTCATGGGCAAAGGATACAACATGGCCCGATAATACTTAGATTGTTATCAGCATTGACGCTTCCTGATAAGCTGTCCATAGTCAAATGCAGTGCCCACAAGGCTGTTGTGATGATGTTGAAAGGGGTAATGCATTTGCGGACCAAACGGCTAAGGAGACAGCTAGATCAAAGATGAATAAAATGTTCGTGGCAGGTCCTGCTAGATTGGTTCCAGACAATAGGATGTTTGAGGATACAGTGGAAAGCGTGAAGGAAATACAAAGAGAGGCGACTGTAGACGAATTGGAAATGTGGGAGGAGAGGACAGGACGTTTGGACGAGGATGGGTGCTGGAGTGATTTGTCAGATAAAAGGAGATGGTTGCTGCCGAATGCGTTTGTCTTCCCTGTAGCCACCATGGCCCATGGCCCGGCGCACAGTAGTGCCGAAGGAATATGTAGGCTATTAGACCCAGTATGGCAAATGAGAATATCCCTAAGGTTGCCGCACACCTGGTGAAGAACTGCATTATTTGCCTAAAGCACAATCCTGGGAAGGGCGCCCCTACACCTGCTGGTAATTTTGCACAACCTTCCTTCCCTTTCGAGGTTCTCCAGATGGATTTCATCGAAATGGAACGAGTAAATAACATGAAATATGTACTAGTGGTACTTTGTGCGTTCAGTAAGTGGGTTGAAGCATACCCAACTAAAGAGAATACGGCTGTAACAACAGCGAAGGCACTTTTAAAGGAGTACTTCCCACGCTACGGATTGCCACGCGTGATCTGGAGTGACAATGGGAGCCATTTCAATGCTAAAGTCATTGATCTGGTGTGTAAGGGCCTGCAGATTATGCAGAAATTCCATGCAGCTAACCACCCCCAATCAGCGGGCCTTGTGAAAAAGTACAACGGCACACTCAAATTGAAGTTAGCGAAAATACATGAAAGTACAGGATTGAAATGGCCAGATGCATTGCCTCTGGCACTATTGTCTACAAGAGTGACTGCACACTCCAGAACAGGATTATCACCCTATGAGGTGGTCTTCGGGCGTCCCGCCAATGTATGGGGCGTACCAAGACCCAAGCGTTTTTCTGAGATAGAGTACCCTCTTTTGATTGATTATTTGTATGCTCTGTCTAAAGACCTCCGTTCTGTTCACCAACAGATCCATGCCAGTCTACAACCAGTGCCAGAGGGTCCCAGACATCAAATCCAGCCTGGGGATTTTGTAATGATACGGCAGTTTCAGCGCAAGTCCTGTTTGGAGCCGAGGTGGAGAGGTCCTGCCCAGGTGTTACTGGCCACTCGGACAGCTGTTAAAGTGGATGGCCGGAAGCACTGGGTCTATGCTTCGCACGTGAAGAAGGTGCCTCTTCCGCTTCTGTATGATTCCTGGGTGCGGGACGGGATTGCCGACCAGGAAGGCGAGCTGGTCCCCGCTTTGTTCCTCTTTCTGATGCCCAACTGAGAGGGGCGCAGACCGACAAGGAAAGTGACGAGGTTTTATTCGAGGCGATTCCCCCTGAGATAAGGGCTGCCTCAGAGATCTTTTTGCCAGGAGCTGGAGCATCTGAGTCCCGATCTCCAACTGAATCTGAGTCCTTGCCCCTGTTTGTTGATCAAGAGGAGCCTGGGCGTACCAGGTACAATCTGCGGCCCCGACGGAAAGACAGTGTACCGGCAGGGCAATACAGGAGTTAGGGAAGGACTTGAGCATAGGGGACAGGTACTGTGTCTCTGGTGCCTGCTTTAGATGAAAGAAGAACACTGGTGCACTGTCCTGAACACTGGACAGGATCGCTGAGGGTATTTGCCCTGGAGGGAGGTTGCCCTATCCTGAAAGAAGACGAACTGTTCTCAGTAAGGGCCGCAATTGTTTTTCAGTAAGGGCTGTGGTTGTGCAGCTCCACCGTGGGAGTGCTTTGATGAACGATAGGAGCCTGCCTGTGAGGCTCAAGACGGACACAGGAAAGAAGAATACCCCTCTGGCTGGTTGTATTGTGGCCCCAATTCCTAAAAGTACTTTCTAAAAATGTATCCCTTTGTTCGTCCCATTCCTGACGAGGAGCAGCCCTTTGCAGCTCCGCGTCCCACTCCACATGGCCCCTTGTGGTCCTCCTGGTCCCCCAAGACTAAAATAGTGTTTGTGATAATAATTTTGCTTTCTCTGCTATTTGTATTTGGGGTGCTGTTCTTCCTAGAAGAGAAATATCCTGTACATGCTTGGATAAGCACTACACCGACACCTCCTGAACATATTATTGGCACTTTAGTACCCCACAAAGAAAAATACCAGAAGTCATATAAAGATAATGTTTTTATCCAGACGTTGCATCAGACGCATGCTGTTTTTAACACAACAAAATGTTGGGTGTGTGGGTTGTTACCTTCGGTTACGCATCAAAGTGAGAATTTGCTGCCTATGCCTCTGTTCTATGTTGATAGCTGTGAGGGTTGGTTCACCTTGCTTAGTTTGATCCGCTCATTCTCCCAGTCTGACTCTTTGGAACACAGGAGCACCAGTTCCCGTTCTCTGACAATGAATGTGTATCCTCAGCATGGATCTCCACATGGTGTCCCCCCTGGAGATAGACGATTTGATCGAGTATTCTTGAGTTCCTGCCTCAGAGCAGAAAACGGGGATAGGAAGACAAACAGAACAGGGGTGGACAAAGATAGGTTCTCGCAGTTCAACATATCTGAATATTACCAATCCTTCCAAGCCCGCAATGTCACTGAAGATAAGCCTATACCCCTGGCAGTGTTGGATGTACCAGTTCTCTTTTGTGTTCAAGGGACAGGAGACGTAGAGGTAGGGAACAGTAGATGCAACGCCACTTCCATATTGCGAATGCCTAAGAGTCCACCATTGATCCTACCACCCAATGTTTATTTCGTTTGTGGTGATCGTGGTTATGTGTGGCTGCCTGAGGGATGGTCCGGGCGATGTTACCTCTCTTATCTCCTTCCCTCAGTTTATATAGCTCCTTCCAACTATCACAGAAACCATCGCCTACAGCGTAGGGATGCCCCAGTTTTCCGAGTTAAGAGGGTTGTCAATCCAGACGATATTGACCAGACAGATACTTCTTTGCAGCAGTTTACTGACATAATGAAGGGTCTCATACCGTTCTGGGGTCCCATGTTCAATGCCCACAACATTCGACGTCTAGCCAGAGTAGTTGAGGGAGTCATTAATACCACTGCAGGTATACTGACCAATATTACAGTTGAGCTCCAGGCTACGAGACTTGTCTCGCTTCAAAACAGGATGGTTTTAGATGTTATCTTAGCTGACAGGGGTGGAGCCTGCCGTGTCATCGGCAGCAGTTGCTGTGTTTAGAAACCTGACAGTGCCCCGACTGTATACTCTGCAATACAGAAATTGCACAGACTGGCCTCCGAAATTCATGAAGACAATGGCACATGGTCCCTTTCAGGATGGCTATGGGGTCTATTGACGTCATGGGGTTGGAAGATACTCCTTGTCCTGATAGCCATTGCAGGGGTTATCTTCACATGTTGTCTATGCATAAATTGTCTCCCAGCATGCTGCACCTATTGCATAAGCAAACTCACTCCTAGTGCTCCGTTGCCCAAACGTGACAATAAGTGCTCTCCCATGATGATGCAGGAAATTCAGTCGATAATGTTAATAGACGAAGGGATATTCGAATATTGAGTAACATTTCTTTGATGCTCGCATTTGCTTCATTTTCACCTTGACTGATGGATGGCTAAGTAATATCTCTTCCCCCCTTAGAATTGTAAAGACCCTGCCGGATAGCAATAAAGCTTTTAGCCACTCATGCTAAAAGGAGGGTCTGTTAGATTTGAACTTCCCTTTCTCATAATGCACTCGTTATGTTATGTTAGGTTAGGTTAGCAATGTGTGGCTAAAATAGATGCTAGTTGTATTTACGTTATGCAACCCACTGAGTTATCGTTGCTGCATGTAGGTTTTAGTTAGCCCGTGTGACTCCATTTTGTATTTCGCAATCACTAGAAGACTGCTTAGGCTGTGCTTGTACTAGGCCTTATTTCCTAACACCGCTTGCCTCAGCAGAACGCTGTATTTCGCTATTATTCTCATTTGTCCAAGGCTGTAACTCGACTTGCTAATGAACTGTTATTCTGTTGACACATTCCAATCTCTACATGTAGCTCTGCTCCCACGTTAGGAGACGCTGAGACTCGGCACAGTGGCCTTGAAGCACTGATAGTGCACCCCGCTGGCAGGTGCAAGCCCATCTTTGAGTACCTCCTTTGTTCATGCCCGGCTCAAGCCGGTACTTTTCCATCAGAGGCGTGTCCGAAGTCTTTAGAAGGGTTTATTATGTATTAGCGTACCCTGGGGCGTCAGTCCCCTCGACAGACATCTTAGGGTGAAGGTCTGACTGGGCTCCTCTGCAGAGTATATGCTGAATAAATGCAACTTATATTCTCTACTGTCTGACCGACTTTTCATTTTAGGGAAGGCATAGCAGGAGGTTATAAGTAACCCGCGTGGCCCTAGAGGGCCACATCCTTCAGTACAATAAAATATCATTGGCATAGGCGGAAACTTTTAAAACTTCATCCTTTAAAACAATACTAGTATATTCTATATTATTTCATAATAAGAATAATAGAGGTTCAATAGCAATAAAGAATGCAAGAGGTGATAAGGGGCATCCTTGTTTAGTACCCCTGTACAAATGAAATGAAGGGGAAAAGGTTCCATTGATAAAAAGTGTAGCTGAAGGGGCGGTATAAAATACTTTAATCATATTCAGAAAATTAGAGCCAAACTGCAAGACTTCCAGTGTTTGAAACAAAAACTGCCAATTCACTTTATCCAAAGCTAACAGACCACCAGGACATGCGAGCTTATCAGTAAAAGATAAAATATCTTATAAAAGAAGTGTATTATGTGCAGAGAGTCTTGCTTTCATAAATTCTGTTTGATGTGATTGCACAATAGAATTGAGGAGAGGTGCTAGCCTGTTAACTAAGATTTTGCATACATCTTACAGTCCTGGTAATGAGAGATATTGGCCGGTAAGTAAAGTATGATCCTTTTCAGGTTTTGGAAGTAAAATAATAATGGCTTCTTTAAAAGAGCCGCTTACAGCAGAAAATTAGAGCCAACTGCAAGACTTCCAGTGTTTGAAACAAAAACTGCCAATTCACTTTATCCAAAGCTAACAGACCACCAGGACATACGAGCTTATCAGTTAAAGATAAAATATCTTATAAAGAAGTGTATTATGTGCAGAGAGTCTTGCTTTCATAAATTCTGTTTGATGTGATTGCACAATAGAATTGAGGAGAGGTGATAGCCTGTTAACTAAGATTTTGCATAAATCTTACAGTCCTGGTAATGAGAGATATTGGCCGGTAAGTAAAGTATGATCCTTTTCAGGTTTTGGAAGTAAAATAATAATGGCTTCTTTAAAAGAGCCGCTTACAGCAGAAAATTCCTGGAAGTCAGTAAACAGTGATACTAGAATTGGGGAGAGTTTTGTTTGAATTTTTTTTTTAATTCTGCTGGAATATCATCAGGCTCACGAGATTTATTAGAGTTCAGTGCCTTGATTGCCGAATTACTTTCTTGAATATCAATTATATATTCTAATTTCAGTTGCTCTATAGATAACTGGGGTAATTGGTAACGTTTTGAAAAAGTATCAATAATGTCGCTGGTAGGACTGTAGGCTCGTCATAAAGAGGAGAGTAAAAAGATAAAAGTTATTTTGTAATCTCTCCTGTGGGAAGAAGTGGGTCACTATCTGATTTACTAATTGCTTGCATTTGATAATTATCTTTTTAATACCCAAGTAATTTGGCCAAAAGTCTCCCAGATTTCTAAGAGTTAAAGTAGCAATTTGATTTTTCTTTGGAGACAAATAAACCTGCCTGCTTATCTAAACTGCAAATTTTAAGAACAGCTGCATGTTGTATTATCTACATTAGCGTGCTACTCGCCGAAAAGCGCTTCAACCCTCATCAGGGATAGTTAGCACTACAGGGGTGGTAAGTGCTATATAAATACAATTTACAATTACAATTACAACTTTCTGCTTTAATGTCGTCTTATAAACGTAAAAATCACAGGTTAATTTACAATTATGTTTTTCCTACCATGAACATTTTACCAGAGCAATAACAATGAAGATTCAATTTCGGTAAACCAGGTCAATTGTGGTCTAAAATAGCAGGCTCAGTCTATTATCTATATCCACAAGGTTCGTGAGGCGTGATAGGGGGCGGGGCCATTGACCCCGCTGGCTCGCTCCATAGTTCCCCATGCGACCCACTTGCCCTGTGGCCTTTCCCAATGCATGCCTTTTATAATTGAAATGCAAGCACATCATGTATAATAGCAGTCGCTGAATCAGCCCAGGTGACTACAGTTTTGGGAATCTATTGCTTCCATTTCAAATGCAAAATGTGTCACAACTGATTTTACCAGCCTTGCTGACTAGGGCCAAGTTGCCGGGCACAGAGAGGGCAGGCAGAGGGCACGTGCTGGTCTTTCTCTGGGGCTGGCCTCTGGCAGCACATACGCCCCACCGCCCCGTCCCCCACCTTCTGTGGCATGGGCCTCTCATGCCCACCACGCCACTTGGCCAAGTGTCAATTAAGGAGATCACAGTTGCAGAGAACTGATGTGCCGACTGTCCCTGATGGAGGTGGGGTGCTTTAAGTAGGTGTGTCCTGCCAGTACACTTGCAGTAATTAAAAAAAAAAAAGAAACATTGAATTGCAATGTTTAATTCACAGGCTCATATTTTCAGAATTGAAACATTTTCAATTCTAATTTTTCAAAACAAAATCATTGTTACTCCTTACTATTAGATACTGCTAACAAGCATTGGCATAGCCAATAGGTCTGGAATCCTTTAGGCCCATGTCCTTTTTTGTGTGATGTGTCTGAATGCAATATTTGACAGTTCACAGAGAGGCACTCCAGTACTAGTCAAGTTGCACACTCTCTGAAGCACGGGATTTTAGGTTACATGTTTTAAGCCATGCTCTTAATTACCAACGCCACACATCTTGGAAATTATTCACAGTTACCTTTCTTTAGCCACACCCCTTGCAAATACTTTTCACCTTTTTCAACCCAATTAAAACTCTGCAATTGAGTTACTGCCGGGCGCTACACTTAGACTTTTTACCAGCAAAGTCAATTAAGATTTACTTCTCTTCAATGAGTGCAAAAATCATTAAACTAATCCATATTATCCAGTGGCTGCTCCTCCACAATGGCGGAGGAACGTTGCCCCACTGCCTGGCACATGCATCGTTTTATTTTTCGTTTCCTGGCTCTGAGCCAGCTTGTACAGGGAGGTGCGGGGCATGGGAGGGTGGAGGAGGAGTGCTTGTGCACTCCCTAAGTGCTCATGTGTGTTTGGCAGGCCGTTTCAGGCCGACCAAAACACACATGCGCACTTAGGTTTTTCCAGCCTGGCTGCATTGAGCAGCCGGGCTGGAGAAACCCCACAGACTCCATGATTTGAGCGGAGCGTTTTTCCTGCCCGCTCAGGCCAATCCCCATGCTGCTCTGCAGCACAGGGATTTGTTAGGAGTCTGTCCCAGGGGCTGCTGGGACCCAGGAAGAGGCCAGCAGGAGCGACGCGACGCGGGAGGTGACCAGCGGCATTAGGTACTTTTTTTATTTATTATTATTAACATGCCCCCCTACCCCCGCGCTCTTCCCACCCCAGCGCTCCCCCCACCCGCCCCACCACCCTTTGTTAATGGCGGCTGCCGCTGATATTATCAATGCAGTCTTTTTTTTTTATTCGTTTTACTTCTTGATGTGTGCAACTCTATTACTTGAGTATTTCCTATTCCCATGTGTGGTTCTGTAGTCTGGATTTTCATACAAAATAAGGGTTCAAATACTGCAAACTGAGTCGCCTCTAGGTGTCTGGGTGAGTTCAGGGTGTGGATGGGTGTTCATGACCGGGCCAAGGGAGAGCTCTGAAGATGCCTGCCATTGTGCCATAAAAATGTTCTGATTATATGCTCATCCAATCTTTGGCCTCTTCACAGAGTGCAGAGTAGTACTTACGTATGTACCTATTGTAAGTAATGTTCTATAAAAAGTGTGTGAACGAGGTACTGAAATATGGACAGCGACAATGGAAAGGACAATGCAGCATTTTTTGTGAGTTTGAGAGGGGATGGTCAAATGGAGGAAACAAAATGAGAAGTACATACCGAAGGATCAAATGAAAAGAACTTGATAAAGAGAAATGAGATTAATTGTGAGACATGCAGATAAAGAGACTTCTGAAAGGGATGTGTGTAGAAACAGGGAGTAAGGGGCACATGCATCAAAGGTTTTTGCGATCGCAAACGGTGCGAATCGCAAAAATCGGCCGTTTGCGATCGCAAATTGGCCTTTGGAGATGCATGAAAGTGTTTCCTATGCGCAATTTAAGAATTCGCAATTAATTGCGAATTCCTAAGTTGCGATTGCATTTAAGGAATCGCAATTTGCGATTCCTTAAATGCAATGCTAAGCACTTTCAAATAGCGATTTCGCTATTTGGGACCGCAAATTACAGACAAATCAAACTTGTCTGTAATTTGCAAAACCTTCGAAAAAATGCTCTAAAATGCATTTTTAAGTTTTAGGTTACACACACATGCCCTTGGGGCATGTGTGTGCGCAACATGGGTGCACATCACAATTTCAGGGGTGCAACAGGGTGTCATTTTGACACCCTGGCACCTTGAAATTGCATTCTCAATTTGCGATTCTCTAATTGCGAATCGCTAATTGAGAATGTCTTCCCATTCATTCCTATGGGCCTCTAGGCCCATAGGAATTAATGAGAGGTAGTCCTTAATTGCGACTCGCAATTAGCGAGTCGCAATTAAGGAATGTTTAGGAATCGCTATTTTTATAGCGATTCCTACATGCATAGGCTTTTGCGATTCCTTAATTGCGATTCCTTAATAATCGCAATTAAGGAATCGCAAAAGCCTACCTTGATGCATGTGCCCCTAAGTGACTAACGCAGAAAAGGAGATTTCAGAGGAAAGTGATGTGAACGGAGGAGGGTGAGTTGTTACTCATTTATCTGATACTGAACACAAATCAGTGCTAACATGCATTTGTAAAGACAGTAGGTGACTTGTTTCAGATGCATGTGGTGTTGTTGTATGCTGCATCGGGATGTACCACGAGAAAACACATAGAAGCACACATGTTTTAGGCCATGCCCAAACGAAGGGTAGCATGACAGACACAAGGAGAGAAGGAAGGAGTGAATGTGGAGGGGGGAACAGTTTTACAGGTTTATAGACACAGTAGCAAAAACACTGGACGGGTCCTGGAGTCAGAGAACAGGAGAAAGCGTAAATATATGAGTAAATGGCTTTTCATGGAAAAAACGCAGAGACTGTCAGTCTAAGAAAAGGGGAATGTTAAATTTAAAGTGGACGGAGCGATAGGGTAAGAGAGTGCGAGAAAAAGGGAGAGGGAAACTCAGTGGGGTAGCATGCATTATAGGAATGTATTCAATCATGCTGTCATCCAATGAAAATATTGTCCTGCGCCCTAAGAATCCAGGGTTTTAAATGCCCCAAGTATTTAATTTTCGTGGGCCAAGGACAGACTTGATTGTACAATAAAGGGGTTCTTGCATGCATGCTAATTATCCTTATTTATGTGGATAACATCCAATTTTTTGTGACAAATGTCTATTTCAGCATGCTCCCATTTAAAAATGTCTCCACCCAATGAAGTTAATTGGAAACTAAAATGATTCAAATCTGTGTCAGTAATTGGTCCTCCTTGGTTTTCCAAAATGTTGGCATGAATGCTCTTGGTGATACTGAAGCAGTTTTATACATCTGGGCAGGAGACCTCCACTCAGGTCAGAGACCTGTCCCCATTTATCTCCATATGAGATATCTGAGCAGTGCATAATTTGTTTTTTTTTTTAAATATTTTTATTTTTGTTTTTGTTATAACGAGAAAATAACATGAAAAACAAATCATGAATACTTGACATATAATATTGGATGGTGCATTGTAGTTTCGTCTGGTATATGTTCACAATAAATGTCCATTGCAAAGCATTACATCGAATGACACAAAAGAACCAGTGTTGTATGGAGCATAGCATAAAGTTACAAACTGTCAGTGTGGCCTCAGTAGGAACATAGAATACATCTTTCAAGGACCTTCCACCCCCCTTCGTGGTGGTGCTCCCCCTCCCTCTGGAGCAGTGGATAATTTGTGCTGGTGTGTGCAGGGAGGGTCCATCACTTATTTTTCTTCATAAGACTTTGACCCAGATGAAAAGAGGGAAAAACAGGAAAGGGTGGGAGAAGAATGAAGAGAAATACAGAAAAACAGTGACAAGAAAGAAAGTAGTGATAAAAACGAAACTGAAAGAGTGAAGTAAAGGGGCGATGAATGTTACTTGTGTTGAATGAAAGATGCATGAGGTGGGTTCAAATCCACGCAGCCCTGGTATTTGTCAGCTATAGCATTCGATCAATCAATCAATCACGGATTTGTGAAGCGCGCTACTCACCCGTGAGGGTCTCAAGGCGCTGGGCACGGTCGATAGCGCCGGCCACAGTCTTCTGAGCAAAACGTTTATTCTTTTACAAATTAAGCACTGTACATAAGGAACATAATCAAAGTAGAACGGGACTTTTAGCCAATCCATACTGTAAGCAGTAGCGGCTCCTGGTGGGAGTGCTACCGGGCGGTGACGTGGGGCGGGGGAGGGGCAGGGTGGGGGGTAGTAAACACCGGAATACGGATCGATGCAGGTAAGTAGACAATTAAATCAATAAAACGAATTTCGTTGCGCGCGCTTCACTGCCAAATGCGATGCAGCGCGCGCAACGAAATTCGTTTATTTGATTTAATTGTCTACTTACCTGCATTCATCCGTATTCCGGTGTTTACTACCCCCCACCCTGCCCCTCCCCCGCCCCACGTCACCGCCCGGTAGCACTCCCACCAGGAGCTGCTACTGACTGTAAGTTGCCCCCAGATGTAAGATCAGTGCATCCCACATTTACGCTGCCCAAGGCTGAAGAGGACAGTCTCCTTTCACTTTTCCAACACCGCCTATTCACCACTCTTAAGTCTGGTGAGGTATACCTGTTCTTGAGCTACCCATGCAGCTTCCCCAGGGCTTGTTGAAGTAATTGTGGTTTCAGCAACCTTGAAGAAATGCAACTGAGGTGGAGGCGTCCTTCCTGCTGGCGTGTGCACTGGCACACAAGCCCGGGGAGCTGCAGCGCTGATACGGCCCTGGTCCCGCTGGCAGCCTCTGAAGGTCAAGAGCGTAGCTGCAGGGGGGGGGGGGTGTTTGGGGAGTTACACCCCCCTAATGACTTAATTTTCTGATGAATAGTTGGGTACAGGTGCTTTCCGGCAGGTATGGTGAGGTGTCTTTTGGATTTCACCTGGGAGTTTTATATAACCCTCACTGCCAAAAACACACACACACACGCTCTCTCGTCTCTGGTATGAAAGTTCTAAAAAATGTCGATTAGTTTACAAAATATTGTTTCTCTCACTTAGTACTCATACCAATCTGCATTCCTCGGCCCTCCCGCTGCCCATTAAGCCCCTCTCATGCACCCTTCTTGTCACATAATGTATTTTAACATTATATGCCATCATGATTGTCGGGAAATCTAAAGCTCACCCCCCCCCCCCAATCTTACTGACAAAGCTACTCCCCTGCAGATGGTGCAGTTGTGTGCAGGTGCACATCTCTGAGTCTGAAGAGGAGGGCTTGTTTGGGCATGATCAGCAGAGGCTGCACTCGCTTCCATTTGTCACAGGTAAGGGATATCTTCATCGCTAGGCTTTCTTAGCCTCAAAACTCATGCCTACCTCTCAAACAAAGAGCCCACTCTGGATTGCAGTAATGATCCTCGGGGATTTGTAATGAAAATATACCAGTAAGTCAGTCAAAAACATCTTTATTCGGATAATCAAATATTCATAAAAGAAAAACCACATTATGAACACATTAAAACATATAAAGTATAAAATATGAAATAAAACACAATTCATCGCACACAAAGGTGACACATGCATGGCGATTTCTTCCAGAGTGCTCCATCACGGACGCTTTTTGCTGATAAAGCAGTTGAATATGGTTATGAATTTTCTTAGTGCCTATCAATCCCATGCATAGCTTTGAGACTCTCTTCTGTGGTGACTTATGCCATCTCTGGCTACCATCTAACTGGGGGGAGATGTCGGTGTCTAGTTGCAAGCAAGCTTGAGGGAGCATGCTGCCTCGCTGTGGGCACATTACATGTGGGACCTGTGTCACAAGGCCTCACTACATGGCCTGGCAGCATAGTTCCTCCATGTACAACTCCTAATGGGCTTCCTAATCTATGCAGCCTTTTCTTCATTTAATGGTAATCTCTGCACCCCTCCTCAGGAATTGGTGGGCTCTTTCCCTGAGGGGGGTTTTCAAGGCAGCTCTTTCTAACAATATGCAGAATTTCCAGGGTCCTGCTCCTAAGCCTGACAAGGGGAGCTGCAATCAGATCAAATGACTTTTTCTCTCTCCACTGGTGTAGAACCGCTGCTGCTGGTTGAGCAGAAGTCTTGGCACAAAGAATGGGTGTTTGTGCCGCTCAGATATACTCAGTATATAAACAGAGCTTGTGGATTCGACAGCCCCAGCTCTGGGACTGGTTCCGAGTTCCTGATGTTTTTCTGCATTCCTCCCAAACTGGTCCAGACACAGTCTTTGTCCTCCTGTCTCAGCTGTTCGGAGGGGTTGGGCTGGAAACTCACTGTCAAAGAGACCAAAGTGCTCTTCAACCTTCTTCTCATGTACCATCCACTACAAAGATCCCAAATGAATTCCAATGTGGCAAAGTCACTAACAGTACATACACTCCATGCTTATTCTGATACACGTATCCATGTAACTATACATGTGAAATCCAGTCACACATGGGTGAAGTGAAGGACTCCATTGCTGAGGTGTAGCACAACACTTCCGAAAGGAAGGACCAGTAGGAAACTGTAACCGTGCAGGCACTAGTAAAATAAGGTCTGCTCTTTTATAATTGCTTCCGCCACTACTGTCATCTGCCCATACCACAGAGTCAAGCTAGGGACCTGAGAGTGTACAGAATTATTATGTGCACTGAGGCCAAAAACTCGAAAATAACCACAGAGCCATTGCATGGTGAACACACTGCAGGGGTGCCCACTATTCCGAGCCCTACGGGACATTTCTGACTGAACACTGAGTAAACACTTTTGTCAACTTCCTGACCACCCCTTGGACTTTTCTCAATGCAGTTTGAGCCTTGCGGCTGTCTTGGCGCGTCTCCTCCGGATGCATTAGTATAGCTTCATAGATAGCACCCCGTGTTGGAGAATCATGGCCCCCGGTATCCTGTACAGTCCCCGAGGTGGAGCCTCTTAGCCGTTCCATAGATGTGTAGTCCCAGGCTAGATCTTTGCCCTCAGATGTCGACCGACCCACCTTCTTAGCTATCTTGCAGGTGGTCATTGCATGAGCCCCTTTGCCCACGTCTGGGTCACTACCATCTTCGCTGGATTCAGCGGATGACTCAGATCCATCCAATGACCATTCGGCACCATCGCTTGGCTCCTTTTCTGGGTCATAATTTCCAGTTTCTGCCCCCCCTTGTTGGATTGCCAGTTGGTGGGTAAGGATTGGGGGGTGGTCCTTAATGGCATAAGCTGGCTCCACTATTTCAGGGAGAGTATTATTGCGTGCTTTGGGTAGGTGGGGGCTCAGAAAGGCGCCACCTGTGGATGTAGTTTCCGATGCAATATTAGCTTCCCCGGCCTCCCCATGATGACCCGAGTCACCCCTGTCCCCTGGGAGTCCACCATTTGCTATGCCCTGATCACAGCTCATAGTTCCCTGGCTTGGCATAGTAAGCTCCACAGGCAAGTTTGTGCAGCCTCCATCCCCCGCAATGAAGGCCTGGGAGGCCTGCGTACCTTCATCATTGTCCTCTGGGTTCCATAGATTGGGTGCGCCTGTCATAATCTGGCCTTCTGCAACTGGGGTGCTAGACTGATCCAGCTCAGGCACTCCTGGCGTCCTTCGTGCCTGCCGATCCCTTTGTTTTCCGCCTGACCCCTTCAGCAGCTCCTCCACCGTGGGGCCGGCAGGACACTTACTGCCGGCAGCCCCTCCTCTCCCTTTCCTTTCTGGGGCAGGCTCCGAGCGCTGGGCAGAGAGAACACGTCTCCCAGATTGTCGCAGCGTCGGTCCCTTCGCGACCTCATGCCCCCGCTCCATTGACCTTGAGCCACTGTGGCCACAGAGGAATGGGTAGCCTTGCCCTTTTGGGACCCACCAGCCGCCTTCGGGCTCATTACCGCCGTCGGAACCGTAGCGCGGCAAACAGTGCAGTCAGAGTGCCTCACAGCCGCAGCGACGAGACGTCTAGGGGCGAGCAGACCTCCGAGTATCAGAGTCACTCGGGAGCAACCTCCACGGGCCAGGTGAGTGTCCGCTAGTATACCGGGGGCCATGAAACCTTTAAATCAGTATTGCACTGCTGACTTCATGCACGGGCCGCATTAACACTACCAACCACCTCAGGCGGCCGCCATCTTGCTTCTCCTCGGGACTCTTACCGAAGCTGTACCACAAAATGAACAGTTTCTGCACCAAAGTATAATTTCTTTGAAAAACGTTCATAATGTGTCTCTCAGCACTCTGCAACCCTTTTACGCAGTACAGTCTTACCATTGCACATCTAAACTTCCAGTGGGCACATTGTAGTCTTCCCCCAGCTTGTGGTTGCCTTTCCCTGAATACAGCTGCGTACTTTGAAGGTAGGACTAGTGTGCATGCACAGTCCTTTGGCATCTATATTTTTAGGTTTTGTCTGCACAGCGCTTACGCTGTGCATGTGAATAGGTTTCGCTGTGCTTGTGAAATCTATTGTTTTTAATACATCTTAAAAGGGACTTACATCCTGCCTTCACTTTTTATTGGTCCGTATGCTTGCCAGTTTACTTTCTTCCATTTCTATTGGCTGTAGTCTGTTCTCCCTTTTGTGTCTCTCTTATCAGTTTCCCGAGGCCTAACTACTCATTACTATCCTTGCTGGTGGTTCGAACTTTTTTCTTCGCTGCATACCTTTTCCGGTTTAGATTTTGTTATCTTTCCCTGTAAACACCTAATATTGCTATATTTAACTACTAAATAGCCAGTGACAATTGCAGTTACCTTGCAGTTAAAAGGGGCTTGATTTAAATGGTGCAGGAGGTTCAGTGGCACCAGGGCCAAAAGCTCTAGGGACCACACTAAACACAATTATTGCTAACTTTTACTACTAAACAGACAGTCACAAGTGCAGTTATCTAGTAGGCACTAAGGTCCTGATTACAATGGTGCAGCAGGTGCAGTGGCACCAGGTGCAGTGGCACCAGGGTCAACAGTTCTAAGGACCCCACTAAAAACACAAATTATTGCTAACTTTTACTACTAAACAGACAGTCACAAGTGCAGTTATCTAGCAGGCACTAGGGTCCTGATTACAATGGTACAGCAGGTGCAGTGACACCAGGGCCAAAAGTTCTAGGCACACCACTAAAACCTAATATTGCTATATTTTACTACTAAACAGATGGTCACAAGTGAAGTTACCTTACAGGCAATAGGGTCATGATTGAAATGGTGCGGCAGGTGCAGTAGCACTGGGGCCAAAAGTTGTCATAACTCCTCTAAACACCGATTATTGATATATTTTACAACTAAACAGGCAGTCTCAAGTACAATTATATTGCAGGTACTAGGGTCATTATTTGAATGGTGCAGCAGGTACAGTGCACCGGGCCCAAAAGTTGTCAGAACTCCTCTAAGCACCTAATATTGCTATATTTCACTGGTAAAAGGCAGTCACGATTGCAGTTACCTTGCAGTTAAAAGGGGCATGATTTGAATGGTGCAGCAGGTGCAGTGGCACCATGGTCAAAAGCTCTTTGGACACCACTAAACACAGATTGTTGCTAAATTTTACTACTAAACACCAAATAGTTACAAATGCAGTTACCTTGCTGGCACTAGGGTCATGATTTCAATGGTGCAGTAGGTGCATTGGCACTGGGGCCAAAAGTTGTCATAACTCCTCTAAACACCGATTGTTGCTATATTTTACAACAATGCAACACACTCAGAAAAGGGGAAAGAGGAAGAACTCCTACTTCGACCTCCACTCAAAATATCCAACTCACACAAGGAGAAGTAGGAGTAAACTATAACTCGCTTCTAGAGGCTTATGGCAAAGTTAATATGTTTGAAAAACTGCCCTCACCCTCAAAATTGTGGCATGCTTCATCATTGGACTGCTAAACAACACCCCTGCGCAGACCAACGCATGGGGTGGAGCAATAGGGAGGGGGAAACAATACAAACATAAAGAAGAGTAGGGATCAAGCAAATAATATTTTAGGGGCATGATTTAAATAGTGCAGCAGGTGCAGTGGCATCAGGGCCAAAAGCTCTAGGGACCCCACTAAACGTGGATTATTGCAAAATTGTACTATTTTATTTTATTTAATGCGTTTTTATAAAGCGCGGACTTTACCCGGAGGTGTCAGAGCGCTGTACAATAGAACCAGTTACGTTACATGAGAAAAATGGTATAAAATAGAACGTTACAAAAATAAACAGGAGAGGTAGAGTAAAAACCATATAGGCAATAACACAATATCAGACACAGCAATCAAGGGTGGGGACTGAACAAAAAGATGTTACAAATTTACAGTGATGAACTAGCTTCCTGGAGGGGTCTGAGAATGAGGGTATTAGTTCTGGAAGTGTCTTTGAAGGAGAAGAGATTTGAGGTCCGCTTTGAAAATCTGGATGGAGGTAGTGGCACGGAGCAATGGCGGAAGCGAGTTCCAGATTCTCACCGCATTACCTGAGAACGATTGAGCCATCGATCTTTCCTTTTTGAAGGAGGGGGGCTCAAGCAGAAACTTTGCTGCATTCCGAGAAGGTCTCGAGCCTCCTGACATTTTCAGTGTATTCGCCAGGTAACGAGGGGAAGAAGTGTGCAAGGCTTTATGGGTGATGCAGGCAGTTTTATAAATGGATCTTGCCTCGATGTGAAGCCATCGAAGAGAAGACAGGATAGAGTAATGTGTTCACTACGTTTGGATCCTGAAATAAAGCGAGCTGCTGAATGGAGGACGGATTTGAGGGGAGAGGTGAGATTTGGATACGCCAGTCAGAGAGAATTGCAGTAATCCAGTCTAGAGAGAACTAGCGATTGGACCAATGTTTTTAGGTCTTTCTCCGGGAAGAACCGACGGATCCCCCACAGAAGTCGCAGCTGGTAACGTGCGTTCTTAGCAATGGAGTTGATGTGGGAGATTAGGTTGAGTCTTTTGTCAAGTATGACACCTAGGGATTTAGCGCTGTCGACGATGACGGGTTTAGTGTTGAGTAAATTCAGCTGAAACTTAAGAAACAGTCACAAATGCAGTTATCTAGCAGGCACTAGGGTCATGATTACAATGGTGCAGCAGGTGCAGTGACACCAGGATCAAAAGCTCTAGGCTCCCCACTAAACAACCGTTATTGCTATATTTTACAACTAAACAGGCAGTCACAAGTGCAGTTACCTATCAGGCACTAGTGTCATGATTTCAATTGTGCAGCAGGTGCAGTGGCACCGGGGCCAAAAGTTGTCAGATCTCCTCTAACCACCAAATAGTGTTATATTTAACTACTAAACAGATTTTATTTTAATCTCATCCTCTTTACAATCTTTATTTCGAGGTTTTACTATACAGGAAAGTGCCTATAGCGACCACAATCTTCTCTGCGTCAAAATTCGTGGACCATTATTGACAAGCAAAAGAGGAGTTGAGCAAAAAGGGACGATAAGACCAACAGATGGTAGAAGACGGCTAAGGTGGACACAGATCTCTCCAGATGTTTTTTATAAATTGGTAAAAGAATCCTGTGCCAATGAACTAGCCCTGTGTACCTCTCCGTGCACATCCCCGGGGGAGGTTATTAGCGCCTTTAACATTATTTCTACTAGAGTAGGCAAACTCTTAAGTGCTCCGGTCCGTAGAACAGTCTTTCCGACCCCTAGATGGTTTGACTCGACCTATTCGCTGGCTTCAAGAAAGCTACGGGAAGCCCTTGATGGGAACCCTAGAAATCAAACCTTGGTTAGAGCTATAAATTGAAACTGGCAAAACGCAAATCCGTCCTGAAGGGAGGAGGCATGGAGGGAGCTGACTGAGGCAAGTACCCTGAGGAACAGCTCTAGGTTTTGGAGTATCATTAACAGACCGTTCTTAGAGCATGACGAAGGCAGCGAATCGGGTGCACATATTACTGAGGATGAATGGGTGCTCCACTTTAAAACCATGTAGCAAACTTGTCAGCCAGGCCGAGAGGTAGATGCCCCCGTACTAACCTTTGGACTGGGGGAGGTTGAGGAGGGCATTGCCGGGCTAACAAGTAATAAAGCGCCGGGACCTGATGGCATCCCTCCGGACCTTTTTAAATCTGATCCACCTCTTTGGGCACCGGTCCTTGCTGCCGTAATCAATGCGGCGGCCAGGAAAGGATGCCCTGAGTCCTGGGCCACCTCGACTATAGTGCCTGTTTTTAAAAAGGGTGATCGTGACAGTACACACTGTTACAGGCCGATCTCGCTGTTGGACTCGGTGGTCAAGGTGGTGGGACGCGTGTTACTTGACAGACTGACCACCTGGGCAGAGGAACATGATATACTTTCGGAAGTACAGTATGGGTTCCGCCCAGGTCATTCAACCGTGGCCCAATGCCTTAACCTAACCATGATACTCAACAAATACATGGTTGCACGTTCCGGTACCATTTATCTAGCCTTCATGGACTTGTCTTCCGCGTTTGATCGCGTGAACAGGGCAAAACTGTGGCAGTCCATGAAGGACATTGGGGTTGACAGCAACATCGTCCATTTTTTAGAGGACCTTCACCGGGCAACCAAGGCCAACGTTAGATTCTCGCAGGACCTTCGCGTGTCACGGAATTTTGATATAAAAGGGGGTGTACGCCAAGGATGTATCCTGGCCCCCTTCTTGTTTAACCTCTATATTAACGACTTAGATAAAGCCCTATTATCAACTGGGGTAGATTATCCGTATGCAGGGCGACGAGGTCTCCCTGTTTTACTTTATGCGGATGACGCAGTTCTCATATCTAGGACTGCTAGGGGGCTTTAAACCCTGCTTGACGCCTTTTCCGACTTTATGTCGGAACGAGATTTATCCATCAACAACTCAAAATCCTACGTCATGCAAGTGGGGACACGCCCAATTTTTTTTTTCAAATTTAGGGTAGGTCCTGCCAAGGTACCCCGCACAGATGTCTTCTCATATTTGGGGGTCATACTGGATGATCAAATAAAATGGGGGCCCCTTAAACAAAGAAAGAAGGGGGATTTGGTGCGGGTGAACGCGGCCATTTTTAACTTTGCCTCTAAATTAGGAAATAGACCTATTGCCGCCTTGTTGAAAATCTACCAAGCCAAGAGTGTAGCTTTAGCCTCCTATGGGAGCGAAATATGGGGGCATGTCTCCTCTGACGTTTTACAGGTGGTCGATAATACTTTTTTGAAGCGCCTGTTGGGTGTTCCCCGTGGCCTGTCTAACTTGGTGGTACACGATGAACTGGGGTGCCTTACTTAAGTGACACCCTGGCACTTCGCCCCCTTACGTTTTGGCTAAATAGTTGGTTGAACAAGGGATTAACGCTGAGCCAGCTGATTTTAAAAGGGTGTATGACCCTCGACAATGCGCTCAGCATACCTTGGCTCAGATACATTAAGAGCAGTTTCGAAAAGCTAGGACGAGTCGAATTATACACCAACCCTGAACTAATAACTAAAAAGGATGTGGGAATAACAAGGGAATCCTTTAGCAGTTTAAGGAAATTGGAAAGGGAAGAGCTGGAACTGCAGAAACCTAGCGTCCACAAATTTTTAATGCTAAAGACAACATCACTAGCCGAGCCTTATCTTCTGGTGCTTTTATCTGTTTATGAGCGGTTTTTATTGACCAGGTTTCGCCTGGATCTTTTTCACCTCCTGCTCGCCATACCTAGGGGGAGCAGTAGAGGCCAGTTGTTAGCACCCTGTGGCTGCGACGGAGAGTCTCCACAGGATTTGCTACACTGTATGTTTTTTTGTAAATTTTATGATGTTCCCCGGAAGTTTTTTTAGTTCCAATTTTAAAGAAGATGAATTTTAACCAGGCTCGTCCAGCTCTCCTGTACCTACAACTGCTGAAGGATGAATGTATTTTCTTCGTCGTTGGTTATTTGAAATCCGCGGTGAAGTCTAGGGCTTGTCTTGACTAAAAGCTTATAAGGGTCAGGGTTTTAGATCATTTTTAAGATATATATGTTTTCGTGGGTCGGGATAATTTTACTGGAGAGTGTTGATCAAAGGGGGAGATTATTTGTGTCTGAACTTTGCACCTTAATGTTACAGATTGCCATGGGCTGTCGTGCAATGTATTTTAACTATGACAAACTAGGTTTGTTATTTTATGGAATCATGATAATTTATGTTATTCAGATGTATTGTTCACTTTTATGGTTTTATATTTCTGAAACCGAATAAAGTTTTCTTGATATGATATGAACTACTAAACAGTCAGAAGTGCAGTTACCTTGCAGGCACTAGGGTCATGATTTCAATGGTGCAGCAGGTGCAGTTAGCCCGGGGACCAAAGCTCTAGGAACCCCTCTAAACAACAAATATTGCTATATTTTAGTACTAAACAGGCAGTCACAAGTGCAGTTATCTTGCAGGCAAGTTTTGAATGGTGTAGCAGGTGCAGTGGCACCAGGCCCAAAAGCTGTCAGAACTCCTCTAAACACCTAATATTGCTATATTTTACTACTAAACAGGCAGTCAAAATTGCAGTTACCTTGCAGTTAAAAGGGGCATGATTTGAATGGTGCAGCAGGTGCAGTGGCACCAGGCCCAAAAGCTGTCAGAACTCCTCTAAACACCTAATATTGCTATATTTTACTACTAAACAGGCAGTCAAAATTGCAGTTACCTTGCAGTTCAAAGGGGCATGATTTGAATGGTGCAGCAGGTGCAGTGGCACCAGGGTCAACAGCTCTAGGGACCCCCACTGAACACAGATTATTGCTAAATTTTACTACTAAACAGACAGTCACAAGTGCAGTTATCTATCAGGCACTAGGGTAATGTTTACAATGGTGCAGCAGGTGCAGGCCGGGAAGGGAGGCTGGATAGTTTCAAGAGCAGTGAATTAGAAAATTCAAGCTGCTGGGCATTGTTGTCAAATTGCATCAAAGCTTGTCTTTGTGAGCAAGCGTGTTTGGTGACTGTATGGGATTTGTGCTGCTGTTCTTTTATTGGAAGGTGTCTATTATTTTGGAATACTTTTAAATTGGAAAAAAAACAGTTTTTGTCTTCTTTGGTGTGAGTTCTTCACTTTTTTAACACTGAGCGTTTAGCTTAGTAAGCAGGTAGGTGGTAAGACTGGCTTTTTTTCAGACTGGCCTTTACTGTGCAGACTGTGTTGTTCTAGCACTAAAAACATTTATATCATTTGCTGTATTTTCCGTTGGCCATATGAATAAGCAACGTGGAAATTGAGCGATACTCTGTAAACTGAAGCCGGAGTTATTTCCTAAAAGTGACAATTTTGTTGTTCATCTTTCCGTGGATGTAAAATGCATTGATATTTATTTGTATACTTTTAATGTGTAGTATTTTAGCTTAATAATTGCTAAAAAAAAAAAAGGGCTTACGTTGTCCAAAGTAATTTAAACAGCCTCCTGTATTTTCGCTGTTATATAATATAAAGAGCACCAACTGCACCAACTGCACATTCTTAAAACAGGCAAAGTGCATTGGGTCATGATTTCAATGGTGCAGCAGGTGCAGTGGCACCAAGACTTATTATAACAAACGCCTTGAAAAATAAATACGGTATTTGTTACAACAGACAAACATCAAAGTATCTAGCACAATAATTGAAAATGTCATAGTGTAATGTTTAAATAAAGAAAAATTATAAACCATAAGTAACACAGTGCCAGTGACAATGCAAGTGCAAATATTTACTATATGCTCATTTTTGTTTCAGAGTTTATGTTCATGTTTAAGTTTTTTCGCAATATTAAAACAAATGTGGAGTGCAAAATTAAAAAAAACTATTTGTAAGAGAAATCTGTAATAAAAAAAACTTGCCCATCTCAATAAAACAATAATCTCACTTTCAGTGTGTTTCTTTCACTTATATTGCACAACTGCTCAAATGCTCATTTGAAAAATGTAATGCAAATTTTCATTTGTTTATCTTAACAATGGACAAAAACCAAACAACGTCTTTTCATCTAGTTTTTGTAATCTTGTTTTTGTTTTGATTTGCAAAAACAGCACTTACGCTGTAATTGTATGGTTTTTCATCCACCTTTACCTATTATCCCCATAGCTGCACCACGTTCAAGCCTACTTATCAGGTGCATGTTTTTTTATCTTTGTCCTCCACCATTTACTTAATCTCCCCACTTTATAATACTACTAGTAACAGCACAATATATTGCCTTCTTTGTACATAAACAAGTCATAACACTTTAAAAGACTTTCTGTAACTTATATTGTACAACTACTCAGCAAGCTACAACTTATAAAAAAAGCTTATAATTAAACACAAATGTGAAACCAAATGCATTTACTAATGCTTGTTTTGTAAAGCTGTGTACCCTTTTTTGAGTCTGATACGAGGTTCCCATAAGTTGAGAATGTAAGAGAGACCGTAAAAAGCCCATGCAGTGTCAATTTCCAGGTCACAAAATATTTCAAAATTCAATGGACAACTTCAATACATATCTTTGGCACAAATGGACCATCCTTTCAGGATCGAAAAAAGTTCTCATTTTATTAGGATGTTTGGATTCAAAATACATTTTGTGTCTTGTCGCCTTTGTCTGAGAGGATCCAAACAAATGCATTTACTTACACACATGCACACACATAAGCCGGTACTACCAACCCCACCATGAGGCCTATTAACAAAGGTAAATTTGTTGTAAACGGATGTTTATGACCAAATTTACATTACTTGCATCTGCCAGGAATTCACAAAGGTGTTCTTGGCATGCATAAGCCCATTTACAATTGGAGAGATCTCAGCACCTGTAAATCCTACTCCAGGGATGGGAATTCCTGGTTGTTCCAAGTCATGGTTCGTCTTGAAGGTTTGTGAGCGCCCACAATTGTTTGTGAACATTCTCGTGCATCCCCCTTTCTATCCTCAAAAGCATTGCATTTTTATATCAGCCAAGGTTGGTGTAAATCCCTTTCCAGTGTGGGAATGGAACCAAATCACCCCCAAACATGGTGGGGGCACAGAGGAAGGAGTTTTGACATGGGGAAAGTTTTTCCCTGTGGGGAAAAAAAAATGCACGCATGAACGGTGGGTTCAGTTCCCTTCAGACAGAGAACTGTGTGCAATGGAAATGGGATTCCAATGGGAAAATCACATGACATTCCCAAGAATCCACATGGAAACCTGCACTAGGTGCATCAGTTCTATGTGGATTCCTGGAAATCTCTGTGAGGTACAAAAAGTAGTCAATCGACACGCATACGTAGATGTAGATTTACTACTTTTGTATGCTCCTCCCCAGGGCTTTAAGTGGGATGAAAAAACTGGGGGGTCTCTCAAAGGGGCGTGGCTGATGTAATTAAGGGCATGGCTTAAAAACACGTAAACTAAAAATCTGTGCTTCTTAGCACAGT
Source organism: Calotriton arnoldi (assembly GCA_963921515.1). Classification (NCBI taxonomy): domain Eukaryota; kingdom Metazoa; phylum Chordata; class Amphibia; order Caudata; family Salamandridae; genus Calotriton; species Calotriton arnoldi. The sequence goes on from CAWUFW010002311.1 coordinate 945,411, forward strand.
GTGTTGCCCGACTGGTATTTTGCTGCTTCTGTCATTTCATCCATATATATGTTACAACAAGTAACATTATAACTACAACAAGTAAGGACTATTGGCTTTGTCAATGGTTGTTAGTTGCATACGATAAATAAGCAGCAACTATGGCTTGTTGTATATAATATTGAAAAAGCTTCCACTTAAAGCCCTGGTGACACCACAACGATGTTGCTGCTCCTGTGTTTCAAAAAGAGAAGGGAAATCCAGAGAGAGAATGACTCTCTTTAAAAGAGTTCCCTTCCCCTACAACGTAACTTCTCCACTAGTGAGAAGTGAGCAGTGTGAGCAGCGCACATCGATGTGCCTGCTGTCACTGCAGTCAGGAAAAAAACGGACCACCTGTGCCAGGGCACAAAACAGAGCCCGATAGGGACCCGTTTCGAGGCCCCCTTTTAAAAACTGCTGGTGCTCAGCACCGGCAAGACCCGGCCCACTTAAAGCCTTGCTCCTCCCGCCAGAAAAAAAAACAGGGAGTGAGGTTTGGCTGCTACTGCAGCAAAAACCTCATGCGATTTTACCGAGCAGAATTACCACCTGTTAAAATCGGGTCCATTGTTCCAACACTGGGGAAAACCAGGTGAAGGAAAGCAGATCCTCGATGAATCAGGCAGAGCGGAATTCCATGAGGTAATTCCGCGTAGCCCGGAATATTATCAGGAACATGTGTCATTATGATGGCGGGCGGATCGCCCCCGCCGGGCCGGCGGTAGTCACCGCCGGCCCGGCGGGGGCGATCCGCCCGCCATCCACACAGCAAAGACCCCCCGCCATATTATGATGGCTGGGGGGTCCGCGGCGGACGGAAAGTCCTTCCGCCGAGTCGACCGGCGGAAAACCAGGTTAATATGGTGACGGTGTCTGCAAGACACCGCCATCCCTATTACGATGCCTGCGGAGATCAGCCTTTCCATGGCGGCGTTGCCGCCATGGAAAGGCATGCGGTCTTCGATGTTGGGGCGGTGGAGGGTGCACATGGAGGGTACCTGTGGTACCCCCCTGCAATTGTATGCACAAGGTGGCAGGCACCGCGCGGTGCCTGTCACGTTGTGCATGCAAATGCACGACGTGCATTCACAGCATTGTGGCGGGCGGTGCGGTGAGCACCGCCCGCCACAATGCTGTGAATAGGGCTTGCCACCGCCACGGTGGCGGTGGCATCGTAATATCATGTGCGGGACCGCCACACCCCTTGCGGACGGTCCCGCATTCCGCTGCGGTGGCAGGCGGACTTTCTCCGCCCGCCATCGTAATGATGCCCATAGTTGGGTAATGTCTGGCTTTCAAGTAAAATGTCTGATTATCACATAAAGCACTCTAATGTCCTAGGGCCAAGTTTGTGCTATACAAAACTGCAAAAATAAGGATATAAAAAATAAATATCACCTCATTCACAAAAGTAATACTTTTCAAGCAACAACACACACAACAATACTCTGCACATCCATGCAACACAGCTTGCACGTGTCATATCGTTGGATATCAACGCGCTCACAACAGTACACGTTGCAAATGACACAACACAGGTATAAACTCAGCAGTACAAATTAGGTACATTACACATCTTTACAGATGCATCCAACAAGAGCACAAACATACCATAAAACATACGTGTTAGTAAAGCACATGTTCACCTGATGGATATCTTGGCAACACTAACAGATATTTATTATTACCTAAGTCAATGGTACTCATGTTATCAACCTTAGAAGCATGAAAGTCTAAATATGCAAGTCTAAATATGCAACTAACTTTATAATGATTCCCATGCTACCATCAGCTATCAGCCACATATGCATTTGCTTGGCAATGGTCACCCATTTCAACCGAGGGAATATAAAAGTACTTTGGTACATACCCAGATATGCAGCATTAAATGCTGTTCATTACCATTGTTAAGTGCGGCGATGAGCCATGATTAGCAGCCTCAAGTGAGTCATGATGCTCCTCCCCCCCAACAATGCCAACAAACAGCATATTACTCTTGGAGCATACACACATATATGATTTCTGCCATGCTGTTTTCTCTTGTGTAGTGTGTATAAATAAAGGTATATAAACAGAACGGATGTGAATTGATATAAAATCACACTGGTTATGCCTTGTGACTTATGCCTTGTGCGCTCCTCTGTCAAATCATTGTACACAGAATCTAGGAGACAAAAAGATAGGGTTTCCACTTTTCAAGCTGTACTGTGGTAGTAATATGGAATTTGATCTTTGCACCGTAGTCATAAATGTGTGAATGTGTTTAAAACTAAACTTGCACTTATCATGGAGCTGCTTGGTACTCTACTCACAGAGGACAGCATCAAGATTCACCAATATGTGATGATGCACAACTCTACTTGTAAGTCTCTTCTGCTTCAGACATCCAACACCTCAAACACTGCTTGCACATCATCTGCACATCATCCGGGCCTGGATGTGCAGTGCCTAACTGAAGCTCAACTCAACGAAGACAGAATTCCTGTTATTTGACAAGAACAACAACCAGGATCCAGTGCAAATGTGGCTCAATGATGTTAACTAGGACAGCTTCAAACCCCAGCTTTTACCACATGCCAAGCCACTTGGATTCATCCTGGACACTAACCTCACTCTCCAGGAGCACATCATCAAAATACAAAGACTGCCTGGTACCAGCTCGCTCTTCTAAAGACAGTATCAAACTATTTCTTCCAGAAAGCAAAGTCAGAACTCCTGTTCATGCTTCTGTACTCTTGCATCTGAATGGTGGTAATGCCCTAATCTAATGCCTCTCACATTCCACATTAGTACCCCTTAGGGGCTTCCTGCATGCATCGACTCGTCTCATCCAGGGTCTGAAGAAATATGATCACATTACCCCAACCAGATGAAACTCCATTGGCTCCCCTTGTCAACCTGCGCCATCTTCAACACAGCTGCACATTCACAAAGCTATCACCACCAGCACCCCTGCTTATCTTGCAGATAATCTCACCATTGTTATTGGTTCTCTGCACAGCCGCAGCCAGGACACCATCAGACTGCAGACTAAGAAGTGCAAAAAAAGAGAAAACAGGCCTTTTCCATCTACGCAGCCAGGATCTGAAACAATATCCCCATATCCATCAGGACTGCCCCAACCCCGCTCCAATTTAGGAAAGTGTTGAAGTTTCATCTCTTTAATGTCACTATATCACAATGCATTAACTGTCCACAACCCAGTTTCCTAACCTATTACTCTTTGGCTTTATGCTTGTCTTTCATTGGCACAGCAATGTATAGATAAATTACATTTGAATTTCCGACTTACCATTCTTCAGAAATGCCCACTAGTGACCCCTGCATTATTCCATGTGTGTTTATCTAACAGTCAAAATACTTCCCAGATCTGTGGCAGGTACAGTATTAATGCCCAAAAGTGCCTAAGGCATCTTTGCCAGCAAAGTCTGGCTATAGCAACCAAATTTGGAGAAGAGGGGGCTAAGCCCAAAATACCAAGCATGAACTAAAAAACTGTAGTCGCAGATAACTGGGCCTCCTAAGTCTTTATTTTTGATGTTTATCCCTCCTTGGAACAATCTAGTGGGCCATTGTAGATGGGCTGCAAGATGGGACAGTTCGTAGCTTGAGGCTCCAAGGCCTTCTCAATCTAGTGGCAACTTTAATTTAATGATGACAACTCTTTTCCTTCTTTCGGCCCATATCAAGTCAGAAAGCATTGTGTGCAAGTCTGTGAAGAACTTCAATGGCGAAAGAATTGGTATTGTGATGAAGATAGGAGTCTCAACAGCCTTACGATTTTAGAAAGTGCTTCTCTACCCAAGGGAGAGAAGAGAATTGCACATCAAAATGAGACTGACTTCCATAGAAAATCCATGACCTGCTACTGTCACCAAACATCAGGTTCTTGTAGCTGTGAGAAATCTGCAATCCAGGTACCTGAAAGCGTTCAACTCAGTGCAAAGCGCGGATGTTGACAAGTACGACTGATCTACTTGCCCAATAGGCTGCAGGGGGAAAAACAGGGTATTTTCCAGTTTACTTTTAAGTCCAATATATATTTTCAGCTTCTACCAGAGAATCTAAGATTACGAGTAGGCCCAGTCCCACATTACACAGATAGAGCAAAGCATTGTCTGGGTATAATTATATTATGTGTTTCCTATTTGTCATAGTATTCCTCAGCATAGACCTTTTGTACTAAAGAAATGCAATAGCATCTCCATAGCCTGTGCAAATAATATAGGTGACTACGGGCATCCCTGCCAGGTGCCCTCGTTTATCGACTATTGTTTTGATATAACATGCCCCGTACACATGCTTGCTCTGGGGTTTGTATATCAAAAGGTGAGTGAAGCCAAAATTCCTGTAATTAAACCTGTTCTGCTAAGTACTAAAAATAAATATGACCAATTGAATATATCAAATTCCTTCCAGAGGTGGCAACCCAGCAATGGGGACTCTATTCATACTATGAACCTGATGTCTTAGCATGAGAGAGGTATTATGGCAAGGGATAAGCCCATTATGGCCATGGTGTACCAGTGAAGAGAGCTTCAGTACCAGCTGGTTGTCCAATAGTTTCCCTAATATTTTAAAATCTAAATTTACCATAGATAAAGGGTGAGACAATCTGACATGTAAGGGGTCTCAACTTTTTTGGGCAACACCAGAATGAAAGCCTCTCTAACGGAAGGTTGCAGGGAGATCTTTTGTTTTGCAAATTCATAAGTTGACGGTAAACATGCAACCAATTGTGTGCGAACAGAAGCATAAAATACTATTGGGATTCCATCAGAGGCTGGTGTTTTTCCCCAAGTGAGAAGGTCTATAGAGGCTCTAATCACGGTTTCGGTTAGAGGTTCATCTAGAGCTTTACGTTGTTGCTGTGACAAAACATGGATTGTGACTGTGTCCAAATATAACTGAGTCTGGATTGAGTCTAGAGTTGCTGAACAGGAAAGAACTCTGTTTATATTTTTTTGAGTGTTTAGCATTATTCCCTTATTGGTGAGTATGGCACTGATTGGTAGTATCATCTGTAGGGGCGACCAGCCAGGCCAAGAATTTCCCTGATTTATCTCCATCTTCATGTTGTTTCATCATGTATTCTTTATTGTCAAGACATCTCATTCTTTCCATCAGGCCCATGTATATGGATTTACAACGTTGCAACCATTGGGCAGTCTGTGGGTCTCCCGGTTGCTTGATTTCCAGTTTCTTCACCGACTTTACTCAATATGAAGTTTTAATACTCATACCACTTAATACTACCTTAAAGGCTTCCCTTTCAATTGATGCATTCTGAACCAAGCCTTCATTTTGTTTGAAATAATTAGTTAAATCATCCCTTATGGTGATCTTGAATGCTGCATCTTGCAGAAGAGCTGCTTGAAGTACCCATCAGGATTATCAGCAGTTTGTTTGTGTCATTCTATTATCAATAATAAGGAGGTGTGATTTGATATCTTATGCCTCAGATATTCTGAATTATGTGCTCCAATGCCCCAGGTCTTCAATGACAAGGAACATGTCTAATCGTATATGGAGATCATGCACCAGGGAGTAAAAAGAGTCATCTCATAGTCCTGTGTGCAAGTCACACCAGAGGTAGGGAAGTGAATATTGTATCAGCCAGTCACTAAAGCTTACTGTGTGTTTATGACTAGGGGTTCTACAAGATGGTGGGATGGACATATCTTGTTCCACATTATGTACACAATTGTAATAGTCTCACAATAGTTTGTGTATCTCGAGCTTGCATCCCATGTACGGGAAAAAGAGTTCAAAGAGCAGTGCTTAGTTAATGCTGAAGTCATATATGCTTTCTAAAGATGATGTTTCCTGATTTAGTGTGCCATCTCTCATAACGTATCTGCCCTCAGTTCCAATGTGCTTTGTTGTTCTAACGTAGGGTCACCTGGTGCAATTCAGACCGGAGTTCCCTGTGCATAAGCAGAGTTGGACATGCTAGGGGCTTATTTATGGGAGACTTGCGCCACCGGAGCGTCACTTTATTTGACACGGCAATGGCGCAAGGCTCTTAATCATATCTATGAGGCCACGCAAAGTACTTTGCATGGCTTTGCATGGCCTCATATATATGGAGAAAGTCAAAGCAGCGCAAGTCGCTGCGTTGCGTTACTGTGCCCTAGGGAGGTGTTCCATGGGCGTTGCTGTGTGTTTTCCCTTGCAACACCCATGGAATTTAACGCTGCCACAGATTTACTTAATCACGTAAACCTGGGACAGCGCCAAAACCTTATGCCTCCCGAGAGCAGGCATAACGAGGAGAAATATTTTGATTTCTCCTCGCTTTTCCTCTTTCCTTGTGTGATGCATTTTGCAGCACACATAGAAAGAGGAAAACGCCTCTCTGTATTGTTTTTGTGCAGGAAGGTGCCCCTTCCTGCATGAAAACAATCCTGCATGCAACGCAGACACCCTTGCACAATTGTGCAAGGATGCCTGCGTTGGCTCTAGGCAGCAAATTGTGCTCCAGCGCAGGGGGAAAGGACAGGAATGCACCGTATTTTATAAATATGGTATATTCCTGCTCTTTCACATTGGCGTAGAGCAATGCAGCAAGAAGACTTGCGACACTGCCCTATGCCATTTCCCCGTAAATGAGGGCCTAAGCCCCTTCATTTCTTGTGGAGTTTTAGACTCACCTCTTTGAGAGCTGAGTTTCCTGCAGGCAAGAACTATGGGAATACCTCTGTTTCGAGTATGTGTCCACTCTAACATTTGGCAGGAATAGCCGTACCCCGTAAGTTCTACCAATGATATTGTGCTTGGATATCGCTTCCATACTTATTGTGGGATTCTGTCAGGGAAAGGGTTGGGGAAAATGGCTAAAGGATCGGTGATTTCAGGACACAATGGGGGTCCACTACAAAAAGTCCCTTGGAGTACCTGTAGATATGTTGGTCTCCTCCACCCAGTGGCCACACACCCTACTGCTCACCTGTTGCATTAGGCAGTGTCTGAGACAGGAGAAGGCGGGCTGTCTGCTAGAAGATGGCCCTTCAATTTCCTTCACTTTTTATAGGTTTTGTGGGCAAAACAACAAATGCCTTTCGGTTATCTCCCTTCTTTGAATCTCCTCAATCTTCTTCATTTCTTGCCTGCTCAAGTGCCGGCAGAGCTGCTCCCCTCCGCCGGCGTAGGGTCTCTAATGGCGTTACCTCAGCCTTGCACTTGCTTTAAGTAAGTCATTTCTGTTTCCTGTGTGAGACTAACTACCCTCAGTTTCCCCATCCAGTAGGCACACCCACCCTATCCCCATTGCTAATTGCGCTGTGAGGCAGTCCGCTCAATCGGGCCTGTCATGCAAGGGGGTGATGGCGAGCCATGAGTTTGTCGCACGAGACGCCTGCAGGTGGGGGTCGCCGTTGCCAAAACTTGTGCAGCCCGGGGCAGACCGCCCCCCATTACTACCGCCACTGGCTTCATCCAAATGCGCGCGCAACCTCACCCTGATGTTTTGCCGCGCTCCAGTCTCCTCCACTGCAATGTTTGGCCGGGCTGTTGCGAGGCAGCAACAATGCTCCTCATCTTCCAGTAGTTAAAAGTTGTCTCGGGCATTCAAAGCTATTCAGCGATATGGGCCGGCTGAGAAGGAGCTCTTGTGTGACATGTCCTGTTCAATGCTCCATTCGTCACGACCCCAGAATGCCCGCATGTCACAGGTTCGAGTTTCAACCGAACATTTCTAGGCCTTTAAAAGATTACTATAGTAACAATTCGATATCTAAACCATGCTTCTCTAAGGCGTGCCCTATATCAGTGACCACAATAATGTTCCCATTACTTTTTTGTTCTTTTTACAGTAAGAAACCCTAATTGCGACTGATATGCCCAGATGTCTTTCCCGTAACTCACTGTGCCTAGGACTCAAGCAGCTCTACACTGTTCAACCCCATGAAGACTTAACCCAGTCTATGTCTGATTGTATTCTTGTTCAGCAGAGAGAATCCTGTCAGTAGAGGGCCTGAATGTTCCTACTGGAGCAAGATCAGTACTGATTTGCATAAAGCTGGTCTCTCTCACTCTCTGTAGTGTTATACACTACAAAACATGATGGTGTGAAATGCAGCCAAGATTAACTGCCACTGGCTGAGAGTCATCCAAGGAATTCAAGCAAAAGTGGGGTGGGGGGGTTTCAGTGAGAGGCATATAGTGCAAACAGAATGCCAAGACATGAGCTCATAGCAGTTTCGCTGGACTATTCATCATGGGCCACGACGAAGGCAAATTTGCATAAATGTTGCCCCAGTCTGGAGTGACACAGTAAATGAGTAAATAATAGATGGGATTTAAACCCAGAATATTTGCAAGTGGCTGAGGTTAATTCAAGCATTCCACCCTATGTTTTAATTTTGTCTTTCCTTAGTCATACTTTGCCATGCTTCCTGCAAACACATACTTTACCTCACACTAAACTTTCCATAACACACCTACACACTGCTTATAGGATAATTATTTGCACACTATATCTAAACTTCAGCAGAGCATGTCCGATTGTTCTACACAGGGGTGTAATACACAACGATGGATACCCTCTGCCAAGGTGTAGCTCACCAGAACAGCTCCAGAGTAATGTCCCTTCCACTCAGAACTAGCGTCATCTCCTACACAAAGTACCTGACATCCAAAGGGCCAGGCCACACTCACACTCTTCTCCAGATGCAAAAGGATGAGGGCCCTTTTTAGCATGTGATGAGAGGCCACGGAGTCACCAGTATCTTACAGACATTTATTGGACTTGGGCTGAAAGGGGGCCCTCTAAAGGGCTGGAGGCCCCTAAGGGGTTGGTGGGCCACCTTGCATCACAGGAGCTGCAGGGGCCTTCTTTATACCACTGCACTCCTCACCTAGTGAAAACATAGCCACATTTCCCTCTCAAACGCGATCTTCCAGGACTTATGGTGTCCAGAATTAAAAGGGTGATTTCCGATTCCAACCTGACTTACACAGATTGCTACACCGCCATTATATATGTTCACATCACATGTGATCCCTGCTTCAGGTCGGCCAGGTGCAATATTGGAAACTGTGCAGACATGTATGCTGAATGATTCCATACAATTCTGTGCCTCTTTTCGGCCGCATTTCGATGAACCTCTCTTTCCTCTCTCTCAGCTTACCATGATTTAGATTATGTCACCTGCCTTGGTGTCATCTTCAGCCTCCCAACAATCCAAATGGACTACCCTCCCTGTAGACCTTCCTAACCGTCAAGAAATGATTGACCCCCTTTGAAATCAATGTGATCTTCCACCATAAACATCTGGCTTCACCATTCTTGGAGACTTAGGGGCTAATTTAGAGTTTGGCAGCAAGGGTACTCTGTCGTAATGGTGACGCAGTATCCTCTCTGCCAAACTCACGGTCTGCCTAGCGATTTAGAGGCGGGCAGATCAAGCATGTGTCGACGCCGGAACCTACTAAGGTTCTGTCACTGACATACTGCTCCAATGGCCCGAATGAGTACGAGCCTTCAGAGTTTAGCCATCGCCCTGTCCACTCAATTTAGAGTAGGTGATCGGGTGGATTTTTTTTGCAGTCCGTCACCATCTGGTAAAACCTGACGGTGGTGAACAGTAAAAAAAAAAAAAAAAGACCCCCACACCTTACTGGGGGATCATATATTTTTCATTTTTCAAAAAGAAACTCCCACTTTGGGAACTTGTTTGAAAAATGAAAATTTTTAAAAGTTTGACAGGCGACTGTCCTGTTTGACGGAACTGTCCCTCAAACTTTCACAATATTGATAGTAACTGCCATGATGTCGGTTCCTGTCAATGTTATATTTTGCCCGAGAGGCTGGTAGACAACTATAGATTTGTGGGCGAAGGTCCTTCAGGATAGTGGAGGCAATGTCGTCCTTCATCCCGAAGGAGTGCCCTCCAGCTGCCAAACTTTAAATCAGCCCCTTAGTAGGCAGGTTGATTGGTATTCTGACCCCCTACACTTCTCGAGAGAGAGGCTGCTTGTCATGCTCCAGTTTGGCTCTCGACCCCAAACCTTTTCCTACCGGAAGGGACAAGCTACGACTGCTGCCAGGCAAGAAGACCTGGATAAGCCCAGGCAAGAGCTCGGACACAAATAGTAGAGCAATTTTCTTTAATCATTGCCGAGAACTTCAAGGGGAAAGAAAATTGGCGTCTTAGCATCTTCTAAGAGACACACCGAATGTCCACCAGGGACACAGTCCTCGGCAACGGGAGCTTAATTGTTTCAGTGCGGTTCCTATCTTCCGCTGTATTTCTGCAGCATAAATGTAACTCCCATCCCCTCAATCTTACTCTCTCTGGACTCTTTGAAAGAACCAGCAGCAGCCGAGCGCCTCTCGTGAAGGATTCATGGCCCTCACAGACTGACTCCTTTCTTCTTAATTGGACCGCGTTCCTCCTTTGTAGGCAAGAAGGCCAAGGTCACAGTGAATGAAAAGGCGGGATGTGCTCTCCCGAGTGCCCAGCCGGAAGGACCTTCGAGTCTGTGTAAGAGGATTTGGAGGACCCGCGCCTCAGAAATGCGCGCCATGAAAATACTGAGCCTGCTGTTCTGTAGCGCCAATGTGCAAGTAACAAAGAGAATTGCTCAGACCTGGAAAGTGCAGAGCGCTCAGAGCCTTGCCACTGAGGAAAATGTGGTGTGTTTCTGCACACCTTCGGGCAGGGGTCTCCAAACTGGGGGGCAGGCCCCCCAAGAGGGACCTTTCCTGATCCCAGGGGTGGTGCCAGGCTCTGTTTAAAAGAATCATCGTGCTGATAGCAGTGCTTTGTTTTAAGCTTAAAACAAATTACCAGCAATACGACACTCTGTAATGGGCCATTACTAATGTCTTTTGTCATTTATATCTGGCTGGGAGTATGTGTCAAAAGGGATTGGACTCCAAATATTCTTCAAACCTCCCCACCCCCATTTCGATTAATCACATTGTGGATACTTTTACACATTAGTGAGGCCTAGCTAACCAGAATAGTATGTTTGGCAATCATGTATTTGATTGCATTTTTAAAAGGTTTAACATAACTGTAATCTTTAAATAAGTCTAGACATATTTCAACATTACAAATTTAATATAACAATTGTGAAAAATTCTGGGGGGGGGGCAAGATTTCTTTTTATACTTGGGGGGGCGCTGCATTAAAATTATTTACGATCACTGCCTTAGGGGAAGGGAGCATCTCTGAATGACAAACTGCTCCTACCATAAAGCTTATTGTGTTTTGCGCACCTTGGATGAACTCACCTTTTATCACAGAACCACGTCTCTGCACACCTCAGAGAAAGGACTTTTCCATAACAAACCAGTACCAGCACTAGAAACTAATGTTGGCAGGCACGGCGTGTCCTTAAGGGTGGAAGGTCCCGCCCACACACCTTTTTGCAGACATAGATTGTCTGTCAGTTTGAGCAAAGGTCAGCCTGACAGATAATCTTTATGTTCAGATCAAGCAGCCAGGCGCTATACATGAGCTAAATGTGCAGGTGCCTGGCTGCATGAGTTGAACTTTGCTGGGCTGAGGATTTCACAGCTCTATGGTGCGATCTCAGCCCTGCACAGCACCTCGAGGTCCTCCCTCTCATGACGAGGGGGCACGTCACTGATAGCAGAGGGCCTGGGCGCCTCAGTTTTAAGCCCTGAAGTTCCAATGGCCGAGTGTCATTCAATAACACCTCATCTCAGAGTGGGGTGGGGTGGGGTGGGGTTAGCAACTCTCACTGACCCCATCCCACTCTGTGATGAGTAAGGGTCTGCAGGTCAGCCAACCCTTCAGGAACGTCAGAGGCTTTCCTCCTACCCTAGAGATCACTGCTTCAGCCCATTAAGTTTGTTTCTTTTTTTAATGTTTAGTGCATGCATGTGTGTGTGTATGTGTGAATGTATGTGTATTAGTGCATAGGTGCTGTGAAAGGGTGTGTGTGTGTATGTACTATTGAATGGTAAGTGTATGGGTGCAGGTGCTGTGAATGGATGTGTATGTGCTTGTGAAAGGGAGAAACATTCGTTACAACGCAGTCATTACATCACACTGCTTTTACAACGCAGCTGTTACAACGCAACTGCCTTTACATCGCATGCCATTACAACGCATGCCATTCCAACGCATGCCATTCCAACGCATGTCACTACAACGCATGCCATTACAACGCATGCCATTACAACGCATGCCATTACAACGCATTATAAGGTAAGTAATAGAGATTTTTTAGTTTTTGGGTGGGTATGGGTTTTGGGGTAGATGGGAATAGTAATTTTTACCCCTACACTATCCAACACTTTCCCTACTGTTGCATTCACTGGAGTGGGAATAGTAATTTTTACCCCCACACCATCCAACACTTCCCCTACTGTTACACTCACTGGAATGGGAATAGTAATTTTTAACCCTACACTATCCAACACTTACCTTACTGTTGCCCTAAAAGTATTATGCATTGTAATGTTATGCGTTGTAATGTTATGCGTTGTAATGGAATGCGTTGTAATGGTAGTTTTTAAAAATGCGTTGCAATGGCATGCGTTGTAAAATCATGCGATGTAATGGTAGTTGCGATGTAAAAACCGTGTTGTAAAAGCATGCGTTGTAATTGTTTGCGTTGTAACATCATATATTCGTGAAAGGTGGGTGTATGGGTACAGGTGCTGTGAATGGGTGTGTATGTGCTAGTGAATGGTGGGTGTATGGGTGTGTATGTGCTAGTGAATGGGTGTGTATGTGCTAGTGAATGGTGGGTGTATGGGTGCAGGTGCTGTGAATGTGTGTGTGTGTGTATGTATGTGCTAGTGAATGCTGGGTGTATGGGGGCTTACTTATGAATTTATGGATGTGAGTGAGTGTGGATGTAGATGGTTGAAAGTGATTCTGTATGTATGTATGTATGTTTGCTCATGTGTGGCCCACCCACCCCTCCACCTGCTCATATTACCAGCAGGCACTGAATGTACGGTGTCTGCACACCTCCAACATGGGGCTTCTCAGTGAGTGGCCAGTGCCATAATGTGACTGCGCACTTCAGAGACAGAGAGCACCTCTCAGTCACCGACCAGTGTCAAGAACTAATGTAGAGTGTCTACACCACCATGGCATGGGCTTGTCTTAGTATCTAACCAGTGTCACGGTTGAATGCACTGTATGTGCACACTTCTGAGGTAGAGCACTCCTCTAACGCTAGCAAACCAATCACAGCACAAGAGCCTAAAACAGTGTATCTACAACCTCAGGGAGGGATAATCTATCAGTAACTACTTCCGTTGCCAAATCATAAGGTGGGGTATTTCTACTCATCAAAGACAGGGGGCTTGTCAAGCACTCATAAACCAGCGACAGCACCAGACTCTTATGCAGTGTGCCAGTGCACCTCAGAGAGCTTCTTCCAGTAACTGACCAGTGTCAAGGCTTAATGCAGTGAGTCTGCAAGCTTCAGAGTAAGGGAGCATCTATCAATCACTGAGCAGTGTCAAGGCCTAATGCAGTGAGTCTGCAAGCTACTGACAAGGACTAATGCAGTGAGGGTGTACACCACAGAAGCAGCAAGCTTCTCTCAGTAACTGACCAATAACAAGGCATAATTCAGTGAGTTTCTACACCACAGAGGCAGCAAGCTTCTCTCAGTCACTGACCGATGACAAGGGCTAATGCAGTGAGTGTCTACACCACAGAGGCAGCAAGCTTCTCTCAGTAACTGACCAATAACAAGGCCTAATGCAGTGAGTGTCTACACCACAGAGGCAGCAAGCTTCTCTCAGTAACTGACCAATGACAAGGCCCAATGCAGTCTGTTTGCAAATTGTAAAAGGGAGCTTCTCTCACTCTTCAACTGGTGTTAAGGTCTAATCCAGAGTGCCCGTCTACCTCAGAGGCAGGGAGTGGCCGTCTCTCCGTGACCGACTAGTGTCATTGCCTAGTGCAGTGCCACAGCTCACTTCCTAGGAAGGGAGCACCTCATAGTTACTGACAAGTGCCACGGTGTGTCTGCACACCTCAGAGGCAAGGACCTTCTCTCAGGAACGCCTGGTGTCGTCGCGGCTTAATGCAACGCATCGCCCCATTTCAGAGGCCGGGCGCGTCTCTCTGTCAGCAATCACTGCCAGTGCCAATACCAAATGCAGTGTGTCTGTACACCCCAGGGGGAAGGGATGATATTGGCAAATTAATCTTCTCCCAATGCCATATCCCGAGACAAAATGTCTGCACACTTTCGAAGCAGAGGGTTTCTTACTCGAAGAAACACTACCGCCTAATGGAGTGTGCATGCAGATCTCAGAAGATGGAGCGTCTCTCACTAACCAACCAGCACGCGGTCTAATGCAGTATGACAGCCCCTTCTATCACTAACAACCAATTACCTGCATCAGAGGCCAGTTTAATGTGCCTGCGCCCCTGTGAGAGAGAGCGCAGGGAGCAAGTGCCACAAACAATAATGGAGAGATTAATCAGCCTATGCAATTCACAGTGACGTCATATGCACCAGCGTCACCGAAAGTGATGTCACGTCCCTATCGTTTCTCTCACATAAAAGCGAATGGGAAGTTTTTACAGCCAAAACTTTGATGCATTATTTGCTGCGTGTGACAATAAACACAGGTGTAAGGTAAATATTCGCATCTAAACCAAGCAACATGTGCATCTACTGCTTGTCTGCGAGCGCAAGCATTTATGTTTTTTAAACAATAAGCAAGCAGGGCCGGCTTTAGCACTGGTAGCGCCTGGTGCGACAATCTTTTTTGGAGCCCTCCATGACCTGATCTTCGGATTCCCTCACTAGTGCCTGGCAAAAGTGCCCCTCATCTCTCCAAAACACCTCTCTCACACTGCACATTCATTTAATTTGTTTTAAAGCACTGGTAAAGGCTGGCTTTACTAATCAACTCAGCTATCCACATAAAATGTACAGACCGGTTCTTTGCAGCAGGCATAATAACCCTCTGAGCTACTTTATGACAAGTTAAAACTGCCACTAGACAAAACTCCATCTCACAGTCTAGCAGGAACATTAATAATCATAAGAGTTATCTTGACATTTTTATTGCTGCCTGAAAGCTGGATGCACAAGGAATTCTTCTGCAGCAGGTGCTTTTAAATTGTAAGTTATTGCTAATTACAGCACCCCCCACCCCCCCAGGTCAGTGTCCCCCTCTAGGTCAGCGACCACTGCGGCCGCATGGGTCGCACCACCCTAAAGCCGGCCCTGTAAGCAAGTTCGCACTAAAACATAATCCGAACATTATAAACATTTACTCATTTGCATAGTAGGAAATAAATGAGAAAACGGTATAACTGATGTGTAAATAAAAAAAAATGTAATTGGTGAATGCAGATATTAAGATGCTACGCTCTTAACATTGTCTTTCACATTTGGAATTAATGAGCTGCTCTAAAATTACGTACAACGAGGGGGGATTGAGTTCTAATGAGTTGTTTTATAGTTCTTTTTTTCTAGATAATTATATCTCTGTGAATTTTATGTGAACTTTATATCTGTGTGTTTTATTGACTGTTATTTATATGCTTTTATGGTTTGTTGTCCAAATCGAATAAAGCTGAATGAATCTGGTATAGGGGATGACATGAAGTTAAAGGCAACTATTTGTGATACAATAAAAATGTGAGGGTGCCTGAGGTTTGGGATCGTGTATGTTTTATCGCCCGAGTGCATATGCAGTTTGCAAAAACAGCGCATTAATGTAGCGACTCAGAAATGTGAAAAGTTATTTTTGATTTGAATAGTACTTTAAAAATTTTTTTTAAAATCACGTATATGTTCAACATATCAATGTGTAATAGAGCTTAGATAAGGCTTAAAGTGACAACATAGTTTAACAGACTGCGGAAGTTGGTAGCTGCGTTTTTTTAAACTACATTTAGAAAGTAAATAAACCGTGATTAGTGTATTGTTTTCAATGAGTTGACTGCTGTTAATGCCTTTAAGCTTCACTAAGAAATGAAAGGGTTTTCTTGTATAGCAGCATTTACATATTGCTTGCTTCAAGCTCCTGATGAGATCCAAAAATAACGTTCTTGTATGCCATTCTCACAAGCGAAGAGGATCCTGCCAGTAGGTTGAAGGGCTAAAATCCCCTGGCACCATGTCAGAGTGCACATGTTGCCAGACACTGTTTGCAAAGGTGAGCAGATGTGGTGGTGAGGCACAAAGTGGCACCAGAACACCCCCACTCCCCCCCCCCCACAGCCTCCTTAGATGCCTGGCTAAGATGAGCGGGTGTCCCTCTATAAAAAACAGTGGAAGACACACACACAGGGCGACATTTCCCTTATTAATGACCCAACTGTAAGGCTGATTTAGTGTTTCCGCAAACCTTAGCGGCAGGGAGAGTCTCTCTCTGATAAACAAGACCAGCACCAGAGCACATCACTTCTCTCCCTGACAAATCTGTCCTCAAAGGGGACCTAATGCAGTCTGCCCGCACATGACAGTGAACTTCTCTCACTGACAGACAAACAATTCCCTCAGAGTGAACCTAATGCCTGCAGACCGCTCACTGAAGCAGGGAGCTTCTATCACAGAGAAACCATGCCTTCAAAATGGTCCCAACCTGGGCCAGGCAGGCCTTTTATTCCACCGGACATTTCCCCGCTGGCCTGGAGCCCTTGAAGGCCGGTTTTGAAAGCCCAACTCCGCTCCTGGTGCTCTGTCACGTTCCCTATTTCGCTGCTTTAATTGCAGCAGGCGATAGGGGGCGTCATCAAGAGAAAGAGAGAGGAAGGTAGAGAGAAAGCAGAGAGGGAAAAGAGAGCGGAGTAAAGGAAAGAGAATATACGGCTGAAAAGTGAGAGAATGCACGAGGAAACGTAGGGTGTTGGGGGAGGTTCGAGCATTTTTGAGATGGCTGCTTTTTGCCTCTCCAGTCTCGCCCTGGGCCTAGTGCAGTGTGCCTGCACACAGGGCCGGCGCAAGGCAAGGGCAGGGCCTCGCTCTCAGCCCACCAGAATGGGGCCCGCACCAGTGCAACACACCATCAAACCTCTTGTGTACCTGCCGATCCCATTGAAGAAAGGTGTCTGTTTGCAATTGGGCTTACAGGAGTGGGGCCCCTCCCTGGACCTCTCAGAGATGGTGTGGGGAGGCCTAGGGGAGGGGGGACACTTCATCGTGTGCCAGCTGCAAGGAGGCCTAATTCCTGGGGTGTCCTGCATTTAGGCCTCCTGCCTGGCTGCCCATTGAGAGACACTGCGGGACACCCATTGTCAGCACTTTACAGTCTGCACTGTTTTAAATCTCAGCCTCCAAGTTATTCTCACACCTTCAGCCCGATATGAGCTGTGAAAGAGGTGCTTGTCGGTGGCAGAGAGGTGAGCTGCGGCCCAGGAGGAGTCTGCACAAAGCAGCTTCCTGAGCCCTGAAGGTGTCACTTATGTAAATTAGAGGGGCCTCGCACATTCCACTTCACCCGGGGCCCAAAAATCCTAGAACCGGCCCTGCCTGCACACCGCTCAGAGAGGCTGGGAGCTGATCTCACTGACAAACCATTCCCCCGAAGCGGCCATAATGCAGTGCGCGCACATCTGAGAAGTACGGAGCCTCCCTCGCTGAATAACCCCCTGTCACTCCTAATGGAGCTCACGTACCTAGGTATAAAACCAATGTCAAATTTAGTGCACTCTTCCTTCTGAACCTCTCTGAGAAACCGGAGCATCCTTAGCTGCAGTCTGTGAATTATTAAAAGGCTCCTTCGCGGAGGCGTCTCAGCAAGCAGCAGCTCTGACCTTTCACCCTCACGCTGAGGCTCGCTGTGCTAAATGATGTCTGATCCATGCTTGGAGCATTGTGTTCCTCAGCACTTTCCCATCATTCAGCCATCCTACCGCACTAACCACCCACTGAGACGCAACAAAGCCACAGCCCTGTCTCCCGAAGTCACAGAGAAAATTAAGTATCAGTCTCACCTCTTTCATCCATTTAAGCCGGCACAGTGCCAAAATATCCTACTTCCTGCAGACCAATCATTGTGCAACAAGCCTGCAAAACCTGTAGGCTTATCAAAGCAAACAAGCACCTGACCTCCACAACTGTGCACATAACATATAGAACCCCGTGCCACAATGGCAACTATTTGTGGCTGCTTCACAATGGACGAATTTGCTCCTGGTGGAGCTGGCAGGTATGTGATGTAAGTTAAAACCACACGGATAAAATATTTAATGAAGTCCACAACAACAGGACATGACCATTACAACTTCAACCGTCAACTTCTTTCCCCACTCTAACGTTCACCTCTAGAACACTTCTATAAACATACTATGGAACACATGACACGCAGCGGCAACTCCTCCGCAATGGCGGATGAGCGTAGCCCTACTGCTTGGCTCAGAGCCAGCAAATGAAAATAAAATGATGTTGTAGCATAGTTTTATTTTTCATTGCCGGCTGTGAGCCAGCGCTGTAGGGAGGGGTGGGCCCGAGGCATGGGAGGGAGAAGAGGAGTGCTATGTGCACATATGATTTTTGGCCGTCCGCCTCAGGCTGACCAAAACACACATGCGCACTTAGGTTTCTCTAGCCCGGCTGCATTGAGCAGCCAGGCTGGAGAAACCCCACAGACTCCCTGACCTGAGTGGAGCGTCTTTTCAGCCCGCTCAGGTCAATCCCCACGCTGCTGTCCTAGGAGAGCAGCTCGGGGATTGAACAGGAGTCTGTCAATGAGGCTGCTGGAAAGAGAAGAGGAAGCGTAATGGGAAGCAGGAGGCAAGGCGGCCGTCGCCTTCAGGTAAATTCTTTTCTGTTTAATTAATATTTTATTACTAACCCCCAGTCGCGCGAAGCGACCCCTCCCATGTTACGTCCACCCGCCACACCACCCTTTGTTCGTGGCAGCCGCCACTGATGACGCCATAAAACTCTACCTCTGGATATGTCACACATATCAACATCACACATATAATTATACTACACATCTTCCCCCTTTAATAGAACATTATAAAAGAAAAGCTGCAACTAAAAATAAATAAATAATTTCTTAGTATAATCACACTTAGAAGCTATACTAATGTTGATATAAATACTTGAAACCGATTCCTATATGGGTAACAATTCCTAATGAAACAAAGACATATACTGGAATTCCTTCTTTGTGGATAAAAATACATAATGACATCATTGAACTGCCTTGGACAACTTGTATTCATTACTGGTCTAACACTTTGATTTTGTACATTGGATGAATTTTTACTGCCATTGTTGTCAGTTTAAACAATATCCCTTCGATCTGAAGAAGACCTATGAGACTGTTCAGAACTCCCCCTTAAAATCCACCAGACATGCGACCAACAGAGGATGACTTTACTGCATCATTGCTTCCAAAATCTGGTTCCATTAATGAATTAAAATCATCATCATTAGGTCACCTCTTTCTTTTGCCAATCTTGACAATCCCCAACATGTCCCATTATTCAACAGTGCAGATGTTTTACCAATTGTTGGAAATGGGGGTCTCTAGTTGGCAATGGCTGGCGCCACTGTCCAAATAGGGACCCTTCTCCCCAAGTCAGGGCAAGTGGGCTACCCCCTTTGATAACCCCTGCTCAACCCTGTGGTAACGTAGCACGAGCAGCTAGGCCTATCTCAGAGGCAGTGTGTGAAGCATTTATGACCATGCACAATAAGGCAGTAACGACACCACAAAAGGACACAACTCAAGTAGGTATAGAAAAAAATAGTATCTTTATCTAAGGTTTGGTACGAGACTCTCAGAAGCGTTTTAACCAGTCATCAGGCATGTAAATCATTAGGGACTTAAAAAAGGCAATACGTGTTCACCAGGACGTGGCACTGACTGAGTTCAAGGCCTGGGTCTACGCGACCCGTTGCGCACCCGATACCTGCCGTTGGACGGGGACCCAGCACGTAGCTTCTCGAAGAAGCGGAGACGGTGACAGGCGGACTCCCAGCGACCACAGTTCTCGATGGCAGTGGTCCGCAAAGTGCACTCGCAGCGATTCGGACCCTCCGGGACAGGCGGGCCCTCAGCAGCCGCGGCACGCGGCTGCGGCGGCCCGGGCTGGTGGTGGCGATGACTCTCGTCGTGCAGCTCCGTGGTGGGCTCGCGGCGGCAGCAGCGCACTCCTAGCTGCGGCGGCCCACAGGACGATTCACGATGGTGCAAGGTTGACAAAGACGTGGGCACTCAGCGGCAGCAGCTCTCTCTTAGCTGCGGCGGCCCACAGGACAAATCCCAATGATGCAAAGTTAGCAAGGGTGCGAGCACACCGCGGCGGCAGCTCTCTCTTAGCTGCGGCGGCTCACAGGACAAATTACGAGGATGCAAAGTTAACCAGGGTGCGAGCACTCAGCGGCGGCAGCTCTCTCTTAGCTGCAGCGGCTCACAGGCCAAATCACGATGATGCACAGTTAGCAAGGGTGCGAGCACTCCGCGGCAGCAACTCTCTCTTAGCTGCGGCGACTCACAGGACAATTCACGAGGATGCACAGTTAGCAGGGGTGCGAGCACTCAGCGGCGGCAGCTCTCTCTTAGCTGCGGCTCCTCACAGGTCAAATCACGATGATGCACAGTTAGCAAGGGTGCGAGCACTCCGCGGCAGCAACTCTCTCTGAGCTGCGGCGGCTCACAGTACAAATCACGGTGATGCACAGTTAGCAAGGGTGCGAGCACTCCGTGGCAGCAACTCTCTCTGAGCTGCGGCGGCTCACAGGACAAATCACGGTGATGCACAGTTAGCGAGGGTGCGAGCACTCCGCGGCAGCAACTCTCTCTGAGCTGCGGCGGCTCACAGGACAAATCACGGTGATGCCAAGTTAGCAACGGTGCGAGCACTCAGCGGCGGCAGCTCTCTCTTAGCTGCGGCGGCTCAAAGGACAATCCACAATGTGGCACAATTAACACGAGTGCGGGCATCCAGCGGCGACAGCTCTCTTAGCTGCGGCGGCCCACACAGTCTCAGCGCAGGTTCTGCAGGTTCAAATTTAAGGCGGGCACTCAGCGGCGGCAGCTCTCTCTTAGCTGCGGCGGCCCACACAGTTTCAGCGCAGGTTCTGCAGATTCAAATTAAGGCGGGCACTCAGCGGCGGCAGCTCTCTCTTAGCTGCGGCGGCCCACACAGTTTCAGCGCAGGTTCTGCAGATTCAAATTAAGGCGGGCACTCAGCGGCGGCAGCTCTCTCTTAGCTGCGGCGGCCCACACAGTTTCAGCGCAGGTTCTGCAGATTCAAACTAAGGCGGGCACTCAGCGGCGGCAGCTCTCTCTTAGCTGCGGCGGCCCACACAGAGTTCACAAAGGTTACCAGTCCGCGTTCCTCACAGTAGAACTAGAGGTTCCGGATTACTCGACGGAGGCCTCACCTGCAAGTAGAATTCCTAGCGAAGGAATTCAGGCGGCTGATGGGGTGAAGTCTAATGTCCCTGAGACTTCAGCAGGAGGCGCTCTCAATTCAGGCCCTTGGGTAGTTTCTTCAGCAAGCTTGGTGAAAGTTTCAAAGTCCTTTCCTCTGTCCGCTCGGACAGAGTTTCGTCTTGACATCCAGAAGGAACACACTTGAAACAGGATTCAGCGCAGCGCTTTATACCTAGAAAGTCTTTGTTCTCTGCAGTCACAAATCACTGCATCCAGTCAGAACCAGTTTGGTGGGGTCGGGGAGCACTTGGTTTACGAGGCGACATCCTGCCCTTTGGGAATCTGGGGGTCTGCTATCAGACGCCCAGTGGGAGATGGAGCCATCATTCACCTTGCCAGGCACGGCCCTGCTCGGATCAAAGAGTCACCCCTCCCCATACTCTAAATGCCGATCTCTCTCTCCGGCCAGGTCTGACCCAGCTGGCCCTGCTGCTCCAAAACCAGACGGCCAATACACACGCTAGCAAAAGCCTACAGGAAAGCTTCAGACCAGAAAATACCTTGTTTCTAGCAGAGGCATTTTCGAACACGGGCTACGCTAATAATCCTTACTAAAAGATGCATCTCCATGTTCTGAGCTTACACATATCAAATTCGACGTTCCTATCAGGTTCCTGGGGGCAGGGAGGATTAAGGCATGCAATACTCAGCCTGCACATTCTGGCCTATGAGAACGGGTGGCCTCGCAATAGTGAACAGTGAAATGGAGGGTAACTCGCTATTAGAACATGCTACACAGACATACTTTCAAAGCTGCTTCGGTGGGTAGCGCAAATCAGCGCTGCCGGCCCACCAGCAGTATTTGGTCTATCAGCCCTGGGCACACGCAGTGCACTGATACTAGGGACTGACAGGTAAACCAAACGAGCCAATTATGATTATTCCAATTCATACAGTTATCTTTACACAGGGAGCATTCGCGCTGTGTCACTGATTGGCAGTGGCACAGCGCCCAGAGCATCTAAATCCAGCCAACATAAAAGGTCAGAAGAGAAAAGAGGAAGGGAGACCCGCGCCAATGATGCCAGGTCTAACACACGTCCCCTCCAGCTGAAATGTGGGGAGAACTAACCATTCCCTTGGGAGTTCTCATCACTAAGGCGGAAGAACCTGGACAGACCGTCAGCATTGGCGTGCTCTGTACCAGGGCGGTGTTCCACCGTGAAATCCATACCCTGTAGGGAAATGGACCACCTCAACAACTTGGGATTCTCACCCCTCATATGCATCAACCATCTAAGGGGCCTGTGGTCTGTCTGAACCCGGAAGTGAGTCCCAAACAAATATGGCCTCAGCTTCTTCAGCGCCCAGACCACAGCAAATGCCTCACGCTCAATTGCACTCCACCTCTGTTCCCGGGGAAGTAACCTCCTGCTTAGGAAGGCTACCGGTTGGTCTAGTCCCTCCTCATTGATCTGTGACAGAACAGCCCCTATACCATGCTCTGAGGCGTCTGTCTGGACAACGAATTCCTTTGAAAAGTCGGGCGCCTGAAGCACGGGTGCAGTGCACATGGCAGTCTTCAGGGCGTCAAAAGCGTTCTGACAGGTGTCAGTCCAGTTTACCTTCTTTGGCTGCTTCTTAGAAGTCAGCTCAGTCAAGGGTGCAACAATGTTACCATATCCTTTGACAAACCTCCTGTAGTACCCCGTGAGTCCTAAGAAGGCTCTCACCTGCGTCTGAGTCTTGGGGGTTCCCATGCCAGGATAGTTTCAATCTTGGGCTGAAGGGGCGCCACCTGGCCGCTCCCTACCTGGTGCCCCAAATACACTACAGAACCCTGCCCAATCTGGCACTTACTGGCTTTGATTGTGAGGCCTGCCTTCCGCAGTGCCATCAATACCTCCCAGAGGTGGCGCAGGTGGTCCTCCCAAGAGGAGCTAAACACCGCAATGTCATCCAGGTAGGCGGCACTGAAGTCTTCCAGCCCGACCAACACCCTGTTGACCAGCCTCTGAAAGGTGGCAGGGGCATTCTTCATTCCAAAGGGCATCACCCGGAACTGGTAGTGCCCATCGGGTGTGGAGAAGGCTGACCTCTCCTTTGCCCCCTCGGTCAAGGCGATCTGCCAATACCCAGACGTCAAATCAAATGTGCTGAGGTATTTGGCAGCCCCTAACCGATCTATGAGCTCATCAGCTCTGGGGATGGGGTGCGCGTCAGTCTTCGTGACTGAATTGAGGCCCCGATAGTCCACGCAGAACCGAAGTTCGGGGGTGGTACCAGGCGCTGCAGCTTTTGGTACCAGGACCACTGGGCTGGACCAAGGACTGCTAGAGGACTCAATCACCCCAAGGGCAAACATTTTGGTAACCTCATCCTTAATGTAGGCCCTTACCCGGTCAGTCACTCGGTAAGCCTTGTGCTTAATGGGAGGACTGTCCCCGGTGTCCACGTCATGGACACACCAATCAG
This sequence comes from Calotriton arnoldi, assembly GCA_963921515.1. Taxonomy (NCBI): domain Eukaryota; kingdom Metazoa; phylum Chordata; class Amphibia; order Caudata; family Salamandridae; genus Calotriton; species Calotriton arnoldi. The sequence continues at coordinate 969,211 of CAWUFW010002311.1, forward strand.
TGACACTAGGTACCAGGGAGAACAGATCACTGAATTGCCCCACCAGGTGGCGACAATCACCCTGCTGCTCAGGGGTCAGTGTGGTGGAGAGGACCACACCCTCCACTGACCCATCTCGCTCCCCTGCACACAGGAGGTCAGGAAGGGGCTCGCTCTCCTCCTCCATCCCAGCATCTGTGGCCAGAAGCATGCCCACTTCAGACCTCTCAAAGTGGGGCTTCAGGCGGTTAACATGCAGGACCCGCAAGGGGTTCCTGGGAGACTGCAAGTCCACCACGTAGGTAACAGGACTCTTGCGCTCCACCACCTCAAAGGGGCCGGTCCACTTATCCTGGAGCGCACAGGGCTCCACCGGGGCCATGACCCAAACCTTCTGTCCAGGCTGAAACTCGATCAGAGTGGCATTCTGATCGTGCCAGCGTTTCATCTCTTCCTGGCTGGTTTCCAGGTTTGCCTCAGCAAGTTTCCTGAAACGCCGAGTCTGGTTCCTGAAGGCCAGCATGTAACTAAACACATCCTGGGGAGGTTTCCTGGGAGATTGCTCCCAGCCTTCCTTGACCAGGCTCAGAGGCCCTCTTACCGGGTGACCATAGAGCAGCTCAAAGGGACTGAACCCTAAGGACTTCTGTGGCACCTCACGGTAAGCAAACAACAGGCATGGTAAGAGGACATCCCACTTATGCCTCATGGGCTCGCCTAGGCCCATAATCATGCCCTTAAGGGTCCGGTTGAATCTCTCAACCAGCCCATTACCCTGGGGGTGGTAAGGAGTGGTGAACTTATACGTTACCCCACACTCCTCCCACAGAGACTTCATGTACTTGGAGATGAAGTTAGTTCCCCTATCGGACACCACCTCTCTGGGGAATCCCACACGGGAGAAAATCCCCATCAGTGCCCGTCCCACCACGGGGGCCGTCACTGTCCTGAGCGGGATGGCCTCAGGGTACCGGGTGGCATGGTCCACCAAGACCAGGATGAACCTGTTGCCCATGGCTGTCTTGGGATCCAGAGGCCCCACAATATCAATGCCCACTCTTTCGAATGGGGTGCTCACCACGGGAAAGGGCTGTAGTGGGGCCTTAATCTTCCCCCACTCTTCCCACTTGCCTGGCAAGTCTCACACGTTCTGCAGTGAGCACCGGAGCTCCTGCGCATCTGGGGCCAATAGAAGTGGGTGACCAGCCTCTCAAAGGTCTTGGTCTGCCCCAAATGTCCGGCCAGTGGCACATCATGAGCCAACCCCAGTAGGAAGGTCCTGAAGCGCTGGGGTACCACCAGCACATGGGCTGACCCAGGCTCAGCAACCTTAGGCTCGCTGTAAAGGAGGTCGTTCTCCCAATAGATCCAATGTGACCCTGTCTGGTCACCTACTGCCTGGGCGGCGGCCTGTCGCCGCACCCCTCAAGAGAAGGGCAGGTTCTCTGCTGCTCACAAAATTCCTCCCTGGAGGGCCCCCTTCCTGCTGCCAATGGGTCAGCTCCGGTAGGTCCCCCAGTTCGGCCACTTGTTCCCCTGTAGGTCCCAGGGCATCCCCCTCAAGGTCTGCTCCCTCCGGGACCGTGGGAACCGTGAGGGCCGGTTTCCCGCGCCCCCTACCCCTTCTCTGTGAGGCAGGGGCCTGGGCCATACTTTCAGACTCCAGACCCTCCAGACCCTCCTGAACATCCTTCTGAGCTGTCATGGACCGAGTGGTCACACACGCCCACTGAGGCAACCCCAACATTTCCAAATGAGACTTTCTCTCCACCGTAGCCCACGGGGAGTTCTCCAGATCGTTGCCCAACAGACAGTCTACAGGCATGGCGGCCCTCACAGCCACGTGAAGAGTTCCTGTGACCCCCCCCCCCCCACTCGAAGGGAACCTGAGCCACTTCACACTGGCTCTCTGAGTTGTCTGCTGACACTACGGGGCAGAATGCATGGGGGACAACTTGCTCTTTGGACACCAACCGGGAGCTGACAGCAGTGACTAGCTCCGGTGTCCCTGAGAGCCTCCACCCTATGGCCATTGATGGTCACCCACTGCTGGTACTTCTGAGTGTTGGTCGGCAGTGTGGGGTTAGGGACCTTCTCGAAGTCCCCTAGTGAGACAAGGGTTAACTCTACAGGATCCCATCCACCTTGGACCTCCATTTCCTCCCCCCCCCCAGGGCTACACTGGCAATCTGGCGGGATGGTGCACGGGGTGGTGCACGAGGGGATGCATTGGGGATCATAATACCGATGGCCCACTTGACCACACTTGAAACAAGTAAGGGGCCCTCTATGAACAGGCCTACCTGTCGGGGACACTGGCTTCTTCTCAGGGGGAGGCTGGGACACCACTGCTCGGTTCCCTTGAGAATTACTTTGGGGCCCTCTCTGGAACTCCCTCTGTTTACCCTTGTCCCCCCCACTTTTCTGCTGGGGACCCTGCCCACCTCGGGCGAAGTCTCCCACAAAACCTTTCCGGACCCGGGTGCTCACCCAGCGGTCCGCCTCCTCAGCAAGCTTCCTAGGGTTAGTCAGCTTGCTATCAATCAGGTGCTGGCGTAGCTCTGGAAAACAGTTACTGGACAAATGCTCCCACGCAAACAAATCATACAATTGCTCGAAAGTTTCCACTTTGCTACCTTTTACCCAGCGATCCATTGCTCTGCAGAAAAAAGACACATATTCAACCCACGTGGTACCCTCTAACTTCTTACAGGTCCTAAACCTCTGCCTGCACATTTCTGGGGTCAAACCATGACGGGTCATCAAAGCTTCTTTCATATGGGCATACACCATCCTGCTCTCCTCAGGCAGGTCCAACAGGGTATCCCTACCATCACTCACAAAGCGCCCCCACAATCCCGCTCCCCAATCCTGCTCGGGGACCCGGTGGGACACCATTGCTATCTCATATGCGGCAAACCATTGCCCAATATCCTCACTCTTGTGAAAATCCTTAATGACATCGTGTTAGACCTGGCATCCTTGGCGTGGGTCTCCCTTCCATTTTTTATGATGCCTCCTATGTTACTGATCTGTTTTTGCTGGTGTTAGATGCTTTGGGCACTGTGCCACTGCTATTCAGTGCCACAGTGCAAGTGCTCCCTATGATAAATTGAGTTATGTATTAGTGACTCCATGATTGGATGATTGGTTTACTTGTCAGTCCCTAGTACAGTGCACTGAGTGTGCCCAGGGCTTGTAAATCCAATGCCGCTGGTGGGCTTGCAGCACTGGTTGTGCCACCCACAGAAGCGGCTTGTAAAATGTGTCTCAGGCCTGCCATCGCAGAGCCTGTGTGCAGCCTAGGGCTGCCATGTCGACTTGGTGAGTGCACCCACTTACCAGTCCCTAAACCTTCCCTTTACTGCATGTTGGTCACCCCTAAAGTAGGCCCTAGGGCAGGGTGCATTGTAAGTATAAGGTAGGACATGCCCTGGTGTGTGTGGCATGTCCTAATAGTGAATTACAGCCATTTTCGTTTTTCACTATTGCAAGGCTACCTGCTCCCCATAGGCCAGAATGGGCAGACTGACTATTACACCTTATAGTCAGAACTGACCCAGGGAACATGGTAGAAAAACGAATTTAGTATGCCTGAACTCAGAATGATAAAATACATCTTTTAGTGAAGTTGGTTTTAACATTCTGTGTTTGAAAACTACCACTTTTAGAAAGTGGGTATTTTCTTGCCTAAACTTCCAAGCCTGCCTCTGCTAGGTTGTGTATTCCTTGTCTGGAGATTGAGTGACAGGGGCTGGGGGTGGCTACAGGAGACAGGGTGAGTCAGCACAGGGCTGAATAGAAAGATCTGCATCCAGAGTGGAGGGAGGAGTTGCACCTGGGTCTGAATAGGGCTGTGCCTGCCTTCCACAATGCTGGCTCCACCTCCTGCCGGGCGGCTGAGCACTCTGCCCCACATTCTGAAAGGAAAGAAGGAGTCAGAAAAACAAAGTGCTCCAGGACTGACCAGAACTGGTTTTGGACTAGGCAGAGGCCTCTCTGCCTTCAGAGAACAAAGAGAAACTGTGTATAAAAAGGGGACCCAGACCCCTAGGAAATTAGATCACTTTGGGAAAACAAGAAGAAACCTTTGCTGAGGAGCGGAACCAAGAAGAAACTGAGGAGAAGACTATCCCTAAGCTAGAGGGATCTGCCTGCAGTGGTTGCCTGACTGCCAAAGGAAGGAGAAAGGACTTTGTGTGCACTTTTATTCAACTTGTGAAGGATCTCCAAGGGCTTGAGAAAAGAGCTTGCCTCCTGCTGAAGTCTCAGGGACAACAGACTTCAACCACCAGCTCCCCAAGAATCCTTTGGAAGTGCCTGCTGCTGTTTTGGGCCTTCTGAAGGGACTGCGTGTCGCAAGGAGCTGGAAGCGCGACTCAAGAGGGAGAAGCGTGTCGCCGTCGCAGCCGCTGCCGTCGCATCACGGAGATGACGCCGCTGTAGCTGTCGCATTGCACCGCATCTCAAGAAACGTCCCGCAACACCGAAGAAGCGTGTCGCCGTCGCAGCCGCTGCCGTCGCATCGTAGATGTCGCCGCTGTAGCTGTCGCATTGCACCGCATCAAGAGAAGAGTCTCGCATCGAGGAAGAAGCGTGTCGCCGTCGCAGCCGCTGCCGTCGCATCGTAGATGTCGCCGCTGTAGCTGTCGCATTGCACCGCATCGAGAGAAGCGCCTCGCATCCACGGAGAAGCGTGCCGCCGTCGGAGCTGCTGCCGTCGCATCACGAAACAAGGGTGTCGCCGCTGCAGTTGTCGCATCGAGCGGAAGCGTCTCGCAACGTCGGAGAAGAGGGTCGCCGCCAAAGCCGCTGTCGTCGCATCACGGAACAAGGGTGTCGCCGCTGCAGCTGACGCATCGAGTCGAGACTTCTCGCAACATCGGAGAAGCGTGCCGCATCAGGAAGAACTTGACGTCTTTATTTCTTTGCACCAGAACTTTGTCGCATCTCCATCTCTGCAACACTTTCGTTGTAGAAACGTGACGCATCGTAAGGTACATTGACTCAAAGTGTCGCATTTTAAGAACTGAAGAGAACTAAGCTAAACCTACCATTTTAAGTACAGTATTGTGGATTTTTGTCGTTTATGGTCTTGTGTTAAATCTATATAAAAGATACTTATTTTTATAATACAACTTGTGTGGTGTCCATCTGTAGTGTTGTCACTAGATTACTGTATGTGTTCACAAATGCTTTACACACTGCCTCTGAGATAAGCCTGTCTGCTCGTGCCAAGCTACCAAGGGGGTGAGCAGGGGTTATTTTAGGAGTGTACCCCCTTACCCTGACTAGAGGCAAGGGTCCCTATTTGTCACAAGTACCTACCTGTGCCAACTAGAGACCCCCAATTCTAACATTGGTGGTCAGCGGTGAGGATTCTGGACTTGCATTTGTGACTCATGTACAGTGATTGGTGAACACTACTAGTGAGTGCAGACCAAAACGCGACCACATACTTTTGGTAGATTTTTTTTCTAGGACTTTCCATTTTTAGCCAAGTTCAGCCATCATGAAACCAGCATCCATAGCATCTGTTGATTTTGATTGGGAAGAGGAGAAACTAGAATGCTACAATGCAAAGCAGCTGAAGCACTTCTGCAAAAGATTTAATGTTGCAATTACCGGGCTCACCAAGAGGGATGAGTTCTATAAGGCGCTGAGGGCCTGGGTAGAAGCAAGGAAAACCCCTGAGAATGAGGAAGGGGATAATGATGCAGATGTGCAGCTGGAAGGGCCATTGGGTCCAGGGGAAAGGAAGGCACCTTCCCCAGCAGGTAGCAGTGTTTCTGCCAAAGGTCTGTCCACAGAAGAGCTGGAGGACAGGGAGAGAAATAGGATGCATGAGTTGGAGCTGGCCAAAATGAATGGGCAATTGGAAATTAGGAAACTGGCCCTGGAAGAAAAGAGGATGCAGCTTGAGCATGATAGAAGTTTGAGGGAGTTGGATTTGAAAGCTAGGAGCTTAGAAATTACTCCCTCTGGTGGCAGCACACCGTCAATGCCTGTGGAATCTAGAGTGTATATTCCTAAGGATGTGGTCAGAGAGTTTTTTAAAAATGATGACATTGGGCAGTGGTTCAAGGCCTATGAGGTAGCCATGTCTTCCCACCGGGTCCCTGAGAAGGATTGGGGAGCGGGGTTGTGGGGACGGTTCCTTAGTGAGGGGCGGGACACACTGCTAGATTTGCCTTCTGATGTCCATAATTCATATCACCACATGAAGGATGCTTTAATGTCTAGGTATGGTTTAACTCCTGAATTGTATAGGCAGAGGTTCAGGGGTTGCAAGAAGATAGAGAACAGTACCTGGGTTGAATATGTCACTTTTTTCTGCAGAGCATTGGATGGTTGGGTGAAGGGTAGCAAAGTTGATGATTTTCAGGGGCTCCTTGATTTGATTGCATGGGAGCACTTGTCAAGTAACTGTTTTCCAGAGCTACGCCAGCACCTGATAGATAGCAGGCTGACTATCCCTAGGAAGCTTGCTGAGGAGGCGGACCGCTGGGTCAGTACCAGGGTCCACAAGGGTCACGTGGGAGACTCAGCCAAGGGTGGGCAGGGTCCCCAGCAGAAGAGTGGGGGGGACAAGGGTAAACAGAGGGAGTTCCAAAGAAGGCCCCAAAGTAGTCCCCAAGGGAACCAAGGGAAAGGTTCCCAGCCTCCCCCCAGAAACCCTCAGGGGCCCCGACAGGTCCACCTGTTCAAAGGGGACCCCAGAGATGCTACAAATGTGGGGACCTGGGTCATATAGCGAGTGATCCCAGGTGCCGCCAGTTTGGAAAGACCGCACCCCCTGGTGCAGCCCCCCGGCAGATGGCTAGTGTAGCCCTGGGGGAGGAGATGGATGCCCAAGAGGGGTGGGGTCCCGCACAGATGTCCCTTGTCTCATTAGGAGACTGTGAGGTGGTCCCCAGGACCCCGCTGCCTGACAACACTAAGAAATACAGGCAGTGGGTGACCATCAATGGCCATAGGGTGGAGGCTCTTAGAGATACAGGAGCCAGTGTGACAGCTGTCAAGTGTCACCTGGTGTCTCAAGAGCAGGTTGTCCCCCATGCATTCTATCCCGTTGTTGCCGCTGACAACACAGAGAGTCACTGCAAAGTGGCTCAGGTTCCCTTTGAGTGGGGGGGGTCTCTGGTACTCTTCAGGTAGCTGTGAGGCCCGCCATGCCTGTTGACTGTTTGTTAGGGAACGACTTGGAGAGCTCACCTTGGGCGAAGGTGGAGCGAAGTGCTCATTTAGAGATGTTGGGTTTGCCTGACTGGGCGTGTGTGACCACCCGGTCCATGGCAGCAAGTAAAGGTGCTCAAGAGGACCTGGAGCCTGAGAGGGAGGCCCAGGTACCTGCCGTCACGAGAAGAGGCAGGGGGCGCGGGAAACCGGCCCCCGAAGTTCCCACGGTCCAGGAGGAGGCAGACCTTGAGGGGGATGCCCTGGAGCCTACAGGGGAACAGGTAGCTGAACTGGGGGACCTGCCTGAGCTGACCCATTGGCAGCAAGAAGGAGGACCCTCCAGGGAAGAATTCTGCAAGGAGCAGAAAGAATGCCCTTCTCTGGTGGGTCTGCGGCAACAGGCTGCAGACCAGGCAACAGGTGATCAGTCTGGGTCACATTGGGTCTATTGGGAGAATGATCTCCTGTATACTGAGCCTAAGGTTGCTGAGCCTGGGTCAGCCCGTGTGCTGGTGGTACCCCAGTGCCTCAGAGCCTTCCTACTGGGGCTGGCTCATGATGTTCCATTGGCAGGACATTTGGGGCAGGACAAGACCTTTGAGAGGCTTGTCACCCACTTTTATTGGCCCCAAATGCGCAGGAGTTCAGACACTCACTGCAGGACATGTCAGACTTGCCAGGCAAGTGGAAAGAGTGGGAGGAAGCGCAAGGCTCCTCTCCAGCCATTCCCTGTAGTCAGCACCCCCTTTGAACGGGTGGGTATTGACATTGTGGGGCCACTGGACCCCAAGACAGCCATGGGCAACAGGTTCATCCTGGTCTTGGTGGACCATGCCACCCGGTACCCGGAAGCCATACCTCTGAGGACAGTGACGGCCCCCGTGGTGGGACGAGCACTGATGGGAATTTTCTCCCGAGTGGGATTCCCTAGAGAGGTAGTGTCTGACCGGGGGACCAACTTCATTTCCAAGTATATGAAGTCCCTGTGGCAGGAGTGTGGGGTAACCTACAAGTTTACCACTCCTTACCACCCCCAAGGAAATGGATTGGTTGAAAGGTTCAACCGAACCCTCAAAGGCATGATTATGGGTCTTGAGGAACCTATGAGGCGTAAGTGGGACGTCCTCTTACCATGCCTGCTCTTTGCTTACCGTGAGGTGCCACAGAAATCTCTAGGGTTCAGTCCCTTTGAGCTTCTCTATGGACACCCAGTAAGAGGACCTCTAAGTTTGGTCAAAGAAGGCTGGGAGCAATCTCCCAGGAAACCTCCCCAGGATGTATACAGTTACATGCTGGCCTTTAGGAACCAAACTAGGCGTTTCAGACAACTCGCTGAGGCGAATCTGGAAGCCAGCCAGGAGGAGATGAAGCGGTGGTACGACCAGAATGCCACTCTGGTAGAGCTTCAGCCTGGTCAGAAAGTGTGGGTCATGGCCCCAGTGGAGCCCTGCGTGCTCCAGGATAAGTGGACCGGACCCTTTGAGGTTGTAGAGCGCAAAAGTCCGGTTACCTACTTGGTGGACTTGCGGTCTCCCAGGAACCCCTTGAGGGTCCTGCATGTCAACCGCCTGAAGCCCCACTTGGAGAGGTCCCAAGTGGGCATGCTCTTAGCGACAGATGCTGGGATGGAGGAGGAGACCGAGCCTCTTCCTGACCTCCTGTCAGCAACAGAGCAAGATGGGTCAGTGGATGGTGTCAACCTCTCTTCCACCCTGACCCCTGAGCAACAGAATGACTGCCGCCAGTTGCTGGGACAGTTTTCTGATCTGTTCTCCCTGGTTCCCGGTGTCACAGATTGGTGCATCCATGATGTGGACACTGGGGACAGTACACCTGTGAAGCACAAATCTTACAGGGTGACTGACAGGGTGAGAGCTTGCATCAAGGAGGAGGTCTCCAAAATGCTTGCGTTAGGGGTGATTGAGTCCTCTAACAGTCCTTGGGCCAGCCCAGTGGTCTTGGTCCCAAAGGCTGCCGCACCGGGTGCCACACCAGAACTCCGGTTCTGTGTGGACTACCGAGGGCTCAATTCAGTCACCAGGACTGACGCGCACCCCATCCCCAGAGCTGATGAGCTCATAGATCGGCTAGGGGCTGCCCGGTACCTCAGCACGTTTGACTTGACGTCTGGGTACTGGCAGATCGCCTTGACTGATGGGGCAAGAGAGAGGTCAGCATTCTCCACACCAGATGGGCACTACCACTTCCGGGTGATGCCCTTTGGGATGAAGAATGCCCCTGCCACCTTCCAGAGGTTGGTCAACCAGGTGTTGGCTGGACTGGACTCGTTCAGTGCCGCCTACCTGGATGACATCGCAGTGTTCAGCGCCAGTTGGGAAGAACATCTGCGCCACCTCTGGGAAGTGTTGATGGCGCTGCGGAGAGCAGGCCTCACGATCAAGGCGAGTAAGTGCCAGATCGGGCAGGGTTCCGTGGTGTACTTGGGACACCAGGTGGGGAGCGGCCAGGTGGCGCCCCTACAACCCAAAATTGAAACCATCCTGAATTGGGAACCCCCAAAACCCAGACAGAGGTGAGAGCCTTCTTAGGACTCACGGGTTACTACAGGAGGTTTGTCAAGGGGTATGGCAGCATTGTTGCACCCCTGACAGAGCTGACTTCCAAGAAGCAGCCCAGGAAAGTGATTTGGACTGACACCTGTCAGAAAGCTTTTGAGGCCCTGAAAACTGCCATGTGCACGGCGCCCGTGCTCCTGGCACCCAACTTCTCCAAAGAGTTCGTAGTACAAACAGACGCTTCAGAGCATGGTGTGGGGGCTGTTCTGTCACAGATGAATGAGGAGGGCCTAGATCAACCCGTAGCCTTCATCAGTAGGAGGTTACTACCACGGGAACAGAGGTGGAGTGCTATTGAGCGTGAGGCATTTGCTGTGGTCTGGGCACTGAAGAAGCTGAGACCATACCTGTTTGGGACTCACTTCCGGGTTCAGACAGACCACAGGCCCCTCAGATGGTTGATGCAGATGAGGGGTGAGAATCCAAAGCTGTTGAGGTGGTCCATTTCCCTACAGGGGATGGATTTCACGGTGGAACACCGCCCTGGTACAGAACACGCCAATGCTGATGGTCTGTCCAGATTTTTCCGCCTTAGTGAAGAGAACTCCCCTGAGGTAGGGTAGTTCTCCCCACATTTCAGCTGGAGGGGACACGTGTTAGACCTGGCATCCTTGGCGTGGGTCTCCCTTCCATTTTTTATGATGCCTCCTATGTTACTGATCTGTTTTTGCTGGTGTTAGATGCTTTGGGCACTGTGCCACTGCTATTCAGTGCCACAGTGCAAGTGCTCCCTATGATAAATTGTGTTATGTATTAGTGACTCCATGATTGGATGATTGGTTTACTTGTCAGTCCCTAGTACAGTGCACTGAGTGTGCCCAGGGCTTGTAAATCCAATGCCGCTGGTGGGCTTGCAGCACTGGTTGTGCCACCCACAGAAGCGGCTTGTAAAATGTGTCTCAGGCCTGCCATCGCAGAGCCTGTGTGCAGCCTAGGGCTGCCATGTCGACTTGGTGAGTGCACCCACTTACCAGTCCCTAAACCTTCCCTTTACTGCATGTTGGTCACCCCTAAAGTAGGCCCTAGGGCAGGGTGCATTGTAAGTATAAGGTAGGACATGCCCTGGTGTGTGTGGCATGTCCTAATAGTGAATTACAGCCATTTTCGTTTTTCACTATTGCAAGGCTACCTGCTCCCCATAGGCCAGAATGGGCAGACTGACTATTACACCTTATAGTCAGAACTGACCCAGGGAACATGGTAGAAAAACGAATTTAGTATGCCTGAACTCAGAATGATAAAATACATCTTTTAGTGAAGTTGGTTTTAACATTCTGTGTTTAAAACTACCACTTTTAGAAAGTGGGTATTTTCTTGCCTAAACTTCCAAGCCTGCCTCTGCTAGGTTGTGTATTCCTTGTCTGGAGATTGAGTGACAGGGGCTGGGGGTGGCTACAGGAGACAGGGTGAGTCAGCACAGGGCTGAATAGAAAGATCTGCATCCAGAGTGGAGGGAGGAGTTGCACCTGGGTCTGAATAGGGCTGTGCCTGCCTTCCACAATGCTGGCTCCACCTCCTGCCGGGCGGCTGAGCACTCTGCCCCACATTCTGAAAGGAAAGAAGGAGTCAGAAAAACAAAGTGCTCCAGGACTGACCAGAACTGGTTTTGGACTAGGCAGAGGCCTCTCTGCCTTCAGAGAACAAAGAGAAACTGTGTATAAAAAGGGGACCCAGACCCCTAGGAAATTAGATCACTTTGGGAAAACAAGAAGAAACCTTTGCTGAGGAGCGGAACCAAGAAGAAACTGAGGAGAAGACTATCCCTAAGCTAGAGGGATCTGCCTGCAGTGGTTGCCTGACTGCCAAAGGAAGGAGAAAGGACTTTGTGTGCACTTTTATTTCAACTTGTAAAGGATCTCCAAGGGCTTGAGAAAAGAGCTTGCCTCCTGCTGAAGTCTCAGGGACAACAGACTTCAACCACCAGCTCCCCAAGAATCCTTTGGAAGTGCCTGCTGCTGTTTTGGGCCTTCTGAAGGGACTGCGTGTCGCAAGGAGCTGGAAGCGCGACTCAAGAGGGAGAAGTGTGTCGCCGTCGCAGCCGCTGCCGTCGCATCACGGAGATGACGCCGCTGTAGCTGTCGCATTGCACCGCATCTCAAGAAACGTCCCGCAACACCGAAGAAGCGTGTCGCCGTCGCAGCCGCTGCCATCGCATCGTAGATGTCGCCGCTGTAGCTGTCGCATTGCACCGCATCAAGAGAAGAGTCTCGCATCGAGGAAGAAGCGTGTCGCAGCCGCTGCCGTCGCATCGTAGATGTCGCCGATGTAGCTGTCGCATTGCACCGCATCGAGAGAAGCGCCTCGCATCCACGGAGAAGCGTGCCGCCGTCGGAGCTGCTGCCGTCGCATCACGAAACAAGGGTGTCGCCGCTGCAGTTGTCGCATCGAGCGGAAGCGTCTCGCAACGTCGGAGCAGAGTGTCGCCGCCAAAGCCGCTGTCGTCGCATCACGGAACAAGGGTGTCGCCGCTGCAGCTGACGCATCGAGTCGAGACTTCTCGCAACATCGGAGAAGCGTGCCGCATCAGGAAGAACTTGACGTCTTTATTTCTTTGCACCAGAACTTTGTCGCATCTCCATCTCTGCAACACTTTCGTTGTAGAAACGTGACGCATCGTAAGGTACATTGACTCAAAGTGTCGCATTTTAAGAACTGAAGAGAACTAAGCTAAACCTACCATTTTAAGTACAGTATTGTAGATTTTTGTCGTTTATGGTCTTGTGTTAAATCTATATAAAAGATACTTATTTTTATAATACAACTTGTGTGGTGTCCATCTGTAGTGTTGTCACTTGATTACTGTATGTGCTCACAAATGCTTTACACACTGCCTCTGAGATAAGCCTGTCTGCTCGTGCCAAGCTACCAAGGGGGTGAGCAGAGGTTATTTTAGGAGTGTACCCCCCTACCCTGACTAGAGGCGAGGGTCCCTATTTGTCACAAGTACCTACCTGTGCCAACTAGAGACCCCCAATTCTAACACATCCTTAGGAATATAAACTCTATTCTCAGGAGTTACTAACGGTATGCTGCCACCAGAGGGGGAGACCGGGACACTCCTCGCCCTGATCTCTATCTCCTCAACATTCTCTCATGTTCCATTCTCATTTTCTCAAGTTCAAATGACAATCGATTTTTCTCAATGTCTAACTTCTTACTCTCAAGGTCCTTCTGACCTTCCAATTTAGCCATCTCCAAACTATGCCTCCTATCTCTCTCCCTGTCCTCCAGCTCTTCTGGGGTCAGGCTCCTTTGGGATACACTAGTACCTGGATTGGAGGGTGTTCTATCTCCCCCCTCTACTGCGTCATCCGGCTGCCCTCCAGCATTCTCTTCCTCATCCACAGCGGACTCTCTCACTTCCCACCAGGCCTTCAGCGCCTTGTGGTACTCCTCCTTCCTAGAGAGACCTATCACGGGGACTGCGAAGTGCTTACAAAATGACTTCAGCTGTTTGGCAGTGTAGGTATCTAATCTTCCCTCCTCAAAGGCGAGATCCTCCGAAGCATTGGAGGTTGGCTTTCCCATGTTAGCAGTACTCATGGCTGCGATCAACAATTCAATACTATACAACCAACTAAAAAAAAAATTCGGAGCGAGAAAAATAAATTCGCGCGTGTCTGCGCTTTGGTCTTTACTCACTAGTGGTGTCTACCAGTTATTGTACGTGGATCATAAATGCAAGTTCTGATCCCACCGCTGCCACCAATGTTGGAAATGGGGGTCTCTAGTTGGCAATGGCTGGCGCCACTGTCCAAATAGGGACCCTTCTCCCCAAGTCAGGGCAAGTGGGCTACCCCTTTGATAACCCCTGCTCAACCCTGTGGTAACGTAGCACGAGCAGCTAGGCCTATCTCAGAGGCAGTGTGTGAAGCATTTATGACCATGCACAATAAGGCAGTAACGACACCACAAAAGGACACAACTCAAGTAGGTATAGAAAAAAATAGTATCTTTATCTAAGGTTTGGTACGAGACTCTCAGAAGCGTTTTAACCAGTCATCAGGCATGTAAATCATTAGGGACTTAAAAAAAGGCAATACGTGTTCACCAGGACGTGGCACTGACTGAGTTCAAGGCCTGGGTCTACATGACCCGTTGCGCACCCGATACCTGCCGTTGGACGGGGACCCAGCACGTAGCTTCTCGAAGAAGTGGAGACGGTGGCAGGCGGACTCCCAGCGACCACAGTTCTCGATGGCAGTGGTCCGCAAAGTGCACTCGCAGCGATTCGGGCCCTCCGGGACAGGCGGGCCCTCAGCGGCAGCAGCACGCGGCTGCGGCGGCCCGGGCTGGTGGTGGCGATGACTCTCGTCGTGCAGCTCCGTGGTGGGCTCGCGGCAGCAGCAGCGCTCTCCTAGCTGCGGTGGCCCACAGGACGATTCACGATGGTGCAAGGTTGACAAAGACGTGGGCACTCAGCGGCAGCAGCTCTCTCTTAGCTGCGGCGGCCCACAGGACAAATCCCAATGATGCAAAGTTAGCAAGGGTGCGAGCACGCCGCGACGGCAGCTCTCTCAGCTGCGGCGGCTCACAGGACAAATTACGAGGATGCAAAGTTAACCAGGGTGCGAGCACTCAGCGGCGGCAGCTCTCTTAGCTGCGGCGGCTCACAGGCCAAATCACGATGATGCACAGTTAGCAAGGGTGCGAGCACTCAGCGGCGGCAGCTCTCTCTTAGCTGCGGCGGCTCACAGGTCAATTCACGAGGATGCACAGTTAGCAGGGGTGCGAGCACTCAGCGGCGGCAGCTCTCTCTTAGCTGCGGCGGCTCACAGGTCAAATCACGATGATGCACAGTTAGCAAGGGTGCGAGCACTCTGCAGCAGCAACTCTCTCTGAGCTGCGGCGGCTCACAGGACAAATCACGGTGATGCACAGTTAGCAAGGGTGCGAGCACTCCGCGGCAGCAACTCTCTCTGAGCTGCGGCAGCTCACAGGACAAATCACGGTGATGCACAGTTAGCAAGGGTTCGAGCACTCTGCGGCAGCAACTCTCTCTGAGCTGCGGCGGCTCACAGGACAAATCACGGTGATGCCAAGTTAGCAACGGTGCGAGCACTCAGCAGCGGCAGCTCTCTCTTAGCTGCGGCGGCTCAAAGGACAATCCACGATGTGGCACAATTAACACGAGTGCGGGCATCCAGCGGCGACAGCTCTCTTAGCTGCGGCGGCCCACACAGTCTCAGCGCAGGTTCTGCAGATTCAAATTAAGGCGGGCACTCAGCGGCGGCAGCTCTCTCTTAGCTGCGGCGGCCCACACAGTTTCAGCGCAGGTTCTGCAGATTCAAATTAAGGCGAGCACTCAGCGGCGGCAGCTCTCTCTTAGCTGCGGCGGCCCACACAGTCTCAGCGCAGGTTCTGCAGGTTCAAATTTAAGGCGTGCACTCAGCGGCAGCAGCTCTCTCTTAGCTGCGGCGGCCCACACAGTTTCAGCGCAGGTTCTGCAGATTCAAATTAAGGCGGGCACTCAGCGGCGGCAGCTCTCTCTTAGCTGCGGCGGCCCACACAGTTTCAGAAACAAGCATCCTGGGACCAAACTGGGGTGGTGTGGTGAGCAAAAGAATGATGGATTTAACCCAGATCATTGTGACTGGGGGTGAATGTTTGCATTGTCCAGCATTCCGTCCATCAATTGTTTCTTTTGCATTTGTCGCCCTAAATGGGAAGGGTATGCCCAGACGTGGGTCCCGTGCTCACTACACCACTGGATTCAAGCTAGCCTGGCTGATGAAGGGTGATGCCCTGAAACCAGTCCCAGGGTGCTTGTTTCCGGTCCAGGGAGGACCTGGCTTGGCAGTTCGGGCTGGACTGTTCCCACAAGGAACAGGGTCAAGACTGATTTGCATATGGCTGGGTCCAAACTGGGGTGGTTTGGTGAGCAAAAGAATGATGGATTTAACCCAGATCCTTGTGACTGGGGGTGAATGTTTGCATTGTCCAGCATTCCGTCCATCAATTGTTTCTTTTGCACTTTCTAGAAGTGTCATTTTCAAACACTCAATTTAAAATACACCTTTACTAAAGATGTGTTATTAAATTCTGGGCTCAGGAAGCCTATACTCCATTTCTCTATCTTTTACCAATGGAAAGTAACCCTAGTAAAATGTTGCAAGGCAGCTCCAGTGATTACCTATGGGAAAGACAGCCTTTCAAAAGTGAAAAACGAAATGCACAGTACTTCACTTCAGAACATGTAAAACACACTACTACTTGTCCTACCTTTCACATACACTGCACCCTGCCCATGGGGCTACCTTGGGCTTACCTTAGGGATGACTTACATGTAGGACAAGGGAAGGTTAGAGCCTGGCAAGAGGGTGCACTTGCCAGGTCGACATGGCAGTAAAACCTGCGCGCAGACACTTCAGTGGCAGGTCTGAGACATCTTTGAAACGCTACTTGTGTGGGTGGCACAACTAGTGCTGCAGGCCCACTAGTAGCATTTGATTTGCGGGCCCTGGGCACATACAGTGCACTGTACTAGTAACTTACTAGTAAATCAAATATACTAATTATGGAAAACCAATCATAACGTAATTTACACGGAGAGCATATGCACTTTAGCACTGATTAACAGTGGTACAGTGCCCAGAGTCCTCAAATCAATGAAAAATGGGTAAAAAACAGGAGGCCAAAAAGCAAAAAGTCTGGGGATAAACCCGCCAAAAATGCCAGGTCTATCACACGGACAACAGGAAATGACTATGCTGTCAATGTTTCAAAGGTCTTGCATGATGCATTTCTCACCACTAGGCTTCTGCAAGCTCATAATGGGTGAGTTGGATAGACTTCCCATTATCTCCTTCAAAATGCTGTGTTGTATCATTGACTCAATCACTGGTGTAATCCCAGCAATAGTTTCAGGGGTCTAATTATATTGCAGACTTCTTGGATACTCAGCATTTGGCTTTACAATAATATGGACAGGTTCAACTCCTTTCATGAGACCCAAGTCTTTCCTGAAAAGTCCCACACTTCTAGCTTCACAGTATCTCTAAGATCTGGGGGAAAATCATCATTTGTCATTTGGGGAGCAATCCAATTCCTGGACCTTGTCTTGCCAATTTAAAGGCAACATTGTCATCATGAGTCTGGAACTCTACACCGGTTGGGGTGCAATAAATGGTGCAATTCAGTTTACACAACAGGTCTAGCCCTAACAGATTTACGGGACTTGAATCACATACCACAAACTGATGATTTTCCTCTAAGGACCCTATTTTAACTAGTACTTCTTCTGTCACTGGGCTTGTCATTTGTTTGTTTGCAACTCCTACATGGACTCTTTTTCCTGAGAGGGGTAGGTCTGGAACCTCCGCTGTTCTAACAGTGGAACGGGTAGCACCAGTATTGATCAGAAATGATGCAGGCTGGCCATTCACTTCACCTTCTGTGAATGGACCACTCTGGTCTACCTCTAAGACTACGCCAAGCATGCATTCATCCTCCCCTCTCGGGCACGGTCATTGAGACAAGTCAGAGCCATAATCACCAGACATTTCAATGAAAGGGTACTGTTGAATGGTCCTCTGAATTTGAAAAGGATTCTGGTTCAAATTTGGGACTCAATTTTGGTTAAACCTGGGAACATTAACATTCTGCTGTGGTTTCAGGGCTTGTGGACACTTGCATCACTGGGGCTTAGGACACATTAAAGTGTTGTCTCCTCAGCCTCTGCACATTCTGTAATTGTACAGGGTTATTATCTTGAGGTGGTATGAATCCTGAGTTCTGAACTTGATTTCCATTTATCATGTTACTTGGATTAAGACGACATTCCCACTTGCAATGGCCCAACTTATTACAATAATGGCACAGGTTTGTTCTCTTCAAAGTTGCCACATCAATTACAGTACTCAGGTCAATTGGAACACCACAACCTTTACCCTGTTGTGAAAATCGATTTCCATCTTGCAGCACAGGAGCTTCCTGTTAATACACTCCTTGCATAGGACCAACATTCCCTACAAAATATTTACTTGGGTTTCCCCTCTGTGAGGCTCTCATGTGTGCCACCATCAATTTCTCCTTCAACTGCTTCTGCCCCATCTCAATTTCATCACTACAGCATTTCGCATACCTCAAAATCTCATCAATCGGTTTATTCTGCCAACAATTCAAATGCTCGTTAATCATCGAGCCAACCTCTCTTCTAAATCCTGACACAAATAGAAACACAACATTTCCCATATATTTCGCTCAAGGTTCTCTGTTCCACCATACTGTTTAAACACCTGAAACAATCTTTCATAATAGGCATGCACTGATTCTTTGGCTCTTGGGTTGTTCTATCAATCTTAACCCAATCAATGTCTTTAGCTGATACTTTTCCTTTCAAAAAGGTTATCACCTGCTGATACTTTCTCATCACCAACTCTGATGGGACATTCGTCACTGGATTTCTTGGAGGCTCCTTTCTGGCCAATTCACAGACACTTAATATTCTGCCCACAAATTACTTGGTACCACAATGTCAAAGAAGGTATTCAAATCTATCCAGAGGACCTTTGAAATTTTCACAAATCATTCAACCTGAGAATGCTATTTTACTGGTTTCTCTCTCAGTTTTGGAAAATCATTAGTGAATGACACAAGACCACTCCTGCTCCAAGGCACATGGACATAACCTCCACCTGGCACTTCCCTCAACGGGAAAGCTGAGGTACTGTCTCCCTGCCCTGTGGACGGAGACGGTGATACTCCTGGTTTCTTGTTGTCCTTCTTTATCGCCCACCTGCCTTCCCACTTGTCTAGTTCATTCCATTTTTAAATACAGCCAATTTATTCATTAATTTGTAGTTTGTTTCCTGATGTTCTCATGCTAGTTATGTCATCCTCACCAAAGCATACATGGTAACTTTACTGCAAACACTTGGTCCTAGTCAAATCAACCTCGTACTTCTGAGCTAGTTCTGATAATCTTTCAAGAATCTGTCCTGCACGTCTGGTAACATCTTTACACATGAACGCAAGTTCCCTCTCTTGATAGGTATCTAGTCAGGAAAGATCAAGGTTCCCTAATATCATCTCATCCAGTGCTAATTTTAATTTGACTACATCCACTGCATTGTCTCTCACTGTGGACTGAATTGTCTCTCCGGTCATACCTGAGCTTGTACCTTCTCCTGGGTTTTCAGCTAGCCTTTGAAGCCATCTGTCAAAGTCTTGTACACTTGGACCAACCTGCTCTACAGGGGTGGTAGATACTATCCTTTGTCTGGGAGTACTTTGATTAACGCTCACAGGAATACTACACATAGACATATCAGAATTTAGTGACCCTTGAACAATCTCTCTCAGAGGTGTGAATCCTGTCTGGTTCATGGGTGGATCTGCACTTGCAGCGCAAGGGGTTTTATATTGAGTCGCGACTAAAGGAGTTTGTAAAAGTCCTCCCATACTCGAGGCGTTATGCGTGTTACCTGTGGCACCCATTCCAGTAGGAACTGCTAAAGTATGTGTTGTGTTCCCTGTCGATCCAGGGTTATACAGTGGGGCAACGGGACCTATAGTGACCGGTACTGTATGTGCATCCGGGGCATTCAAAGCAATCAGGTTAATGAGGGTACTGATCCCTGTATTCCCTCCCATCACATTAGAACTTGTATTCACTGGTGTGGTAGCTACTCCTGAGACACCTGCACCACTCATTCCCTCCTAATGAGCTTCATTATATGGGGATGGACTGGTTGACAACAATGCGTTCAAAAGATCATCACTAGAATCGCTATGACAAGTGTGGAAGTTGAAAATGTTTTACGTAAATTTACCTCATAACAATGTATAAACATGCTTTAACGTTAACGAAGATAATGCATGTCAAAATAGTGGTTAGAGAAAATGTGCTTTTATATAACGGGTAGAAAGTGAAATTGCTGCTTATTTCTACAGAGAGCTCTCATTTCTATCGTTCTTTCACTGCTAGACCTCATAATGTTTTTTGATTCTTTCCCACCCCTTTAATAAAATAAATGCCTTTTTGTTAATGCTGATTTAACGTTATAATTGAACTGTAGAACTTGACATCTTCGTGAAATGTGTTGTTAGCTGCAAAATGTATTTCTTTCCTTCCTCACACCATATGACTTCATTATATTTTAGATTGTTTCCCCTCCCACATGCTTATAATGAACAAGTATATTAATGAAAGAAAATGCTCACTGTAGATTTAAATTCTATGATTTCACCAGGACATGCTAGATATTAATGTTTCATTTCATAGAGCAGTCTATTGTTACACAATGGGACACCGAACAGCTAACAGAGTAAGCTTGCGAAGGTTCTCATGATACCCTTCCTAGATGTATCTTTTTGTAATACGCTGTAGCCACATTAAAAAAACTACATGTGGACACAGACTTTTACTGTGGGAATCAAGGGAGAAGACGACAGACCATCGGAAGATCCTTTCCTATTGGTTAGAAATGATGTAACATTTATAGTTTGCAACATGTTTTGTGCTTTCTATATAGTACATGTTCCTAGCTAGAGAGTTAAGGCATTCTATGCAACTCTACCCTGCCATGTCCCTTAGCACTTAGTAATGCTAGTCCAAGTTGCTATAAGCTACTGCTAACGGTGATTTCTTTGTTTTCCGTATTGTTTGTGAAGAGACTTTCTATCTTTATGCCGATCATAGCTGTGATTAATTCCTTTTACCTGTTTTAACAGTTGCTACTGCTGCTGTTAGGGAACTTCGCTGAGTTTCCAGAACTGCTCTTTATGGGGAGTTCGACCTTTTCATAGTTATTAGTTTTTTGCTCCAATTTTACTTGCTCTTTTCCCATAAACTCTTTATGGGTTCTTGCTAGGATAGGTTAGGTCCTTTAGATTAAGATAGGGACTAATTCTTTTATGGAACACGTTGTTATTTTGTATGGTTGTTCTAAACAAATTTTCTCTATATTTCTGTAAATGGATTTATTTGACTAATCTGAATAAAAAGACAAAAATACAGACTAATCTCTTAAAGAGTAAATAAACTTCGAAAACTTCATCAACCCTCTCATCATTTACTGAACATTAAATGCTGTAAGACGATGATTATCACAGAGATGTGTTTAGGTTGTGCTCCATTCCAATATGGTGGCAAATATTCACCGACCTGAAGAGGTGTGGAAATTGGAGGTTCGCTCAGTAAATTTAAGGTGGAGCTACTTATAAAATGTTTATGAGATTTCCGCGTTTGCACAAACTTCATCCTCACTCTCCACCTTGTCTGTCTTTTCCCCCTTTTTCTCTTCCTTTCCTTTCTCTGACTCTTCGCTTGTCAATGCAGGGTATAGTCTGGCTCCTTCTATCATATCGGTTCTCCACTTCTTTTGTTCTGTATCCTACCTAGCATCAGCATAAGTATGCACTGCCTTTCTGGCTCTTCCCTGATATTTTTCCTTCTGCCTATCATGAGCTGCTTGCTCCTAAGCATTAAGTGCTTCATACTGTGCGGGTCTAGGGGGCAGTTTCATTTCATACAGTGCTTTCCTCAAATTTTCAACGATTCGCAAATTAAATGTGCCATAGCATGGAAACATCAATGCACCTTCATTCTCTGTGATCTTATGCCATTGACCAAGCCAAATACATGTAAGGAGTCCTACATTTATAGTCACATGATGTCCTGGCATATCTTCAGGTGGTGTCTCTTCTCCCTCTCGAACAGGTATTTGACAGCTCCCTTTAACATTTCCCTTACAGCCTTAAAGTACTTCATTTTTCAACAGTAAATCAACAATTACAAGGAATCTTTCCGTCTCATCCAGGAAATGTCTCTTGACACAGTTCTCACCCGGAGTTAACATCAAATAGCAGCGCAACACTCTATGACGTAGTCAACCAATACCAGCGTGGCTCTACACCTACTGACTAATCAATCACACAAGAAATGGTTTGGAGTGACACTTTCTGACCTACTCAGATACACACTTGAGAGAAACCTCGACCAGCAGGGATCACTCGGATTGATACAGTTTCTCCCTGTGCACTAGGATCCACCATATCAACCACACCTTACTTCCACACAAAGATAAATGTCCCTATCTCAATTGTGCCATCAACGATGGCCCAGGACGAGCACCACAAAACTTAGCAGACAATTACAACAGAGTGTCTTCTACACTGAGAACGTATTATCACTATCCCAGGATCTTAGGCTGCATTGAGCCTGGTAACAACTTAAACTTCTTTGCAACAAGCGCTACACTCACACAACAACTTAAAACATCACCGCATTGCACTGCACAATCTCCACATAACACCACAAGCTAGACATAAGCAATTGCAACGCACAACCCTATTAATACTCACTCCTCCGTGATCACAAGTGTCTTGCAAAGCTCACTTCACCACCCCAGTTCAGACCCAGCTATATGCAAATCAGTCTTGACCCTGTGCCTCATGGGAACAGTCCAGGCCACACTGCCAAGCCAGGTCTTCCCTGAACCGGAAACAAGTATCCTCGAACAGTGAATGGATATGGTGTCCAGAGAGTTCGAGTACAAGTCTACTGAGAGAATAGTTAGGGTCTGCTCTTCCGGCTCTCTAGTGGGCCAGCCGCAGTCTTCCAGATGAATGGCCGGAGGAGGGAAGTATTATAGCAGTGCCAACTTTCACTTCAGGGGGTATACTGCAAGAAGGGTACACCTGTCTGTGTAAAGACCTCCGTTTGGTACTGCATGCTATAAATAACACGTTCATGTGAGGCTGTCTGTATCATTGCCACCATCCAGTCCTCCTGTGAGGGGGGGCATAGTCAACCTCCACTGGCGAAGGATACAGATTTTAGCTGTAGCCAGGGCAGTATGAAGAAGGCGGTGTTGTGGGCGGGAGATGTCTGGGAAGTCTCTGGTGTTGTGAAGGAGAATGATGGGGGAGTGAGGGAAGTTGGAGTGGCATGGATGCTCCTAAAGTGTCTCCGACATAAGACCAGAAGGGCCGGATCGAAGGGCATTTGCAAGGAATGTGGGTAAGATCGCAGTGGGGGTCGGAGCATCTCCAGCAGTTCATATGGGTAATTAAACTGCACTATTCAGTTTTGTTGGGGTCCAGTGCCATTCGTGAAGCGATTTGAAGAGACAGAATTTCAGCCGAGCTTCCCGGGTGCCCCTGTCCAAGGCCTCCAGAATGTCGGCCCATTTATCGTCCTCAAAAATAATCTGTAGGTGGGCTTGCCACTTGCTACGAAGACTGCGTGAGAGGGGTTGGGATAAAAGATGACTCGAGAGCGTGCCATAGAGGCCCGACATTACGCCCTTGTGTCTGGCCCACGTGGCCAGGTAGGCCACTACTGGTGAGGATGCTAAGGTCCAAGGGTGAGGGCCGAGACAGCGTCTCAGACAGTGTCACAACTGCAAGTACTGCCAGGCGTGTCATGGGTGGAGGCCAAACTCCTCCTGCAGACGGTTGAAGGGTTTGAGGACACCTCGGTGCAGAATCTGGTCTAGGGTATGTATGCCCACCTCTACCAACTTGTCGAACGGAAGGGCTGGCCGTCAATGCGGACACTCTCATTACCCCACAACGGTACCTTGTCGTGTAATCGGGAGTCCACCCCCAACAGGGGATGAGCATGTTGCCAGGCCCTGAGCGTAGCCTGCAGTACAGGGTGCAGGGATCGCAAGCACGGGGTCCAGTCCCCATAAAGGAGGCTAAGACTATCGACGTTCAATAACCACAGAACGTCATAAAAGACTTCGCGTACCTCACAGATTTATTTATTTATTGATATACCTTTAGAAATTAAATGTACTGAGCAAATACAATCTATAATGATTAATTGTTGCTTAAATTGTAAATGTTACGATGCATAAGAATAAAATAGGCAGTAGGTGCGAGGATTATGAGTTAATATTTATTTATTTTATTTTATAATGTTGCCAACACCACTTCACCCTTTCGGAATGTAGGGGAGTCACAAGAGGAGTTGCAATGCCTCATTATTACACATACATCATTATTAAGGTGCTTGGCAGGCTTTGTAATATCCTGAGCGCTTTATAATAACTGTAGAGGGAATACAAATTCAAATACACTGCGTGTGTAATTTGTTTAATAAGTAAAACCTGATTTTAAATTTCTAAGACGATGTGAGCCAGACCTCAATTTACCTTAACGGAAGCTTTTTATTCACACTTTTATATGGTCAAGTTCTGGGGCTGTTCAGTTACTGCACTTTCATGCCACCTAAAGTTATTGTTTAACATTTTGAAAAACAAAAAAGGACACCTGTTCTCAATATTTAGCTGGTGTATTATAATAAGAAATGTTCATCTTACAGCAATCATTTCTGATATAAAAACAATAATATATTCATGGTATTTTCGCGAATGTTCTAGATGATTCGATTTGGGAAGGCCAGGTCATAATATTAGCCGTGCAGGATAACGGTTTATTGTGATGAAACGCTGAAAGACTTTAAAATCTAATAGCACTACAGAGCGCTTGCTGCTGGAGTACTTTTATTGCTAATTTTTTGAAGAAATAATAAAAAGAACACGTAAAAAGACAAGTTTAAAGCCCCCCTGTTTTCCTAACAATAAGAACAATGCAATATTGCACAATGTGTGCACAAATTTGCCAGGAAAAATATTGAACGATAACCCTAGCGCAGATCTTGTTCAAAGAGGTTCATTCACATCAGGTACTCTTTGCTGCATTGATATTATATACGTATCTTTAGAAGAAACAAAACATTATTTCGCATTGGGCAAGTGAATTTTGTTTGCAGGAGTTGGCCTAACGGCTAGGGCGGTCGACCTCGAATCTGGGGAACTGGGTTCGCGTCTCGGCAATGACGCTGAACATCCTGTGATTCTGGGCAAATCACTTAATCTCCCCATGCCTACCAAAAATGAATGTGTCCTCATGTAACGCAACTGGTGCTAAAGCGCTCTGATACCTGATATCGTCGGGTCAAGTTCGCGCTATATAAAACTCCGTAATAAGAAATAAAATAAGGACACTGACAGACAGGCTATTCACAATCTGTTTCATGACGTTCTTGCTACAGATAACTTAAGATGATTTTTGTCAGGCAGCAGTGCTGAGGCACATACTTAAACTCTTTCACCTAGGTTTAACTAGAGTGGTCTCTAAGTAGCAATGTGCGTCAGTGCGTGTCTCTAGGGGGCATATTTACAAGGGCTTATCGCCACCAGAACGTCACTTTTTTGACGCTCTGGTGGCGATAACCCCTGCGCCATATTCACAAGGCAGTGTTAAGCCACTTAACGTGGCTTTACAAGGAGGCCTCAAGCCACTTAACGTGGCTTAACGCCGCCTTGTAAATAATACCCCTTTCATGCAGCACTTAGCTTGAAAGGGGTGGGCAATGGGTGTGGCATTGGGCGTTCCGCCGCAACACCCATTGCTTTTTCACGCTGCCCCCTATTTACAAAGCTGGTGTAAATATGTGGCAGCGCCAAAAATAAGACAAGGGAAAACCTGCTCTTAACCTGGCGCAACGAGTAGAAATTATTAATTTCTCCTTGTTTTGGCTGTTTCTATGTGTGCTGCATTCTGCAGCACACATAGAAAGAGTAAACACCAGTAGTGATTGTTTATGTGCAGGAAGGGACACTTTCCTGAACATGAACAATCATTTCCTGCATCGCAAGCACCCTTGCACTATGGTGCAAGGGTTCCTGCGTTGGCGCTAGGCAGCTAAATTTTGCGCCAGTGGTAGGGGAAACACAGGGATGCGCCGTACTATTATAAATACAGCGCATCCCTGCGCAGGGCCGTTTCTACCATTAGGCAAGACTAGGCGGCCGCCTAGGGCGGCAAAAGGGGGAGGGCGGCAAAAAACATGAGTTTGGGAATCCCCTTGAACGGCCTTCGACCTCGAAAGCGCACTGGGTAGCGCCTTCTACAATTCAACGTGACGTGACGACGTCACGTTCGGCGCCACGGGCGGGGGCCGTGCGTGACGATTTCCGACTTTTGATTCGCTCTCGACCCGATCGGAGTCGGACCTCTGTCTGTGCTCGCACGGTCGCACCCTGTGCTGACCCCAAGGTGCCTGCCCGCTTCTAGGAGCATCCGTTCTTCTGAGAGGTAATGGGGAATATGGGTGTAAATAATGTAACTTATCATTAGGGGTGCATTTGTAGCGACCAAAACAGACATCGTTTGTTCTATTTTTAGCAATCAACTCTTGAAGGACCACATGGACCAAAATGCATTGTGGCAAAATCATGGAGCTTACCTCACAATGACCATGGAAAATACGCCATCGACCAGCACTGTATATATGTTGATTCTGATTTGAATTTCATGTCGACAAAAGTTGAAGATTTCGTTAAAATATTTGAATATAGTGAAATTATATTTTGAATGAATCGGGCAATAATACTAACCCTGGGCAAAGCACTACGCTACGCTCGCGTAGTTTGCGAAGTTTGCGCTACTTCGCACAACGCGAATTGCACGTAGCACAGTGCAAACACGCGTAGTGTAGCATAGCGTAGTGCAGCGGTCATTTTTTGCTTGCTCGCGGTCCTCAACGTCAAGTTGGCGACCGCGAGCGTGGAAAATAAACCTCCCGGCGAGATTCTCAACGCGGGGAGGTCAGGTTTCTCATTGCGAGTGGTCGCGTATGCTCGCGACCGCTCGCGATGAGAAACTACCAGTCTGCGTTGAAAGCTGCCGCTCGAGTAAAAATCTACTCGAGCGGCAGTACAAGACAGCTCGCACTGTGCAAGATGCCGTTTTCAATGATTGCACAGTGCGGACAAGCATCCGGCACTGTGCAATCATTGCGAACAGTGCACTACGCAGCTCGCGTAGTGCTACACGTAGCTCGCGTAGTGCGAACTGCACTTTGCGTAGCTTCGCGTAGCGCTACTTCGCGAACTACGCCCAGGCTTAAATAATACATTTGCTTACATTTTCATGAACTAATGACCGTGTGGTTCACAAATTCATGAAGTCTGTATTGTCGGACACCATGAGACTACTCCCAGCATAGGGAGCAGACATCATTTTCTTGTTGTGTGTACATAGACAGAGCACATTCCCCGGTTGTACTAAAGTCAATTTCTAAGATTAACAGTTAATTTTAAAAGAGAATCGGAGTGTGCATTTGAACAATATATGATTAAAACTTTGAAAAGTAGCACATTGGAGGTTAATTTCAATAGGCAATGTCCATCAGTGCCTAATCCAGGACTACCATTTCCAGCGGTTTCATTGCGAGATCTGGCCTGTTCCAGTCTAGCGATCCCAACCCCCTGACCTTGGGGTGGACCTACTGTATTGGATCTAAGTGGATCACTGTGCTCACTCAGACATGCCTGCCTGGATCAGTTGGCCCTTCTTACGCATTGCACAGATTCCCACCTGGGATGAGGATGAATGGTGCAATTGAGCTATTGTTGGTCAGATTGAAGCAGAAGCAGTGAGAGAGTCTAATAAACAAAGCGGTTACCCTCATGTGCTCTACACCGGTGGCAACATGTCCACCATGATCAGTAAAAATAAAGACTGCCATAGAGGAACACAGCTGATGGCCCATTTAGTTTATGGTGGCAACTGCCATCTTTGAAGGATGTCCAGTGATCTCCTGACAAGCAGCAATCTTATAAAAAAGCAGTAGATCTACATCCAGTTTCTTTGCATCAAGGTGGCAGGACTGACCTGTCTCTCCTCATAAACTCACTTTTTCAAAGACACCTGATCTTCCTGATGCTCCACTGAACCTGTATGTGAGTGATACCAGTCAAAAACCTGCTTTGGGGCTCCGAAATACCATCCCTTTTCTCTCTGACGTTCAATGAAGTTTCTGTCCTGTTCGCTCTTCCTATGTAGGTGCATAACAGAAGGGACTGTTGGGAAATTGCTCATTCAGCTTGCCAAATTAAATACAATGTCTTGGTTGGTTGCATCACTACATAAGCCCTTGCATTCTACCAGTTAGAGCCTGACAAAAAGTATATAGAATCTTAGGATGCAAGGATGACTAGTTTGTTCTGCTGGTTGGTAAACAAATACAAGTCTCTCTTTGGAAGGAGAATGGGTTAATTTGTTGGGAAGGGGGCAGCAAGCGAGCGAAAAAGAAAGTGGGTGTGACTGGTTTGTGCCCATGGGTGGCAGTACAGTTGCCAACTAGATGTGAAGTGGAGGAAGTCTCTTTGCTAGAAAAGGATGGTTATGGTGTAAATTCCTAGAGGCTTTGGGATTGAATGGGTTGTGGCTGCAGACTGTATTGGGGTTGAGAATTTAGAGACTGGGCAAACTTGTATGGATTCTCGGAGACACATCTTGAGGATGAAGAAGGAAGGTGACTTCAAGATCTGATGTCAATGGTTTTCTGGCAGTATGCCACCATACAGTCTTTCTTCCATCACACTATCATTGATGTTGCAAAAGCCTGCTGTGCATTTAGGATGATGAGTGAAGAACTGTAGGAATCCATTTTAAGAATGCTCTTTTATGAGAGATTACATTATCACTTTCCCACCTCATTGGGTTGTGTCCAGGTTCTAGTTTATGATGTGGCGACCCAAGGCATCACCTTAACGGGTGTTTGGTAATTGCTACCCAGGTGGTGGATAATGATCCAGTCTTGTATGCCTGACCAGTGAGGGTGACGTTTCAGACTGGTTCTGTCTTTTTTTTTTCTTCTTTTACCTGCGATGTTCTATTACTTGGCCAGGGTGAGCGTTTATCATTGGAGGTGATGTCCGAAACCAGTCACAAGACACCCCATACTCAAAAAGATTGAAGTTCATCTAGTGATTGTGTGTGTCATGTGTATGTCTTCAGGCAAAGCGATTTGTATGGTCACTCTAGATTTCCACCCTCTGTCCCAGCTATACAGATCACCTAGTTGATAGTGGGCATTATGTGCTCTGCTTCATTCGTTAGCTGCGGGTACCTGGGTGCGAGAGCATTGGTGTTGTATCCTGAGAAATTTCAGGTCTTACGAAAGATCAGTTGGCCAATTGTCCGTTCAGTGCTTGAAACAGTTCATAGGTGGCCATAATTTGTTTCTGGCTTGGGGATCATTTCATTGGCTGAGACTGGATGACGTTTAATTAGTCTAGTTATCGATTAGTTCAAGGAGGCTGCAGGAATTGGCACTGGTCCTTGCCCACCCGATGGTCGGGATGTGTCTGGTGGCACCTGCTATCCCTGGCAGCACTTCCTGGATCTAGTTCTAGAAGACTTCAGCAACACTGGGGATGCAGAAACGTTGGCATTTGTGTCACCTAATGGCAACTTGAGTTGAGAATATTGTCATGTACCAAGAATCTAGATCTAGCAGAAGCTAGTGAGATCCAGAATTGAAGTAAATCTTTGAGAACTATCTCTACCTGTTGACTTTAGCCACAAGATCATCTACTGTGGTGGTGTCGCAGCACTCTTTTTGATTGCTTGGTTAGCGAGGTTTATATCTAATGCATTAATTCTTCTAGCCTGGATGACAGGGGAGAGAGTGATGGTAGTAAAAGGAGGGGGCGGCATTTTTCAATTCTCGCCTAGGGCGGCAAAACACCTGAAACGGCCCTGTCCCTGCGTTTTCAAAATGTTGGAGCGCGGCGTTACCAATTGTGGCATAATACCGCGGTCTGCCATTCTCCTATAAATAGGCCCCCAGAGTGTAGATAGAAATGTTTCTGAAACTAGGCCCTGCTGGTAACGCACCTCAGAGAAGCATAGACACGCACGCAGGAGCAGCCACAGGACAACTACTTTTTAGTGGGGTTTTTAGCAGTGTTTATATAGCTCAAACTCGACCCGAAGGTATTTGAGCGCTTTACATGAGCGCCAGTTACGTTACACAAGGACATCATTTTTTATTTTTTAGTCATTCATCCTGTCCTGCTTTTTTTTTTCTTTTAAAAATGTACACTTGTGCAGTGGCATCTGGAAAGGATATGAGTGTCTTACCCTGCATTCAAAATGGAGGTTCAGTTGGACATACCAAGCTGAATCATGGACAACAGAGTACTCAGCATGGGGCTGCTTTTGAAGACTTGTACAACACACTCATCTACCTGGTGTACATCAGTTACCCAAGCAAAGCACTTCATATGACATTATTATGTTACACACATACTTTTTTGGTAGGCACACCAGTGACAGGGAGATTAAGTGATTTGCCCAGAATCACAGGATGTTGAGCCAACAATGCCGAGACTCGAACCTGGATCTCCTCCAAAGTCGGCAGCTCTGGCCATTATGGCACACCACATCCTCTCTCTAATAACGTTTTATTTTCCAGGGTGTGACTTGCTGCTGCTTCTTTGCACAAATAAGTACTAAGAAAGGATGAAAACTCATCTCCAGCCCCCTTCATGCCCAGACTTCTCAGGGTGTCGTGTCTAAGACGGAAGGAAAGCGTTGCTGCTGCTCTTTAAAGCAGCCTGTCCCACTCTAGGCACAAAAGTAAAGAAAGAACATTTTCAGCAGTGTCCCTTCCCCTGCTTTCTCGCCCCCACTACAAAACCTTTTCTTTCACGTCAGCGTGTTTTAGCCCGCCCCCAAGAAGGAACTTGGTGGCTTCAAAAGGACCCAAATGCACGTCTTTCGTCACTATCTCTTGTTTTCTTTACCTACTATCGGGATGGTTTCGTTTCACTAGTTCTGATTTCTGATATCACTTGTGGGAAAAGACACACGGTGGCTGGGCTGACACGAAAATACAACTAGGCCTAGAAGGTCAACACGGCCACCAGTTTTTAGGTCTCGGCCTGCACCAGCGCTTGCGCTGGTCTGGCCGAGAGTTTTAGTAAGCGGGTTTTGGAAGTGCAAACACTGGCTTTCGGCTGGCGACCAGCTTGAGTTCACGATGGCGTGCACGCGCAGCTGCCATCTGTTGTTTCCTATCTCTTCCTCATTTCCTCGTCATGGCTCATTAACTCTCTGGACTCTGATGTTTCAATCGCAGCAGCAGCTCACATTACCAACTGAGGGCCCTGGACTACAGTCACATGAAAAACAACAGCGATTAGCATTGAAATGCAAGCTTTTTTTGTCTAGTTAGAATTATTGCTTCGGTGGGTTGATTTCACCTTATATCGCTATTTGTTTTATATTGGGAGTCACAGCCTAATTACCAGTATTTTTGTCTCTCACTGTTTTTTTTATTATATTTATTCGCGCAAAGCACAAAGCTATATTTAAGGTTACTTTTCCGCGTCACTTCTTCACTCTATTTAAACTCCACACCCCCACTCTTATTGTCTCTCTCCTTCTCTCTCTCTCCCCTCTCTAATTCTCTCTCTACTTAATTAACTCTCCCCTCTCTATCTTTTTAGCCTTTCATTCTCTCTCACCCCTTTATCTGTTTCTCTTTCAAACTCCTTCATTCACTCTCTCTCCCCTTCTTTCTCTCTCTCTATCCCACTCCACTCTTTAGTCTATGTACACCCTTTCTCTCTCTCTCTTTCTCTCTCACCACCCTCTCTAATTGGGCATTATATCTTCACTCTATCTCTCACTCGGCAACACAACAGCATCACTCAGCGCAACCACAGCATCAATCAGAGCCAGCACAGCATCACTCAGCACCAACACAACACCACTCAGCACCACCACAGCATCACTCAGCACCACCACTCAGCACCACCACAGCATCTCTCAGCACCACCACAGCACCACTCTGCACCACCACACCACCACTCAACACCACCACAGCATCACTCAGCATCACCACAGCATCACTCAGCACCACCACAGCATCACTCAGCACCACCACAGCATCACTCAGCACCACCACAGCATCACTCAGCACCACCACAGCACCACTCAGCACCACCACAGCATCACTCAGCACCACCACAGCACCACAACAGCACCACTCAGCACCACCACAGCACCACTCAGCACCACCACACCATCACTCAGCATCACCACAGCATCACTCAGCACCACCACACCACCACTCAGCACCACCACAGCATCACTTAGCACAGCACCACCACAGCATCACTCAGCACCACCACAGCACCACTCAGCACCAACACAGCATCACTCAGCATCACCACAGCCCCACTCAGCACCACCACAGCACAACAACAGCACCACCACAGCATCACTCGGCACCACCACAGCATCACTAAGCACCACAACAGCATCACTAAGCACTACCACAACACCACTCAGCACCACCACAGCATTACTCAGCAGCACCACAGCATCACTCTGCACCACCACAGCATCACTCTGCACCACCACAGCATCACTCTGCACCACCACAGCATCACTCTGCACCACCACAGCATCACTCTGCACAACCACAGCATCACTCAGTACCACCACAGCATCACTCAGCAGCACCACCGCATCACTCAGCACCACCACAGCATCACTCAGCACCACCACAGCACCACCACAGCACCACTCAGCACCACCACAGCATCACTCAGCATCACCACAGCATCACTCAGCACCACCACAGCACCACTCAGCACCACCACAGCATCACTAAGTACCACAACAGCATCACTAAGCACCACCACAGCATCACTCAGCACCACCACAGCACCACAACAGCACCACTCAGCACCACCACAGCACCACTCAGCATCACCACAGCATCACTCAGCACCACCACACCACCACTCAGCACCACCACAGCATCACTCAGCACAGCACCACCACAGCATCACTCAGCACCACCACAGCACCACTCAGCACCAACACAGCATCACTCAGCATCACCACAGCCCCACTCAGCACCACCACAGCACAACAACAGCACCACCACAGCATCACTCGGCACCACCACAGCATCACTAAGCACCACAACAGCATCACTAAGCACTACCACAACACCACTCAGCACCACCACAGCATCACTCTGCACCACCACAGCATCACTCTGCACCACCACAGCATCACTCTCTAATTCTCTCTCTACTTAATTAACTCTCCCCTCTCTATCTTTTTTAGCCTTTCATTCTCTCTCACCCCTTTATCTGTTTCTCTTTCAAACTCCTTCATTCACTCTCTCTCCCCTTCTTTCTCTCTCTCTATCCCGCTCCACTCTTTAGTCTATGTACACCCTTTCTCTCTCTCTCTCTCACCACCCTCTCTAATTGGGCATTATATCTTCACTCTATCTCTCACTCGGCAACACAACAGCATCACTCAGCGCAACCACAGCATCAATCAGAGCCAGCACAGCATCACTCAGCACCAACACAACACCACTCAGCACCACCACAGCATCACTCAGCACCACCACTCAGCACCACCACAGCATCTCTCAGCACCACCACAGCACCACTCTGCACCACCACACCACCACTCAACACCACCACAGCATCACTCAGCATCACCACAGCATCACTCAGCACCACCACAGCATCACTCAGCACCACCACAGCATCACTCAGCACCACCACAGCATCACTCAGCACCACCACAGCATCACTCAGCACCACCACAGCATCACTCAGCACCACCACAGCATCACTCAGCACCACCACAGCATCACTCAGCACCACCACAGCACCACCACAGCACCACTCAGCACCACCACAGCATCACTCAGCATCACCACAGCATCACTCAGCACCACCACAGCACCACTCAGCACCACCACAGCATCACTAAGTACCACAACAGCATCACTAAGCACCACCACAGCATCACTCAGCACCACAACAGCATCACTCAGCACCACAACAGCATCACTCAGCACTACCACAGCATCACTCAGCATCACCACAGCATCACTCAGCACCACCACACCACCACTCAGCACCACCACAGCACCACCACAGCATCACTCAGCACCAGCACAGCACCACCACAGCATCACTCAGCACCACCACAGCACCACTCAGCACCACCACAGCATCACTCAGCATCACCACAGCCCCACTCAGCACCACCACACCACCACTCAGCACCACTAAGCACCACAACAGCATCACTAAGCACCACCACAACACCACTCAGCACCACCACAGCATCACTCAGCACCACCACAGCATCACAGCACCACCACAGCATCACAGCACCACCACAGCACCACTCAGCACCACCACAGCATCACTCCGCATCACCACACCACCACTCAGCACCACCACAGCACCACCCCAGCATCACTCAGCACCACCACAGCATCACTCAGCACCACCACAGCACCACCTCAGCATCACTAAGCACCACCTCAACACCACTCAGCACCACCACAGCATCACTAAGCACCACCTCAACATCACTCAACACCACCTCAGCATCACTAAGAACCACCTCAACATTAGAATAGGCAGGAAGAAGTTGCCAACATTGCAACGACAAAATAAACGACAAGACCTTTCTTATGTTTATTCTTTTTAATTGGGTCATTCAGTTGTACAAAATGTCGTCTTAGTTATATATAAAGTAACAAAAATGCTTATAAGTCTTTTTATTATAACTTTTCAACATGCTGCACAGCAGCCACAATGCTCTTAAAAACATTGGCAAAACCAATAGCTCTGCCTAAACACTTATAAGGCCCCAAAGGTGAGACCTATTGGCTAATAGGTCTCGCCTTTGGGACCGTATATGTGTTTAACCAGGTGTCAGTTATGCAGCACAATTGTTGCATGGCTAAACACTTATAAGGTCCCAAAGGCGAGACCTATTGGCTATGCCAATGCTTGTTAATTTTGTACTCACTCTGAGTCGGGCACTCAGAGCTATGATGAGATTCACCCTCAGGCAGGCTCTCGTCAGAGAGAATAGGGCATCGCCAATGGCAATTTTAATTGAAGTTGTGCGTGACTGCACGAATCTTTGCATCATGCTCAGGGGGCCACAAGGTCAGGGAGGTCTCCTCTCAACTCTCTCTCTCCCCACTCCCTTGTGTTTAATGCAATTGCTGGCAGCACGCATGAAGAGGGGAGGGAGAGAGAGGCTGAGCAGCTAGGGCAGAATGGCCATCACTGCACGGCCTCACAATAAAGCCATGCAGTGATTGGTGATTATGCCCACCATGCTCCATGGACATGCTCCATCCCACCTCCGCATTGTCAGCCTAGTGACTCTTAAGCAGCCAATCCAAGCGCTGCTGGAGGAGCTCCTGGATTGGCCTGGGCAGGAGAACTCGCCCCTCATCAGGAGATCGGGGGGCTGTGGCTTCGATCCCCCTGCTCCTTAATTGTACAGGCGAGACTGCTGAAGACTGCGCATGTCGGGCTGGCCGGGGAAAGGATCCCATCCAACCCAACATGCGCAGTTGGTTGTTTACTGCTTTTGGCTGCTCCAATAAGTAACCCCACCCCACCCCACCTCACCCCTAACCCTGCCGCACGCAGACTGAAGTGATTGAAAAGCAAGCAACCGGCATGCAGCTGAGACAGCTTACTGCCGCCGGTTGAGTGATTAAGTAACACACATTTTCGTTCACATTTTTTGGGCTGGGGGGGTCAAAATAATCAAGGGGCGATGCCCAAATGCTCTCACGAATGAATCGCCACTGGATGGACCACATTTTGGCACTTTGGTACATCAACTAGATGGGGGCACTTGGTCTCATCTCCTAAGGAAATCGCCAAGGATTTTTGGCATTACTGCCTGGAGAACCAGATTGTGTTACAAGACTGGAACTCTTGCTTCCTTCGTGACTCCAGCGACTGGAGACTTCACTCTTGTGTATTTCGGACCCTCAACCAGATGAGGGGTCCACGTGCAGTGGATCTCTTGGCATCCCACCTGAATTCTCAGCTCCCATGGTTTTACAGCTGGAGACCGGACCCGATGGTGGAGAGTTTGGATGCATTTCTGCAGTCTTGGTCGGGCAGTGATGTATTCTTTTCCCCCGTTTGCAATGATTCAATGGGAATCTTGCTCAGATCTGTTGTCAGCGGGTGGAAGTTGTATTAGTGACCCAGTTTTTGAAAGCGCAATTACGGTTTCCAGTAGCCATGGCTCTATCATGTGAGCCTCTGGTGCAGATATTTCCCTTTCCGGATCTGCTTTTGGATTTGTTAGGTCTTCCACATCAACTGATGCTCAGGGGTCATCTTCCTTTTATGGCTTGGAGACTTTTGGGAGACGATGGTAAATGCCGGAAATTTCAGACCAAGCTCTTTTCTTTTTAACCCATCATGGGCTCCTATTACCCATAAGTGATAGGCTGCAGCATGGAAGCGATGGGTGTCTTGGTGTGGGGAACAGAGTGTGGATCCCATGGGGGACCACCGTGCAAATGATTGTTAACTTTCTCTCTCACCTTGCCTCTCAGGGGTTAGCTTATAGAACTGTCAATAATTTTCGATCTGCCATCTCGGAGGGTCACGCCCATGTGGCTGGGTGGCCAGTGGGAGAACATCCTCTTGTCTGTAAGCGTCTTCATGGGGTTAGGATGGCCATCCCTCCAGTTCCTAAATACTCGGGGGCTTATTTACAAGCCCCTTGTGCCGCCAGTACGTCACTTTTTATATGGGAAAAAGTGATGTACCGGCGGCGCAAGGGGCTTGTAAATAAGCCCCTCAGTCTTGTGGGACTTGAATGTGAGATTGCGTTTTTTACGGGCATGGCCCACAAATGAGGACCTCTAGCGAAAACAATTGTCGGCTAAATTGACGATTCTTTTGTGCCTCATTTCTTGCAGAAAAGTATCTGATGTTAAAGCTGTGGTTATAGCAGGTACAGTGTTTACCCCTTCAGGGGTTTCCTTTCATATTTCTAAAAGAACTAAAACTAATTCTCGCTGTATTTCATACACAGCTTTTCCCAATAACCCAAAGTTGTGTGTTGTTCACTGCATCAAAGCGTATGAAGACTGCACCCGCGAGTTATCCCTTTGGAGGACGCACGTCCCGGACGGAGATGTACTGAATTTTGGCGGATTCATCACTATCTTCCTTGAGTGGGCCCCATATATACTTTGACGCTTCAAGTGGACATCTATTACGAAGGATATTTATCACAGCATCATATCTTCCCCACCCTTGGGATTGTCAAGCTTAATTTCTTTACTACGAAGTGGGCCATCTACTGCACACCGTTCTCCGGATGAATAACTACTTAAGAGTCTAGAGGGTCTGACCACTCAACCATATCCCGCATCCTTTTACTTCTCCACATCATGCTCCTCATTAGACGTATCCCGGGTCTCGGTAGGTCTTCATAGAGACAGATACAGCCCGATTAGAGCCATGAAATCGGAGGTTACACCTGTATTTAACCATATGGGTTAGCCAGTCTTTCTACACATATAACATTGTTCTCTGTGTAGAGCCCGTTTGTAAACATATTCATGATGACAGATGATTCATCTGCACTGAATGAAATTTAGAACTTTGCGCCCTTATGAAGGATGGTGTAAAGTACATGGTACGCCCGAAACGCGCGTCGGCGCATTTTCGTTGTTTTTGTATTCTGTACATTGTGTGTTATTTGTAATTGTGTTCTAGATTGGAGTCTATTGTAATAGTGTTATTTGTGTTTGTTCTTATTATATGTTTTTTCATGTTTTTCTTTTGTTTTCTGTGGAGACATGTACTGAAATTGTATGGTTCTCTCCTCATTAGACTAGGGCTCCCGTGCATGATATGAATTTCATACAAAACTATTGAATGTCATTTTTATTGTATATATTTATGTGATGAAAATACTTAACAAAAAAAGAAGAAAATTATATTTTTGATAATAAATGAAGTAAACCATTTGCCTGTGGGATACTGTTTATTCCTGATTTTTATAGAACGGTACAAATAACTAGATAAGGGGTAGATTATTGTTTATTGTTGCACCCGCGAGTTACGCAGAGAGCAGTCGGTACAGTTGCTAATTTCTCTCCAAAAGTACTTTGGGCCTGTTTCTTCTGCCACTTCAGCCCATTGGGTTAGATGGATTCTTGAGGAAGCTGGTATTGATGTGTCTGTTTTTGGAGCTCATTCTGTTTGTGGCACCATGGCTTCTAAGGCTTTCTCATCCGGTTTTAGACTGGAAGATATTATGGCGGCTGCGGATTGGTCTTCCTACTCCACATTTAAAGTGTTCTCTCAAAAGTCTATTTTGGATGTTGCGTCTTTTGTGGTGGCTTAGCTTTGAACAAGCATAATTCGTAGCCTTCGTTCCTGCCACAGAATTTAAAAAATCTAGCTATTGCGTCAAGAATTTTCAATTCTATTAAGGATACGAAGGTGAGGATAATCCCACCCGCGAATATTGTAACAGTTGTATGACATTGCATTGTGTTTAATGGCATTATTGTTCATATTGATTATGACTGCATTGTCAATGTTTGTTATTTCCCACCTTATCTTGCTGGAGAATTGCAGTTACTTGGCATTGTCTTTACTTCACAGGCACGGATTCCACTGCTCCTGTGTTGCGGATGCATGGATTCCAATTCGGCATATGAGATGCGTGTGTTCAGTTAAGCTGATTCTGCTGGTGTTTCTGTTGTGGCGGAGGTTCCAGTTCCCTTGGATTTACGGGGATTCCTGATTGAACTGTTCCTGAATGGTTTGGACAATGGGCTCACGTTTGAATTGTATCGTTACCTATGGAAGCAGTTGGTTTCGCAAAGAAAGAGGAAGGACTATGGTTACAAGAGGTTATATAGGGCTATATGGGGCCTGATTGGTGGAATATGGTTGATGTTGCTCATGGGAGATGTAGTGTTTTCTGTGTTTTACTTTGCTGCTGTGATCAGTGGATTAAAGAAAGAGAAGCATAATCCTCGCCTCAGTATCCTTAATAGAATTAAAAATTCTTGATGCGATAGCTAGAAAAAATTTTATCCCTCAGGACAGAACCTCAAGGCTCCTGTAATGGATTTTGAAGTACCTCCTTCAGCCGCTCATTGCCAAATTGATGTAAGTTAACACAGATAAAAGTGGTTAAGCAGTATTTAATGAAGTCCACAAGACACGACCATTACAACTTCAACCTTCAACTTCTTTGCCCACTCTAACGTTCATCTCAAAAACCCGTCTATGAACATTCTATAGAACACATGGCGTCATAAAACTCTACCTCTAGATGCATCACGCATATCAACATCACACATATAAATATACTACAGTATGGTGCAGCAGTGACACACAGAGAGCTGTTACAGTACAGCACTGCCTCACCTACCAGGCAGACACAGACGCAACACTAGCACCTACCATTTCATATTTGAACATTAGGGTGGCTGTGTGCTTGGAGGTATGGACACAGGGACAGTAGTGTGACAGTGACACCTACCGGTCTGCTGGAATGTGGTACTGGCTGATCTGCTGGGGCTTGAAGGGACATCTAACAGATGCTTGTGCAATTGTTACACCTATAGCAGTCCAGTGAGATTAGGGCTTTGCCTATACTCTTGGAGAGCTAGACACTGTTGCAGCAGTGACCTATCGGTCTTTTGCACTACGGATCTGGTGGATCTACTGGAAAGTCAGTCACACACCAATGCAACAGTCACACCTAACGTATCTTGTTAGAATAGGACTTTAGCTGTGTTCTTGGAGTGAGCACATACTGGTGCAACAGAGACACCTTATAAGCACTGAAAGTATGGTCGTTGATGAGGTGATAAGGGCCGTAAAGTCAGTGCTGCCAACAGTGGCACCTACAGGCATGTTTGAATACATATCAGTGGTCAGGGGGAGCAAAATATAATGCCGCAGTGACTCCCAGAGGCCAGTCAGAGTATTTCCCAGTGTGAGGGAGCAGAAGGGCAGTGTAGTAATAACACCTGGGCCCAGATTTAGTAAGGCTTTGAGCTGTTGTAAAGTGATGCACAGCAATACAATGGTATTTACTTTCCAGTGCAAACGTTATTTTGCACTGGAGGTGCCCTTTTTTCACAGCAAAATGCAATTTGCATTACTTTATGTCATGTTAGGTAAAGGGGCGTTGCTGGGGTGTTACCTGGGCAGATCTCCACAAACACGTGTAGGTTTTGATGCAGAGCCTGGTCTAATAAGATTGCCAGACCGGTCTTTGCATCAAAAACTAATTCCCCCTTGAAGCAGGCATTAACAAGAGGAAATGGAAGCACATATCCAATGAATGGGGTCACTTTGAAATTTGCCTATGCCTAGGAATTTGTACTGCAAGGGCATGCTTCAAATATGAATCGTAAGCTAGAGACCACATTCTCACCTCTGAACCGTGGTGTAAGGTTGTGCAACACCCTTTCAACCACACACAATACACAGTGTAAAGTGCTGCTTGTGCAGGTAAGTGCTTCAGCATCACACCTAGGGTAATAAGCGCTATATAAATGAAACTGCACCATACAATCAGACAGGTACTGATGCAGTAGTGATAGGCCGTGACCCATCAGCGTGTTGCCCTGCTGACAGTCACCTTCTTTTCGAACCATTGTGATTTGCAGATGCTTATTTGCAAATACCAAAAACCTACTGCATGTCACTTCTTACAAAAAGCTGTCAAAGAAGTGAATTTAATAAAAGCTTTTTCAAAAAAACAAAAATAACGAAATCCGCTATTTCAGAGTTACCTTTGGAGATTACAATTAAACACCCTTTCAGCACTCATTAAAGACTAAAGGGCATATTTATGAGTCAGTTTGCATCGCTTTTGCAACACGCAACATGGTGCAAGAGTGACGCAAAACTTAAATGTGATTTATGAAGCCAGGCAAGGCCACTTTGCGTGGCCCTGAGGGGCTCCATAAATTTAGAGTAAAGCAATGCAGCGCAAATTGCTGCGTTGCCATACTCTGCTCTAGGGAGGCATTCCATGGTGTTGCGTTGGTGTTCTGACACAACTCCCATGGTTTTTGACACATTCCCAGATTTACCAGAACTGGTAAACTTGGGAATGCATATATATCAAGAGAAGGGGGGGACTAGGAGCTTGTTATGGTCCAGTACCCGTGCTCCTTGTGCTAGACACAAATCAAAATGGGGAGTAACTGTTCCAAGGCTAGGCGCAGAAAGTCACCTGCAGATAGACCAGGAAAAAGGAAGGGGAGGGTCCTAGGTGCAGAACTCACTGTCTAGAGGCAAGCGCTAGTCTTGTCTCATGATGCCCTCACACACCCCGAAGGATGTCATGCTTCATCATCGGGCGGTTGTTCCTCGTCGGGCTGGCACTGCAATGCCCTACGGGTCCCCCAAAGGGTCACTTTTGCGGAGATCTTTTGTTGAGACTGCCGTTAGAGGAGTGCGGGTGTACGGATAGAAGGGTCCTCTGTGAGTTGTGAGTGGGAGCGTGAAGGATAAAACTGACTAAGGGATACCAAAAGTCAGTGAATTTTAATGTGAGGGTTCCCTTGCCAGGATAAAAGACCCCGAAGGTCGTGAGTTACTAGAAAGGGCGTTAGGTGCCTTCGTAACTATCGGTCATAGGTCAACATGTTTCGCGCCTGCTCGGTCAGAATGATCCATGGCGCTTCATCAGGACCAGGTGTGGTGAATAAAAACATGAAAAGTAGTGGGGTCAAGAACCCTACTCAATCAGGGCGGGCAACACCTGTGTGTAGCTAAAATGTAGCGCACACTAAATAGTTTAGCCGCTCCTGTCGCAACCTAGGAACCAAAAATGGAAGACAGACAAGAGCGAGAGACAACAGAGGAATCAATGTAAACCTCCACATGGTACATTAATGCGAAAAGCATAACTTAAAATTATATTAAAAACCATGAATAGGCAAAGAGACAGACGACATACATACTAGTCGTTGGATGTGAGGGTACTTCCCCCGCATAGGTAAATACCGCCGCTGGCGTGGGGCACCGGCTATAGGTCATGCCATGGGGGTGGCAAGGACGTATGCGGTGCAGCCCATACCCAGCAGCATGACACCATCCCTGCAGTGAGAGGCTAAAAAACAATGCTCGCAAAAGTCATATACTCACAGTTAGCCGAGGGTGCAGCATCGTGCATCACCTACCCAATGAGGAACTTCACTTGCTGTTCCGCAAAATTCGACTCAGGTCTTTCTTCAAAGACCACCCTACTACTACAAGAGAGGACACAGAGGACACAGGCCTGAGACCACCATCTAAGTTTACCCTGACATCGAGTATGGTACCCAGCAAGGTCCTTACTTTCGAGAAAGCGGTCTTGAAACAAGCCACCCTCGGCTAACTGTGAGTATATGCTCTAGGGGTCCCCGTGGCCCTCTTCATCGGCAACGCTAACAGACCAGTAAGTCCTTGTAATGCGCTGTTGATGACTGTGTTTTGTCTATTCCTTCACGCATTTTACCACAGTCCGTTACAGTTCGGGTGCCCGCACACACTAGCCTATGGAGCATCTCTTTACCTTCTAAGAGGTAAGAGCCCGCATACCGCTGCGCTGCTTGAGTCACTATTTCACATTTGGCACCCATGACGTTTAAACTTGGCACGTGTATCACTTTGCCTCTGTGCCCCCGAGGGATTTACTTTTGCGAGCATTGTTTTTTAGCCTCTCACTGCAGGGGTGGTGTCACGCTGCTGGGTATGGGCTGCACCGCATACGTCCTTGCCACCCCCATGGCATGACCTATAGCTGGTGCCCCATGCCAGCGGCAGCATTTACCTATGCAGGGGAAGTACCCTCACATCCATCGACTAGTATGTATGTCGTCTGTCTCTTTGCCTATTCATGGTTTTTAATATAATTTTAAGTTATGCTTTTCGCATTAATGTACCATGTGGAGGTTTACATTGATTCCTCCGTTGTCTCTCTCTCTTTTCTGTCTTCCATTTTTGGTTCCTAGGTTGCGACAGGAGCGGCTAAACTATTTAGTGTGCGCTACATTTTAGCTACACACAGGTGTTGCCCGCCCTGATTGAGTAGGGTTCTTGACTCCACTACTTTTCACGTTTTTATTCACCACACCTGGTCCTGATGAAGCGCCATGGATCATTCTGACCGAGCAGGCGTGAAACATGTTGACCTATAACCGATAGTTACGAAGGCACCTAACACCCTTTCTAGTAACTCACAACCTTCGGGGTCTTTTATCCTGGCAAGGGAACCCTCACATTAAAATTCACTGACTTTTGGTATCCCTTAGTCAGTTTTATCCTTCACGCACCCCCTCACAACTCACAGAGGACCCTCTATCCGCACACCCGCACTCATCTAACGGCAGTATCAACAAAAGATCTCCGCAAAAGCGACCCTTTGGGGGACCCGTAGGGCATTGCAGCGCCGGCCCGATGAGGAGCAACCGCCCGATGATGAAGCATGACATCCTTCGGGGTGTGTGAGGGCATCATGAGACAAGACTAGCGCTTGCCTCTAGACAGTGAGTTCTACACCTAGGACCATCCCCTTCCTTTTTCCTGGTCTATCTGCAGGTGACTTTCTGCGCCTAGCCTTGGAACAGTTACCCCCCATTTTGATTTGTGAAACTTTGGGAATGCGCCAAAAAGATAAATCTTCCCAGAGAGGCTTAACGAGGAGAAATATCTTTATTTCTTCTCATGACTTCCTCTTTCGAAAGACGAAAATGGCACTCAGGATTGTTTTTACTGCTGGAAGGTGCCCTCTCCTGCACAAAAACAATCCTGAATGCAACACAGGCAGCCATGCACCATGGTGCCAGCCTGCCTGCGTTGGGGCTAGGCAGCCACAACGGCGCCAGTTTAGGGGAAAAGGCAGGAAATGGCTCATTCCTGCCCTCTCCCTGACATGCAGCACAGCAAGGAAACTTGCTGCACTGTCAGACAATCTCATAAATCTACCCCTATGGCCAAGATTTCCAAAGATTTTGTGTTGGGTTTGTGTCACTTTTTCAACGCAGACTCAATGCAAAATCAATTTTGTTATTTACTAAGAAACACAAACTTCGATATGCGTTGCTTTGTAAAAAAAAAAAAAAAGTAATTCAAGGCAATACTGTGCATTTTTCAGCAGACATTCAAAGAGGGAAAAAGCCTCCAAGGATAGTTTTTGTTCAGGAAGGTTCCTTTCAGCACCAAAAATATGTTTACCATATCGCAGACACTCTCGCACTAAACATTGGCGCTAGGCAGCCCAAAGTACGCCAGCACACAGAGAGAGAAGAACTGCAGCATTTCTTTGAAAATATGGCACAGTTCTGCTCTTGTGCTTTCATGCAGCTTCCCTTGCTGTGCTATGTTTATTTATTTATTTATAAGTTTTATATAGCGCTAGCTAGACCCGGGGGTATCAGAGCGCTTTACAGAGTCAAGAGCCAGGTTATAATTGTCACTTTGTGAATGACGCACAACAAACTAGGATCAAGTATAAACCAACAGTGCGAACAGCATGACCTAATGCACTCTGCCACTTGCGGAACTCCACATAGCGGGGCAGAGTTTTTTGGTCCCTTCACAGAGTTCCGCATAGCGGAACTCCACGAACTCCACCCAAGCCTAAATGGGATAACCCTCTTAAACGCCTGACTACATCCCCAATTTTGAGGCGAGATATTGAAAGGTATGCCATCCGGGCTTCTATGAAAAAGTTATCCAAAGACAGAAGCAAAAATTGGACTGGTAAGGGCAGTACAATGCACTGATCTCTTCCGAGCCTCATCTTTTACCAAGCCATCAATTATTGCATCACAAGCTGTGCTCCAGTCATGTCAGGAATATGAGAGTGTGAACCATGTCGGTCCTCAGACAGACACGCAGCACATGTACTCAAATGTAGGCAGAGTTGAGGTGCAGCAGCGCTTATTCCATTCAGTGGTGGCTTCCTCGTTGCTCCTGCTCCTCTACTCCGGAAGTGGATGGACCTGAAAGCACAGGCTCCCCACCCAATACAGAAGCTGCTCTCATAGCATGAGAGCAGCACCAGGATTGGTCTGAGCAGCCTTGTTTGCCCCTCAGACAGTGCCTGGGAGGCTGTGGCATTTCTTCAAACTGGCTGCGGAACACAGCTGGGTTGGAGAAACATAAGTGCGCATGTCAGTTTGGCCAGCCTAAGACTCCTCCCTGCCATGGCCTGGCCCTGCCCCTCATGGCCTGGCCCTGCCCCTCCCACTCCCACGTAAGCAGCGCAGACAGAGATAAATAAAATGATAATAATGTTTTATTATCGTTTTATTTATCATCTACTGGCAATTACGGAGGGGCCGCCCCTGATTCCTTCCAAGACTAAACAATTGGCGTTCTGGACCCTCCTTCATCAGGCCTGACACCTATGCTATTGCTGTTTGAACTTA
The DNA here is from genome assembly GCA_963921515.1 of Calotriton arnoldi. Taxonomy (NCBI): domain Eukaryota; kingdom Metazoa; phylum Chordata; class Amphibia; order Caudata; family Salamandridae; genus Calotriton; species Calotriton arnoldi. The sequence goes on from CAWUFW010002311.1 coordinate 1,013,986, forward strand.
CTGCACTCTCTTTTGTCACACTATTCTTAAACTCAATGTGTTTTCTTTACTAATCTTTTTGCAAAGCTCTCTGGCACCCAGATGTCTGCACTGTAGATAAAAGTCAAATAAATTACCCTGTGATTTCACACTGGGAGAATATGATTTAATTCCAAATCAGTTATGTAATTTAGGTAAAGAAATGTGAAGGGCTTCCTTGACAGAGCATTGACATTAACAATCAGTCACACAGCATTTTTGCTGTGCCATTTTTGGGGGTTCCGATCTGGAATCATTAGCAGTCCGATTTATTGTTTGATGGATGGAGTAGAGTCAGCTGGGACGGCGGAGGACCTTAAGTCCGCCATCCCAGTGGTACTCCATCCATAGAATTTAGACCTTGAAAGGAACCATTATCATGGGGTTGCCCTTAAATGTAGGAAAAGTTTGGTTGACGGCTGCCGTCGATTTTGGCAGATGGTCGCCAAACTTTTTTTTTTTAGAAACAAACTCCCATATTGAGAGTTTGTTTCTTTAAAGCAAAGAGCTAATGACCTTAACGTCTTGGAAGTTTTCTCCCAGGCTTTGAAGGTCATTATGGTTTGTTCTGTCCCTCACCACAAGGTTTTTCCTGGAGGTAACAGACAGGAAAAAAAGCATGAGAGCATCTGCTGTAAATAGAACAGGTAGTGATTGGCTTTACTCCAACTGCACCTACTCTGTCGGGCCGTTGAAGTAACCTTTCTGTTGACGAAGCCAACCAATGGGAAACTTACATCCCACCCATCTCTAATTGTGCCAGGCAGACCTTCAGTTGAGTAGACAGTGTAGGCCAGTACTCTGTTGCTTCTGCTACAGAGTACCCTGTCCATCAAACTCAAAATGAGCCAGTAAGTATTTACAGTGAAGCTTGTAAAAACCAGGCCAGTGCTTGCACTCTGCCTATGTGCAGTTTTGAGCTGTCGACCAGCTGGACGATGGAAGCAGGTGTGGAGGGCTATGAAAAAGCCACCACAACATCAGACATTCTGGTGTGGGCTCTGGGAGCTAAGAGCTTAGCAGAAGGGCCTCAAGAACATGAACCTCTACAAGCAAAACGGTAGTAGGCAAGTGGTACGAAATATGGGCATATAAAGGCAGCAACTTTTCAGGTCCAAGTTGTTTTCTTTTCATTATGGTACTTGAGGTCCTGTTCATTCCACTATAAACAAGCATTGGCAAAGCCAATACTTTTCGCCTACGCAAAATCTATTGGCTTTTGTCAATGTTTTTTACATGTTGCACAGCAGTGCGAGCTGCTTTGCAACATGGCTTAAAGAAAAAGTAATAAAAGCACTATGACGTGGCCAGCACTGACCCTGTCATAGAGCTTTTTTTTTTTACTTTAAGCCATGTTGCAAAGCAGCCCATGCTGCAGTGAAACATGTAAAGAAAAAAACAGTGTGGCGGTTGGGACACAAGGGAGGAGGGCCGGAAACACAATAGAGAGCGCAAGAGGGGGACGAGAGAAATGAGGGGTGGGTTAGAAGAACACCGAAGAGCAGGTGTGTTGTAAAAATACCAGAGATCATAGGGAGGGTGGGGTTAAAGGAAAAGGCCCAAAAAGGGAAAAAAAAGAGTACCTGCAGGAGCCTGCAGTGGAAGGATACTGTCCAGCAGAAGCAGTATGTGGCGTGGTGGAGGAGACAGCAAGACAGGGAGTGGTTTGCTGTAGTGTTTTATTTGTGAGTTCAACAATATAGGACGATGTCCTGGCACAACAGAAAATAGAGTTTTGAACAGGCCGTCTTCACTCTGTTTCGTCAGAGAGCAGGGGTCATCCGGGTTTCAGGCTCCCGAGGAAGGGTTGATCCCGCTGTGCAGTGATGCCGAGGACCGGGAACAGACATTAAAGAAAAAGAAGGAAGGCTTGGTCAGGGAAGCGTTTCTGTGCTTCACAACCAGTCAGGGAGAGGGAGTGAGGGACTTTTCACCCGACCAACACCGTGATTCGCGCTATTTCCTTCCCAAGGCTTTATGCGGTATGAGGCTTTGGGCTTTACTCAGTGTGCTCAGCCTACACTAGTGCCCCGGTTCGTCCGCCCCTTACCCCCGGTCTTCCCTTACCCCACACAGCCCCCAGTTGGCCCCGTACCATGTGGAGCCACGACCCTCCTGGGCCGTGGCCGCTTTCAGCGCGGTGCCGGGAAGGGTCCGGCTCCCCCTATTCGTCGTCCTCAGATGGCGTCTTCCGAATGGGCTGGAGTTCCTCTTCCGTGTCGGGGCAGGTCGGCGGTCCTCCGAGTCCCGGTGCGATGATGAAGGTCTGGACGTCCCGCTCTCCTACGAACTCCTCGGATACTTCTCTCCAGCGTCTTCCAAGCGAGCTCACCATTCCTCCCGTCTCTTCCTCTTTGAAGCGGACGAGATCATGTGACCACGTCACATGGTCGGCAGAGGGAGTTGCTGGTAGAGAAGCCTTAAAGGGACAGTGTTCGACAGGACCAAAAGCCGGGATCTGAAAACAGAGGAGGGGACATGGAGACAGGTAAGGGGGCAATTGTTTGTGCAATAAGTCTGAGGAGGTAGGGTCCTTAATCAGCTCTTCGTCACACAGTACTTGGTCCAGGCTCCACGGCAGGATGAAGACTCTCAGCCCAAGAGGAAGACGGAGGCCAGTTGGAGGTGCTGACCAATAGAAAGCAAGGAAACGAGAGTGACCTGGAAGTAAGCCAATGGTAAGTAAAGGTAAGTAATGGGCGGGCTCTAGCTCCTTTTAAGGCTTTTTTTTACATACAAGGGATTTTGCAAGTACAGTGCAAGCGCTGTGAAGGCGAAACGTAAAAAAGACTGCAAGTTCCACAATGCAAAGAAAAATCCTGAACTTTTAGGTACTTACACTTGGGCCTGGGAAATAAGACCTCTAATTAAGGGGCACACTACTACAACTGGAGTGGAGCACAACTGCATCTGAAGGGAGGGAGCACACCAGGGGATGAGGAGGTAAGCAGTGCGCCTCAGGCTGTAGCGAGGCAGGTTAATGTGTGATCCAGCTTCCTGGATTACCAAGAACCCTATGCAGTCTGTGCAGTGTTTTAAACCCATGCCTCACAGACTGGCTGAGCTGGAATTACTGACACATGTTAATTAGTGATTAATACTTATTTATGCATGGTTATCAATAGTGCAGCTCGAGTAGTTGCACCATGGCCTAGAGGAAGACAGGGTCGACTGCACTACAATTGTGGCTGTTTTCACTATGCATCCAGAGGTTATGGCCCCTATTCATTACCCATCCCTTCCTTAGAACCTATGGCACTGTTGTAGCATCACTGGCCAAGTCATTTAATTATATCTTGTGATGCCATCTAGGTTAAATGCCGCTTTATAGTATGCTCTGATCTGGGCCCTGTTTCATATTGTGTCTTTTCCTGAGACATTGTGGGGCCAGAAACATGAAATGTGTTTTCCTGTGATGTCATCAGTATGCTAATTAGTGAAACCTGGAAAAATCCTATGTTGGCAAGCATGCATGCCTATTCCTCCCCGGAAACCCAGCCCTGTTGTATTAGAGATTAAAGCTTTGCCTCTTGTGTTGAGTCCGGTCTGTTCTATTAGTTCATTGTGTGAATGAGTCACTTGTTTACAATGGCCGCCCCCTTCTCTTTAACATTCCTATAGTGAGTATCTCACAATCTTTCATTCTTAGTGGTTAATATCTCTGTCACATAGAACCTCTTCCAGCCTTTCAGATATTTGATCCTATATGTAAGTGTTTTTCTTTCTAAAAATCCTGTTGCTGGCATGTAGAGGGGATTTTGAGAGATCCTTCCCTGTCGATTTGGAGATAAGGGTCATTAATGGACTTAGTTTAACTTGAAATCTCTCACCAGTGACCCCTCTGTTCCAGAACAAACATTTCTCCTGCTGGCAGGCAACAGATCACTTAAGATTGGGATAAAATGCCCATCGCTGGCCATTTATAGTTCTGATTATGACAACTTCCTTCTGTCCCGCCAAACCTTGAAGCTGGCCTTACTCCTAACTCCTAATGATGGCAGGGGCCTGTCTAGTGGGGTTGATTCTGAGAATTCAACTTGCTCCCAGTCTGCTCTCCTTAACAGACAGGTAAGGAATGAAGAGGCATATTTACTAGAAAATGTCGCAGCGGGGGAGCTGCGCCAAATCTGGCAGCACCACGCTCCAACATTTTTTTACTACAATACGGCGCACCCCTGTGTTTTCCCTAGCGCTACAATTAGCTGCCTAGCACCAATGCAGGCACCCCTGCACCATAGTGCAAGGGTGCCTGCGTTGCAGGGAATGATTGTTTATGTATAGGAAGGTGTGCCTTCCTGCACATAAACAATCCATAATGGCTATTTGCTGCTTATATGTGTGCTGAATTCTGCAGCACACATAGAAGTAGCAAATCGTCATTATTTAATGATTGTTTATGTGCAGGAAGGGACACCTTGCCCGTGCAGGTAAGAGCGGTGAGGCGGTGGGGCCAGTTGGGGGGAGATTTCAACGGACGATGATGAGGGAAAATGTATTATCTATTTAATTTCCCCTCGTCATCGTCCGTCGAACCCCCCCCACCGCTATTACCTGCACGCACCGCGGCTGCATAAACAATTATTAATGGCTTTTTGCTCTTTCTATGTTTGCTGCAGGATTGCAGCACACATATGAAAAGCAAAAACGTGAAGAAAGAAAAGCATTTCTCCTTGTGTGCCATTCTAACGCCTGCTCGTGCATGGTGTTAGCTTTTGGCGCTGCCACAGATTTACACCCCCTTGTAAATCTGGGGCAGCGTCAAAAAGCAATGGGTGCTGATGTGGAACGCCCACAGCAATGCCATAGCGGAGGAGCCGCTTCTGCCCAAAGTCTTGTGTAAGGTGATGAAGCTGGGAGATGATCGGAACCGGCTCTCGAACCGGTGGGCAATATCGTCTTATGGATTTTCGGGGCCCCCAGCAAAACATATTTTAGGGTCCCCTGTTTGTAATAACTTTATATTTTACTTCCCACATTTGTGCGTGTTGTAACCCGCATAATGAAAAAAAAAAAACATTTGGACACGTGTTGCCCCAAAAATAACAGTTGAAATATGTCTGTCCAAGGACCCCCAAAATTCTTAAGATGACACTGGGCAAAGAGAGAGACAGAGGTAGAGGTAGGCAAAGAGAAGAAGAGAGGTTCAGATAAAGAGTAGGCAGAGGTGAGCTTGAGACAGATAAAGTTTACTTTCCCAGGGGACCCCTTCGAAGATTGGGGCTATGGCCAATTGCCCACTTTGCTCATGCCTTAAAACGTCTCTGCCTGCGCAGGGCCCAATGCACGTGCTGACATGTTCGTGGGAGCCATAGAATCGGCTCACACCCTTGCCAGGATCTCTTACCCTAGCGACGTGAATGAGGTGGTTCTTTCACAAAAGAAAATAAGCTGGAAATTGATTTCCCCATTGGAGGTATAGGACGGCACTGAGACTATAGGGTGATGGATGCCCGAAGCAGTAATAGAAAATGTCACTAAATCAGAGGCGGCCCCACCAGAGGGATCAGAAAAAGCCACAGCAGAGCCAAGAAGGCAAAACACAACCGTAAGAAATCATTTCGAGAAACAATACGTATTTCTTTCAGCATAATTTATTTCTTCAAACAGTAGGCGGCTGTAAAAAAGACTCCCTGCGCTTGAAGATGAAGCTCTCAATGACTGGGTGTAGCCCAAAAGACCCCTCGTCTTTTAGTTGGAACCAGTCTTGACAGTACTTAATTTGTAAAAACATAAGTGCCAGGGCCCTCATCAGGAGACCACTGCAGTTTGCACCACATACTGCCCCTACCAGCGCTGCCAATGACAGTACCAACAGAACTCCTTGCTATCACCTTCCCTCAAGTGTGACAACTCAGACTATTCCAGGCCCATCAAGCGGTAAGGATGCTTTGGGCGGAAGAGTTTAGTCATTTTTAATGTATATTGAATTAATAAAGAACCATGTGACAGACTGTCATAAGTGCCAGTGTTGACAATTAAGTGCCAGTGTTGACAGCCGCGGCCCGTGCAGGTACCAACGGTGGGACGGTGGGGCCGCTTAAGGGGGGATTTCGAGGGACGATGCTGAGGGAAAATTAAATAAATAATTAATTTTCACTCGGCATCGTCCCTCGAAATACCCCCTTACCTGGCCCCAACGCCGCACCGCTGTTACCTGCACAGACCGCGGCTGGGTGGTGTTGAGCACCGGAATCCACTGGCTCAAATTAAGCACTGAGCCTCGACCACCCTACATCCCGCCTCCCCCGCTCCACCGCAAGCAGACCTATGCACCACCTCAGATTTTCTGTCTAGCGAATGGTTGAAACTTTGGTAGATCAACAACTGAGTCAGATTCACGTGTGGTTCTCCTGACGTGTGACTGACTCTCTGGCGTTTCATAGGCGCTGGCATGTCGCCGAATAATTCACTTTTCTCACAGGCCTTTCCACCTCTGTCCTATGCGCCACTTTCCTCAGAGCAGACCTTCACAATCCCTGTATCCCCTTGGTAAAAGCTCTTAGAACCTAGGTACATCAACCCATCTTCTCTGTGAAGCCTAGGTCATCTGTCAACCCTGAAGGCAGGATGAACCCTGAAGGCAGGATGAAGCATTATGCACCTTACTAATGAAGAATGCAATGTGGTCTCATCAGAAAGTAGCCAATTCCCTAGCCCCAGAAAAATGAGTTCTTTGCACCCAGTGACAACCATTTGATTGAGCCCTGACTGCCTCTAGAAGTATTGATGACTGCATTCTGATAAACAGGGCCACTGGAATTATGTGGCAAGGATGAATATATTATGTGGCAAGAATAGGCAAATTATGCGGCATTAAGCGGCACATTCTGGGATAGTATTACTTCGTTTTTTTGCTTATGTTAACACGGCATGGGCGAAGGATCCACCTTGTTATTACCATTTTAACATCCAAATAAGCAAATGAAAGGTGACCCTTTGTGAAGGACATTCCACTGTGAGACAACACGTTGCAGCTTTGTTAGTAACTTTTGACCCGTTTGAGTTAGAAACAATTTTCTTTGCTACAATCTGCAGATTATGCAGCAGATGATGGATTACGTGGCAAATGCACCAAACACATAATTATGCAGTAAACACCTGTGCTGCAGAATCGCATAATTTCAGTGGTGCTGCTAATGAGGCTGTTTTTACCCTAATAAAGGACCATTCCTTTATTCCTAGGCGTCACCCATCTCCAATCTTCGATCTAGCAACCTCTGCTGACCCTTCTTAACAGCCTAAGGAGAAACTATTTGTATGCACTCACAAAGGGCCCATCTTTGACTGCCAACTAAGCCCAGCTGACACTAACGTAATTTACACATCAAAAATTACTCAAAATGCCCTTATATCACGTTTAATTAAGTGAAATTACATGAAATTCAGGGCCGGCATCTCACTTCCAAGAAGGTTCTATGGCTGCATTTTGGCTAAAAAATAGCACAAAATCTTGTGTGACCCAAACATCAGCTGCTTGCATTTGGCTTGTTTGCTTTGTTACCATGCTCTTACAATAGAATTTTTACCCTAACAACATTTTGTTTATGCCATGTGGCATAATGGCATAATCTCATGCATTTTGTATAACAAACGTAATACCAAATGCCAGAAATTATGCACGTTTGTGGCATAAATCAAATTTCGCTCAGGCCCACTATCATCTAATGGAGATCAGAGATATCTCTGATTCCTGATCAAACAACCATAACTGACCATGAAGACACCATCCCTGGAACATCTTTCAAACCACCCCCCAAACTCCCTCGCCAATGAAGAAACAATTTCTGACTCACCTCTAATCTATGATGTAAGAACCATCTCTGGCCCATTTTTTGACCCCGGATGGAGGACCTATATTCCAGCTTTAGCAAAGGAATTTTTCTTAACCAGGCTCTGATAAAGGAGGCATTGCTGATACCTAGCGGAGAAAGCATTTCTTAAAATTGTTTAATCCTTGTACAATGAACCCTGACTAGCCCGCTTCTTGCCCTTTTACAGAAACCATTAATGACTCATTTCTGGTCCTTAAGAGACCATCTGTGACATTCTTCTTATTATATTTCTGAACCAAATTATATCTCAGATTATATCTCTGACATATGATGCTGTAATCTAATGGAGGGTCTATCAATTATTAATTTGTAAGAAATTGGGTTATTTGTTGACAGGGTGAAACCCTTCTCAAGCAACAACCACAATCCTTGTCAGAGTGAATCACAAAAGTCACTAAGTTAACCTGCGCTTAAGCTTCTGGTAGCTCAGCACAAAAGCAGCAAGCAGTACTAAAGTGAAAACACAACACAATAAAAATCCAAAACCAATTTTAAAAAAAGAGTACAATTTAATAAATAAAATGAGACCAAAATAATAAAAATTATAATCAGAGGAACTGGAGCCATGCACATTTAAAGGTTTAAGTAAAAATAGTGCCTAGAAGCAGAAACCGCCAACAGTGGGCACCTGATGGCGCTAGACTGGGACAAAGTCAGAAGTTCAGGCGACCATGATGGTGTGTCGGCCGGATACAGGGACCAAGTTAATCCCATTGAAAAAGATGCCTTCTCAAAGTCTGGTGCACAGAGTTCAAACTTCAGGATTTCAGAGGAGGAGCCAACTGATGCCAGCCAATGGTCCAGGACCTAGGGAGGCTCCTCTTGCGGATCAAGAACTAACTCCAGCAGAGGCCAGCCAGGTTCAGGCAGGTCCAGTTGCAGGTCCTGGCAGGTCAGTTGCAATTCCATGCAGGGTCAATTTCGGCAGGCCAGCCGCGCAGTTGCGGGGAGGCCTCTGGAGCTTGTTTTGTCCCTGTAGCTCAGAACAGGAGGTCAGCCAAGGGACCCTTGGAGTCACTCAGGTTAGCCTGGGAAGAAGGGAGCAGGTCCAGTTTTCGTTCTCAGAAAGCAGGGCAGGACTGAAGCATCAGGGAATTCCTCTGAAGAACATGGGAGGCCTCAAGCAGCAGTGCAGTCCTCTGGGGAACAAGGCAGGCCTCAAGCAGCATGGCAGACCTCTGGTAGCAGCATGAAATATTTTTCTCTTATGAATAGTGAAAGGTCAGTGTCTGAAATTAAACATTAACCGGTTTACAATGTTTTCATCTAGTGGTCCCTGGATTAAAAATACCACCCAGGTGCTGGCTATAGGTTGAAACATGGCGGCAGCAGGCACTTCCGGGTCAAGAAGCACCATAAAGACCACTTCCTTTCATCCACAAGGAGTAAATTATGCGAAGGATTGTAGGATTACCAAGTGGCTGCTGGAACTTTTGATGCTGGCCATGGTATGGCCTTGTTCTGTACCACTGGAAGAGGAATCTACACTGATTGGCTGACTAATGACATTTGTAAATCACTTTCTACTCTACTGATAGGTCTCTTAGCAGGTTGATCTCAGGAGCATTCTTGAAAACAGTTAAAGTGTGCGAGTGATGGAGGAGACTGACCAGCTTATTCTATGGAGTCTGATTCTAGGCAAAGGCTCAACCCCATTAGAAAAGAGTTTAAAGTGTGTGTTCTGTGTAGTTTTGGATAAGAAACTCTCAGGTTCCATGTGGGTTTGAATGCATGGAGACACTGGTTAAGGTAGGGTGACATGAGGGTCCATAAGCATCTGAAGGTTTAACAGCAGGCTTTATAGTGTATTCTAGCCTTCACTGAGAGCTAGTGGAGAGAATTCCTGCATGTTATGATGTTATCCCATTGCCTGAATCCCAGTGTTTCCTGGACCATGGCACTCTGAAGCAGATGAAACCTACATATTTGGTAGTAGGTAAGGCCAACATACAGTGCATTTCCAATGTCCTCTAAAATTTATTGTTGGTCCCTTTACTAAAACCCAATAAGACAGGCAAAGTAATGGCAGAATTTGAATCTTTGTTTAGTTGGTGGAAAGAGTTCCTAGCCACCCTGCTGATTCGGCTAGTTAGACTGATTGCTACATCTGCTGCATCAAAAAGAGACTCCAAGGTGCACTTAAGGCACAACTTACTTTTAACACTTTGCACCAGGTTTGCATCACAAAAGTGAATCAAACTGGCTCAAATTATAGAATTGAGATGTACTTTCCAGCACAAAACTGTTTTTTGCGGGAAAGTAGCCATAAAGTTACGCAAAGCATCGCTATGCACTGTTTTGCAAAACTTTACTTCAAGGAGGCATAGCATGGTCAGACTGGCCTATAGGGCAATAAAGCAGAGCTGATGGTCTGGTCTTGTGTGGGCTGTTTTTTTGGCTGTATGTGGGCCTATTTATGGTCTGCTGGACTGGTCTTTACTGTTATTTCCTTGACATTAAAACACACATTGCCTGTAACAAGCTCATATACATGTAGTCTTCCATACCTCGTAAAACACGTATACAGAGTGTCTTCACAAGTTCAAAACTGGGCCAATTTGCAAACATGGGCCACTTTTTTCGTAATTCACTAATGGGAGCCACTTTGTTTTGGTGCCTGGGCCTATTTCCTAAATTGTTACACTTTCCTTGAGCTAAATACCCTATAATCAACCAGCAATATCTAGAGAGCCATATCTTCTCGAAATCATACCATAAAAGACCTGGCACAATGGTACCTGCATTTTGCTTTTATGAAGATTATCAGAATTCCCATTGTTCAGTGAGATCGTTACGCAGGGGAATGTCAACTGGGAAGAAGCCAGAAAACCCAGCAGCAAATAACAGCAATGCTGCAGCTAATGCCCCATTTAAATATTCATAACTGCAATCCTTCACTGTCCTGACAGTGAAGAGAGCTACCGACCAAGAAACTTTGGGGGATATTCTCAAGAACGTGCGATAATCATCGCCAAAATGGGTCAACGCAATTTCACATATCGCAGTCCATCACAGGAAAAAAATTCTGTGTCAACGCCCCATTCTCAACACAGCGGTAACATGCGATAGTGACCTGATAACGTCTCAAATGTCCGCGATAAAATCCCCGGGACGGCGATAAAAATCTAAAGCCGAACGTGAAAAAAGTTGCGATGGGCCCAACTGCGAAAAAAACAACACAGCGACAAGCAGCGTCAGGCCTGCAAGTCCCACAAGTCAGGCGGGAAAAACCACCACAAAAGCGCCAACAAAAAACACAAACAAAACACAAAACTGCGAAGCACCATGGAGGTAGCCGGAGCGAGTACAGAGGACAACCAGAACCCCACAAGCCCCACGGAGGACCAGCCTGGGACCTCAGGGTCAGGGAAGGGCAAGGAGAAGAAGAGGAAGACGCCTTACAGTACGCAGGAAAACCAGATCCCCATTACGGAGGTCATAGAACACCACCACCAACTGTGCATCACCTCCACTGTGTCATTGGCAACTAAAAATACAATATGGCAGTCCATATTGGCCAAGGTGAATGCAGTCGGAGTGAAGAGAAGGGAAGTGGACGACTGCAAGAAGCGCTGGACTGATGTGAAGCGCAAAACCAAGCTGAAACCCGCAGCCAACCTGAAAGCAGCAATGCAGACTGGAGGAGGGAGTCCAGCGACACACCAGGAGCTGGATGAGATGGAGGGAATGGTGACCCGAGTCATCATTGGGGAGACGGTAGCAGGAGTTGGGGGACCGGACACTGCACAACATGACCTGAGCCAACAGCAACAGGGTGAGTAACGACCAGGGACTGGGGGACGGGGGAGATGGGCACAATGGCACACATGCACAATTAAGTATAACACATCTGCGGACAAACCATGCCCAAGAGTCACAACTCCGACCAAGAGGCCAAGTTACCCAAGTCTGCAACATCTCAGCACTGTATAAGCACAGAAGTCAAAGGCACACCGCCTGAAAGGGATAAGGGCCAGCCAAATCAGAGCTGAAGGGGCAACACACCCACAATGCTGCACACACACATAAGAATCAGAGCACCTCAACATTGATAACAATGTGGTACAAACTGCAACACTTTCACAACAGAACAGAGGACACAACTGCCGCTGCTTGTGTGTAGAAAATGGCCATTCGCATTTGGCATAGCAGGAAACTGTGAGACGACAATGTACAAGTACAACCTCACATCCCTGATGGTGTAGAAATGTCAACTGTCCCGCATCACATAGGCATCTCCTCACAAACAGTCACAATGTACATTGTCATGCAGTCTGCAAGTAAACTTGTCCAATGCGTCAACATACATGTGAACACAATCTCAATCTGCATCTCCCCTTCACATTGCAGAGGGAGAATCAACACCTCCTGCAGAGCAGACCCAACAACACAGCACTGATGATGAAGAGGACCTCCCCAACATCGACACCGACGCCCTCCAACAGCACATGGACAGCTTCGACACCCCACCTCCAGGAACAGTGCAGCCCAGCTGCATCGAGGAGACCCCACCCCCTGCACAGACCACACAGCAGGAAGCACCCACCACCACTGCTGTCTCCCAGGACCCCTACGACCAACACATGGCATTCCAACACCGTGTGTTAGGGTGCCAGGAGAAGATGGCTGATCAGCTGCGGGTGGGGTTCGACCTCATGGCAGCCAAACTAGATGCCATACGTGGGTGTCTATGTCCCATCAGGGACCACTTACAGTCCTCAACGGACACCCACTGTCCACTCCATGCTCTCCAACAATCCATGGCTGACATCGCTGGAGTCATGACTCTGAGCCAAGAACAACTGTCCAGTCAGAGTGGCTCCAGCGATGCCAGCTGGGAGTTGGGACACATGCGGAGGATCATGTTGAACATGGAGCGGATGCAGGCGGAAAGAATGTTTGCCACGGCTGCACACCAGCGAGATGTAGCTGTGATCTTCCATGCCCTGCAGATCCTCGTCATGGCATTGCCGCCACAAGGCCTGGTGCGGATGAATGCTGCTGCTACTACTCCATCCACATCTCCGCCCCCAGAAGTGTCAGTGCCACACAGTGATGCAGACTAAACACCACCACCCACATGTGAGGCACCTGACACATCAGAGGACGAAGATGATGATGAATCTGGCACTGTGGTAAGAATGAAGTGGTAGCATTCATCTCCGCCATATGGCCTGTTTCAGCTTGGTTCTGCCCTCTGCATCATGCCCTGGATTAACACCTTCCACTGTCCCCCGATACACTCAGCGACACTCACCTTGGACCTCGACAGGGACTGCCATATTTGGTTTGGTTACCAATGACACAGCAATCACACTGCGGACTGAAGTCTGCCTCTTCCGATGAACTTGTCAATCCCTAATGGACTCTGGCTGGCCCTCCACGGGGCAACAATGTAAAGTGGGGTGTACATGGCCCTGTACTGCTCCAGCTTCAACACTCCACTGAATGCGAAAAAAACATTCTGATTCACACAGATGTGTCGTGGCTATGACCAATCAAGTATGAAAGTATGGATGAATGTAGGACAGTGATTCCACAAAAAGGTACTCCCTGGGTAATGCTACCAATGCGCATGTCTGGCCGTGACCCAGATAGGCAGTGAGACACACATTGTCATTCAAATCAACACTCATCACAGTTGAATACAGGTGAAGGTGCGTAGACTTTATTAGCATATGCATGTCAGTACGGGCAAGAGAAGTGCCACAACATGCAGACCAATGCAGCAGTATGTCAGGAATATGAGGAACATTGCCAAGCGCCGCTGTCCACTCCGGGGGAGTGCCTCACCCTTCACAGGTGTGTGTCAACCCGCGTTGTTGTCCGCTCATGTATTCGGAGTCCAGGCGAATGCAGCCATGTCCACTGTTGTCGTGGGATATACCAGATCTCCAAGATGCAACAAGGTGTTGGGACATGTGCAATGGGTTCCAATCTGTTGTGGCTGCAGGTACGTAGTTACTCGTCCATGAAAGCGATTGCAGCTCTGTAGGCTTTAATTTCCAACATGAGGACATTGTCGACTTCATCAAACAGGACGGCGAGGCGATCCATTAGCAGGTCCGGACAGATGTGCTGCGTCCACCCCCTTTCACCAATTAGCACTACAGCCCAATAGGGGAGCGGTTCAATGTGGTCACTGCACACGAGGAGTTGTGCAATCTCCCAGGTCCAGCTGCCAGCATGCATGCCAAGTATCAAGGCATCCCATAAACGGGTATCACAGTGACACTCCTGGTCGTGGCCCAACAGGGGGCACACACACACGTCAGGATCCAGTTCAGCTACCGTCCTGTTGGATAGGCAGACATCCATGGGCCACTCGAATATGCACGATTGTAGGAGAGTAGGATTTGCCTCTTATGTTGCCCCCACTTTTTTTCTGATGTTTACACTGGTTTCTGGCTATAGTCTGGCTGGGACTCTGCCAATCAGGGCCCCAGCCTCTCTGTTCTCTCTAAATGATTTGGAGTGCACTCTAGGTGCACTAGTGATTGGATACTGTGGTACCTTATGAGTCCCTAGTATATGGTACCTTAGGTACCAAGGGCATAGGTACTTCACAGGCCTACCAGGGGCTGAAGCATGTATTATGCCACCCCTGGGAAGCAGACTAGATCTGACACCACAGGCCTGCTACTGCAGCCTGAGTGAGGAAGTGCTAGCACCCCTCACTGAGATATAGGTCCCCTATATCTCTCCTGCACACACATTGAGACTTATCAGTCACCCCTAAAGCAGGCCCTATCAATCCTGAGGGCAGGGTGCTTAGTTTCCATGTGAGGGGGTGCCTCTGCCTGAGCAGGGCCCCTCTGCAGCCCTCAGAGTCCATTCTCTGGGGCTGTTTGTGAATGCAGTCAAACCATATACTCTTAAGTGCATTATATCCTCGCGGTAAATGCTAACTATGGAATGGCTGCATCAAAACATGTCGTGTTTGGTGTCAAACACTTTGGAATCATACCCCCACACCAGTAACTGGTGTGGGAGTATGATCCCACCCTTCTAGAGGGATAGACATGTAACTACTGTGGAAACGCTGTAGAATCCTGAAGAGCCCTGGCATCACAAAATGGATGCCACCAGTCACAGACACTGGGCTGCCCTCCTGCTGATGACCAACACTCGCAGTGGAGGAAGCCCAACAATAGATATCCTGTCCCAAGGGGGTGTGATCACCTCCCAGACAGGGTTTAGTGTATTGGGGCTGGGTGGGTACACTCCTAGAGTGCTTTGAAATCCTGCACTGGGGGAGCAGAAGGCTCCTCTGTGCATATGCCAGTTCAAACCGGCTCAGGGGCTACCTGCCCCTGCTCTGGCGCGAAACTGGACAAAGGGAAGTGGGTGTAGCCACCCACTCCCCTGACCCTCCCATAGGTGTGGTCATAGAGCTAGTCCCTCCCTTCTCTTTAGTATAAGAGGGGGAACCTGTGCATTGCAACCTAGATACCCCTGGACGATGCTCTACAAGAAGAATCCCGGACCTTCGACGTTCCACTACCTTTGGAAGACTGAAGAATCTCCCTTGGAGTCAAGGAGTGACTCCCCTGCTTGGCAGGCACCAAAAATGACAATGATGGTTGCAAACTATGCCGCTCCCGCCGGAGCCCGAAGTCCCTGCAGCCCAGGAAGAGGATTTCCTGACTTCTCCAAGGCCATCGTGAGTCCCCAGTGAAGCTGAGGCAAGTGGACCCCACGAGCAACGAGGAACCGCAGACCCTGGGTACTGTACACTATTGTCGAGTGTAACCCCTTCATGACATTCTACGAACTTGTGCTTTGGACCACGTGTGGTCCCAGCCTCTAACAGAGATCCCTCTCAAAATCAGAGGCCTACACTGTCCCGAGTGACCGTGGGCCCCAGTTGAGTGCATCCGCCTGAGGCGTCTTTGCGATCCCTTGCCAGCCGGCTTGTGGGTCCCCAGAAGACTTTCCAAAGAAACCAAAGGGCTCCCCTGGTTGCTCCAGGCCTGCCCTGACCTACCCTCGCTGGGTAAGTTCCTCAGACTTTGCTGGTCTGCACCATTGACTTTTTCTTTCCACCATGAGACTTGCTGCTACCAAGGCTTGTTGGCTCCAATCGGGTCGCCGACACTGCAGTCAGCTGCAGACTTTGTGGGACACACTGAATCCAGCTCCTGGCTGTCCTTGACGCCTCCTGGACCTCGTGGTCGAAGAGTCAAGACACCAGTGAACGACCTGAATCTGTCGACGACGGTGGGCATTCATCTTCCTTGCCCCGGGTCACTGCCAAGTGCCCTTGAACACTGTCCCCCTGCTGTCTGGTCTTCCTCCTTCTGAATCCAGGCTTGGATTCCAACGGACACTTCTTCAGTCGCCGCAAGCCGCAAGTCTTCACTGGCTCCCATTGAAAACGACGCCGCGACCAGACACCAAAGGACACCTATGCACCCGGCTCCCCTGGGTGAGGTAACTTTAGCATTACGGTGCTCCTGGGGGTGTGGGCCCTAGAACTACTTACCCTGTAAGTGCCTTGCTGGTAGCTACCCTAGAAGTGCCCTAAAACTCTTATTTTCTAAGTGCGACAATTGCGCTGACTCGTACAGGGTTCGCGTCTGTGTTAGACACATCGCGTCCATCTCCCTTGTAACTCTATCTGTAACCGTGTCCTTCGACTCGTACTGAGTCCGATCGGTGGGTTCACCTCGAACACACAAGGGGCCTGTAACATTGAACTCTCAATTGCGCTGACTCGTACAAGGTTCGCGTCTGTGTTAGACACAGCGCGTCCATCCCCTTGCAACTCTATCTGTAACCGCGTCCTTCGACTCGTACAAGGACCGATCGGTGTGTTCGCCTCGAACACGCAAGGGACCTTTAACATTGAAATCCCAATCGCGTCTGTTCGCATAGACTCAGACAGGACTCGCACCGGTGCCTGAACACCGCGTCCGTCCCCTGTGAGTCTCCTACAACTACCTGGGGTGGTTCTTGGGGGTCCCTCGATTCTAGATGCCCTAGACCTAGGTCTAGCCAAGCTAAGATTGTGATATTTGATTGTGCTAACTTATTTTGATAACATTTGATTTGTACATATGTTCCTGACTTCTAATCTCATAAAGAGATTAGTAGAGAGTTGTTTATTAATAAATACATATATATTTGATATATATACCTGGTGGTGTCTTTTCATTTGGTGATTCAAGAGATTGTGTGGTAAAACAAGCTGCTTTACATTCCTCCAAGACTTAGCCTGAAGGCTGCTCTCCACAGCTACCACTAGGATAGCTTTCTATAAAGGTTGTCTTAAACCTACCAACCATAAGAGTCGAATTGTTCTGGTGCAAGGTGTCCACTTTAATTAGTGAACAGCATATACCAGGCCAACTTCTCACAACGATCAACAATGCAACACAGGCTGAACGCAGGTGACGTTGGCAAGGTGGAAGCTTAGCCGGTAACTGATCCGCAGCACTGCCAATGGCAGTGCCCCCAGTAAACGCAGCATACGTGCACGGTACAGTTCCACCTGACAGGGGTTGTGCAAGTGTCTGGGATGTTCTGCCATTGCGTCAGTGGCTCTGGTTGAAGCGGCACTGCTCTGACCTGCGCCAGTTCTGTGGATGAAATGCCACAGCTCGGATCAATGAGTTGTTTTAGTGTGCAACGGTTGTACGCCTGGGATGGTGTGGGAGTAAGTGTGAAGGCCATTCCATGCAAGATAACTTCGAGCAAGTACTTCTGTGTGTGGGGTGTATATACGTTGGCCTTTCGTCGGGCTGTGCGTAGTGTGGGAGTCGTCATCAGCTGCTCTAGTATCTGTTAGGGGGTGCCGGGCGCATACAATTCCGAGGTCGGAGGTGCAGATGTGCTTCCGCCTGATAGTCCAGACAAAGGAGCTTTCATCCCTAATGTTAGTTTCTCATCTGCTTGCAGTCAGGAAATGTGAAGTGGCTTGTTGGGGGTGGGGTGGGATGTGTGCGACTTTGGGATTCAAGTTTGACATGTCTTGCATGTGGCAAATGAGCAGCAACACTGTGTGTTACGTTGCCTCACAGCTGCTCCTCCCTCCGAGCCAATTTACCTGTGTGCGTTGCGCGGTTGCATCACTTGCACTCCTACGGCACACCATTGTCATGCCTGTCTGCGCATGTCCACAAGCCTGACAACAACCCTGTGATGTTGGCCGTTGAAGGTGGGCGGCCACGTGAGTGTAGGCCTGTGGGAAGGATAGGGTGGACACAGATGTAGGGTTCATGCCTGGCTGAACTCGCGCTGCGATTGAGGCTAGGCATTTGGCTCATGCTGCGGCAATACAGATGCACACAACACTTGGCATGTATGAGCCAAGACCCCGAGCGGTCTTGCGCTCCTTCATTTCCCCGTTCGTGCGAGCCCGCCCTCCGGGTGCATGCTACATTGCAACATTGTCAATTGCGGACTGGGTGGCGCCGACACTACAACAGTGACACACTCATTAGTTACTTCCTTGTCCAGGCCAGGACTGAACCACGCCCAGAGCCCCGGGCAAATTCTTCACACCCCTATGCTGGCTTTTCGTACGCCGGCTCAGCCCACTCCGCTTATGCTTAGTGGGGGGGACGACACACCTACATGACCGGGGTCTTCCCCACTGCCTGTGGTGGCATGGTTGCGTCCACTGTCCACAACATTACACACACAAGTATATGTCCACATGGACGTGCTCTGCATACTGAAGTCAGTCCAGCACATCACCGCCACACTTGGCATTGTGTACATTCTTATTGATGGGTCACTTGCCTCCTTCACACATACTTGGTTCCCACCTCTTCCCACATTCTGCAATTGTGTGGCTGAGGGGCCATGCCGTTTTCGGGAGGTCAGCTGTCTTGTTCTGCGCTGCCTCGGTGGTAGTCCGGGGGGGTGCAGGTGGGGGGCCTGGGGTGGTGGCGGTGGGTGTTGTGGCCCTCTTGGGTCTCCGTGCTGCATGGTCAGTGGCTCCATGACATGTGTTGGTCTTCAGGTGTGGCTCTGGGCTGGGCTCCCTTTCATGCTGCAGGTTGTCGTCCTGCTTTACACCAGTAAAAGGCAGGTGTTAAGTCCCTGCTGCTAACGCGCCTTATCGCCTGTTTTTGGGTCGCAGCGCAGATCTGGCTGGTCGTTGAGAATATCGCGGAGTGGTGTTTTCGTGTGTTTTTGCATGGGAACGCCTACTCTGCATATCATTAGTGTTAGTTGTCGCTCTCATCCGTGGCGATGTTTTTTGCACCAGCTATCGCTGGGTAACTGGCGATGTCGGCAGTTTGCACCAGCTTGAGAATGGGGCGATGGATCTGTCGCCACTTTTGCGGCACTAAAGTGCTGTTAAATCAGCGATTAGTCCTTGAGAATATGGCCCTTTGTTTTGAATTGTTGAGCAGTGGTGGTTCCTCTATATGAGCGGAGGAGCGCCGCCCCTGACCCCACACGCACTGCTGTGCGGAAAGCTGGAAAATTGAAATGGTAATAAAAGGATTTAATCACCATTTATTTTCCAACATTCTGTTGAACGGAGTGGGCAGGGCGGAGCCAGTGCATCATTGCTGCTGATTGGCAGCAATGACGAGTGACCCCTTCAGTTTTGAAGTGCGCATGTTGATTTGGACAGCTACCTTGCTACAGCCAAACTGACATGCAATTCAAACTCTGCCACCAAGCTGTCTCAGACAGCTGGGTTGGAAAGCAGGCATGGGCCTACAGTTCTCTTCGGAGCGCTAAGGCAGCCTGCTCCAGCCAATCCAGACACTTCATTCATGCTGCTTAACAGCATGAGAGCAGCATCTGGATTGCATAAGGACCTTTGGGAGCTATGGGACCTCACGCTTGGAGAAGTGTGGAGCCGGGGACTGGACAGGCTGAAGGCTAGGGTAAGTTTTTTTTCTTTTCTTTTTTAAATGTTTGTTTATTTGTATGCATTTTTATTGTATTCTGTTTAGGTCACCTCACCATTTTTGCTAGTCACTAGCCACCACTGTTGTTGAGCATAGTCCATTTCCTGACACTTTGTATAGCACTGTGGGACTTCGCACTAGCAGCAAGGTTGCTTTTCCATTTACAGCCAGTCAAATGGCTGTCACGCTAATGAACACACAGGGAAAAAAATCACTGCACCGAGGATGTTAATTTGGCAGGATAACGATTCTAGAACTCCGTCAACAGCGTAATTATTTTGTTCCTATTTTTTTCACTCGCAATCTAACCTATTGCTGACAAAAAAATCTTTCTGCTTAAGAAATAGCCCGCATTTTCTTTAGACTTCACAGGTTCGTCCTTTTGGATTCCTATTCCAAGTTACTTTTCAGCAACTGCAGAAAATCATGTTCTTTGGATGAAAGTTTTCACTTTGTTATGCTCTCAGTAAGGCTTCATTTGTAGGCCATCACCTCCATGATAACATGTTGAAAAGATTCAGAATAAAAATGCCCAATTTTCTCATTCCACATTCCATGGACAGGTGTGTTGGAGCAAAATGGTGTACACCAAAATGTGGACACCCCAAAATTGACCTCAATCAGAGTTCCCACATTTCACTGGATTGGAGATGATCCTGTGAAATGAGGCAATGTGTCCCAGTGTTGGCGCCTCCCAAAGCATCAACATCAGAACAATACAATCAATTAAAGAAATGATTTGGCCCACTCAATAACTGAGTTCTAAGTCATTGAAAAGTTAAAGGGTTTTATTACAAAATTCAAACATAATACCGTACAAAGACAGTGCCCTGAAGGCTCTCAATGTAGACTTTTACAGAGAGTGCAAAAATCTGAAATTATTCAAAGTCCCAAGTGAACAGCAAAATCGGAAGAGTAACGGGTAAAACAGAAAAGTCTTCTGGCTCATCCCTAAAATACAGGTTTTTTATCAATTATTTACAGATATGACATTTCTGAATCCACAGATTTACTGTGGTATAAGCACATGTAGAATTTCATCAGCAAATCAGAGCACACGAACAATAAACGTCATATCACCTTAGCATCTCAGCAGTAATACAGCGCATGAATAATTTTTCTGCACCCTCCATGCTAATGTGATCCAGAAATGCTCAAACAAAACAAAATACATTACCAACAACGTGTTATGTGAATGAATAGGACACAGAGAACAATCTGAAGGACCTTCTAAATGTTTTAAATTATAGCTGATCTGGGGAAGGTTAATTGAGGTCAGAATAACAATAACAGTTCAAATAAACCAGTTCATCTTAGCTGTGTGCTGCGAGTTGGTGAGGAGAAAAGGTGGGAAGGGGGTGAAAGAATAATGAGTGACAGAGATGACTTCCATCTTGGACAAAATGGTGTTTCCATTAAAATATGGCCCAGTTAACATATAACAGAAAAAACCCTTCTGCGTATCATAGAGAATTTGTTTCAAAAGCAGCATTAGAATATCAGTGTACACATGTGATGCTGGGTGTGAGAATGTGTTCTACACATTGTTAATGATGCACAAAAACATAAACCCATAAAGAAATCTCTGTCAAGTTCACTGCTATCAACCTCTTCTTCTTCTTCTTCCCCATAACCTGTAGAGTGCCAGCATTTCATCCAGACCCCGTCACCTTCAACCTCTACATGGAGCCCATGAAGCTCTACTTACCAGTAACAGCATCATGTAGTTAGTCCATAACTTTACTGGAAAGTTTCCTCTCTCTGGATGTAAAATGCCTCCATCACTGACTGCACGTTATCCCTTCCTAGATGTCCAGCATCTACCGGAAGCTCAGCCCCATCATGGCAGAACTCCAGTCATTGCTGAGAATAACAAGCAAGAAATAATGCAAACCTGTCTCAATGATAGGAAAATGTACTGCACTGAACCCAGCTTTCACCCAATGCAAAGCCACGTGGCCTCACCCAGGACATCAATTTTCCCTCCAGGAACACACGGCCAAAAAAATATCGCCTGGTACCAGCTCATGGTACTAAAGAAAGTGAAAGTGTTGTTTAAGCCCCCATACTCTCACGTCTGGATGATGGCAACACCCTGCTCCATTTCCTTCGAGTCTCCACACTGCCATCCCTTAAGGCAGTGGCATAATGAAACTCAAAGAGTCCCCCTGCAAAGTGGATGGAGGGGCCCCCCATGCTCCAGACGCAGTCAGGAGCTCTCAGCCGCCACCAATGCACAGTGCCTGAGGGGTCCTACTGGAGCTCGGGCCCCCCGCACCATGGGGGCTGCGGGGGCTGTTGTTACACCACTGCCTTAAGGGCTTCCTATGTGCCACAGCACATCTCATCCAGGGCCAGATGAAACATGTTCATATTACCCCCGTTCTGAACTCCATTGGCTCCCCCTTGCCAGCTCGCACCATCGTAAAAATCTGCTGCATCATTTTCAATGCCGCCACAACCAGCACCCTCGCTTACCTGGTTGACAAGCTCACCATCTCCGGTGGCCTTCAGCACACTCGGAGCAAGGATACCACTAGAGAGAAGACAAAAAAGTGTAAAAAAGAAAAAAACAAGGCAACAGACCTTCATCCGAGCCCAAGAGCATCACTCATGCACCAGGCAGCGTGATGCAAGAGCGACACAACTCTGAAATTAGATTTGTTAAACCACGCAGGGCCTCCTTGAGTAAAGCAATGCAGCGCAAATCGCTGCATTGCCTTACTCTACTATAGGGAGGCATTCCACGGGTGATGTGTGGGTGTTCCCATGCAACATCCATGCATGTTGACGTATTCCCAGATTTACCAGACGTGGTAGACCTGGGAATGCTGAAAGAGTAATAACCTGCACACCTAAATTTTAACCAATTAAATTTAAACAATTTATCCAAAGGTGCTTCCTTGTGTCCCTGACCAGTTCCTGTCAGGCAAAATAAGTCACCATCAATTGAGACACAATCATGTCACAAAATTACAAGGAGCACTTTTCACAAGCCTATAGATGACGTCACCTTTTAAAATTTTTAACTATTTTTAAGCAGAATATATCAAAATAGTAACCAAACATACAAATACAGTCAAATCCCCCGTCTTGAGGAACATATCAAAACTGAATATTTCAAGAACTCATCAATTCCACAATGTTTCTCATGCACTTTTTTTATTCTTTTTTTTATTTTATTTTTTTTTTAAAAATTTATCGTGCAATGAGTAGATCTGCACATATGATCTTCAGTTTCAAGATTCGTCGTTGTATTACAATTCCTGTGTAGTGTTATGGGTCCCAATGCATTTCGGGATGACGCTTCATCAGGGGACCACTAAAAGTAACAAGAATAAATTAAATTCCTAATTGTTTCTGTGATTCTGACTCAATCATATATTTAAATCATGCTATAATTCAATTTAAAGCTTTTTCAGGAATATACCGTATTCCGCAAATACATAAATACATCCAAAATAAATAAGAAGAATGTATGACGAGATTCAAGCTTTTCACCTGAGTGAATATAAACGTAAAACCCCAGAAAGTGTATGTGCGCAAGTGTAGCCATAAACAAGTCCCCAACAGAACACCTGCTGTGTAATATACAGCGCCCTTTATAACCCCAAAGATAAGTAATATCTACATGTGATCCTCCACAGCTCACCTATCCACAGGCGAAGCACATATATATGAGAATAACTGCAAACAGAAACAAAAACAAAAATAAAGCTAAAAAATCAATCAACAATGCTGCTCGCAAGAAAACTACCAAAATATGTTGCTTAAATGTCCTCAAAGGTGTCACTTACATAAAAAGAAAACACGTCTCGCAGTTATACTTCAACTTTTATCCTAAGGATTGTCGCAAATACTCCATCAGTACTCCCATTGAGAAATAAGTAACTCACATCAAACCTTCATGCCAATGCTGAAAAGACGAATGAAAATAAATATGAAGACTGTTATGGTGATCCATTACTTCAACATTTTCAGTCTGCATGTTCAACTAAATATAGCACTTTATTTCAAAGTTACCTCGTGTCGTGTAGTTTGCTAGTTTCACCATACCCTTCAGGACAGCTTCCAGCTAAAAAACAAAGAAACGACCATCGTAACCTAAATCCGCCCGTAATTTACAGAAAAAGAATCTCTAAAACGCTACATGACTACATGTGTAACCAAACTACTACTTACTACAACGAGTCCATCGTTTCCTCTGAAAAACCTCCTCCTGCGTCTTAGCCGACAACCTCCTAATGTTCAAATTTCCACCGGCACCTGACGTAAATGCGTCCAATGTAATGGAGATGAAGGAAAGACTGTCCGTAAATTGACTGCTGGCAGATTTCTCCCTGCAAGCACTGAGAAATCCAAGCGACCTTAGCTCCCACTCAAAGTAAAATACTCAATATTCAGTTACCAGAAACAGCTGATAAAAAAAGGGAGGCAACTAATAAAAAAGAAAGAATTTTTTTTTTATGCCGTTCCTAAGTAAAGTGGTGATTCGAACCCCTGCTGCAACGAGTCAAAAACCATCCGTTTAACCAAGTGTGCTACCTTCACGTTGTTGCTGCCGTGCAGATTACCCTATTTACATCCTAAATACAGCGCTAGATATGTGGATGTTACGCGTCTCTATAGTTGCTACCATGCAACTAGGGGTCGTTCCTGATATGGTAGTACACCCAACCACATTAAAAAGTGAATCTATATGTCTAACTCTTAAGAAAAGCTTGGAAATTTCAAATACATTATTCTTTTACATAAATGATACATTTTATACAAATGATACAATGTGTCTATACACGTTAATTAGAAAAGAGCTGCATTGTTAGAAAAGTCATCCAAATAGCAAATCATGTTTATAAAAAACTTGCCATTTCCAACTTGTCATTTAATCCAAATGGTATTAGTGTGTGCAAGGTACGTATCCAATACGTTTCCCTATGTGCCAAGTACTTTTGTGGGTTTGTGTGTGGTTTCACCGCAATTTTCTCAAGTATTGTAAAGCGTAACTGAGGTATTGTGTCTTTCTGCTCTGTCCAGTGTACTGATAAACTTGATTTTGTGCTGGCAGTTCTAATGGTACTCTTGTGTTCAGTGACCCTAACCTTTATTTTGCGTGAAGTGCGGCCCACATAAACCAACCCGCAGGGGCATTTTATGGCATAGATTACCATGTCTGAATTACAATCGCTAGTGTGTCTCAACTTTATTGTTTTGCCCGTATGTGGATGAGTGAACATATTGCCTGTAATCACATTCCCACAATGTCCACAGTTATAACATTTACGCATTCCTAAATGTTTTATAGGTGCTTGGGCATCCCTTCGTTTTTCAAGAGTTCACGTAGGTTTCTTGACCTTGAGTAAGCAAACAATGGTTTTGCTACAAATACCTCCTTAAAGTCCAGTTCTTGTTCAATGATTTCCCATCTTTTCAGAATACATTTTTTGATGGCTGTTGCTGCCGTAGAATATTTGATCACACAGACTTCTCTTTTGATTTTGGTGGATATACTTTTCTTTAATAGGTTCTCTCGTTGTAAATGTGATACTTTCTGTTTGGCTACTGTCAAAATTTCTCCCGGATATCCCCTGCGCTCAAATTGTTGTGCCATATCTTCAATATCTTTTGTGCTGGTTATCTCATCAGAAGTTATGCGCTTAATTCTAATGAATTGTGACAAGGGTAAATGCTTCTTTAAAGCTGGCGAGTGAAAACTTTGAAAATGTAGGGCATTGTTCCGATCCGTAGGCTTCCTGTGTACCTGTGTTTTAAAACCCCCTTGACGTAATTCAATGTTAACATCCAGATAGTTAATGTGAGACTTGCTGATTGAATAAGTAAACTTGATTCGGGGTGATGCGTATTCAATGCCCTGATGCATTCTTCAAGATGTTCTTTTTGTCCCTTCCATACTAATAGAATATCATCAATGTATCGTAGATACAGCTCCAAGTGATCCGCCCAGGATTGCTGTTTCAGTATGTGTTGCTCCTCAAATTTTGCCATGAATATATTCGCATACGTGGGTGCCCCCGTAAAACCCATTGATGTTCCCGTACACTGTAGGAAAAAATGATCCTTCCAGGCAAAGTAACTATGGTATAGGCTGAATTGTAAAAGCTCCAGCAAAAAGATGTTCTGCGATTCTTCCAAATTGCTCTTCAACAACATCCATTCCACTGCTTCCACACCTTCAGAATGTGGTATCGATGTGTACAAGGCTACAACGTCAATTGTACATAGCCATAGGTCTTCTGTGCTGTGAACCTCCACCTGCTTCAGTTTGTTCAGACAATCAGTTGTGTCTTCGGAAACACCTGGATCAAGTGGGACAACAAAAAAGTCTTTTTTAGAGGTGGGTCAATCAGCAAGTCTCACATTAACTATCTGGATGTTAACATTGAATTACGTCAAGGGGTTTTAAAACACAGGTACACAGGAAGCCTACGGATCGGAACAATGCCCTACATTTTCAAAGTTTTCACTCGCCAGCTTTAAAGAAGCATTTACCCTTGTCACAGTTCATTAGAATTAAGCGCATAACTTCTGATGAGATAACCAGCACAAAAGATATTGAAGATATGGCACAACAATTTGAGCGCAGGGGATATCCGGGAGAAATTTTGACAGTAGCCAAACAGAAAGTATCACATTTACAACGAGAGAACCTATTAAAGAAAAGTATATCCACCAAAATCAAAAGAGAAGTCTGTGTCATCAAATATTCTACGGCAGCAAAAGCCATCAAAAAATGTATTCTGAAAAGATGGGAAATCATTGAACAAGAACTGGACTTTAAGGAGGTATTTGTAGCAAAACCATTGTTTGCTTACTCAAGGTCAAGAAACCTACGTGAACTCTTGAAAAACGAAGGGATGCCCAAGCACCTATAAAACATTTAGGAATGCGTAAATGTTATAACTGTGGACATTGTGGGAATGTGATTACAGGCAATATGTTCACTCATCCACGTACGGGCAAAACAATAAAGTTGAGACACACTAGCGATTGTAATTCAGACATGGTAATCTATGCCATAAAATGCCCCTGCGGGTTGGTTTATGTGGGCCGCACTTCACGCAAAATAAAGGTTAGGGTCACTGAACACAAGAGTACCATTAGAACTGCCAGCACAAAATCAAGTTTATCAGTACACTGGACAGAGCAGAAAGACACGATACCTCAGTTACGCTTTACAATACTTGAGAAAATTGCGGTGAAACCACACACAAACCCACAAAAGTACTTGGCACATAGGAAACGTATTGGATACGTACCTTGCACACACTAATACCATTTGGATTAAATGACAAGTTGGAAATGGCAAGTTTTTTATAAACATGATTTGCTATTTGGATGACTTTTCTAACAATGCAGCTCTTTTCTAATTAACGTGTATAGACACATTGTATCATTTGTATAAAATGTATCATTTATGTAAAAGAATAATGTATTTGAAATTTCCAAGCTTTTCTTAAGAGTTAGACATATAGATTCACTTTTAATGTGGTTGGGTGTACTACCATATCAGGAACGACCCCTAGTTGCATGGTAGCAACTATAGAGACGCGTAACATCCACATATCTAGCGCTGTATTTAGGATGTAAATAGGGTAATCTGCACAGCAGCAACAACGTGAAGGTAGCACACTTGGTTAAACGGATGGTTTTTGACTCGTTGCAGCAGGGGTTCGAATCACCACTTTACTTAGGAACGGCATAAAAAAAAAATCTTTTTATTAGTTGCCTCCTTTTTTATCAGCTGTTTCTGGTAACTGAATATTGAGTATTTTACTTTATGAGTGGGAGCTAAGGTCGCTTGGATTTCTCAGTGCTTGCAGGGAGAAATCTGCCAGCAATCAATTTACGGACAGTCTTTCCTTCATCTCCATTACATTGGACGCATTTACGTCAGGTGCCGGTGGAAATTTGAACATTAGGAGGTTGTCGGCTAAGACGCAGGAGGAGGTTTTTCAGAGGAAACGATGGACTCGTTGTAGTAAGTAGTAGTTTGGTTACACATGTAGTCATGTAGCGTTTTAGAGATTCTTTTTCTGTAAATTACGGGCGGATTTAGGTTACGATGGTCGTTTCTTTGTTTTTTAGCTGGAAGCTGTCCTGAAGGGTATGGTGAAACTAGCAAACTACACGACACGAGGTAACTTTGAAATAAAGTGCTATATTTAGTTGAACATGCAGACTGAAAATGTTGAAGTAATGGATCACCATAACAGTCTTCATATTTATTTTCATTCGTCTTTTCAGCATTGGCATGAAGGTTTGATGTGAGTTATTTCTCAATGGGAGTACTGATGGAGTATTTGCGACAATCCTTAGGATAAAAGTTGAAGTATAACTGCGAGACGTGTTTTCTTTTTATGTAAGTGACACCTTTGAGGACATTTAAGCAACATATTTTGGTAGTTTTCTTG
Source organism: Calotriton arnoldi (assembly GCA_963921515.1). NCBI lineage: Eukaryota > Metazoa > Chordata > Amphibia > Caudata > Salamandridae > Calotriton > Calotriton arnoldi. The sequence goes on from CAWUFW010002311.1 coordinate 1,042,141, forward strand.
CGAGCAGCATCTTTGATTGATTTTTTAGCTTTATTTTTGTTTTTGTTTCTGTTTGCAGTTATTCTCATATATATGTGCTTCGCCTGTGGATAGGTGAGCTGTGGAAGATCACATGTAGATATTACTTATCTTTGGGGTTATAAAGGGCGCTGTATATTACACAGCAGGTGTTCTGTTGGGGACTTGTTTATGGCTACACTTGCGCACATATACTTTCTGGGGTTTTACGTTTATATTCACTCAGGTGAAAAGCTTGAATCTTGTCATACATTCTTCTTATTTATTTTGGATGTATTTATGTATTTGCGGAATACGGTATATTCCTGAAAAACCTTTAAATTGAATTATAGCAGGATTTAAATACATGATTGAGTCAGAATCACAGAAACAATTAGGAATTTAATTTATTCTTGTTACTTTTAGTGGTCCCCTGATGAAGGGTCATCCCGAAATGCATTGGGACCCATAACACTACACAGGAATTGTAATACAACGACGAATCTTGAAACTGAAGATCATATGTGCAGATCTACTCATTGCACGAAAAAAAAAAAAAAAAAAGAATAAAAAAAGTGCACGAGAAACATTGGGGAATTGATGAGTTCTTGAAATATTCAGTTTTGATATGTTCCTCAAGACGGGGGATTTGACTGTATTTGTATGTTTGGTTACTATTTTGATATATTCTGCTTAAAAATAGTTAAAAATTTTAAAAGGTGACGCCATCTATATGCTTGTGAAAAGTGCTCCTTGTAATTTTGTGACATGATTGTGTCTCAATTGATGGAGACCTGGGAATGCACCAAAAAACCTAGGCCTCCCCTGGTGAAGTGTAACGAGGATAAATATGTTTATTTCTCCTCGTTGTTTCCTCTTCCTATGTGAGCTGCATTCTGCAACACACAGAGAAAGAGGAAAATGCCTCAGGGGATTGTGTTTGTGCAGGAAGGTGCCCTTTTTCCTGCACAAAAACAATCCACCTTACAATGCAGGCACGCTTGCACCATGGTGCAAGAGTGCCTGTGTTGGCGCTAGGCAGCCAAAAGGGCGTCCAGCACATGGGAAAAGGCAGGAATGCACCGTATTATTTTAAATATGGTGCATTCCTGCCCTTTCCCTTTCACGGAGTGCAGCGCAGCAAAGTAACTTGCTGCTCTGCACTGCATGACAATCTCATAAGTCTGGAACAACATCCATAAGAATGAGAGCAACCCTGCTCCAATTAAGGAAAGAGTTAAAGAAGTAAGTCTTAAAAGGACACTACATCAGCAACTGTATAGTTCAGCTACCAGGACTTAACTACCTCTCTGATCAGTCCAAATCTTGAGAAAGGAGCTATATTTGACTACCAACACAGTGAAGAAAAGAAAGTGATGAGGATGTAAGTCTAATTGAGATAATAACTTCCATTAACCCCTAGCTATCCGCATGTATCCCCCTTTTACCTCATTCACCTAACCTTTTCATGCCTTTCTACCATCCGCCACACCAACCCACCTTTCTGGCTCCCGCCCATATCCTCGCACTCTCTCCTGCCTCCATGCCAGTCTCCACTAGTCGCTCTCCTTTTATCCGAATCACATCTCAAGCCTTTCACGCTTACGTCTTTCTCTTCTTCACAGGTCATTGCTCGACTTCCACACATGTCCGCCTCCATTCCTCCCTCAGTTCTCTTTCTTCCTTCCTGTCTCCTTCATTGTCCAATTTCCTCACATGCTCTGCTCGTTGTTTTCTTTCCTTTCATCCTCAGCAATTCCTCAAACACTCCCTCTCTTTTTCTTCCACTGCCTTTCTGTGTCCTCTGTTCCTCATAATATTTCCACTGCATCGTTAAAAGAAGCACTATACCAATAAGCATTGGCAAAATCAACTTGTCTGGATTGCACTAAGGAGCTCTGCGGAGATTTCCTTTGGGGGGGTGACACCTTCAGAGAGAAGGGCCTGGGAGAGTGCAGCAAGTGGGGCTCGGAGACACCAGGGAGAAGTCTCTGCAAGGACTAGAGAAGAAGCTTCTGCTGCTGACAGTGACGTGCTAGCTTTATGTCCACTGAGAACTGCTTTGCTAAAGCAACAAGGCCACAACGTGAAGTCAACACAGTCAGTGTAACCATCCGCAAAGTGCCGTGTCCATGTATTAAACAGATTAGCTTTTGCAACTGACACCAAAACTGTCTGTAGCCAAATGCTAATGGCCATGGAAAGGCTAGAGTAGATAGATGGAACGAGAAAGAGGCGGTACCAGAGAGAGAGAGAGAGAGAGGAACGAATGGGGAGCTGTTAAGAAAAACATGTGGTGGAGATGTGTGAGGTACACCTTAGTAAAGAGAAGATAGGTCGAACGGGGGACGTTGGGAAGAGACAGAGAGGAAGAAAAGAGGGTGTAAGGGAAGGAATATTGAATAAGAGAAAGTGGATGTGAGGCAAGTGATGAACGAGAGAAACGTATGGATGGGAGAGGGAGAGGGTGGCGAGGACAGGGAGGGCGAGGGAGATGGGTCGAAAATAGGAATTGATCAATAAAGCGTTGCTGTGGAAAATTGTTAAACGCATCCACTTGTTTTATTTAACAGTTTTATTCATGTGAATTATGGCTTCTCTCCCCTGCGGGTTCGTCTCGTCGAGTGAGCGCGGAGCTACAGGAGCGAGGAGTGCGAGAAACACTGCTACCTTCATCTGTTAACCTAAAAAATTGCAACTTTTCCACACGTCGAAAATAGGACCAGTTGCGTAGCAGTCTTTGCAGACGCGTTGGCTAGGACTGTATGGAGAGTCACGCGCAGCTCTGAGAAGGCCCCTCTGTCTTTCCATGCGTTCCTTGGCTCGTGCAGAGTCAACCTCAGAATCAATGAATGCGCCTCTGTCTTGGCCTAGCAAGGCCACCGCCTATTCCAGTTTTGGGACCCATCCCTGCTCTGTCACTAGCCTGAATCCTAACCTGACCTGCTTTAGGGTACCTGGGAGATGCTGCCTCCTGTTGCAAAAGTGAAATCCACGGACAACTCTTTTAAAGCGCCTCAATCTTCATCTCCAGCGCCCTCACCACTGGGAATCCACACCGTTCTGGCAATAAAACAAAAACTGGAAGCCCATTCCTTTTATGTCGCTCAGGCCCATACGCAGCTTTATCAGAGCACCGCAGACTTCCTTACTTTTTAACAAAATAGTCTTTTTTTAAAAAAAAACAATAGTCTTCTCTAAGTTTATTGAATGGCTATAAGTGGCGACTATAATTACCGCTACAAATTATGTCTACATGACACAATGCAGTTAAAACATTCTATTATTCATTAATTAATAAAAACGAATCATTCATATTTACAGTGACAAGTATATACATAATAAAATATAAGAAGAGTTTAGGAGCATTTATGAGCAAGAAAGTACTTTGATAAGGTTTTAGCAACAACAGTAATGAGAGGTAAGTAATCCTCTGATCCTCACCGAATCTGTGGAGTGCAAAATACGACTAGCAGTAATATGTCCAATAAAGTGCATTCATTTTAGCAGCAGAAAATTATGGGGCATATTTACAAGCCCCCATTGCCACAGGAACGTCACTTTTAGTGACGTTCCTGTGGCGATATGGGCTTTGCTTTATTTACAAGGCATAGTTAGGCCACTTAATGTGGCTTAACGCTGCCTTGTAAATAAGGCACCCTTTCATGCTATTCTTAGCATGAAAGGGGTGGGCAATGGGTGTTGTGGTGGGCGTTCCATTGCAATACCCATTGATTTTGACGCTGTCCCATATTTACAAGGGTGGTGTAAATATGACACAGTACCAAAATTAAGACCAGGGAAAACCTGGTCTTACCCTGGCAAAACGAGGAGAAATGCTTTATTTCTATATGTGCTGCGTTGTGCAGCACACATAGAAACAGCAAAACGAAGCGCACATAGAAACAGAAAAAAGCCGTTGATTGTTTAAGTTCAGGAAGGTGTCCCTTCCTGCACATAAACAATCATTAAAAAAAATTGACGCGTTGAAACTTCTATGTGTGCTGCACAAAGCAGCAAACATAGAAGTTACAAAAGCCACCTTCCTGCACATAAACAATCCTTCCGCTCAACGCAGGCACCCTTGCACCACTATGGTGCAAGCGTGCCTGCGTTGGCGCTAAGCTGATAATTTAGCGCCAGCGCAGGGAGAAATGCTGGGCTGCACCGTATTCTTGTAAATACGGTACAGTCCTGCGTTTCAGAAGTGGCAGAGCGCGGCATTAAGCCAACAAGGCTAACGCCGCGCTCCATCACTTCTTTTGTAAATATGTCCCTATCTGTCTATCCAAGCACTTTTAGTAGCAATCCAACACTGAATCAATGAGGTAAAGTTAAATAGGATCAAGAAAAATATATTGCCAACTCTAGGATATAAAACTAACAATGATATATACAAAAAACTGTCTTAATATGACGGCATTCAGCTATGTATCCTCTAAAGCAATTCAATGTTGACCTCACACTACAGCGAATGAAATGCAAAAGATTCAGGGGCATATTTATCAATCTGTCACGCAGCGCAACACAGCAAGCCATTGTGCTGCACGGCGTGAAAAGTAAAGGGCAGGAATACGCTGTATTTAACATCGCATGGTGCATTCCTGTCCTTTCCTTGCGCTGAAGCACTTTTGGATGCCTAGCGCCAATGCAGGCACCCTTGTGTCATGGTGCACAGGTGCCTGCGTTGCAGGCAGGATTGTTTTTGTGCAGGAAAAGACACCTTCCTGCACAAAAACAATCGTACACGGCGTTTTACTCTTTCTATGTGTGCTGCAGAATGCAGCACATGTAGAAAGACGAACAAAACATGGAGAAATGAATATGCCTCCTTTTCACGCATGCCTTCACTCCGCATGCAATTACAACGCAGTCGTTACAACAACCGCGTTGTAACAACGCATACCATTACCCCGCAAGTTGGAACAACGACTTGCGGAGGGGGGCGCTGGATGTTGGAATAGTATAATTTACTATTCCAACTCCAGTCTGTGTGGACAGTAGGGAAGGTGTTGGATTTTAAATCCAACACCTTCTCCCCCCTGCGCAAGTCGTTGTTTCGACTTGCGGGGTAATGGTATGCGTTGTTACAACGCGGTTGTTGTAACAACTGCGTTGTAATTGCATGCAGGGTGACGGCTTCGTTGTGAGGACTGTTAATTCTGGAGAAATAATGGGGAGGCGTAGCATTTTGACACATTCCCAGGTCTACCCTAATGGTAAATCTGGGAATGTGCCAAAATCAATCGGTGGATGCGTGGGAACCTCCACGCTCCACCCATGGAACACCTCCCTGGGACAGAGTAACACAAGGCAGTCCAGATTTATCAAGCCATGCAGGGCCACAGTGGCGTAGCTAGGGGCGGATGGGGCAGGGGGCGTTCCGCACCGGGAGGCACTGTTTTTGGGGGTGGCGGAAGGGAGCAAGTTGGGTCTGTCGATTACCACCATCCCCCCACGAACAAGTCGTCCATCGGCCACCAACCCCCCTCCCGGAACAAGTCATCCATCGGCCGCCACCCTCCCGCGCCCTTACCTACACCGGGTGGCAAACTTAGGGGCCGCCCTGGGTGGCAGTAGGTCTAGCTATGCCACTGCAGGGCCATGCAAGGTGGGCTTGCGTAAATCTGATTTTAGTGCTGCGTCGCCCATGCACACCCTTGTGTGCCGTACGGACGGCATAACAGTATGATAAGTATGCCTCCATATGTCATTGCGCGCTAATCAGCAAGCTGGAGGCAGCCCAGTACATGGTTCTCCACTGTCGAGTTCTGGAGTGCAATGACTACCATCGCCAGGAATTTTATTAGCCTGCCCAATAGTTGTAGGTCAGTACTCTGTAAACAGCCTGACATTGCTGTCTCCTGAGTCCTTATTCCAAGACAGATGAAACATGGGTGTAGAAGCTGTCTTCTAATAGTCATTATGAACAGACATCTACAAATAATATGGGAAAGAGACTCCAAATACTGTCCACATCCTCTACAACACATGCAAGAGTGTGAGGATCTCCACATTGTAGGAACCTGAAACGAATATATTTTGTTCGTAATGTTTGCTTCATATGAAGGTTGAGATAAGACTGTGGATTTGGCAGGGCTTTAAGTGGGCCGGGTCCTGCCGGTGCTCAGCACCAGCAGTTCTTAAAAGCAGATGCCGAGACGGGTCCCTATCGGGCTCTCCATTTTTTGCCCTCACCCCCAGGGTGAAAAAAAACACCTCAACTCTGCAGCAGTACCACTGCTCAAAGCCTTTGATGTACCTTCAAAGAGACTCGTTTTAGTTCTTTCACACTCATCATTTCAGAACTGAAGCATTTTCAATATTATATACAACAAAGCCATAGTTGTTGCTTATTTATTTTATGCAACTAACAGACATTGATAAAGACATCAGTTCTGGCTTGTTGTAGGTATAATGTTACTTGTTATCATATTTCTGGATGCAATGACCAAAACAGCAAAATGCCAGTCGGGCGACACACTATGCTAAGCACAGATTTTTAGCTTGCGTGTTTTCTAAGCCACGCCAATAATTACATCAGCCACGCCCCTTTGAGAGCCCCCCCCACAGTTTTTTCGTTCAACTTAAAGCCCTGGAATTAGGTCTCTGGAACGGCGATAAGAGCAAGTCATCTCTGGCCAGTTTTTTAAATGACTCGATGTTCTTCTTATAGGAGTAAGCTCTAGATGCTTGTTTTAGCTGTAGTTTTCAATTTTAAGATACCATTGTCCGTGTACATTTTTTTAATTCATTTGTTGCTCTTCCCAGATACATGGTTTTAATGAACCAGCTGGTGTATTTCTCAAACGGTAGCAATACTAAACAAACCGAGCATCACCAAACGTAGATAGACTGACCATTCCAAACTCCAGCCGAAGTTAGCTTATAGGCGTGCTCATTGGCTGTTTATACATATGATGGTGCTTGGGTTGGAGTATGTTGGATGTGTGTGTATGTATGATGAGGAGCATGTTGGCGTATGATAACTGGTGTGTTTTTCTGCATACCCTCTTTGCAGCCCCTTTGTGTGCCTCCATACCATGTGCAGCACAAAGTGATCCTTGCACCACTCCTGTTGGTCCTCTATGTCAGTGCTTAATTTGAGCTGGTGGTTTCCGGTGCTCGGCACCGCCACTTAATTGGCAGCACCGGCACTTATGGCAGTCTGCCACATGGTGGGCTGTTTGTCTGATTTAGAGTGAGCACAACAACAATTGTTTACTAATTCAATATAGTTAAAAATGACTAATACCTGCCGCTTTCGCTAATCGGCCTGGAATAGTCTGCATTGTCACACTTGTAGGAGTGCTATGGTTAGTAGCTGGTTTGGTACGGTAATTGGTAGCGCTAGAAGGGGCAATGGGTGGTGTAGGCTGAAGTGGCCTCCAGATGAGGGCCCTGGCACTTAATTTTTTACAAATTGAGCACTGCTCTGTGTGCCCCCGTAACGCCAGTAACCCCTGTATGTGCCTCCGTCATCTTTCTGTCTGTGTATGCAGCAATGTGATGGAATGTTTCATTTTGGTGGACGCGTGATAACGTTGGGTTTGTTGATGTAGAACGTTGATTTGGTGGACCTTGGATTGTGATTGTGCTAGGGTATTATTTTAGTTGCATAAATGTTTGATGATTAGTGTGCTGGTGTATGATGTGAGTGGGTTGGTATTTTTGTCCTGCTTCACCCGCTTCTGTGTGTCTCCATCATTGCCGCTGCTGGCCCATTGTGTGTTTCTCTGCCACGCTGCATTCCCTCTATTCCCTCCTAAAGGACGTGTAGCCCCTTTCAAGGCCTGACATACCTCCTGCAGTCCCCTATATGTGCCCTCTGCACCCTTCTAGTCCCTCCATGTAGGTTTAATAATTTGAGTAAGTTGCTCTTTTCAAGGTGTATTAAGCCTCCCCGTGTGTCTCCCAACTACCCTACAGCCCCTCTGCATGTCCCCACATCCCTTGCAGCCCATAGATGTCCTCCCCATATCCTTGCATCCTATTTCTGAATTTTTAATGTTTTGTTTTAAAATTCATGCTGTTGTGACTTAATGTATGTTGTAGTGTACTAAATGGTGACTGTGTATTCATACCAACCCTATCCAACCAAAATGTTAAATAAAGTTATTTAAAAAATGTCGAATGTGTGTTTGTGTCTGTATTATGATTACACTTGTTGGAAATGTATCGTCCAATGAAATTATAAAATGAAATAATAAATTCAATAAGTTGGTTGCTCATCGTTGAGGAAGAAATGTTGCAAAAACTCATGTTTGTTCTCTTTCAAATAGTTTATCAGACTTACTGAAAACCTTTGCAAATGACTCCAAACAGCTATATAACTAACTAAAACAGAGACAGGAAGGAAGTTTCCTTTTAGTTCCCTGTTTTTTTCTAAGGGTTCAGAGATTTTTGTTTAAAAATAAACGTGTTTTGATTGGTTGTTACTTTTATTTTAATAGCACTCATTTTTTCACTATTAATAACTGTAACAATGTTACTAAATTATTTTCCAAACTAATGAAGTTATACTATTTTTACTTGGCCTTATCAATGTTTGCATACATTAGCCAATTCAACGTCATGGTATTATTTTATTTTTTGATGACTTAGATTGGAAAGCATCTAATGTAAGTGACATGGTGCCTTTTGCAAACATAATAAAACAAAGTGTTGTTACTCATATTAATTGGTATGAATCATTTTTTGAAGGTTGTTTTATGTATTTAATTATTATTTGTAATTTTTTTAAATTTCGAGAGCAGATCCAATCAAGGGCATTTTTGCAACTAATAGATAACGTAGGCCAGTTACTGTTCAGTAACATTTGAATGAGGCCACACAACACGTGATTAAAAGTAAAGAAAATAGTTTAGTTTCAACGCAAGTTAAGTGTTCTGTAACTTGATATATTTAGATAGTAAAATAATTGTTTTAAAGCAATCATTGGTTAATATATCTATTTGCAAGTGATGAACATTTTGGTAGGCAAGTTTTTCAAATAATTTTCATTTCTTGCTGGAACTATGAAGATGGATTACCACAGTTCTCTTGCAGTTTGGATTTTATGAGATTCCTGGTTGTACTTGGCGGAGAAAGTTATTTAAAGTTTAAGGTATGAAATGGAGAGCAGTGGCTCCTATATTGCAGGATATGTCCAGCATTTGCCATCCATAATATCACTTTTTACATGTAGGGGTTAATGACATTTGACATATTACCTTTGTTTTATAATGAAGGAAGATCTTGCTTGTATGTTCTCATGTATGTACTTTACTTTCTCATACTTTGCCTAACTTCAAAAGTGGCTGCTCACTACTGACATCAATCCAAGGATTGGATATGCTCATTTTAACATCAATTGTGTTGTGATGGCACATTTTGGAGATGACCAATTTGGCACTATTTACTAATACTGGCCAAGCCCTGTGGCCAACCCACCATTATGTTGCATGGAAGCCAACCTGGATTCTCATAGCCTAAGCCTTTGGCCATGAACAGCAGGGAGTGGCAGCTGCAGCCCCTGTAAGCAGGCAGCCCTACTGCGAATGGCCTTCCAACATGTGTGGTGGGGAGTGGTAGCTATCAGCCCACTGCAGGCGGCTTTGCCGGGTGGACTAGGCATTTACAGTGATAAGATCTTTTGTTTGTGGTTCTCAAACAAATAATTTTTTGTTGGTGGAGTTTAGGATTTTATTTGGACATAGTTTTTGTTTGCGTTTTCACCGTTTTTGCATCATTGGTGGCAAACAGTCACTTTTGCACTTCAACTGTTATTAAGATGATCAAAAAAAAGATTTTTGTACTTTTACATTTCTTGTGCTTTGTCTGGTCATTGGGACGGCTAGGACTGCTGAGATACTTTCAACTTGGTCTCTTTTTACCTTTAAACTTTTTAACTTTTTAAAATCGTTTCCTTGTTAATGGAATTTGTAGTAAAGTTAATCCATAAATTAATTCTCAGTTCTTCTCCCTGTACCAGATGTTATAGTTGTATCCCATTCAGCAAAGATGGTGAGGTGAGAATTGTCCTGTTCTGCTTCCTGCAGCACGTTTTTCAGAACATTTTATGGTCTCTCTGATTCTGCAGTCCTCGTGTTTCTCTCTTTTCTGTTCTTCCAGGAACCTCACATACTCTTTGTCATGCTTTGACTTGAGGTTTTGTTGCATTGCTGAAGTACCAGATGAATAGAGTCCTCTCCAGCCCCTACGTAGCATGTTGCCACTTAGCTTGTAGGTGATTCTCTTTGTGTTGCATTTCTTCTAACATGGTGGATGAGTGAAGAACTCCTGCACAACTGAATTCTATTCTTGTTGTACTTCCCCAAGTTCTCCACCTCCAAAACACAAACTACATCTTATCCTCTGCTGCATCAGTGGAGGCCAAGAATCCTTCTTTCAATTCTTAACAATCATAAACTCTTACAAAATACTTACACTCACTAGAGGATGTCATCAGTGATGTCACTGACCATGTCATGAGTGATGCAATATGTGAGGTCATAAGCAGTGCATTAGGGGGGGGTGGGTACGTAATAGCTAACTCAGGTGACTATAACTGCTGAATTTCTATGGTTTTGTATGAGTGAAATTTGAGCCTAACTATAACGTCCCGGTAACCTTTGTTTTTTTCAGTGAATTTCTATGTTTTTTAAACTAGTAGTCACATTTGGAGAGTGGTGGAGAAGGGGGTGGGGCCTCTGACCAGCTCTCAGAAATCCCACTGTGTCTGACTTACTGGAGGTGACAAGAGGACTTCTTGGCCCCCAAGCACCCTCCGCATCCAAGAGGACTTCATCCCCTAATCAGTATTGCGCCAGGAGGCGCATTGGCAGAGTGACGAAGAAAGGGTGCGGGCCTCCGATCAGCTCTCAGCAATCGCCTTGTGTGGGACTCAGTGGAGGTAACAGTAGAATTCTTGGCCCCTAAAGACCCACAGCATCCAAGGGGACTTCATCCCCCAACCAGTAGTGCTCCAGGAGGCGCGTTTGCAGAGTGGAGGAGAACGGGGGCAGGGCCTCCGACCACCTCACAGCAAAACTGCTGCATGAGACTTACTGGAGGTAACAGGAGGGGTTCTTGGCCCCAAGGACCCTCAGCATCCAAGGGGACTTCATTCCCCAACCAGCAGTGCGCCAGAAATCACGTTTGCAGAATGGTGGAGAAAGGAGGCATGGCCTCTGAAGACATCTCAGCAATCCCGCTGTGTGGGACTTACTGGAGGTAACAGGAGGGCTTGTTGGCCCTCAAGGACCCTCAGCAGCAAGGGGGACTTCATCCCCCAACCAGTAGTGTGCAAGGAGGCGCCCTTGCAGAGTGGTGGTGAAAGGCGGTGAGGCCTCCGATGACCTCTCAGCAGTACCACTGTGTGGGACCTAATGAAGGTAACAGGAGGGGTAGTTGGCCCCCAAGGACCCTCAGGAGCCAAGGGGACATCATCCCCCAACTAGTAGTGTGCCAGGAGGTGCATTTGCAAAGAGGCGGTGAAGGTGGGGCCTCTGTGACTTGGCGGGCCGGCTTTTTAAAAATGTTCTTTGTGTTATTGGGGGGGGGCACACAGCCCCAGGCCGATTTCAGCCCCAGGGACCCCATCCCCGGGGCCTGGCCATCAATAAATTGGGGAGGGGGCCATGTGGCTCCACTCCCTGGGCCGAATTTTGCTCCGGGGACCCCATTCCCCGGGGCCTGGCCATCTTAAAGTGGGTGCCTCCAGGGCACCCACTCTCCACTGGGACTGCAGGGGGATCCGGAAAGCCCCTGCGGTTCCTGACAGCTCCCCGCCTCCAGCGGGAGCCAGCATTGCTTTTAGACGTAGGGGGCTGCTGAACATGCAGCTCCCTCTGTCTAAAAGCAATACTGCTCTGTTTCTAGCTTGGCGCTTGGCGGAAGCGGTAAAGCTCCTACCAAGCCACAGCAAACAGCTTTGTCCTGGGGTGAGCACCCTGGGACATAGCAGGAGCCGGCCCTGGGGGGTGGCGGTCCCCAGGGCTGTGTATGGCTCCAGGAGGGGGGGCTAGAGGCCCCCCTCCATTGCATTATTTTGCCCCGGGAGGTGGTGGTCCCTGGTGTGTGGTGGGCCGCACAGCCCCCGCATTAATGTTATGTTTAGCCCCGAGGTGGCATTACCCAGGCTGCGGGGAGGGGTCTGCATGGCCTCCCCGCATTCAATTTAAGAAAAGCCATGGGGTGATGATGGTCCCCGGGGATGCGGGTGGGTCCACGTGGCCCTCCCACATTGTTTTAAGATAAAGCCCCGGGGAGGTGATGGTCCCCATGGCTGGGGGGTCCGCACGGCCCCCCATTCAATAAAATTAAAGCCACAAGTAGGTGGCAGCCCCCAGAGCAGAGGGGAGTCCGAGAGGCCCTCCCCATTTATCAGTAAACAAGCCCTAGGGAGATGGTGGTCCCGGGTCATTAATAAGCTCCAGGAGGAGGGGCCCATGCGCCACTCCTCCATAATTTACAAAATGCCCCCGGGACCTGGCCCACCTGGTGGCCGATCACTACAGAAGTGCTTCCTTTTATTTTTTAATTTTGGCTGGAGCCACAGATCCAACATGACTCCTGCTTAAATAACTTTTTTAAAGTGCTTTTTTGGCCCTGCGGGGTCACTGCGGGACCCCCAAAGGCCTAGGGGGTCAGGGTATTTCTACCCTACCCCCTTTTCTATTTATTTACGTTTTTTCTGGGACTCAGCTCAAGCTGAGTCCCAAGATGGCTGCCAACACTTCCTGGTTTGAAGTGTTGGCAGCCAATCAGATCTCAGCACAATATTGGGAGGGGTCACGGAGTCTTCGCGTCCCTATATATCCAATTTTGGATTTTGGTTAAAATCTCTGAAACTACTAAATAGATTTACACCAAATCTCAAAAGGCACTTCCCTGAACCAACATCTAACTTCCTGCCAAATTTGGTGTAATTCCGTTCAGCAGTTCGGGCTGTAGCCGTGTCTAAATGTCCTATGGGAATTAACATAAGAAACACATGTTTTTTAACCCCCCCCTTTTTCTCAACCCCTACTTGATGGATCACCCCAAAACTTTCCACGCACCGCAAGAATTACTGGGGCATTTTTATTGGAAAAGCTCGTGAAGAATCCTCAAACGACACCAAAGATATAGGCAAGTCAAAAAAGTCTTTCCCTATGGAAACATGGTCCCAACTGTAACTACCGGCAACCGCCAGTAGGTAATATATAAAATATATATATATATATATATATATATAAATATATGCCAAGAAAGCAGTCCTGCAGGATACGCAGTCTCGTCCACACTGGCGGGGCTGGTGCGGGCTCACGGGTGCAGGACCCGTAATAATTTCAAAGGCAAAGATCCTGGGAAAAAATAATCTCAGGAAGGTTCGCACTCCACAGTTGTAGTTTTTTCAAGAAAGCTTTATTGGCAGCGCGTTTCACCCGATCCCGGGCTTCCTCAAGGCCACAACAACAAAGGCCAAATCGCCCGTAAAAAGCAAACATGAGGTGGACAGTCATCATTTACATAGAAGAAGTACTGCATATTTTTTCTCTTTCCTATGGCTCATTCGTTTAACATTCATTATAAATGTTATTTTTCATGCTATTAGTGATACCTACATATAAACGTTCACATCCAAATCAGGCTGCAGCTTAAGACACAAATGAGGTGAGCAATGTACATTCAATGCAGAAAATCAAATTTGTATAAAATAAACATATATGAAAATAGCCATACCAAGTGGCTTCAGTGCATGTTAACATGTTATGAGATTCACCACGTGATGCCAAGTGGCAAAATTATCATTATTTATCTGGGGGGCGCGTAACTGGAGCCACCAAGTGGCTTAAATATATAATACATCGCATGAAATGTCCCACATGATTTTATATACTCCACGCCTGCCAGATGGAAAATCAGAAAATCATTCTTGAGTATCAGATAGTTAATTTGTGAGTGATTTGAAAGAGCCAGAGTCAAGTGCTTACAGCTGTCGTTCAAAAAGTCCACCCTAAAGAAAATTAAAAATATTACAAAGGCCAGCACCATGAAATCAAACTTGAGAGCAAATCCCCGGGAGGCCTCGATGAGGAACTTTATGTGCATATCGGCTGATATGACTTCTGATAAATGACCATTTCTCACACATTCTTCCCTGAACCTCACCTACCGTTTTCTTTTGTAACATGGAAAGTTTTCCCTTTACTTCTCTGAACCTTGTCATTTATATGTCTTCTATTTGCTTTATATCTCGTTTGTCTCTATTGTGAAATGAATAATGGAGCCATTATGTGTTCTTTCTTAGGCTCTCTGGTTGTCTAGAGCACTTACGACGTGCTTTCCTTTGATCTGTCTTGTAATCCGTTATGATTTTATGAGATATTCGAGTAGTGGTGGCGTTTTTGCTTCTCAAGTTTGATTTCATGGTGCTAGCCTTTGTAATATTTTAAATTTTCTTTTGGGTGGACTTTTTTTTTTTTTGACAGAGTTTTATATAGCGCAAACTTGACCCGAAGGTATCGGGTATCAGAGCGCTTTACACGAGCACCAGTTGCGTTACATGAAGACACATGCATTTTTGGTAGGCACAGGGAGATTAATTGATTTGCCCAGAATCACAGGATGTTGTGCGTCCCTGCCGAGACTCGAACCTGGTTCCCCAGCTCCAAGGTTGACAGCCCTAGCCGTTAGGCCAACTCCTCTCCTCTCTTAATATATATATATATATATATATCAGGAAATGGCATTGCTCTCGCCAGCAGGGAGCAGCAAAAAATGCTGCTCCCTGCGGGTGTTAGCTATTTTTTTCATCTATTTCCCTGCCCGCTTCAGTGTGGGCAGGGAAACAGATGAAAAGACCGTACAACCCTACACTCTATAAATTTATAGAAGCCCTGCAAAAAAAGCAAAGTTACCTACAACTACAAATGGAACAACCCGTAACCCAAACTGCACCTAAAATTAGCAAACAAACCAAAAGAATGTACGACATGCTACAGTTTAAAGTAAAACTCTTTATGAAAACCAAAGAAGTAGATTATTTAGAAATAATGCTAACCTACAAAACACCCAAAATAGTTTAGAATAATCTTAACGAACATCACAAATCATTTTTATATAAATAATAAACATAATATGTTATTACATCAATCAACACATTAAATAAAACTCAAATCTTAAATAAGACTGATACAATAAGATATGTATATTATTTATGTAAAAACCTAAAAACCTAAAAGTCACCAACCAAAAACCTCAAACAACAAACTAAATCTGTCCTGAAAAATAATTCCAACTCATAAAATATACAATCCAAATAACAATGACATAACACTTACATAAACGATAAAATATAACATTGTCCAGCCGAAACAAATAAATTAAATATGGCTTCCTGTTCTGTAGCTGCAGATCATCCTCTGTATCCACACAGTCAAAAAGTATAATCCACCAAAAACTGGAAAAATACTTTTCAAAACCCCCTTCAAAAAAGCTGTAGAAATGACGAAGCACGTAACGTGGAGTAAATGTTGTAATTTTAACATTCATTCAAATCCATAAAGCCCACTGGTGGGGTCAAGTAAAGCACAACTAAAGCGCGACCTCCCGCTACTAGTTCAGCTCCGTCTAACGTTCACTTCAACAATCACATCCCGCTCTACTTAAGCATTCTAATTCCAAGATGAAACAATGAGATGGGTATACTTACATAGCATTTACATAACAACAAAAGTGTGTTCACTACTATACAACATGTCCCCTTTTATTTTTCTTTATACCTAAAGAAGAAAGTCAATAAAACTACATAAATAAATAAAAAAAACGAAACAATAAAACACAATGGCATAGTCAAAACATTCACAAAACATTTCTTCAAAATATAGTCATTCAGGCGCTCCGGCTACGTGACCACTCTCTTTGAATGGGCTTTGTAACTCAACTTCACTTGAATCAGCATCATGTGATCGTGCCAATGAAGTTTATTTGGGCAATTTCACCTGAAACCACATTATCTGAATTTCTATTATCAGACAAACATTGTTCTGGAAAAGAACTATCCAATATACAGTCAGAAGGTCTTGAAGTTAACATTTCACTGAAAGTAAATTCATCATCACTTTGATCACTTTTATCAGTTTTTCTCTGTTCATTCAATATTTTTTCTTGACCTGCTTTAAGAATAACAATGGAACTCTTATACCACCATCCCTTCTTGTGCAGCAACACCACACTCCCTGTAACTTTAATAACTTGAACAGGTTTATTAATTTTGGATTCTCCTTTATGATCCAAACTTGGGAGGTCATTACGATGGCGGACGGAAAAAAAACGACCGCCATGGTAGCGGGAAAACACCGCCCGCCGCTACCGAGGGAAAACCGACGGCTAGATTAGGATCCCCAGCGGTAAAACCCCAACCGCGGCGGAAAGGAGACCCGAGAATCCGCCGTACGCCTGCGGAAAGGGCCCAAACCCGTCCGCGGCGGTCGGAGTCGCAGCGGAAACAGGCCAAACGCCCGCAACCACAGCGGAGACACCGCCATCAAAATTATGATATTCCCGACATCCCCGCGGTGCAGTGCGCTGTTTCCGACCGCCGCGGTCGACAACAGTGAAGAATCAGTGAGACGGCGGAAGCGCCATAGCCGAGCCACCACTGCGGACGCTCCGTCAAAAAAATGGCGGTCGCTAGAAAAACACACAACATGGCCACAAAGTGCACCAACCATACAAGGCATGCACCCAAAAATAGCTAACACAGCCCAAAGACACACCCCCATGTGAAACTCCAAAACTACAAATCCCAGGTACACACACACACCACACCTGCAACCAATACACCATCCTGACACACCCACAGACACCAGTATAAATCCAGCCCCCAACAGACCACAATCCTTTGCAAAACTCCACAACTGAGGGGACATCCACCACAGATGACAGGAGAGGCAAATCTGCACAACACACACACATCACCACCACCATCACCACTTCCACACCTGCACCTCTAACACCTTTGCACAGCACACACCATACACATCACAACCACCACTACCACACCCAAACCTGCACCCTAAACACCTTGACACATCACACACCATGTCACCACAGAGAATGCCCAAATTCACTGAGAGTGAGTTGAGGGTCATGGTCGATGAGATAATCAGGGTAGAACCACAATTGTTTGGTAACCAGGTCCAACAGACACCACTAGCAACAAGGACGCAAATGTGGAGAAGGATAGTAGAGAAGATCAATGCAGTACGGACCGTGCCACGCAATAGAGATGAAATCATGAAGAGGTGGCACGATCTGAAGGCAGTGGTCAAAAGAGGAGAGCCAAGAACCATGAGCTGGCTCAGAGGACAGGCAGTGGCCCTCCCGTTCCACTCAAAACATTCACTGAATGGGAGGAGAAGGTGCTTGGCATTCTACATCCAGAGAGTCTCTCAGGAATACCCGGGGAGTGGAGGCTGGTAAGTACAAACAAATGCCTAACATCACACAAATGTACTGTCTTGCCCTATTACAAAATAATACCTCCTATGTACAAATTCATTCATGTGCACAACACTCCCCCAAAACATCTCTCACAGATACAACAGACACTCCCCCTGAAGCCCCCCAAAGGTAGTTAGCAACATCACCATGGGTACATGTGTACATGCTGCCAGCACTACAACTCCCACCAGGCCCCCTTGTCCCACAGCTGAGCAGGATGTAGCCCTCCCCCCACCCAGAAGCATGCCTCAGCCATTGTGTGCTGCACCCTCACCTAACAGGTAGGTAGCCTTCTTCACCTGGGGGTGGGTGGGTGTTTGGGAGGCCTGCACTACAACTCCCACCAGGCCCCCTTGGCCCACAGCTGAGCAGGATGGAGCACTGCCCCCACCCAGAAGCATGCCTCAGCCATTGTGTGCTGTACCCTCACCTAACAGGTAGGTAGCCATCTTCACCGGGAGGTGGGTGGGTGGTTTGGGAGGCCTGCACTACAACTCCCACCAGGCCCCCTTGGCCCACAGCTGAGCAGGATGGAACACTGCCCCCACCCAGAAGCATGCCTCAGCCATTGTGTGCTACACCCTCACCTAACAGGTAGGTAGCCATCTTTACCGGGAGGTGGGTGGGTGTTTGGGAGGCCTGCACTACAACTCCCACCAGGCCCCCTTGGCCCACAGCTGAGCAGGATGGAGCACTGCCCCCACCCAGAAGCACGCCTCAGCCATTGTGTGCTGCACCCTCACCCAACAGGTAGGTAGCCATCTTCACCGGGAGGTGGGTGGGTGTGTGGGAGGCCTGCACTACAACTCCCACCAGGCCCCCTTGGCCCACAGCTGAGCAGGATGGAGCACTGCCCCCACCCAGAAGCATGCCTCAGCCATTGTGTGCTACACCCTCACCTAACAGGTAGGTAGCCATCTTTACCGGGAGGTGGGTGGGTGTGTGGGAGGCCTGCACTACAACTCCCACCAGGCCCCCTTGGCCCACAGCTGAGCAGGATGGAGCACTGCCCCCACCCAGAAGCATGCCTCAGCCATTGTGTGCTGCACCCTCACCCAACAGGTAGGTAGCCATCTTCACCGGGAGGTGGGTGGGTGTGTGGGAGGCCTGCACTACAACTCCCACCAGGCCCCCTTGGCCCACAGATGAGCAGGATGGAGCACTGCCCCCACCCAGAAGCATGCCTCAGCCATTGTGTGCTGCACCCTCACCTAACAGGTAGGTAGCCATCTTTACCGGGAGGTGGGTGGGTGTTTGGGAGGACTGCACTACAACTCCCACCAGGCCCCCTTGGCCCACAGCTGAGCAGGATGGAGCACTGCCCCCACCCAGAAGTATGCCTCAGCCATTGTGTGCTACACCCTCACCTAACAGGTAGGTAGCCATCTTTACCGGGAGGTGGGTGGGTGTTTGGGAGGCCTGCACTACAACTCCCACCAAGCCCCCTTGGCCCACAGCTGAGCAGGATGGAGCACTAGTCCCACTCATAGGCATGTGACGTCTGTGCAGCCACACATGACACCATGCCACTTAGTCCACAGTCACCAACACAAATAATGCAAAACAGTTGTGTTGTAGTCACCATGCACAAGTCTCTGTTCAAAATTGACCCACATTGTGTACACTGTGCCAGGCATCACACACTGCAACACTAACAACGATCATGCTGCCCTGCAGCAGTGTCTGGCTGTTTGTATGGCAAAGTGCAAATCACCCATGTCATACCACAGTGATGCAATGTAAACAGTGGAAGTGCAGTGCACCCAAAAACTACACTGCAGCTGGGACTCACAATGCTAAACTAAGCAGAACCCAAATGTCCTGCAACACACCCAGCTACCACAGTGCTGCACTGAATTGCAGAACAGCACCTTGTCTGAATTAAATTGTCAAAGGTGTCTTGTTTGGACCACCAATGTGTGTATGCATTGACAATGTTCACATCTCACACTGTCTGTCTGAACAGTGCTGGTATAGTCTGGCCCCAAAACCATACATTGTCTGCACAGGGCTGAGTACATCTCACACACACACCACTGTTGACCACAACATGTCAGTGTATGGATGCCCTGGAACAACTGCTACACCAGTACTGGGCTCATGTTCTCAGGTCCACAAATACCATGGAAACCATGACAGTGTGGAAATGTATGCTGGGTGAGATCTACACCCTGCTGTATGTCACCAGTGTGCTACGAGACCATACCCCTTGCCCAATTGTGCCTTCAAATGTCGGGGAGTGAACCCCACAGCCAGATAGCTGGGACAACAGTGATGGGGGGCTATACCCCATGACCAAATGTAATCTGAAATCAATGGGTACAAAAAGCCACACACACATCATGCTCACCACACGCACATTCCATCCAAAGATTTCTACCAAGTCACATAGCCATGTCATTGCTCACCTTCGCCTCAAACGGCAGTTAGCCATCTACACAGTGAGACGGTGCAGTGTGTTTGGCTATCCGTCCCACAAAATGCAACATGCATGCTGTTCCACCACTATGGAGGATGGGACACTACACCCCCAATAAGAAGCATGTGGCAGGCAATGTATGCTACCCACCCAACTCACAGGTAGGTAACCGCATCTCACAGGTCGGGTGTGTGGGGCTGGGAAGCTTGCACAACAACTCACACGGGCCCACCTGACCGCCAGCACACAAGACCCATCACTTCCTGGCACCAACATGCATGTGTCAGTCATTGCAATGTACACTGCAAAAGAACTGGCATGTGGACATATCATGCTGACTTGTCCCACACTGGACCAAGATGGAAGCCCTCATCCTACACACACGGAGAGGTCTCACAAATACAAGGAAAACACAGCAAACACAACATATCTACAGCCACAACATGCAGCCAGATATGCATTTATAAAAACATGTAGGCATAGGACACCAGGCCTCTCAATGCACAACTGCACACCCAGATAGCATTGGCAACTATAGTGTGCACACACCTAAGAAAATGAAACTGTGACAGCAACCAAAGTGTGAATGACTGAAACACATGTCGATGGAACTCCGAGCACAACCATGCACACCACTACATGCCATCTGACAGTAGCAGTGGACCAGACCACCTAGGATCTAATTAAAGCAAACTTAAGCATGTCTGGAATTGCAAATACAGATATCTACACCACATTGAAAAGGTATGCATGAAACTACAATGCTCACTCACTGTGCAGAGAGAACCGCTACAAGGGCTCTACAATTGACACATACGCGTAAATGGATGACATATGATTGATCAATAACAGGATGCCAACATGAGACTGTCAATGTCAAAAATTATATTGTGCATGTCATGTCTTGACAACTCCCAATATGGACAAGTAATGTATGTACCACAACAGCTTGTAATGCATCACTGGATGTCGGTCAATGCTAATTTGTACAGTGAACAACTGCTGGATGTACAAACAGTTGATGTAACACTACTAACACAAACTTTGATGGGTGCAACACAATGACCATTTCTCATCTGACCCACAGGTGGCCTAGAACTCACTGCAGAGGATGACACCACCCTGCAGAGCCAGTCCCCCTCCCTGGAACAGAGACAACTGGATGAGGACTCCCTGGATACATTGGATGAGGAGCTCCACGCTGGCCCATCTGGTGTGGCAGGCCTCAACCAGTCCCAGGCACCCATTGTCCCCCAACCACATCAGCTGCAGCCCCTGACCATCCTCTGACAGCTGCTGTCACGGCCTGTGTGTCAACCACCACTACCACCACCACCACCACCACCACAGCTGGCCGCAACACCCTCCCTGCCCCAGGGGTTGAGCAGCCCACAACATCGACTGCGGAGGCCAGCGAGAGGATGCAGCGGGCCAATGTGAGGACCGGACAGGACCGTGGCAGCAGTGCAGCTGGTCGGGACAGGCTCATGCAGAGGGGGACTGATCCTGGGACGGAAGCCCTGGGCCACATCGACAGAGTCCTTGGGGCATACCAACAGGCCCAGGGACGAATGGGCCGGTTAGAGGAAGAATCTCGGGAGCACCTCCTGCTGCTGAGGTCCATGGACACACGCATGGGACAGATTGTGGACCTCTTGGGGCAGCTAGTGGCGGTTCTGAGGGACAGGCAAGCGCAACATTCTACCCCTCTGCCTCCCCCGTTGGGCAGCAGGATGACACTACATCATCCTCCCCTGCGTCCACAGAGGGGGTGAGTCCTCAGACACCACTGCCCCTGCAGCAGTGGCCCCTCCAGTGAAGCGCAAGAGGGGCCGTCCACGGAAAGGCCAGGGGGACTCACGTGCCCAAGCACATGCCAAACGCTAGTCCCCGAACCAGCCATGATGGCAGACCACTGCACCACTGCATTGACCTTTTGGACTATCCTTCACCACACTGCCATGTGAATGGCATCCATCTGTTGGACTGGGTCTCCACATCATTGTGGGGACTACTCAAGTATAAAAAAGGAGTGATAGAGTGCACACCAATTTATTCCTTTTCATCAAATAGTTTGTTCAGTATTTCTTCCGTTCGCGTGCAAGCCCAGAATCGTGGTCTGCCCAGATCCACGTACTTGTGAGACACATGAAAAAATGGGGTGGAATTACACCCCAATTCCAGACGCACAGCGTTGCATTAAGCATGACAAAATTGCCAAGTTGTTCCAATTTCACCATGTTTTATTCCAATTCCACCCCATTTTTTCATGTGTCTCACAAGTACGTGGATCTGGGCAGACCACGATTCTGGGCTTGCACGCGAACGGAAGAAATACTGAACAAACTATTTGATGAAAAGGAATAAATTGTGTGCACTCTATCACTCCTTTTTGTTTGACGTACACTGCCCATTTGACGAGTTGCACCCTTGGATTATGGAAAAGAATCAACAGAGATAACATCGTCACAAGAGAGACAATTGAAACATCTAATTTCCTTTAAAGTGAATCTTTATGAATTTTTTTCTCGAAGTATTTGATGGAAGATTGTGGTTTTATTTCGGGTTTATTCATGTTTTAACGTCATACGCTTAAGTACGCTTATCACCTATTTAAACAGCGAATTAAATGTTTACCAGCTCACGTTGAAAAACCAAATGCGTGACATTGTATAACCAACGTTATTAATGACATCTGCGGGTGGGCGGGGGAATTTAAGGTTGATGCCTAGATAGACTGTAAAAATTATGCTGAGGGTTAACATTCATAGAATCGTTTGGCAAGATGGGATTTGTAGGATGAAAGGTAGTGATAGTGTTGGTATATGGGAAATTTGGCGGGGTAGGGTGAGGACGAATTATAGAATGGGAGAACAACTTTAGCGACGGAAAAAGTGGTGTGTTATGGGATTTGTAGGACGAATGGTAGTGGCAGCGACGGACCATGGGTAATGTGAAGGGGTAGGGAAAGGATGAACTTGGGAAGGCAGGAACATGCACGGACAACACGGAAATAGGAAGAGTATTTTACATACACACAGTTATTATGAGATGTTAGATTAATAAATCGTTAATAGAAGGACACTAGTGAGTAATAGATTATAACATTGATATTGTGATCGCATTTTCCGTGTACCATGGGCTACGCAGGTTAAAGCTCGGGTGGACGTCAATGGGCAGAGTATGGAGGGGCGGAGACAAGCCACAGGTCCTTAAAAGGCAGTTGGAGTAGAGAGTGGAGGACTATGATGGTTACATACACGCTGGGAAAACGTCAACAAGAACAGATTTTGAAGGTATGGATAGTGTAGATAAACGGAGTGTTGGAGGGATAATTAAATTGGAAGAGGGGCTGTTTTTGTTTGAATGTGAACTGAACAGGGAGAGTCTAGAAGGTGAAATACGAGTCAAATTGAGGAGTTCGAGGGGAGGTTGATCTGGGCACCTACTTAGTGGTAGTGTTGAGCTACGATTTTAGCGGAAAACATTGGTTATAGGGCGAGCTGGAACTTAAGGTACAAACGTTTAACTTTAAGCGCAACATAGAATATGTTTTAAACGGTTTAAAAACACAGTCTAACATGAATGTTTTTTGAATTTGTAGACAACCCCTGATGAAGGGCCATAAAAGGCCCGAAATGCATTGGGTGACAATGATTAACTTTGCGGATTATTCACGCACACTCCTGGCTTCAGGATAAGGCCCGTTGGCATTTCTGCTGCACTAAGGACACAGTGTATACTGAATACCTCCCTTGTGACAACAACATAAGTAATGAATAAGGAGAAGCTTTTGATGAAAATGGAATAAAACTTGGTGAAATTGGAACAACTTGGCAATTTTGTCATGCTTAATGCAACGCTGTGCGTCTGGTATTGGGGTGTAATTCCACCCCATTTTTTCATGTGACTACTCAAGTATCACATTTACCATGACTGTCAACTCACTTCTTCAATTCCCCCCTTCACATTTTCTCCACCCTTGCATGTCACAGTTGTAAATAAATACACCTTACACACATGTTGTTGTGTCTGCTCCATCTTTAATACAGGATGTGCAACCTTCACCGTGTAGGACATGGTCCAGGGGAATGGACTGTAGGTAACAAGTGAGATGCTGAAGGGACCTAGGGAAAACCGCAGAACAAGAGTCACTTGTATGGGTGTGGCATTGCACACATCACACAACACTTGTCAACAAGGTACTCAGATCTAAAAACTTTACACAGAGCAACAGTCACCATAGAGACAATCTGTATCACACTAACCAATCACACATACATTGGCAGGCAGCAATGAGTCAACACCAAGCTGCAGTCAGCAAGCTCACATACACCCACACAGCAACAGCAACACCATCATACCATTTCGTCCCTTCTACATCGTCACTCACCTTCAAGTGAAGTAGCGGGTGATGAGCTGTCGACGCATGTCGACCCCTTCCTCCTCTCCACTGCCCTCGTCACTGGATCCGGCTTGATTTGCAGGCGGCGGCCTTGGCTGCTCATCATCGTCATCCAGGATCAGGGGTATTGCCTTGCGAATGGCCAGGTTGTGGAGCATGCAGCATGCCACCACTATCTGACACACCTTCCCTGGCGAGTACATAAGGGCCCCCAGTACGGTCCAGGCACCGAAATCTTGATTTCAGGAGACCAAATGTCCGTTCTATCACACGCCGTGTCCTCCCATGGGCATCATTGTATCGCACATCAGCTGGCGTGACGGGGTTCCGCAATGGGCTCAGCAACCACGGGCGGTTTGGATATGCCGAGTCACCTGGGTGTGAGAGACACAGATTAAACTTGCAGTCCCAAAATGCAACACAACAGCATGTCACACACACACACCATCTAATCCACTATGCATACTCACCCACAAGCCATGCACGCTCAGGAAGCAGATTGGCCATCAACTGAGGAACGATGCTGCTGCGCAGGATGTGGGCATCATGGGCTGAACCGGGAAACTTGGCACACACCTGTGAGATGATCATGTCCGCCAGGCACACCACTTGTACATTTACCGAGTGTGAATGCTTCCTATTGCGGTAAACCTGTTCACGTGCCTGTGGTGGCACAAGCCCAACATGTGTGCAATCAATTGCACCAATGACATGGGGGATATGTCCAAGGGCATAGTAATCGCTCTTCACAGCCACCAACTCAGGCCCCCTGGGAAAATGGATATATCTGTCTTTGTACAGCATCATGGCCGACAGGACATCCCTCAGCACCATGCTGAACATCGGCTGTGACATCCCGCCTGCACTTGCGACCGTGTGCTGGAATGAGCCCGTTGCAAAGAAATGCAGGCATGCCATCACCTTAGATGTTGCGGTGAAAGCTGTTGGATATGTCCGACGTGGCTGCAGGTGGGGCTCCAACATGGCACATAGGTTCTGCATGGTTTGTCGGTCCAGCCTGAATTTGCGGATTATCTCCTCATTCTCCATGTCTGCCAGGACTGTGAACGGACGATGGATATTGGGTCTCCTCCTCCTAGGACAGATCACAGTGCACAGATGTCAATGCAGAAGACCATGGAATGTGCATCACATCAATTTCTTCTACAGACACATTCCCAAGTCTTACAACATGCACCATTAACCGACAGGGCACTTCACAAGTAGGTTCACATCAGGCACACTACTCGTACACCTGTCCCCTTACCAGCAGCAATTATCTGTGCACCCCTCCGGCTCATTCGCATGCACAGTGTGATATACTAACAGATATGGGTGCATACCTGTGAGTATGACCCCCAGCATATGTTAATAATTGCAATACTACCCGAACACACCATGTTGCTGGCCCTGATACACCTCCCAACACAGGTTGCACATGGCACACATCAACTGCACACTGACCACCGGCTGAGCGTGGGGGACACGTGTGTGCATGTGCATTGGACAATGTGCCAGTTGCTGAGGCCCCTAGTCCAGTCAATGAGACGACATTGTGCGTTACATTGCACACACAGACAGTGTCCATTATCTCCATATGCTATGCAACACATTTACTGGACAGTCTACATTTCATTACACAGCACATGTGACATGTGCGAGTGTATGTGCCCATGCAATGTATTGGCGACCCATATATGGTATGTGTTGGTGACGTGGAGTGACATGTCCCTTTTGTGCATTTGCCCTCATGAGGACCCTTCAATTGTTGAGAACCTGGGCACTGTACATGTTGGCCTATGCAGAGAGCTGGAGGACACGTTAGGTGCAGCACAGCTACTCCACAACTCCATTAACGCTCACTCCAGGCACTGTCTGGCAGACATATGGTGGTGCCTACCGGCTGGCCACTGAGGTGTGGCACCGCCCATAACCCATGCACGATCGCGGGAGACACCGCCAGATATGTATGTGACAATAGCGGTCACCCTGCACCGCTACCCAAATCATGGTCACTCCAGGCACTGTCTGCCAGACATATGGCGGTGCCTACCGCCTGGCCACTGAGGTGTGGCACCACCCATAACCCATGCACGATCGCGGGAGACACCGCCAGATATGTATGTGACAATAGCGGTCACCCTGCACCGCTACCCAAATCATGGTCACTCCAGGCACTGTCTGCCAGACATATGGCGGTGCCTACCGCCTGGCCACTGAGGTGTGGCACCACCCATAACCCATGCACGATCGCGGGAGACACCGCCAGATATGTATGTGACAATAGCGGTCACCATGCACCGCTACCCAAATCACGGTCACTCCAGGCACTGTCTGCCAGACATATGGCGGTGCCTACTGCCTGGCCACTGAGGTGTGGCACCGCCCATAACCCATGCACGATCGCGAGAGACACCGCCAGATATGTATGTGACAATAGCGGTCACCATGCACCGCTAACCAATTCACGGTCACTCCAGGCACTGTCTGGCAGACATATGGCGGTGCCTACCGCCTGGCCCCTGTGGTGTGTCACCGGCATGGACCATGCCCCTGCAGCCAATGGGAAGCAGCCTCGCGGTAGCCTGATGCGAGTTTGAAAATCGCGGTAAGCGTGCACCACCCCCGCGGAGGCGGTCACTGGAGGCATTCAAAAGATGCACCACCGCGGTAGCGCGCACATGCGTCCTACGGTGTGTCACCGGCATGGACCATGCCCCTGCAGCCAATGGGAAGCAGACTCGCGGTAGCCTGATGCGAGTTTGAAAATCGCGGTAGGCGTGCACCGCCACCGCGGAGGCGGACATTGGATGTTTTGAATGAGGCAGACCTGGTACACCAATTGCAGCACCCTGGGACCACTGACACAGCCCCAGGGGCCTATATATGTGTGGGAGGGCGCACCACATTCCCACAGCTACCAGGGACTGCTGACTGACAACCCTCCACCTGCTGCTGCTGCCTCAAGGGACTGCTGGCTGCCACCCTCCACCTGCTGCTGCTGCCTCAAGGGACTGCTGGCTGCCACCCTGCACCTTCTGCCTCAAGGGACTGCTGGCTGCCACCCTCCACCTGCTGCCTCAAGGGACTGCTGGCTGCCAACCTCCACCTGCTGCCTCAAGGGACTGCTGGCTGCCAACCTCCACCTGCTGCCTCAAGGGACTGCTGGCTGCCACCCTGCACCTGCTGCCTCAAGGGACTGCTGGCTGCCACCCTGCACCTGCTGCCTCAAGGGACTGCTGGCTGCCACCCTGCACCTGCTGCCTCAAGGGACTGCTGGCTGCCACCCTGCACCTGCTGCTGCTGCCTCAAGGGACTGCTGACTGCCACCCTCAACGTGCTGCTGCTGCCACATGTCCATTGTGATGTTGAGGACTCAGAAGATCCGTGCCAGTCCCTTCACCAGTGAGGAGCTTGGGGTCCTGGTAGACGGGGTGCTTGCACAGTACCCAAGGCTTTATGGTGGCCCTAATGTCGTGGTAAGTCTCCCAGACTGTGAGTGAGAGTGCAGGGTGTGCACACGTGGGGTGGAGGTGCTTCGGTATGTGTCAGTGGTTGTGGGGCTCTGACATGCACTGCCTATCATGTTTACTACAGCGGGAAGGGCTTGGTGGGCTCTTTCACACGTTACCCTGCAAGCCTATCCTGAGTAGAGGGACATGTCCTGTAGTTTCAGCCATACAGTGCAGCTGCATTTTGGTGATGCAGGAGTCTGGCCAGTTAGCGTTTGTGTGAATGGCTGTGTTGCTCCCAATTAACCCACTCAGTGTCAGTCGACCTGCCCTGCACAGTCCCCACCGAATGCCACATGTCCACATCACTGCATGTACAGTGTGTACCATGTGTGTTTGGATCACGCCTCTTCATGTAAGTCCCATCTCTGACATGTAGATTGCACAGGAGCAGGCGTGGGGGAAGGGTGTGTGTATGACAGTTGTTGTCACTCTATGTGAGTTCCAAGACACAGTGAGGCTTTCACAGGGCTAGGACACTTAGGTCTGCGCAGTGTTGGACACAGTGAGTCCAACAACATGACACATGTTTTGCTATCTTCTCTATGTGTAGTTGTAGGTAACTGCAGACAGTAGCTGCAGGCAGACTACACGTTGCTTGTTGTGTTGGTATCCTGCATGTGAATGGGATGTGGAGGTACTGTGTCCACCATCGAACATGCATGCCTGTACGTCTGATTGACCAATGACATTGCATCATGTTCAGAGCAATTGTTGGCTATGTGACAGTTGTAGCTGGAGTTTTGGGGAGTCACTGTCGTGCTACTGCATTTTCGTTGTGTTGTTATTGTGCACTGTGTCACTGGAACATCACCCCTCTTGTCTCCCATGCCTGCAGCTGAAGGTCCACCAGCGTAAAGCCGTGTGGAGGGCCATTGCCTCCAGAGTCCGGGATCTGGGTGTGTCAAACCGAAGGCGCACCCACTGTCATAAAAGGTGGGACGACATCTGCAGGCTGAGCAAGAACGTGGCCGAGATGACGCTGGGGCTGCTCCCTCGGACTGGCAGGTTGGCTAGGCGCAGCATGACACCACTAATGGCCCGCATCCTGGCTGTCACACAACCTGAGCTGGACAGATGACTGAGGGAGCATCAGCAGCGAGCCAGGGGTGAGTATGTGTTGCAGGCTGCCTTTGGCTGGGAGTGGGTGCATGTGTCTACAGAGTGTGCAAATTGTCAGCTGTGTGACGTTGGTTGTGTGGTGCAATGTTTTGTGAGTGGCCTCTGTGCTGGGTGTATGTGCCATGCTTTTGCACAAACGGCGCTTCATGAAGTGAGTTTTAGCACTGTGCATCTCTCTTACATTTGGAGTTGTGGCCTTCAGGTACCTTCTGCTGTGGGGTAGTGTGTGAATTCTGATGGATGGTAATGCCAGTGTTCCAACTGTGAATGCGTTTCAATGAATGCGTGCAATTCCAGACCTCAGATGTCTGCCAGTCAGACATCTGAGGCCAATGTGCAACAGTAGATGTGCCCATGGACTCGATATGGTGGATGGTATGTGTGCAGGGTCATTGTGGGCTGGTATGTTGTAGTCTGTGTGGTCCCCTACTGCTCCACACATGTAGGTGATGTGCACCATGTCGTGGTATTCATCCATGCCAACATCGGGACAGTGTGTGTGCACAGGCCATTTTGGGGCTGTGTCTGATGGGAGCCAACTGCAGGATGGTGTGCTGTGTGAATCACCTGGGGCACTTATGGCAGGACGTGTGGCGGACATGCACCGTTGTGTCGAAATCTGGGTGTCAAGATATATGTGTGCACAGGGTGGCATGCAATGTGCTGCACACCTCTTTCTAGGATGCAGATGTATTGGCACGTGTTAGTTCTGTTGATGCCACTCATCTCACAGTACTTCTCTCTCCTATGCAGCAGCTCCCGTATGTGCAGAGGGAGAGGGGACGGACACCAGTGGTGAGGCTTCCACTGCAACAGCCGCACCGGAGCTGACTGACACAGATGTGACCAGCGCCGAGGAGGGGGACAGGAGTCTGCTAGAGGATTCACAGCTGGAGACACAAAGCTCTACCTCATCTGACGCCAGCGGTGACACATCCATGTTGGGGGGTACAGGGAACGGGGACTCTGCCTCCTCTTCCGCCACACAGCGTCCAGTGCCCAGCCTCCCTTCAACCTCCACTGGTGCTGCCCGTGTCCGCACGAGTAGGAAGGGAAGAGTCACCTTCACCCCAGGCACAGCTGCCCCAGCCCATGTCAGCCCTGCCGCCCTCAGTGCAGAAGCAGTCGAGCTATTGCACCAGCTGTGTGTGGGGCAGACAGCACTTCTCAATGCCTTCCAAGAGCACGACAAAAAGTTGGGGCAGGTTATAGCTTTCATGGAGGGCTTACATTCCGACGTGGGTGGGCTACACCACACTGTGCAGTCCTTGTCATCAACTGTGACAGCAGCCCTGCAACAGGCACATAGTCAGGGAGCGGCTCCCAGCACTCGGTCCGGCCCCGTGTCACTGTGCACCTCTGACGACAGTGACAATGCCCAACGGACTCCAAAGTCCCGATACAGAACCCGCAGCACACAGGAGCAGCAGCAACCCAAGCGTACTAGGGCACAGACACCATCCCCACATAAGAGTAAGGCCACCCCAGAGCGCAGAGAGAAAAGCCCATCAGGCGACAGCAAGGGCCACAAAGCAAAGAAAAAAGCATCAGGGTCACAGGCCTCACCTTCCTCCCCTGCCAAAGACTCCCCTGTCCCAAAGACGTCTCGCAGAGGCAAAAAGACAGTTTCCACACCCACTGAGAAGGTGTTGCCTGCAAACATTACACAGGATGAGGGCCCCATGGATAATCCATCCTTGACCTCCACTCCCATCCCAAGCCCTGTGAAGCCAGCACGGGAGGACACTGTAGGGGGCAAAGCTGGTGGACAGAGGGAGGCAGGGCGGCGGCAAACACCAGGCAAGCGCACAGCGGGTTCCAGCATGTCCCCAGAGGGGGGTCACCTTCCACACCAGAATCAGCTTTGGTGTTGGGGTCACCTGTTGTGTCTGCCCCAGTTCCCCTCAATCCCCTGACAGGGAAGCCTTTCAGGATCCCCAAGAAGTGGAGAGGCACCCCTCCACAATCTCCGGCACACACTGTGTCTCACCAGGGCATGAGTCCACCTCCCCAGGCCACCACCCCACCTGGTCCAAGCAGCCCCCCAGCTACCACATGCACAGTTGGCTCTTCCACAGTTGTTACTCCCACTGCCCAGTGTAGTCCGCCAACAGACCCCAACACACAGTCAGCTCCAAGTCCGACAGACAGCCCCATCTGAGTGGTGGTCACCCTCACACACCTGTCTGTCCACAGGGGTGCGTGTGATGCCCATTGTCAGACCCATTACTCTGTTGCTGTGCATGGCATGTTAGAGTTGCATACATTCCCTGTGTAGCTTCTGATGTAACTACTCTGCACATTGTACTTGCCTTGTGTTTCACTGCTGTGTGCCCCCTGCCTGTGCAGCTTCTCATGGACTCACTCTGCACTTTGTCCTGCCCACTGTCCTTGTTGTTCACTGCTGTGTGCCCCTGCCTGTGCAGCTTCTCATGGACTTAATCTGCACATTGTACTGGCCACTGGCATTGCTGTTCACTGCTGTGTGCCACTTGCCTGTGCAGCTTCTCATGGACTCACTCTGCACTTTGTCCTGCCCACTGTCCTTGTTGTTCACTGCTGTGTGCCCCCTGCCTGTGCAGCTTCTCATGGACTTAATCTGCACATTGTACTGGCCACTGGCATTGCTGTTCACTGCTGTGTGCCCCCTGCCTGTGCAGCTTCTCATGTACCTCACCTGCACTGTGTCCTGGCCACTGGCCTTGTTGTTCACTGCTGTTTGCCACTTGCCTGTGCAGCTTCTCATGGACTCGCTCTGCACTTTGTCCTGCCCACTGTCCTTGTTGTTCACTGCTGTGTGCCCCCTGCCTGTGCAGCTTCTCATGGACTTAATCTGCACATTGTACTGGCCACTGGCATTGCTGTTCACTGCTGTGTGCCCCCTGCCTGTGCAGCTTCTCATGTACCTCATCTGCACTGTGTCCTGGCCACTGGCCTTGTTGTTCACTGCCGTTTGCCACTTGCCTGTGCAGCTTCTCATGGACTCACTCTGCACTTTGTCCTGCCCACTGGCTTTGCTGTTCACTGCTGTGTGCCCCCTGCCTGTGCAGCTTCTCATGGACTCACTCTGCACATTGGTCTGGCCACTGGCCTTGCTGTTCACTGCTGTATGCCCCCTGCCTGTGCAGCTTCTCATGGACTTAATCTGCACATTGTACTGGCCACTGGCATTGCTTTTCACTGCTGTGTGCCCCCTGCCTGTGCAGCTTCTCATGTACCTCACCTGCACTGTGTCCTGGCCACTGGCCTTGCTGTTCACTGCTGTTTGCCCCTTGCCTGTGCAGCTTCTCATGTACCTCACCTGCACTGTGTCCTGGCCACTGGCCTTGCTGTTCACTGCTGTGTGCCCCCTGCCTGTGCAGCTTCTCATGGACTTAATCTGCACATTGTACTGGCCACTGGCCTTGTTGTTCACTGCTGTTTGCCCCTTGCCTGTGCAGCTTCTCATGTACCTCACCTGCACATTGTACTGGCCACTGGCCTTGTTGTTCACTGCTGTTTGCCCCTTGCCTGTGCAGCTTCTCATGTACCTCACCTGCACTGTGTCCTGGCCACTGGCCTTGTTGTTCACTGCTGTGGCCCCCTGCCTGTGCAGCTTTTCATGTAAATACTGTGCATATTGAAATGCCCACTGGCTTTGCTGTTGCCCAAATTTGTTGTGTCAATATGCAAATTGTGAATAAACACAGTTGGTCATGCAGTGAGTTGTGTCAGTGTCCTTCCTGAATAAAGTTGTTTCTGTGTGTGCGCATGGTTTACTGTGTCACAGGCTCAGTATGCCACTTCGACATTGCCAATGGGTTGTGTCACATTTCATTTTTTTGCAGGGGTGGGAGGCACTTCATTTCTACATGACTGTGATACTTATGGGTGCAGTGCAGGTGGTTGGCAATGAGGTCTTGTAGTCATCTTCCTTCTTGGCTCATGTTATCTGTGGTGGACACATGTCAGGTTTGTGGGCAATGGCAGCACAGGGTGGGTGTTTGGGCACAGGCTTACAGGCAGGCCAGGGTCATGGGGTCTGTGTGAGCTTCCTTTCTGTGTGCCAATCAGTGTCGGTGTATGGTCATCTTGTGGTGATGAGTTATCCAGGTCCCATGGCTTACTTCCAATGTGTGCACTTGGGTGGTGGAGAAGTGTATGGTGTGAAGGGGGTGACTTTGTTGTGACTGTGGATGTGTGTGCACATGCATTGTCAACTACTGCCATGTGTGACCCTGGTGTGGTGTGCCTGTATGTGTACTTGTTTAGCCCTGTGGTTGTGTTTTGTGCACATGGCAGTATTGTGTGTTGCTGTTGTGGGAGGAGGTATGTGTGACATATCCTACTTGTGCTTGGCTGTCATGTAGTGTGTCACTGGGCCCTGTGTGTTGTGCAGCAGACGTTGTCTTGTCCAGTGTTTGGATGCTTATGTGTGGCTGGTCAGTGTTTGTGTTCAGGGCCTTCCTTACATCCCTGTGCCTATACATGGGTGTCCTTGCTGTCTACAGGAGTTGTAGCATTGGGGTGACCGTGGTTTGTGTTGACTGACTGTGTCAGCCATGTGTGCTGTGATGGGATGTGTGTGTTCTCACATGTGTCTTGTCTTGCATGTGCTTCACACATGCTTGATGGTTGTGTCACTGCCCTTCCATTTGTGGGCACCTCACTTTGGCTTTCCTATATGTTGTCCTCCATTACTGCTGGCATGTGGTGTGTGTATGTAGCTGTGAGTCAGGGTGGTGTGTGTGTGTGTGACTTGTCAGGTAGTGTGTGCAGTGAAGTGTTTGGTCCTCATCTGTGTGTGTGTACATTTTGTGCCTGGCCTCAGTGTTCTTGGCTTGTGTGTGAGGTTGTTGTGGTGTGTGTGTGTTGGCTGGGGCCTGGGCTTCTGTGCTATGTGTTCCTTTGCAAAGGGTCCTGCTGTGGCTGTATATGCAGTTGTTGGGACGTGGGGCATGGTGTGGCTGTAGTTGTGTTGTTGTTGTGCAGGAGTGGCACTTGTGAGACACATGTTGTGTCCCTTCAGGGAGGTAGCTGGTGTGTTGTGGATGGAGTTGTGGCTCTGTGCAATTTGTACGGTGCCCTTGGCATGCGCTGGCCCTGTGCTCTGCGTTGTGTGCATGGTTTCATGCACACTGACCGCGGCGGTGACGTGACCGGGACATTTGTTCATGAATGCGGTACATGGGTGGGCAGTATGTGGCGCGATGTTTTTGTGACAGGTGGGAAATGTGTGTGTGCAGTGATGGCTGTGTGCCTGTCCCCACAGGGGTGTGTGGTGTTCCCATGCGATGTTTTCCCCCCCTGGAGCTGTGTATTGTGTTACTTGCACTGTTGTGTCTGTACGTACCTGCGGAGGCGTCCGCGGGGGTGGATAACTTGCAGGTGGTGGATCATGTACAGCACCGGGAAGGCGTGTAGGGCCGGATCCATCGCGGTGTGTCCCGGGTGTTTCTTTTCTGTCTCCGCTGTGATGTCTCCGCCGTCTTTCGCTGTGCGGTTTCTCCGCCTCGGTGCGCTGCCCTGTTTCCGGCATCGTGATATCTTCGGCGTACGGGACGTCATTCCGCACGGCGGTGTGTGGTGATTGGCTCACTCCGCCGTGGTGGCGGGCGCTGTTCGATGGCGGTTGGCGTCACACCGTGGCGAACGGTAAATGCCTATGTTTTCCCATCCTAATATGGCGGGCGTGAAGACCGCTGCTGGCGTGCAGTAAAAGGCATTTTTCCGCACCGCCGCCACCGCGGTCGTGCCTCCGCCCGCCATCGTAATGGGCCCCTTGGTATGGAAAGGAGCACCCAATCTCCTTTTTAAACAATTTTAGGTTTTGTTCCATTCACTTTGTCATGATACCCTTTACAACTGATTTGACTAGAACATAAATTATTCCTGGCACATTTCACTACCTTTCAATGTGGTAGGCTTGTTAATCAATTAATTAAGCTTTCAATGTGGTAGGCATGAGTTATAAAGCTACAACTTTCTCTCCCTCTCATCAAATAATACGGAGAAACTCCTGTAGCCGAATGTGGAGTATTGTGATAACTCCAGAGCTTTTCTTGTAAGAACTCTTGAATATTTCTGTTATTTAGTAAAGCAGATTGGATCCCTTCCTCAGGAATCTGTTAGCCCTCTCAACCTGACTATTGGCCTTAGAGAAAATGTAACTGCCCTGTCCCAGCCATAATGCCACACACTTCTAGAAAGTGTGACATTTTGATGAAACAAATTGCACTTTGTTGCCAGACATCAAATTGTTAGGTAAACCTCAATTTGAAAAAATCTTATCCAAAAATGTGATCACTTCATCCGTAGTGGGAATTCCCACAAAGGTATGATAGATTAATTTTGAAAAATTGTCAATAAGTACAATCCAAAACCTCTTGCTTTGTCCCAATATATTATATGGACCTGAAGAATTAATGGAAACTTTACCCCATGGTTTACTTGGTATTTCTGATAAACTTGAAGGCTCACAAGTCACCTTCAAATGTTTATCCGAATTCACACACAATGCGCAAGCATTAACCTATCAACAGCTGAATCCATTCCAGGCCACAAATAATGTTGTTTAAGAAGTTTCCTTGTTCCTGTAACACCTGGTTGCCCAGGGTGAGCTAACTTGATCAAGTTATGCCTGAGACCAAGAGGCGGTAAGAACAAATCGTGTCTCAACAACATACCATTTTCAACACTCAACTCACTCGACACTTGACCAAAACTTTGCAATTCTGGTTCCAAGTTTCTACTAGAAGGCGACCCCTTCTCAACATACTGTTTAACAAGTAAAAATGTATTGTCTTCTTCAGACATTTTCAACCATTCCGATATAGTACCACCACATTTATCGACTGCATCCACAGCAACAACACATTCGTGTTGATCCATAACCATCTCACACTCATCACACTTTTGGGGCTACCTAGATAAACAGTCATAAGTCACATTTCTGCCCCCAGCTATTTGTCGTATTTCAAAATTAAACTCCTGCAGTCTAGAAATCAATTTAACTAATCTTGACAAAGCTTTACCAGATTTTATTCCATCCATCATATAAACCAGGGGTTTATGATCAGTCAAGAGAACAAATGGTTTACCCCAGAAACGTTTTTTCAATTTTTCCACTACCCAGACGCAAGCCAAAGCCTAACTTTCAAAAGTACTATAGTATAACTCTGCTTCCCTTAGTGCTCTGGAAATGAAAGAGACAGTGCTTTCCTTAGAATTCGCCACTTGGCTAAACACTGCACCCAAACCTAATGAGCTGCCATCCACGGTGACATAGGATTTAACCATGGGGACAAAGGTGTTAAGTGAAGGAGCCTGATTTATCAACGATTTAATTTTCTCAAAGACTTCATCCTGTTGTTCCATCCAATCAAAATGTTCACCCTTTCTCAAAGTTTATGTAAACGCTCAGTAAAAATTGCATAGCTTTGAACAAATCTTGCAATCCTCCTAAACCCAAAAAAGATCTCAGAGACTCTGTATCATATGGCTTCATTGCATTTGCTATAGCATCCAGCAAGTCAGTTTTAGGAAGAATGCTATTGTTTGTAATGTAATGTCCTAGATAATCGATCTACTTCACTAAAAATATATACTTACTTTTGCTCACAGTCATTCCCCTATCCTCGAGAATCTGTAAAACTTGGTCTAACAATTCATCATGCTCTTCCATTGCCTTGGCAAAAATCAAAATGTCACCTTGAAAGCACCTCAAACCTTGGAACAGCGTATCCATACTTTTTTTTAAACACACTGGCTGCACCGGCCTGGCCAAATGGTAACCTCAAATATCTGTTGACTCCAAACGGAGTAACAAATGTGGTCAGATCTCTAGATTCTTCCTCCAAAGCAACTTGATAAGTGGATTTGAGGTCAAGAACTGAAAAATATTTGGGTCCATTAACAGCTGCCAACAACTTTTGTATTCTAGGAAATGGGTGACAGTCCACCACAATATTTTTAACTATCTAAAATCAGCACAAAGACGCAAACTCCATTCTGCTTTAAAGCTATGACAACTGCAGATATCCACTCATAACTATCTATCAGTTCAATAATACCCTGTCACATAGGCCCAGATTACGAGTCTGGCGGACGAGGACTGCCAGACTCATGGGGGAGTGGCAGTGGCCGACCAGCCACATCCGCACCGGTTGTCCTACCGCACTATTAGGACTTTGGCGGTCGGACCGCTATTGCACCACCACAACCGCCAGGGAACCGTATTCCCTGGCGGTCCCGCGGCAGTCTGAGGGCTGCAATATGCTTGGTGGTGCTCTGAGGCACCACCAAGCATATCACAACTTTCCTCACCACCAGCGGTGTCATGGAGGTTCTTCCTCCATGTAACTGCTGGCAGTGAGGAAAGAAAGGGGTCCCACAGGGCCCCCTCTTGCCCCTGTGCATTAGGGTGCATGCAGGGAGTCACATGTTATGCCCTCCTGTAGATTTGCACCCCCAGCTCCTGCATGGGAAGGAATGCACTGCATGGTGGTTTCCTTCCTGTGCAGGAACGTGCACTGCCAGTCCCGCGGCAGTGCTGTTTAAGGCTCACAAATAGCCTTTAAACAGCACCTCTGTGGGACAGCCACACCGTCCGCCCTCCAAAGCGTGACAAAAGTGCGACCTCCCGATACCATTTGAGCTCCGGCTAAGGTTCACTTCAGCATTCTCAACCCACTCTACTTAAACATTCTAATCCCAAGATGGAGCAATAAGATGAGTATGTTTACATAGCATTTACATAACAACAAATGTGTGTTCACCACTATACAACAAAAACCAATCCAATAGAGATCCATTGAAGCAATCCACAGTATGTATCCAGGGACCATAAACAAACAGAAAAAGTGTTAAAAAGGTACCGCTCCTGGAAACCAGAAAAAAAAGAAAATCAAAGTAAAAAATATTTGGTTTATTAGAAACCAAAACAGATGTCCTTTAAAAAAAAAAGCTAAATCCAAATGTCCATAGGACACGTTCATAAAAAATAACGTGCAAAGAAAAACAGAATACCCACCTGCAAAAACAGTACAATCAAAAATTGCATATACATTACACATAATCATCAAAAAGCACATAACATAACATATTGATACATTACTAAAACACAGTACAAAACCTAAACCAACACACTAATGAAAAACACCACAATTACTACAACTAAATGTACTGAAAACTCACAAACAACACTATAACTGATCTCCAGAAAGCCCCCTACATTTCCTCTACCCTCAAACCCCTAAAAAAAACATCAAAAAGGACTTGCCGGTTCGAACAACAGCAGCAAATTCCAGTTACCTGGATCCTGGAAAATAGCCTAAAAGTGAGACAAATAGACTATAAAATAGAAGGCAGCGGTAATAAAAATGGCCTCTAAATGAAGCTAACAAAAAGACTATCTCCCCAAAGAAATTAATGAGAATACAAGGTAAAATGTTTAACAAATGTTTTAAAAATTGTAACAAATTATTAAACATGTAAAACTTGTTAAAAATGTTGTTAAAACATGTACAAAAACATTTAAAGTTTAAATTAAATAATGGTCTAAAAAGTATACAATTATTTAATATATACTGAAAAGATTTATGTAAAAATTATGTTAACTATGTATATGAAACAACTGAATTAATGTTAAAAAAAATGATAAACGATTGAAAAAACCTGAGAAATGTACAACATACAATATTATTTGAATATGATTTACATTGTTTATTTAATAATAAAAATATATTTTTATATAAATGTTTTTGTAACTATAACTATGTGTTAAAAAATGTAAAAATATACATTGAATAAACTTTGAAAAGTACAAAAAAATTAAAAATGTGCTACGTATCTTTATTCTATGAAAATATGTAACTAATAATGTTACTTATTAGAATTATACGACCACCTACTATTTTAATTATCTTTCTAAACATCAACAATACTAATTAAATAAAATAAACGACTACTACGACATAGAAATACAATTTAACAAACAAATTTAACACTAAAAGGGTTCAAGCAAATAGTCTCACTCCAATGCAAACCATTTTGGAGAAAGTGTTGTACACTAAGGGGGCAATTACGATGTCTCACTGTCTCGTGAATGGTTCCGACTGCCTCATTAGGATGTGACCGAACACTGTTCGGTCGCATTTCGACATTTCCCTATGGGAGCATGCGTTACGGCTGTACACCAGCCATAATACATGCTCCCATAGGGAAATGGGAGGTGTTCTTCAATCCTGCAGCGCGTGGCAGGCACCTCAAGGTGCTTGCCACGGGGTGCAGGGATCAACAGGGGGGCACCATAAGTGCCCCTTTGGCTCCCAACCGGAGGCCGCACACACAAGGGGGCCCTGCTGGGGGCCCTCAAACACGCTTTCTAACATGTTTTTCATGTCGGACAGGCCGGCATGGAAACCATGCATCGTAATCCCTAGGGCGGAAAGGCCCGCCCTTTGGGATTACGAGCCGGTTCCGACTGGCCGACAGGCTCAAGGAGCCCATCAGAAGCCAGCCGGAATGACAGGCCAGTTTCAATTCTAACCGGCTTTTACATAATCAGCTGGTCAGAATTGAAACCGACCATGGGAGTCGGACCTCCATCGTAATAGGCCCCTAAATGGGGGACACTTACCATTCACACTCCAATCTACAACATTTTGGGGAAGGCGCTGGGCACTAAAGGGGTGACATTTACTATTCCCACTCCAATCTAAACCACTTGGGGGAAGGTATTGGACAGTAAGGGGTCAATGTTTACTATTCCCACCCCAACATTTACTATTCCAACTCCAATCTAAACCATATTGGAGAAGGTGTAGACACTAAAGAGGTGACGTTTACTATTCCAACTCCAATCTAAACCATTTTGGGGAAGGTCTTAGACACTAAAGAGGCACCATTTACCATTCCCACTCCAATCCAACCCATTTTAAGGAAGGTATTGGACACTAAAGAGGTGAGATTCACTATTCCCACTCCAATCTAAACCTATTTGGGGAAAGTGTTGGACACTAAAGGGAAACATTTACTATTCCCTCTCTAATCTAACCCATTTTGGGGAAGGTGTTGGACACTAAAGTTGTGACATTTACTATTTCCACTTCAATCTAAACCATTTTGGGGAAGGTGGTGGAAACTAAAGGGGCAACATTTACTATTCCCAGTCCAATTAAAACATTTTGGGGAAGGAGTTGGACTCTAAAGTGCCAACATGTACTATTCCTATGCCAATTTAAATCATTTTTGGAAGGTGTTGGACACTAAAGGACCACAATTTACTATTCCCATGCCAATCTAAACTATTTTAGGGAAGGTGTTGGACACTAAAATGTTTATATATACAATTGAAACTCCAAAGTCACACATATTTATTTATGTATAAAATGAAATATAACGAACTTATAAGACACAATAACCCAAACTAAAAACCCATATATTTAAAATCAGACATTAACATGTAAAATAAAGTGTTAATCACTCTTTAAAAAGAATGTATTTTTATTATTTACTAATATTCCTAACCTTTGAATCATAACATAAAAAATACATAATCCCAAAAAATTTAAATCATTGAATCTATATTAAAAAAACCAATTATAATTATATAAAAAATATTGATTATCATACATTTCCATTAAGAAATGTTAAAAAGTATACTCCCAACAATAAACTTATTCCAATATCATAAATAATAAACAATTCAA
Organism: Calotriton arnoldi; assembly: GCA_963921515.1. Classification (NCBI taxonomy): domain Eukaryota; kingdom Metazoa; phylum Chordata; class Amphibia; order Caudata; family Salamandridae; genus Calotriton; species Calotriton arnoldi. The sequence continues at coordinate 1,082,758 of CAWUFW010002311.1, forward strand.
TATTAACATTTGCATATTAAAATCTAAATAAATCTACAACATATAAATATATAAATCTCAATTAAATACATCATAAAGAGTGCATATGTATTCTATTTTCATACGTTAGCTATAGATAATTTTGAATATTTTTTAAATAAATGAATTGAAAAGATTAAATAACTTATTAACAATGGCACTATAATTTTCAGCATTTAAAAACACCCATAAAAATTATACCATTTCCAACAAATATTTCATAACAATGAATTTATTAAACTGAAAATATTTCATAGAAGTAAATTTACATGTTTATATTATTCAATTTAAATTCAATAAATTTGAATATTTACAAAAAGGTCTATAATTAAAATAATTATTTTAATATTTACAATAAAAGAAAATATATAAAAGATGACCAATTCATCAATACATTAAAATAATTATGAAATATTATTAATCAAAGAGATAATTAAAAATATGTTCTTAATTTTACAATATTCAATTGCATATCATGAAAAAACATTACATTTAAATTATAATATCCACTTTTAAAAAAATGTCCCCACCACTTTCCGCTAAAATCCCAGCATCCTGCTACTCCAAAAAATTCTATTTACATTCATTTTACACATTAATACAACTGAAAATAAAAATTTCAAAATTAACAAATTAGCTCACTAAACCCACAAATTAAGAAAATTACTAAACACATCAAATCAAACACGACAATAAAATACATATAAATGAACACTTACAAACGATATCATGAATAATTATATTTTCTAAAACTATTTTTTTGCAGTTATATTAAAAACAACGTTTAAAACGATATTCCTACCTTCGATATCCCTGTCCAAGATATTTTTGACATCCCTATATTCTTGACACAATATTTTTGTATCACGATAATTTTTATTCGATATTGTGTCGAACCACCTTTTTTTCATTTGTGTTTCAGCACTACAGCAGAGTCAATGTCTCTAGCTGTGGGTGTGTTTGATTTTTGCTGATTGACCACTTTCAAAGTAATGACTGAGGAATGCGTGCCTGCAATTTTTGACAAAAGAAAACCAGCAGATGCTGAGAAAACGCTTATATTTTTTAACCTATAACTACTATAAAACATGTCTTTCATTGTGACAAACGAGTCTTTGCTTTTTTCCCCCACAGGCCTCCGAGTTTGCTTTTCCAACACTTATTGACAAAATATCCAGCAGTGACTGCAAAGGTATCGTTTTTAACCCATAGCAAGTAATAACTCCCAGTCTTTTATAGCTGGAACCCTTGCTTGTTTATTTTTTGTTCGAGCCAGCCTGCAGGTTTCTCTTCCAACAATTACTAACAATACATTCAGCAGTGGCTGCGATTGAACAATGTTTTATCCATAACCTCTTTTAAACCTGTGGGATTAAATGGAAATGTGCGTCTGCTCATTGCTTTTCATCCAGCCGAAGTCCGAGGTTGCTCCTGAGAATGCAATATTAATGAACAAATCCATGTGTGAAACTGTTAATTTTCAAGATTGCACACATTACAGGCGTTTTGAAGTTCCTTCTAATAAACACACTTCCAAACAATTCCAGCAACAATACTTTGACAGGAAGGGAACACTACCTATGTGTTACTTAAAAGGGAAGGATTCCTTTTTTATTTGTTGCAGCTTTATATATCGCGAACTCGCCCCGTAGGTATTGGAGCGCTTTATATGAGCAACAGTTACATATTCATTTTTTGTATACACAGGGCGATTAAGGGGCCTATTGATGGGGAAGTCATGCAGTGAGGCGCAGCAAGTCACCTTGCTACCTACACTGCGCGACAGGGTAAGGGCAGGAATGCGCTGTATTTAAGGCAATATTGCGCATTCCTGTCCTTTCCCCTGTGGTGGCGCCCTTTTTGGCTGCCCAGCGCCAACGCAGGCACCCTTTCACCAGGCACCCTTTCACCATGGTGCAAGGGTGCCTGCGTTGCATGCAGGGTAGTTTGTGGGTAGGAAGGGACACCTTCCTGCACAGAAACAATCCTGGTAGACATATTCCTCTTTCTATGTGTGCTGCAGAATGCAGCATACGTAGAAAGAGGAGGAAACGAGGAGAAATAGAGATATTTCTTCTTGTTACGCCTCCCCTGGAAAGGTATAAGATGTTGGAGCATTCCCTGGTTTAGAAGTTTTTGTAAATCTGGGAATGGGTCAAAAACCATGGGAGTTGCATGGGAACGCCCACGTTACACCCATGGAACGCCTTCCCAGGGCAGAATAACACTATGCAGAGATTTGCGCTGCGTTGTGTTACTCCAGATTTTTGGAGCCACACAGAGTGGCTTTGCGTGGCTTCAAAAATCTGTCTTACGGTTTGCGTCGCTCTTGCACCACATTGCCTGGTGCAAGAGTGACGCGAACGGCCTCATAACTAGGCCCCTATGTGATTTGCCCAAGATCACAGGATGTAGAGCCAATGCCGAGACTCAAACCTAGTATCTCAGCTCCAAAGTCAGCAGCTCTGGCCGTTACGTTGCAAGTACATCTAAGATTGCGACCGTCGCCACTAACTATAGCAATGTTTCTGTTATTGGCAGGCACCTTCGTGTCTAAAGATTAGTGAGTTTTAAAATGTAAATGGTGCAAATGTCACTAAAGAAGGAGGAGATGCTGCTGTCCAAGCCTTATTTTCAACGGAAGCCATTTCAGGTCTTGTTGCTGAAAAAACGTAAATATCAGGTGCTTGTGTCTTGGGAACAGAGACTTTCATTGCAGCCTTTCTCTCTTAGTCCCCCAAGTTGTTTTTCAACATTTCCTGGTAATAAATCCAGCAGTAGCAGTGAAAGTATATTTTTTATTTAGCCATGGACACTATTAAAGGTGAGTAATGCATGTTTGCTTATGTGTTCCAGCAGTACTGGAGGTTGAACTTCCGGTTATTACTAATAATGCATCAGTGGCGTAGCTAGGGGGGGGCGATGGGGGCGGACCGCCCCAGGCGGCACGAGTTTTGGGGTGGCAGCCGGCCCCCACCTTCCCCCGCTCTTCTATAATTTTGCCGAGGGCGGCAAACGCAGGGGCCGCCACGGGCAGCCTAAGGCCTAGCTACGCCCCTGTAATGCATGCAGCACTGGTTCGGGCAGGCTTGCTTTTGCCTACATGCATGCAAACACTCCCTGTGTATTACTCAAAAGGAAAGGTTCACACTTGAAGTAGTAACTGCAACAAATACTGCAACTGACGACCACTGACTACACATATGATTGTGTCATTGGGAGACTTTTTAGGGCTCACGTACGACAAATGGGAAATTCAGTGAGGGAATTCTGAGCGGCTCACTGTGCCACTGGATCAAAGCTATCCTGGCTGATGAGGGGTGAAACCCCGAAACCGGTCCTAGGATGCTTGTTTCCGGTACAGGGAGGACCTGGCTTGGCAGTTTGGGCTTGACTGTTCCCATTGGGCACAGGGTCAAGACTGATTTGCATATGGGCAAGTCTAAACTGGGGTGGCATGGTGAGCAAACGAATGATGGATTTAACCCAGAACTCTTGAATGGGGGGTGAATTTTTTGATTTGTTCCTCATTCCGTCCATCAATTGTGTGTCTTTTGAATTATTGATACTGGCAGGAATTTTCCCATGGAATTCCTGAAATTGAGAGTTAGCCCAATGAAATGGGGAATAGCTGTATCAATCTGGTTTTACGTGAAAGAATTCCTTCAGGTATTCCCTGATCCATGAGGGGCAGGTGTGGGACAGGGAATGAAGGAAGATGGTTGGGAAAGGGCGATGGAGGGACGGCGAGGCTGTCGCCTGGCAGGAGAGAGCATTACATGTGCAGTGTCCTGCTGGACACGTCCTAGTGTTCAGCCTTGTGCTGTATCCCCACACTTTACACCCACCCATCACAGGCGTCACCGGTCAGGCGACCGTGTTCAATCAATCAATATATAACTTTATTCAGTGGCAATTAGCCATCCATAAAAGCAATATATAAGACAATACAAGATAAAAAACAATTCAAAAGTGCAATTCATAACAACGAGTTAAAAATAGATACTCAATTGAAAGAGGGACTACATAGGTAATAGAAATTTAAAATGAGATAATACCACTGTATAACATTGATAAAAGGCAAATGTACATCAGTAAAATCAGCATAATCTAATAGACCCTCACATCTAGCTGAAATGTTTCCCTTATTCACACAAGGTTTCTACAACATAGTCGGATAGTGTTGAGTTGTACCAACGCTAGAGCACAGAAGGGGTGATCCTGTTAATAAAAGGGGCCGGGTGCACGTGCCCTGGGCCAGTCACCCAAGTATAATTTTGGTGTGTGTCGTGCTTTCAGCAATATGTGGGCCTAGCGCCCGCGACACCACAACATGCCCCCCATGCCGTTGCTGAGGGTCGGCAGGGGCTGGTAAATGGGTCGGGTTGCAATGCAGCCCTTTTCCCACAGTGATTTTTTGGGCGTGAACTCCCAGTGGGTAAATCGTGCCAGTGAACACTGGCCCACTTGTAAGCTTTAAAATGCAAATGCCAGAAGAGACACAATTAATTGTCCATTACTCTGAAATCCTCACCATTCACAGTGTAGTGACACATTTTGTTGGCTAACTTTAGTACAACAGCGAGGCATAAAGTATGGCCAAACAACACACAATATAAAAATATTTATTTTTTTGGTGTGCACCACTCAGGCTGAACCATGTATTGTTATTTTAGCCGCCCTCTATGGTGGCTCCTACAGCAATTGTTAATAACGTATCTCGGGAAAATATTTGTGATGTACTGAAGCAAGCCACTGTTGCCCTTAAAAGGAGTCTATTTATACAAATAATGTATCCTCTATTAGGCTGCTTTTCTGTTTCGTGCAGCTTGATACCAGAAGAACTTTGTTTATTTATTCCAGCTGGCCTCCGAAGTTGGTTTTCCAACAATTACTGACAATAAATCCAGCAGTGGCAGCAAAGGCACCTAATCAATCAATCAATCAATCTATCTATCTGCCTGCCTATATATCTGGTTACCTATCTGCCCGTTTGTCTGCCTGTCTCTCTCTCTCTCTATGCCTATAGGTCTTTCTTTCTGCCTGCTCACCTCTATATCTGCCTGCAGTCTCTCTTTTACTCCCTCGCTGCCTCTTTGCCTGCCCCTTTACCTGTCTGCGTGGATTGTTTATCTGTCTGCATATCTAGCTGCCTATCCACCTGTCTGTCTAATATTCTCTCCGCATGCCTATCTGTCTGTCTGCTTGTCTATCTGCCTAGATGTCTTCCTGCCGATCTGAGAGTCAATCTGCCTGCCTATCTAGCTATCTGCTTTTCGAGTTAACCATTTTAAATGTTACATTTATGTTAGACTTGTAATAACAGCATCTGTCAACCCACTGATTTGAAGGTCGATTCGTGCACTGAAGTACTAGCAAGAAGCATGACTTTATACTCCAAGTAAGTACAACATAAGTAACATACCTAGGGCCTGATTAGGACTTTGGCGGTGCGGCTCCAGGTCCGCCCCACCGCCAAAGCCCTGGTCAGACCGCCCGCCAGACAAGGAGTTTCCTCCTGTCTGGGGGGCTGGTTTTTGGCGTTCCCAGGGCAGTGCCTCAGAAAATGGGCACCGCAATGGGAACGCAAAAACAATTCCTGCACAGCATGGACTGAGAAGTCCATGCCGTGCAGGAACTGAGGTGCATGCACACGGGGGGCACACGTTTAGCCCCCCTGTATGCATCCCCATGCGGAGGAGGCACAGGTGGCCCAGGGCCCCCTTTGTTTCCTTTCCGCCATGGTGTTCATGGAGTAGGAACCTCCATGACACCGCCGGCGTAGAGGAAACTCGTAATATGCTTGGTGGGACCGCAACCTCCTGACCGCCACAACACCGCCAGGGAACGGCGATTCCCTGGTGGCTGCGGATGGGCAATGGCGGTCCGACCACCCTAATCATAATAGGGCAATCGGGAGAATGCCGCCACTGCGCCCCCACGAGTCTGGCGGTCCATGGACCGCCAGATTTATAATCGCCCGCCTAATGTCTGTCTGCCACCTAGCTGTCTAGGCATCTTCCTTATTACCAAAACATCCACCAATGGCTTTGCAGGCACGTTTTTTATTTATTTAGCCTTGACCACTATTAAATGTGATTTTTATTGAAAACATGTGTTGCTTTTACATTCCAGCCACCTTCTGCTGTTGCTCTTCTAACAATTATGAACAATATGTGTACCATTGGCTGTGAGTGCACATATTTTATCCATAGCCACTAGCAAATATGTGAATGCAATTGGAAGTATAGGTCTGCTTATTTTCACAGACAGATAGCTTTAGCAGTGTGTTGTCAAACACCTACTGTGTATGGGTCAGTCGCTTGCTCAAGATTGAATGTATTTCTTGTCTATTTCAGTTCCATTCTCCCAAATCAATGCCTTTTCTCACTGTTTTTGTTTACCCTGGAGCACACCTGCCTTGGAGCATAACTGCTTTACCAGATTTCTAATTAGATAAGTTGTCTCCTCCTACTGCTGACATAGGAGAACAATTTTTTCCAGCACTTTTTTTTGGTGTCTCCTCTCGTGCATTGCTTCCTCACCCCTTCTCATACAGAATGCTGTTTTTAAAAAAAATAAAATGTATTAATTTAGTTTTTTGTTGCAAAAGCCTCTAAGCTGCAAAGTGCTACTTGACTGCTCACTTCTGCTTTTGATGCTCACTTCTGTTTTTGCAACTCCAGCACACTCTTGAAATTTTTAATTTACCTTTCTAAAATGGCCAACAGTCATAATGCAATGTTCAAACAAAAACGGCACATTGGCCTAGCGTACTTAAGTATTCATGTGGGCAAATAGCAGCCATCCTGGAATACCTTATCTTTATTAGAAAAAACATTTGAAGATGGCTATCCATGTAGGGGTATGCATGTTGATATGCGGGTGTCCGTGATGGAATTTTTTTCCTCATAAAAATCCATTCCAAGACAGCTGTTGTGCATGATACACGTGTCATTTTGTCTTCTTTTTTATCTTCTGGCATAAGACAACAAATTTGGCAATGCTAAAAGATTAGCACCCATCTTTTAACGGTGCGACCTATTGGTTTGCTCAATGCTTGTTATTGTTGTACATTTGTTCAGTACTTTTTGGTGCATTTGAATTACTAAGGCATCGGGCGGACTTCACAGGTCTAATCTTATAGATAGCATGACTGTTAATTTGTGACAATTTATGTGCTGGATTAGGGGGAAAGTGATGTAGATATAAGGTTTTTTTTTTGGTCATTGTGAATGCAGCTTTTGCCCACACAAGGATGGGTGCAAAATCTAACCAAAGGACATGTACACTGAACCCACGGTGCACAGGATTGCCGGCAAGGCATAATTGGTTATATCCATATGGAAGCTCAGCACCAATCCTGTGCTCAACGCACTGCACACAACCTCTGACCTAGCAAAGTTGGTAATGTCCACATGGGGGGAAGGTGAGAAGATACGTAATAAAAATAACAGCACATTATATCACAACAGTGTGAAAGATTGTGTAAAATTGATATGTTGCGCATTATTAACAAGGGGATACAGTCATTACAACACGGCTGTTTCCCCGCATGCCATTACATCGCAAACATTACAACGCATGCGATGTAACAATTCGTAGCCATTACTACGCATTTTTTTACATCGCTTGCGCTTTTACAACGCATGCGATGTAAAAAAAAATGGCAATCCACCTCGTTGTGAGGAAACAGAGGCTCTTCAGTTTCCTCACAACGACGTGCACCGCCCCTCAGAGCCGACATGAAGCAGGAACCAGGAGGTGAGAGGAACCACGAGGAGAGAGAGGTAAAATGGATTGGGCCTGGGGTGGGGGTTACTTTTTTAGGGTAAAAGGGGGGTGGGGTGTGTGTGTAGTGCTGGGTAGTGTTTTAGGGTTTAGGGTAGTGTCGGGGGTCATGCAGGGTAGTGTTTAAGTGTAGGGAGAGGACTGGGGTCGGGGAGGGTCGTGCTGGGGTAGTGTTTTAGGGTTTAGGGTAGTGTCGGGGGGTCGTGCAGGGTAGTGTTTTAGTGTAGGGAGAGGACTGGGGGTCGGGGGAGGGGGGTGCTGGGGGTAGTGTTTTAGGGTTTAGGGTAGTGTCGGGGGGTCGTGCAGGGTAGTGCTTTAGTGTAGGGAGAGGACTGGGGGTCCGGGAGAGTTGTGCTGGGGTAGTGTTTTAGGGTTTAGGGTAGTGAGGGGGTCGTGCAGGGTAGTGTTTAAGTGTAGGGAGAGGACTGGGGGTCGGGGGAGGGTCATGCTGGGGGTAGTGTTTTAGGGTAGTGTCGGGGGTCGTGCAGGGTAGTGTTTTAGTGTAGGGAGAGACTGGGGGTCAGGGGAGGGTCATGCTGTGGGTAGTGTTTTAGGGTTTAGGGTAGTGTTGGGGGGTCATGCAGGGTATTGTTTTAGTGTAGGGAGAAGACTGAGGGTCGGGGGAGGGTCGTGCTGGGGGTAGTGTTTTAGGGTAGTGTTGGGGGGTCATGCAGGGTAGTGCTTAAGTGTAGGGAGAGGACGGGGTCGGGGGAGGGTCGTGCTGGGGTAGTGTTTTAGGGTTTAGGGTAGTGTCGGGGGGTCGTGCAGGGTAGTGTTTAAGTGTAGGGAGAGGACTGGGGTCAGGGGAGGGTTGTGCAGGGGGTAGTATTTTAGGGTTTAGGGTAGTGTCGGGGGGTCGTGCAGGGTAGTGTTTTAGGGTAGGGAGAGGACTGGGGATCGGGAGAGGGTCGTGCTGGGGGTAGTGTTTTAGGGTTTAGGGTAGTGTCGGGGGGCCGTGCAGGGAGAGGAATGGGGGTTGGGGGGAGGGTCATGCAGGGGTACTAAATTAGGGTTTAGGGTAGGGCAGGGTAGTGTAATTTACCTTTCATACTTTTACAATGAGTATACCTTTACCACGCATGCCTTTGCGTTGTAATGGCATGCGTGGTAAAGGCATATTTGTGGTAAAAGTATGCGATGTAATGGTAGGTCGTTGTAATTGACAACGCGTAGTAATACCCACATTGTAATGGCACGCGTGGTATTAGTACGCATTGTAATGAGTCATATTCTTAACAACATGCAGAACTTGGATTTACTCTAGAATTTACATGTGTACACTGACATGGTGCTAATGAATTTGAAATTAATTTCCTACTGTATATAGAAGTGTGTTTTTATTTAATTATGCTTCAGTTTAAGCCTAGATGCCATTTTGTTCAAAATGGATGACTCATCCTATATGTTCACTGTTCATCATTTCTGCAGCACACGGTTAAGGAGAGTCATGCTTGATTATTTCCATTGATGTTGTTCTTGCTGTTTTCAATAAAAACTTTCCATCACATACACAGTAATGTTGCATTTCCCAAGGCCCTTCCATTTACTTACGATAACCTATTTAGTCATAATAGTTCGCTGTTTTTCATGTTACTAGTTCATTCTGCCATCTCTGGGTGACATTAGCATACAGTGGATAGAATCAATATTCATGTAGTGGGATAGTGCTTAGATGCTGAGACTATATGACGTTTTATAAAACTGTACTCTGATTTGCTAACAATGTAATTCTTTTGCCCACACCACAATGATTCTGCAGAACTAATGATTTTCTATGCAAGAGAATTGTATATAAACCCCTGATTTTGGGGGGATGAGCCAGAAGGCATTTCTTTATTGATTTTGCTGATTACTTGCGACTTAAATTGTTTCTGATTTGCACACTACTCTGTATTGCCCTATTTACTGAGAGCCTTCATAGCAATGACTTTATGCATTTGCATTTATCATTTCTGTACTGCACCTTTCGAATTTTTATAATAAATCCTTCTTTCTATTCCACTCTTGAACTCAGTTATTGAGTCCTTCCTTTACTCAATTGACTGTGTTTTCAATATATTGTGAGGTGCCTTATCTCAGCGGACACATTGACTCATGAAATTGAGGTTAAACACCATCTCCGATTCATCAATCCATGGGTGAGTTGTTGAGGTAATATTTTGGGGTGTACAAATTTAGGGGTTCCCCACGCCCAGAACAGTAAAAACAACACATATGCAAACAAAAGAGTTTATATTAATAATGGTGTCAATAGTGAGGTAATATGCTGTGTCCCCAGTAATATTTTATAACATTGGTTACGGAGGTCTACGCTCTTTACCTACTTATCTGTTCAGCATATGAACTGGGATTATTTTTGAAATAATCCCAGTTCATATGCTGAACAGATACGTAGGTAAAGAGCGTAGACCTCCGTAACCAATGTTATAACCAATTTATGGTCCAAGAGGCACCCTTTCATTGAAAATATATACCTGATTCCAGCCTCTGTGGTCCTAAATAGAATCACTCCCCTTGTGTATGTCAAGTGTCCCCAGTAATGTCATGGATGATGCTTTTTTGAAGGCATTGTGTGTTTGGTTATGAGTAGAGCAATGGGGAAAGAGCTTTGGCAGCATTACTAACCATAAATGGCACATTTTAAGGGAATACATATTACAGATGCACAGTACACTTCAGTAGTTAAGGCTGGCAACTCTTCATAATAAATTTAATTTTGGGATTTTTTAAAAGAATGTTGCCCCCTTTGAGCAATTTGCACCAAATGTTGGGGAAACAGCTCTCGACAGGCAATCGATCAGCATGCTAACTTTGGTGCAGATTGGTCTAACAGATCAAAATGTATACATTGGATCCCAAAACTTCTGATTTTATCAAATAACATGGGGCTTCTCATTAGAACGTTGCTCCGAGTGTAACTCTGATACTGCAGAATGAAAATGTCTAAATTATGTATGGCATGGCAGCCTTTCCATCATTCAGTGCCTTCTCTTCCTTTAATTAGTTTCCATTTAGCCATTTTGGAGATGTAAACCAATATGTGAATTGCATGCACAAACTATGAAAACATTTGTAATGCATGGGATCCCCAAAAGGAATGGATGACATATCGCAAAATATGAAAATATAATAACATATGCATGCATGAACTTGGTATAGGCACAGTGGATGCACCCTGACCTATCATCCCAATTGTTGGTAACATTGAGAGGAGAAAACACAGTAGTTGACCAGATGGACATATGCTTCCGGGTGACATCCACCTTTTTATCTTCTACACTAAGAAGTGATTCAGCAACATCTGATGGGCCTCATTTACAAGGCCCTTGCGCAGGGGGAATGTCACTTTTAGTGACGCTCTGGTGGTGCACACTACAGGGCCATATCTACAAGGCCACGTAAGGCCACACTGTGTGGCTTTACATGGCCTTGTAGGTATGGACTGAGGCAACGCAAGTCACTGCGTTGCCTCACCCTTCCATAGGGAGGCGTGCCATGGGTGTTACAGTGGGTGTTCCCACATAATACCCATGGTATTTGACACATTCCCAGATTTACGAAATTCCGAATCCTGGGAATGCGCCAAAAGCCTATTCCTCCCCAGGGGAGGCATAAGGGAGGCGCAACAAGGAGAAATACCTTTATTTCTCCTTGTTTTTCCTTTTTTTATGTGTGCTGCATTCTGCAGCACACATAGAAAGAGGAAAAAGCCTCTTGTGATTGTTTTTGTGCAGGAAGGTGTCCCTTCCTGCACAAAAATAATCATTCCTGAAACGCAGGCACCCTTGCACCATGGTGCAAGGGTGCCTGCGTAGGCGCATGGCAGCCCATTGTGGGCCAGTGCAGGGGAAAAGGACAGAAATGTGCCATATCGGATAGATACGGTGCATACCTGCCCTTTTCTTTTGCCATAGGGCAGCGCAGCAAAAAGGCTTGCCGCGCTGCCCTACGGCAACATTTTGTAAATGAGACCCGATGTTTTCAGAAATGAAAGTACATCATTCTGATAAACTACCATTTAATTTGGAACTATTACTTAATTTGTATTTTTTATCCTGATAATACAACGTCCTGTCCTTTTCCTATCAATTCAATCCTTTCCTCTTTGGGCTTCCTGTCGTCATGGCACCATCGAGCAAATCTCTGAATGATTTCCAGATGAATTCTGGGCCTTTGTGCTACATGTTTTTTGTTGCTGTAGTCTATTTTTCCCTGTTGAAACTGTAAATATTGATATGCATTCTTGAGGTGAGCTATTTGCTTTTTCTCAGCCATTGAAAAGGGGCAGCTATTCGCTCTTTCCTGATAAAATCAGCATTTTTAGGATGACTTCCCGAGGCACTCCATTGTATTCAGCAGGTCTGCGCCCCTAGCAGCAGGATTAACAGGGATCCTCCATTCCTTTCTGTGCGCTGAAGTTGTAATTTGCTTCCATTCGGTCTCCACATTTAATCATTTATGAGTTGACTGTAAAACATTTTGAAAAGATAAAGCTTTTCCCTTAGTTTCATGAATCTTTGAGGAGCCTGTCTCTCCTCATTTTTCAAAGCATGTTATCCGGCTCCCCTATAGTTCACATTTCTTTTTATGGTTGAACCCTTTTTCAGGAGGACTCCCCACTCATCTTTGATAGCATTTTCTGCTTGTTTGTGAACTGCAGCAGTACTAGGAGCCACCAGATTAGGTGCCGATTCCTTAACGGGTTGACACAGATCTCAGCAAAGACTCACTCATTTGTAAGTTTCTGGTTTTATTATTTGGTAACTGATTGTTAATTGGAAGAATCACAAGAAGAATCATAGCACCAAAGTTATTTTCCCAACATTTCTGCACAGGAGTTGTTGAATTGTTTTCCATCATTTACCTTTAATTTCTACTGTTTGTTGTACTGGCTTCCCCCCCACACAGAAGCCTTTATGAGGATATCTAGGGCCACTTTGGTTTGCCTCCTCAAAAAGAGGAAGTTCTTGGGCTTGGAGGAGGGCTGGGACGGGGGCTCCTTTTGCCCAAGACTTTGATGATAGGATTATCAGTTACCCATGTCCTTTGATCTGCTTTCGCCAATTACTTGACTTTTGTATTTCCTTTTCCTGGGTACTTAATCACGGTAGCGGGCTCTGTCAAAGTATTTTTATAGGAGTTACAATTTCTTTTGAGCGTCGGGATGCTCGATGTCCTACACCTTGAATACAGGAGGGTCCCTTCATCAAATCATTGTCCATTGGAGTGTTTCTCGTCCACCCAACTAAAGATAGGTGTGTCTTTGCCAAGGTGCATTGTGAAGCCATCGCAATGGTAGATCGTGAAATACAAATGGCAAATAACATCAGATAGTTGACTAGTGGCCTGTCCTTTCCCAAATTGACTGACTTGGAGGAAGACCTCTGTCCAGGTCTGTGATAGCGGTGTCATGTACCCAAGCCCTACTGCCACGGACATCACCTTGAATGAGGTCTGCCTAAGTCTTTGTCAATAAGGGCATCCCCTTTAAGTTTCTGACCATTGCTGTATAAACCACTATGTGCCCTTTTACTGGTCATTGTTTATGAGAGTGCTCTTTATCCACATCATTAACTACAGGACTAAGCTTTTGGCCACACTATAGAATCCACGTGGTTGTCCTAAGCTAAAGCCAATTATTACTTGGCTTTACTTGCCTGACTATTGTGATGCTATTGGCCCATTCCCTTGAGTAACAGGATGCAGTTTTCCCACAAGAGCCTGTTGAGCATCATTTTATTCACCTATTTGGCTCGGTAGGGAATCAATTACCAATATTACTCTATATTTGGTGGGTATTGCATATGTCATTTACTACAGTGGGAAATTGGTGAGTGTAAGTATTGTGGTATTGTTGGCGCAGGTTACTATCACAGTATCCTTTTGCAGTTCCTTGGTTAAAAGGTCTTACTAGCGGAATGCCCCTTTTTTTTTTTATAAGATTTTATTACTGGGCCTGTCCTTTCCACAGCCAGCAACTTTAGGGAAACATTAGCCCATGTCTTTGTCACCAAGTGCGCTTCTTGCCCATTCAACTGACTACTATGTTATCCTATGCAGAGCATTTGACAACAGATGTGTTCTTTGCCTAAGGCCTCCGTCAATGGAGTGTCAGTTGCTGATGTTCTCAGCAAACTAAATGTCCTTTGATGACGACATTGACTCTTAGGGTACCTCCCCCCACCCCATAATTCACTAAGGTGTACCCTGTGCCCAAATAGTTGCCCACTGGATGCCCAAAGCAGAAGTCATAGACAGCAAGTCCATGACTCGAGCGGTGTCTTCGGATTCAGTTTGTGATGTTGCAGAGGGTGGTGTGGTCATTTACCCTTTGCCCAAATCATTAAGTACATAATATTTTCACAAGTCCTGGAATACACCAGTGCCCCTAGGCCAAGTCTTCAGCCACTGAAACATGCAATAGTCATGCCACTCCAAATTCATGTTACTACATTCTGTCCAACAGAAGACCTATCTTCCTTGCATAGTGAAGGTGCTCAAAACCAAGCTAGTTGTCCTCCTTTTGATTCAACTGGAGTTCAATATTCTACTGAGTGACTTTCTATCTGTGTTCTAAACAAGTCAAAGGATAGAATATGCACTACTGAATGTCAAGATAAGGCTAGCTACTGACCACTGGAGACAGAAACCCCATAAGAGCTCTCATATGGTTGGACGTCTCATTAGGCGAAACGTGGTCATTAGTTCTTTGAAGCCACCACCTCTAGCAGTGAAGTCCTTTGAGAGCCAGCCCTTTTGCTGAATATTTTCAACACAAATATGGCCAGCTTGAATGCAGAAGACACCCAGGTTTACCTCACAGTAGAAAAGGAATCTGGGATTTGAAAATTGGTGACTAATTTCTTGAAAGATGCTTAGTCATGGATGTAAAAGATGAGATGTGCCTCACAAGCAAGAAATGATAAACGCTGCTCACTGGACCGGCAGACTGCGATCTCCCTACTCCCCAGGGCCCACATCAAGGAGACATCCTCCAAAACAAGACGAGAAGGTACACATCTTTGGCATGCACTTCAACAGCAATCTATCCTTTGCCTCTTCACATAAAAGGAATGCCTGATAGTACATTTTGTTATCCATGCCACGTGCAAGGAGTCAGTATCCCCATACAATCCCCTCTTAGGATTGCTGTAGGTACCAATTGCCTGCATTACTGAAAAACCTTTTACAACAGGTTCTCAAAAAGGCATCTCCAAGGTTTAAAGGACACAGAACCATCCCGCCCAAGCTGCTCAACTTACATGTGCATAAACTGGCATGACCGTGAGACGCCTTGCTTTGAAGACGTTATTCTCACCTCCAGTGTAAGAGGGAGTACAGTTCAAGAGCCTTTTTATGGTCCACAAAACAATTCATGATTCCAATAAACTCTGCTCATTGGATCGACTACTATGTTATCCTTTGCAGAGCACTTGACAACTGATGTGTTCTTTACTTAAGGCCTCCGTCAATGGAGTGCAGTTGCTGATGCCCTCAGCGAACTAAATGTCCTTTGTTGAAGACATTGGCTTTTGGGGTAGCTCCCCCGCCCCATAATTCACTAAGGTGTACCCTGTGCCCAAGTAGTTGACCACTGGATGCCCAAAGCAGAAGTCGTACACCGCAAGTCCATGACTTGAGCAGTGTTTTCAGCTTAAGTTTTTTATGTTGAAGAGGGTGGAGTGGTCATTTACCCTTTGCCCAAATCATTAAGTATATATTATTTTCACAAGTCCTGGAATACACCAATGCCCCTAGGTCAAGTCTTCAACCACTGAAACATGCAATAGTTATGTCAATCCAAATTCATATCACTGCATTCTGTCCTACAGAATACCTATCTTCCTTGCATAGTGAAGGTGCTCAAAACCAAGTTAGCTGCCCTCCTTTTCATTCAACTGGAGTTCAATATTCTACTGAGTGACTTTCTATCTGTGTTCTAAACGAGTCAAAGGATGGAATATTGCTGTAGGTACCAATTGGCTGCATTACTGAAAAACCTTTTACAACAGGATCTCAAAAAGGCATCTCCAAGGTTTAAAGGACACAGACCCATCCCGCCCAAGATGCCCAACTTACATTTGCATAAACTGGCATGACCATGAGACTCCTTGCTTTGAAGACGTTATTCTTACCTCCAGTGTAAGAGGGAGTACAGTTCAAGAGCCTTTTTATGGTCCACAAAACAATTCATGGTTCCAATTCTAACATCCAGCTAGGAGCCTGATGTCAGCATTCCAAACCTTTAGTGGAAGCGTAAACCCATATTTAGTTGCATTAGTGTAACGCTTCAGCTATGTTTGCATGCTCATGATAACCTGACCCACAGGAAGTGCATAGCTCTGACATGGAGCCCCTTTTGATTCAAGGCCTCTGTGGCATGACAAATTGAGAAAAGTGTGCTCAGTCCTAACTTTTTGAATTTCTGCAACTACTTGCTCCTTCTTGTTCCCATGATCTCAGACTCGGCACCTGCTAGCACCTATTGTAAGAAATATATATGTGATCATACTCAAAACTGTTGTCCCTTAAAGTATATATTTGAGCCTCAACTTTTGTTTATGAGCTAACTCCAGTCATATTTTTTGCCAGGGGAAATTCTGGTTGAATCTGTAATTGACAGACAATCAATGTTCCTTTTTGTCAATAAACCCTTTAAGACCCTGATTAAGCAGATTTCTTTGACGCTTGATAGAAATCCAGCCAGCCACATTCAGTGGAAATAACGGTTTGTCCTTCTCAGTTTGCAAACCCTTCAGTCTTGAGAGCCATTTGCAAACAATTGTACAATGTTGAAACACACCACTTCCACTCAGCTTGAAACCAGAGATGGACATGTCAATTTCCTCCACATTACCGTTTACCTGTCTCATATTATCTCTTGCCTGCAAGATTTCTGTCCCTTCCCTTTTTTTTCTCAATCCGCCACTCATATGAATTCATCTGGCATGGAATCCCACCATCCAGTGGGGGGAGGGGCCTGAAGGGATGCCAGAGGTCCGCATGCTATTAAGGCTTTAACATCTTTTCACTAATCCAAGGAAACTGCATGTACATTAAATTAGACACTGCTAATCTGATGTGTACTATCTTGTCCACCATAAGTTTGATGTTGCATTTTCCATGTAAAGTGCTAAATAACCTTACACATCCAATCGCTTAATGGAAAAACAAAATTACAGTCAAGGACCCGTAAATTAAAATAATTTTTCCTATCATGAGGAAACTCAATTTATCCTCATGTTTTCCTCACTTCTACTGGCAGTCAGTTAAATTGCCTGGCAGCATGAAAACGTAAACTCCTTCAAGTTCCCCTGATCCTGAAATATGTGGGACAATTAGACCTGCTTTATCTTGGGACAGCAAAGCTCTGGACTAAAAGCCGGCACTAAAATATTTCTTCAAGTATTGTGGGTAAAGTCGTGTACAACGGGTGATGGATAAGGCTTTAAAAATAATCCAGGCTTGAACAGGCAGCCAATGTAACTGCGTGAGCACTGGGACCCCATAAGGTCTCCAATATTACCACCAAAGATTACCTTTTTCACTATCTGTGTTTTCTGACTATGAATTACCTGTAGTGCATGCCGCGATAGCTGAGAAAATCCAGTAAAAAGGGTGTTGTCAGAATTCAACTTGTCTTCCACAGTAGGGAAAGCTGTGCTCGCCATTTGACCTTGTGACTGAAAAGAGGTAATCATGTAGAACAGCTTAAGGTGCCATAAAGCTGAACAATAGTAGCCACTATGGCGGAGGAGCGTCGTCCCCCCTGCCAGCACCCTCAAAAACATGAAAAATAAAACGGGTTTAAAACCTGTTTTATTATCGTTTTATTTTTCTTGTGCCGAGTCTTGGGGGCGGGGCCAGGGAGGTGACAGTGCTGGAGGGGGGGAGTGGTGGGCACTGTTACCAGTGCGCATGACGGTTTGGCCAGCCGAACCACCAAGCGCACTATGATAAGGATGAACAGGATAACAAGGGCAGTGATTCACATCTCCTTTATTTAGCTGCTTCTTGCCAGCTCCAAGCATGTGAGTCCAAGTCAGCGTAGCGAGGAAACGTGAAGACGATCTCAGAGAAGACGGGAAGCAGAGGGCTGAGGCAGCGTAGAGAGAGCTTCAGTGAGTCTCAATTGTTTGGTTTCGTGCAGGTTCTTCCGATCGTCGCCATTATAAGGATGAACAGGATAACGAGGGCAGTGATTCACATCTTCTTTATTTAGCTGCTTCATGCAAGCTCCAACAGACTTGTAATAACTTGAAACCCAGCCCTACCTTCCATTCCACAATCCCTTTACCACTCCATATTATGTTACATCATCACACGCACTAAAGCTCTCTCCAACCCAAGCTGCGTTGCCAGCTTGGAGATAGCAGGCACAGGCTCCCAGTCTGTCTGGGAGTGCAAATTCACGGTGCTCAGGCCAATCCTGAAGCTGCTCTCATGCATGAGAGCAGCGTCAGGATTGGACGCAGGGCAGTTTGGGAGCCTGTGCCTGCCTGCAGTGGAGAAGAGAGGAGCAGAAGAGTGTGATGGTGGAGGGTGGCTGGTAAGTTCTCATCGTCCCCCGAACGCCCCCGCCTCTTTTCCCTGACACGAGCTGCTCCTGCGCTAGATACAATGCCAGGGTCTATACTAAATGATGTCAGAGAGTCAATCGCATTAAACTTAAATGAGGGAACAAGACATGCCAAGATCGGACCTTTTGCTAGTAAAACATCTCAATTTTGTAGTAATTCAATAAAACCAGTTTTTTCCTTGTCCAAGTATACATCTTTCCTTAAATTGATGATAGGTGGTCCAAATTTAACAACACATTACACATATGTTTGACCAGCATTTGCATGTCATTCCCGTATGTGTGAAACTGCCATGCTTGCAACCAAAGCAGTTTGTGAAGAGGCTCAACATGGATATAGAAATCGTGAGGGACCATGAAAACCTGGGGAATCCTGTATATCATTGTTGACTACCTACAATAAATGCAACGGGACATGTTCAATTCAGCAAAAACAAATCTCTTTCCTCTCATGCCTGCTACCCCCTTAAATATTTCCAACCAGTCCAGTAGAACAGAGTGGTTGATGGTGGAAAAGACCGTAGACAACTCTAAAAGAATAAAGATGGCGGTAAATTTCAGTCAAGCATTTTATGTAAATTGTTCCCACGCATACATCAAATCTGTCCCAGTACCTATGCATGGAATAAAACCTGACTGAAGGCAAGTTATGATATTGTGAAGTTCTACATGGTCCTGCAAAGGAGTTGCTGCTACTCTCCCCCGAATCTATAGGAGAAAGGAAATATTTGTAATGGGTCGGCAGCTGGAAGCAAGCACTATACCCAATGTAGCCTTTTCTAACAGGAATAATCCACTAGTGTAACGAAACTTGAGGGGGACCCCCCCTGCTAACTACATGGAGGCCCCCCCCTGGACTCAGTCAGGAGTGGTCACGCTAGGGTCCTGTGCTGAGGGGTCCCCCTGGAGCTCAGGCCCCCACACCGCAGGGGCTGTGGGGGCCTTTGTTATGCCACTGGAATAATCCACCTCTTTTAAGCAATGCAATAACAACAAAATATTAGGAGCCAGGAATATGCTATTCATTCTTGACTGCAATTGGGAATTGATAATTTCCATACAGAATTCATGCTCTAGTATAACATTCAAATTCCTCCTCTGAGAAGTATTTAGAACATTTGTCCAGGACTGTTGTAAGTACTTACATTGACCTGAGATTAAGCCGTTGAGGGGGAGGAACCAGGGTGTAAGGTCTTGTGATTTTGGTATCGTCTTGCCTTCTAATACAGCAGGTCTCCTACTCTTTGACCAAAAAGATAGTCAGCTCATCACCCGAGTTTTGAGTGGCCAGTAAAAAGATGGCTCAGGCACTTCATCTACCCATATCTCACTAATCACAATCCCATTTAATTTATGTTGAACAACCAAATCACATACATGAGGATAATGACCAGAAACTGACCCGCTATTATGGCTAGACCGTTAGCAACTGTTTGTGTGTGCAATGGGCGGACGACAATACAACCCATCTGAGGCTACTGTGCTAGTCCACGGTTTTTGGTGTAATGTTTCAGCCTTACATCAACATCTGCTACATCCTACTATACCTGTCCACCTCGAGCTCCAAAATAACCCCAATCTTTCTTTTCACGAAAGCTACAATTATTTGTCCTACTCTGTGAATGTAAGGGCACGAGTTGCCCCATCTCTTTGATTATTTATGCCTTTTTTGCAAAAAGTCTTCAGTGAAAGAGGGTGCTATGTCAAATTCCTTTACTACAGTTGTCATTTTGTCCAAGTAGCTGACTAATTGGTTATTCCTAACCTCGCTGTTGATTGCTCGACCCAAGTCATTGCGGGGTAGGGTGGCCAACTGGCATGGGTGCAAATTCAGGACGGTGAGTGTAATAATTCAGGACAAAGGGTCAAAATTCAGGACAAAAATTCAGGACAGGAGGTCAAATTTCAGGACAAAAATTCGGGACAAAAGGTATGCTTTACAGACACATCAGTGGATGTCATGCAATAGTATATAAATAAATAGGCAAAGAACATAAGTACAAGTCACTTCTCCTGCCCAGTCACCGCTCCTGCCCGTTCACTGCTCCTGTCCGGTCAGCACTCCTGCTCATGCCCGATCACCGCTCCTGCCCCGTCATTCCTCCTGCCCCGTCATTCCTCCTGCCCCGTCACCACTCCTGCCCCGTCACCACTCCTGCCCCGTCACCACTCCTGCCCCGTCACCTCCCCTGCCCCGTCACTTCTCCTGCCCCGCCACTTCTCCTGCCCCGCCACTTCTCCTGCCCCATCACCTCTCCTGCCCAGTCACTTCTCCTGCCCCGTCACCACTCCTGCCCCGTCACTTCTACTGCCCGGTCACCACTCCTGCCCCGTAACTTCTCCTGCCCAGTCACCACTCCTGCCCAGTCACCGCTCCTGTCCAGTCACCGCTCCTGTCCAGTCACTGCTCCTGTCCGTTCACTGCTCCTGTCCGTTCACTGCTCCTGTCCGTTCACTGCTCCTGTCCGTTCACTGCTCCTGTCCGTTCACTGCTCCTGTCCGTTCACTGCTCCTGTTCACCTCTCCTGCCCGGTCACCTCTCCTGTCCAGTCACCGCTCCTGTCCAGTCACCGCTCCTGTCCAGTCACCGCTCCTGTCCAGTCACCGCTCCTGTCCAGTCACCGCTCCTGTCCGTTCACTGCTCCTGTCCGTTCACTGCTCCTGTCCGTTCACTGCTCCTGTTCACCTCTCCTGCCCGGTCACCTCTCCTGTCCAGTCACCTCTCCTGTCCAGTCACCTCTCCTGTCCAGTCACTGCTCCTGTCCAGTCACCGCTCCTGTCCAGTCACCGCTCCTGTCCAGTCACCGCTCCTGTCCAGTCACCGCTCCTGTCCAGTCACCGCTCCTGTCCGTTCACTGCTCCTGTCCGTTCACTGCTCCTGTCCGTTCACCGCTCCTGCCCAGTCACCGCTCCTGCCCAGTCACCGCTCCTGCTCATGCCTAATCACCGCTCCTGCCCCGTCACTTCTCCTGCCCCGTCACTTCTCCTGCCCGGTCACCTCTCCTGCCCCATCACCTCTCCTGTCGTTGCTCCTGCCCCGTCACTGCTCCTGCCCCGTCACTCTCAGTGAACAACATTGGCAAATTACACAAGGCCGCAAGTTCCCCACAGTACTCTGTTTGGGGAAAGGTCCTCTGTAATCACTAACTACGATCTACTGGCTCCAAGTGAGTCACTGGCCTCCAAGGCACTCACTCGCACATGATATGCTAAAGGCAGACGGCGCATTGTCATTCGAAGGGGGATAATCAGCCTCAGTCAGAATGACAATGGACCTGTCCACAGTCTGTGCGAGCTCAGTGAGGGGCTGCTGCAGCCTCTGGAGTTCAACAGAAAAGTGCGAGCTGGCCCCTGAGAACTTTTAATCTCTTGGGGCTTCTCGCAGGGGCACAGCACAGCTCGCTGTAATTAATCTCCAAAATTACGGACAAAAGGCGTCCGTAAAAGGAATGATTACGGACAATGGACAAGGCACCAAAATGACGGACGGTCCGTGAAATTTACGGACGGTTGGTCACCCTATTGAGGGGGTTTATTTGCCCATGACTTCGAATTTAAGGCTGTTAGCCCTTGGCCTTGACTGTTGTTTGGAAATCCGTTTATCTTGTCCTTTGTTATATTGGTGTCTTTTGCCCAAAGTGTTTAACATAGGGATGTGATCATGCCCACCTGTTTGAACGCAAGAGTTTATTTTTCGTATATTATTGATTAATAAGGTGCCCTTCGTGCAGTTTCTTTACAAAAGTGAGATTCCGATTTCAAGTGTATGATAGTAGGTGCAGTGTTTCCCCCCCCACATAGTATATCCACACCCAGGAGCTTGACTTTTGGGGTATTCTTTGTCCAAGCCCTTTATAATCAGAAGTTTCCCACTTCTAAGATCTTAGTGTATCCTTTGCCTGAGCATCTTCCTATTTATGGCTGTCCTTATACAACCTGTGGGGCTACAGATATAACCTTTGCGCAGGTCTTTTATCCAAAGGAGCATCCTCTGCCCAATCATGGCTTTAGTTTAATTATAGGGCTATCCCTTGCGCTTTAATTATGGGGATGTCCTATAGGCTCTTCTATTTGTTTCTCAAGGTGCCTTTTGGCCATTCACCTTTAAGAGGTCCTTGATTCAGCTCCTTGGCAGTTGCCATCGCCCATGTTTTTATTGTCAGAATGCTCTTTTCATTAGTTACTGATTCCAAGTGTTTTGAAATTGTTTAGGGGTTCTTTGAACTTTCAGCTGGATCAAGTCCCCACAGAACAAAACCAGAAAACTTGCACCACTTTCAGTGACTGTTTTATTTCGGTGCAGTGATACCATCTTGGGAAGTAGCGATTTAGTAGAATATTATTATCTAATCCCTCGAGTCAGAATGGTGAATAACGTGACAATACCAGTTTTTTTCACATTCTGAGCTACAAGGCTGGAATTCTTGCATAGTTTCCAGGCACAAATTTCGCCAGGTATAAAAGGTGGCGTACAATTTGCCCAGGAAAAAAGGCATGCTCAGTGCAACAAGTTCTAATTCCTATTTTGACACAAGCACCCGTTTGGCCTGACTCACAATTACCTCGGACCTCAGAATAGTGTCTTTAGAAGTTATTTTTGGCTAAGTTTGTCATCTTAGGAAGGACTGCTGACAGCTGAAAACTAGAGGGTATTGTTTTACAAGTTCAGGACCATGAATGTTTGATCACCAGCTTCAGGAAAGGAATGGCTAGATTTCTTGCCTAGAATAGCACTGCAAACGTATCCTCCTCTTTCAGGTGAACACTCCAAAGTCAGAACAACTACTGAATCTCCAAATTCCAATAATTCCAGTGGCATTACTATACAGGTACCTATTGTTGATCTATGTCCATGAGGTTGAGCCTATGAATATTCCATAAACATTTCACTACCTAAGGTGGGCCCTCCTGAAATTCAGGTCAAAAGTGGGTGCTCTTTGAACTACTTCATCAAGAGATACACTTTGCAAGCATCCTTCAGCCGTACATCCTTCTTCGCCTAAAGTCATGAGCTTCTGAGGTTGCTTTGCCCAAGATCAAGGCATGGGGTCCTCCTAATTCAAGTTCAGATACCAAGGGATGGTAATTTGAGTGGTTAAGGCCATAGAGGTCATATTTATGCAGAATCAACACCAAATAAATGCTTTTGATAAGTTAGAATTGTAAGGGTAGGAACTGACTGTACAAGTTCTGCTGAAAAAGATACTCACTGTCAATTTAGGACAACAGGAGCGGGTACTCCTTACGCAAGTTCAGGAGCCAAGGCCTTCTCTATGCCAGGTTAGCACTGTAGGGGCAATACGTAAACTGGATCAGCATTCAAAGTGTTACCTAGATCCAAACTAAAGCTGTGAATTGTAGCTTATATGGCAGACCAGATGTCGGAGTGGTGCTCTCTGCTGAAGCCTCCCATACTGAGGTTTTTTCCTCATGTGCTGCACATTGCATGCTCTCTGTCCTTAGCCCAAGAAGGCACTGGTGCTCTCTTTCAAAGCCCAGCAAGCTCCATGAATCAGCTTAGTACACCACCACAACAAAATATACTTTTTGACTCACAAGATTTATTCTTGCTTGGCCTCCTTGCCTGCACCATATATACAAACCTCGTTTATACATTTACAATATATAGTATGTACACTCAAGAACAAAAGAGCAGACAGTGGAAATAATGGATAACCCAGAAGAGGAAATAGGAGTATGAGGGAGCTGTGGCATCAGTGCAACCAAAAAGACACACACACACACACACACACACATAAATTCCCTTATTTTTTAAAACTCAAGCTGTGAGTAAAAACACAAGAAAGACAAAGGTGTGGACTGACAGGCTGGTGCCTCTAGGTTGCTGGTACCCACGTTTCAGGGTAACTTGCATGTCAGGCTTTTTCTGATAGGTCACTGACTGCCTTAAAACTAGCAGCATTGGACGAACATCAGCAATTTTGCAGGCATCCCAAATTCCCAGTCGGAACTTTCCACCTTGGATTAGAAACGCAAACATTAGCGTCGGCCTACGCTAGCATTTGATAGTGTAAGCCTCTTCCATCCTTGGTGGACGCTCTGGGATTTTCATGCACCCGAATCTACACACATACCATCTGTTTGCCTACACACACCTGGAAGAGAACCAGGATTTCAAGTGCAATGCCAGCCACCCAAGGCATCTAGGGCTGAAGGTAAAGAGTTTGGCATTCGTGGTGATCCGCTAAGAGCAGTGTCTACACCGGTCCACGTATTTACACGAGATAGAGATGCATTCATAACTGGTGCATACCATTTAGGCACCAATATAGGACTCCACACCTTACATAACGCAAAAAGAACAGCTCCATGTTCCCTTGTCCCATGAAGCTTTCCTGACGACTAACTGTTCATGTGGTTGTCAATGGCTCTGCCCTGTAATTGCACCAGTGTACAAGTCTTCTGAGTGCAGGAGTACCAGATCCTCTTTGGAAGAAAAAGCATACAATAAAATCAATTGGCTTCCATGGATGGATTTCTACCTGGTGTACAGCGGTGGTGTTTATCATCAGACCACAGTTTTAGTCTACTCAGCACATCTGCTGTCCAGTGGAAGAGAGGCATTTAGAACAGCAGGCAGTGACAAATATGCAGAGATGTTTCCAAAATATAGTTTTAAAACTCAGACACAGTTTTGGAGAAACTAGAAGACCACAAATGAGATTCCAGCATAAGGAAAGAGTGCCAGGGAAAAGAAAAGAACTTCAGTAGGAAAAATAGCAAAGGGAGACAGACAAAAATAGAGTTAAAGAAAAACAAACCAGGGATAAGATCCGCAGAAAGAGAGTGAACTAAGAAACGCAAATGAAAAAAGCAAGAGGTTGATGAAGCGAGTCAGACTCCATGTATACGACAGACAGCCCTCAAGCGAGTAACATTACCATTGTCCAAAAGATGGTTTATATCACTGATGTCCAACATAGGTCCAAGAGAGCAGGAGCCATGGCAGGTTTTTGGGATAACCACTTGTTGGCGTACTCAGTAGGTACATGAGTTCCATCTACATAAATTGTATATAAACGTATCTTATGTGAATATCCTGAAAACATGCCATTAATTCAACCCTCCTCAGCCTATGTTGGATGTTCACGATTTAAAAGGTTGTTGTCTGATGATGTCACGAGCAAATGCGATATTACGGAGGAAGCAACCATACCTCATGAACAGCAACAGAAAGACCAAGAGAGGAGGCCAGAATAATTATACTTAGATTGGAACTATCCTTCACCCCTTCAAAAATTGAAAGCACAGTAAACTTTAGGACACTGTACACCAGGCTGGTGATCAGAGATACGGTGAACATTTTGCACTATGACCCAGGAAGAGAAACAGTTCATCAAATAAATATCTGTAAGGACAGTGGAGAGGTGGTGTTTTTTGCTTGGAGGCATTTGGTATCCAACCTGCGAGAAAAGGTGCATCCAGATTAAGCGCAGCATATGTTGCACACACCACCACACTATCCGCTTTGACCAGCCTTCCACAGACCAATGGCATGACCCCGCAAGTCATGGACCATTGGATGTCTAGGCAAGTGGGATCAGGGAAATTGCAATTATTGCTACAGTGTCAATGGCACCTGCCACAAGAGCAGGGTGCTGTCCTCTGCCGTGCCTGGAAGCTGATGCCATGGGGCGTGAAAGTTTCGATAACCAGGTCCCCCAGAAACGACGACCACAGAGGTGATCTCTTTCCTAGGACTGTCCCGCGAGCATGGCCTACATCGAACCCAGACATCGGGGTCATCAGCCATTTCGTAGATGGAGCCGTCCTCTTCGCTGTGGTCTGGGAGGGCCCCGTTGGCCTCGGCTGCCTCCCGCACAGACAGCATCTGACCTGGCAGGTGACTAGTGGAGCGGAGGCGGTACTGAAGCAAGATCCCCTTCCGGCGAAGGTCGCGGGGTGCCGGGTTCTCTGGAAGTGATTCCTGAGGTGCGCAGAAGGGTTTCTCTTCCCCATTCCCCATGGACTCGACACTGCCATCATCCTCTTTGCTGTTCTTTAAGGCATCAGGAGCCAGAGTGCTCACCCCCATAGCCAAGAACTCCACTGGACCACTGTGGCCATTGAATGAAACCATCCCTTTACCTGCATGAGAAGAAAAGAATGGAGGGGGAGCAGAGAGAGAATCATGGTGGGTAGAGATGAGGTGTGGTAAAGGTGAGGGGAAGGAAAAAAGCATGGGGAAAAAGCACGGGGGAAGATAGCAGATTGTAAGAAAGATAGTAAAATGACAAAGTAATAAGGCAGAGTGAGAAAAGAGGGTCAAATATGGTGGGAAAGTGGTAAAAGTAATAACGGGAGAGGGAAATTAGCGAGTCGTTAGGGGCGATGACATGGTGGGAAAGGGATGTGGCACAATGAGTAAGGTGGCGTTGAAGGTTTGTGCCAGAGAGAGAATGGGGCAGGGGACAGTGAGTGAGAGGGAGACATGAGAGAAAAGGGAAAATAAAACAAAGGCATTTAGAAATGTAAGCTTTTCAGTTAGCACGCAAACTTCTTCATGAAAAACACAACTAAGGTTTTGACACAAATAAACAAAGCTCTGGTGGGCCCTGCCTAGCGTTGCTGCTTTCAGGAAATTTACTCAACAGGACCACAACTTGACACTATCACCTCAGAAGAATGCGGGGGCGCTGATCTAGGTAGTTTATACACTTAGTATACCTCGAGTGTTACCAGGCCAGGCTGAGGTGTCATGTTCGAGCCTCAGGTCATCTGGAATGTTAGGAGGCGATAATGTCTGAATTTTTACACAAAGGCTGTGGCATGTTTTGCTTTTACTGATGGGATAGTCTGGGGTTATGCTGAAAATTGATTGAGGTATGTGGCTCTCAGTATTGAAGGAAAGACTGAATTTTTAAGAATAATGCAGATGATCACGCCCACAATACACTCCTAACTGGCTTAAGATAGCTCTGTGGCACCTTACCAAGCCCATATTTACATTATATAGGTTGCCTTCCCAATCGCTGAAGGACGCACATGATATTAATGGTTATAAGTGGGCAGCCTTTTGTTTACAACTCATGGTCCTGAGCAAGCATGTTTGGTGAGAGAAGTGGTCAGGAAAATCTGCTCGGATAGACTTTGTTACTAGCATCTCGTATCTGAGTGGCAGTGTGAGATGTAAAGCGGCACGCATAGGTAAAATAATAGGAGGATTGCGGTGATTAACCCACTATAGGGAACGCATCATGGGTGTTTCAGCAAGTGAAACTTAAAATATGGAATCTGACTTTGCTTATGGGGGCTTCACAGAGAGTTGCACTAGCTGACGGAAGTCACAAAGGTGCTTTTCCCTGCAGCTTTCTTAAAGAAGGCACTGTTGATACACTATTACATAGTTTATTTTTGACGCCTTGCCTATTGCTTCAAACACAATATACATCTCAAGCACAGCTCATGGCACTATGAGGATCTTCCTAAAACCTTACACCTAAAACAAAACATGCAAACAATTATAATTACTAGTGTACCATTCAAGTAGCAGTTGGGTGTCACTCAAAATGTTATATGCATGATGTATTGATACCACACATATCACACAGCAAATACAGAATAGTAACAGATAGGCAAGGGAGTAGCCAGAAAATCTAAATACCTCCCACTTTAAACTAAAGCTCTTATGGCACCAAGAAAGCAAAGTAAGTCATCACAACCCTCCCCAGAAGAGCTCTCTTTGTCCAAGGATCTAGCCATTCATCCTTCCATCAAACCCCTGATATCCACCATTTCAAATTTACATTCTGTCATCTATTAATTCTTTCATCCATCATTCAGTCTTTCACCATTTATTCTGTCCTTCCATCTGTGTGCCCATCCATATCCAAATCATTTCAACCATTTGCAAACCTATCCATCATCTATCCTTCCATCCCTCCATCCACCCTTTCACTCATCCATCCATCATCCAGCCACCCTTTCACCCACTCTATCCTCTCACACATCCATCCACTCTTCCACCCATCCATCCATTCACTCATCCATCCAACCATTTACCCTTTCACCCAAGCCATTCTTTCACTCATCCATCCACTCTTTCGCCCATCCATCCATTCACTCATCCATCCAACCATTTACCCTTTCACCCAAGCCATCCTATCACTCATCCATCCACTCATCCATCCAACCATTTACCCTTTCACCCATCCAGCCATCCTTTCACTTACTCATCCATCCACCCAGTCACTCATCCGCTCACCCATTCAACTTTTCACTCATCCATCCTTTCATCCAGCTCTCCACCCTCCCTTTCACTCGTGTTTGCATTTTTTCACTCATCCATCTTTCCATTCTTCTTTTCACTCATCCAGGCACCCATTCGCACATCAATTCTGTGAATCATTCATTCATGCTTTCACTCATCCATCCATCCATTCATCCTCCCTTTCTCTCTGCATTCCCCCTTCACTTAGCCCCCATCCTTCCATCCACCCTTCTCCCATCCATCCATCCATGTACTCATCCACTCATGAATCCATCCATTGACCCTATCTCATCCATCCTTTCACTCTTCCATCCATCCTTTCTCTCACCCATCCACCCTTTCACTTATCTATCCATCCTTTTGTCCATCTACCCTTTCACTCACTTGTCCATCCTTACATCTACCCTTTCACTCATCCATCCATCCTTTCACTTATCAATTCATCAATCCATCATTTCTCTCATCCATCCACCCATTCACTTGCCCATCATCCACCCTTTGACTCATCCATCCATCCATTTACTGATCCATACACCCTTTTACCCATCCATCTACCCTTCCACCCATACATCCATCTATTTACCCTCATCCATCCTTCCACTCACGCATCCGTCCATCCTTTTTCTCATTATCCATCCATTCACCCTTTCACTCATCCATTCATCCTTTCACTAATCCATCCAGCCATTTACCCATTCCTTCACTTATTCACTAACCCACTTTTTCACATAAATTATGAGCTAAGCCTTTGTCTACTGAGTTGCAGACAGAAGAGGCCCATCAAGAACTTCAATACCGCTGTAGTTCCTAAAGCAAGGGGTGGGGTGGGGAGGGTTCACTATGCCCCTGCTCATAGGCAATTTGAACACTTGAAAGTCATGAGTCATGCATGATGCACAGTGCCAGGACGTGAGGTGACTGTGACATGGTGTAGTTTCCAGGGCTTTAAGTGGGATGAAAAAACTGGGGGTCTCTCCGAGGGACTTGTCTGGGGTAATTTAGGGCATGGCTTAAAACACCTAACATAAAATATGTGCTGAGCATAATGTGCCACTCGACTGGTATTTTGCTGTTTCTATCATTACATCCAGTAACATTAGACCTACAACAAGCAAACCAGTGGCAAAGTGAGCAAGGGACCCGTGGGCCACTGGATTCAAGCTAGCCTGGCTGATGAGGGGTGTTACCACGAAACCGGTCCCAGGATGCTTGTTTCCGGTTCAGGGAAGACCTGGCTTGGCAGTTCGGGCTGGACTGTTCCCATGAGGTACACTGTCAAGACTGATTTGCTTATAGCTTGGTCTGAACTGAGGTGGCGAAGTGAGCTAAAGAACGATGATGGATTCAACCCAGATCTGTGACTGGGGGTGAGTGTCTGAAAAGTTTCAGCGCTCCGTCCATCATCTCCTTGTGTTTGCTTTGTTCGCCCTACGTTGGTAGGGTATGCCCAGACGTGGGTCCTTTGCTCACTTTGCCACTGGATTCAAGCTAGCCTGGCTGATGAGGGGAGTTACCCCGAACCCGGTCCCAGGATGCTTGTTTACGGTTCAGGGAAGACCTGGCTTGGCAGTTCGAGCTGGACTGTTCCCAAGAGGTACAGGGTCAAGACTGATTTGCATAAAGCTGCGTCTGAACTGGAGTGGCGAAGTGAGCTAAAGATCGATGATGGATTCAACCCAGATCTGTGACTGGGGGCGAGTGTCTGAAAAGTTTCAGCGCTCCGTCCATCATCTCCTTGTGTTTGCTTAGTAGGTAATGCTGTAATTGGCATTCACTAGCATTGGCCGGAGCTGTGGGCTGAGCCAGATGCAATGGAATACCCTGGAACCTGGTGCTAATATTTTTATAAATTAAGCCCTGTTAGTCAGTCAGTACTTGTTCTGTGTGTGGGATCTGTGCTTATGCTCGCTCCCCTATCATATATCTCTAAACACGTACCATCTACGACACCTTCCTGCACTGCCGTGTTCTGGATCAAGCACGACAAATGTCTGCCGCTGTGAGCTCAGGTCAGGAGACACTGGCAGCTGTGAAGAGAGTCTGCGCCAGTGGCGGCTCCTCTATAGGGGCGTCGCCCCACTGCTTTCTCGCAGTGCGAGAAGGCAGACACATAAAATGGTAAAACTACCATTTTATGTTTCTGCCTTCTCGCATTGCGAGAAAGCAGAATGCCTGGAGTGCCTGGTTGGGGGCGGGCGGGTGGCCGGTCCTTCTCGAGGGCATGGGGGGAGTGGCTTTGCCCACTGTTGTGGGTAGTGACTGTTTGGTCGGCCCCAGAGCCGAACAAAGCAGTCATGCGCACTGCCCCTTGTTCTCTATGTAGGCTGCTGCATGCAGCCTACATAGAGAAAATGGCCCGGCTGGGGTGCTCACCGCTGCGCCTTACCAATCACAACGCTGCCATTGCAGCGTTGGGATTGGTTTAGGGCCAGGTAAGGAGGCTGCCTGTGGGTGGCTGCTTCCTGTTCCGGATAGCAGCAGAAAAACGCAGGAGTCGGGGCCCGGCCAGCAGCTGAGGCGGTGTGGGACCCGTGGGGATTGGGAAGGTAAGTTTCATTTTATTTTAATTAAGCTCTGAAGGTGATTTGCTTTGGTGCATTGCCTGCTGCCAGGGTGGATGCGCAGAGATCTGGTTGTCCTTGCATTGGGGTTACCGTGTGTGCTATAGGTGGCTGTGCGCCACATGGCACGTCAATGTATGCACTAAAAGGAATGGGGTCTAAGGGGTAGATATTTGGTGTGTTTGGTGCTTTTCTGGAGCGGTTGGGTGTTTAGTAGCTAGTTATTCGCACTGGAAGGCAGAGAGGATGCCACAGACAGACCTTGGCTTGTTGTTACATCGCATCAACTGCTACTGCACCTGCACTGTAGTGTTGGTCTCAGGTTCGAGGCAGTCATGCCGGCTCACTCTTAGCTTCCTTAATTACTGCGTGTGGCGCAAAAGTGGGACGGAGAAGGTTCCCTTCCGTAACGCGCACACTTGCATGGGCAACCGGTTAATTGCTGGTTTTGCACACATAACGTTTTGTTATTGTGTTTTTATTGCTGCAATCACCCTGATGCCGCGTCAAGGCGGCCACAGGGTGAACAGAACTGCTGACCTGTGTAGTAGTCCACATTTACTGGGCGTGTAAGTGGAAGTCTGCCGATGTTTAGATATCTGTGGTTCACCTGCTTCCTGCGCTCGTTGTGTGTGTGATAGCATGTCAGCTCTGTGCAAATCCCTGAAATAAGTGTAGATCCATGTGGTGTTTGACTTTGTGCCATATAAGACATCCGTGTATCTTCAACAATGATGAAATTACAAGTGTGCATTATGGGCAGTGATAAAATTTGAAGCGTGCATTATAGGGAAATTACAGGCGTGCGTTATGGCAGTGATGAAATTCGAAGCATGCATTATAGGGAAATTACAGGCGTGCATTATGGGCAGTGATGAAATTCGAAGCGTGCATTATAGGGAAATTACAGGCGTGCATTATGGGCAGAGATGAAATTCGAAGTGTGCATTATAGGGAAATTACAGGCGTGCATTATGGGCAGTGATGAAATTCGAACCGTGCATCATGGACTATGATGAAATTACAAGCATGCACTATGGGCAGTGATGAAATTACAAGCATGTCATTCATCCGCCATCCTGTGGTGATTTGATCTGCGGGCCCCCCGCTGACTGACTATTGCTGAAACGCACTTGATGTGACGATGTTGAATGGTGTCTGCGGGTAACACCCTCATTCTTGTGCTAATCTGTCCACCTGTTCGCCAATACAGACGAACAATTATATTTCGTTATATTGGTCTCTGGATGTCATTTTAAAACAAAGGCTAGACATTTCGCGCCAGACTGCTTAGGTCTGTAACTACAAGGGGCCGTTGCACGCAGTTTCTGCAGAGCTGTAGGTGCCTAATACGACTGTCAGCACGGCGGCATGCGCGCAAATACTCTGTGAAATAGAAGAAGGCGCGTGCACAGTCACATGGCCCCATATGTGCATTAGACTTTAGAGGTGACCTCGCAGTCGCACACACACGTATACTAACTGCAGACGAGAATGGCAGTGGCTAATTACACAGACAAACTCAGACAGGATTGTATCTCGAAGTCTGTTATGAAGCACGGCGGTTATACTGAATAGGATGGTACCTATGTTGTTATATGACAGCTCTTTATTAATGTAATAACTGCACTTTCACAATTGTTTTATTAACCTTCTTGCTTTCTGAAATTTGCTTGAAAATGCACCATTTTCCCACTCTTCTTTCAAATTTTTTTCAGGGGGAGAACATCCCCGAACCCCCCTTTGGTTGTTTGGGCTTGCTCGCTACGCTTGCTCGCCGCGGTGCACTCAAACACAACTTTTACGCCCCCCCACCACTTTCAAATGTCACCAGCCGCCACTGGTCTGCGCTCCTCTGCTGTGACACAGACCCGAGGAAGGGTAAGCCAGGGTCGACTCAGAAAACCAACAATTTAGCCGTCCTTTGTGGTTGACAAAATAAATTATTCAGTAACTTCTCGGGTCGCACACCAATGTTTGTTTTTAGGAGTGAAGTAAAAAGCAACCCTGAATTATTTATACTGAAAGACAACAGCGACAGTTTGAGTGCAAGGGAGACCACATTTGGTTTGTGGGCTTCGGTTTCAAAGCCTCTCCGCCACGGAAGAAGTATTTAATTGGGTTTAAAGAATTTAAAATTATCATCAGCGATCCAGGTAAGGGTTAGACTAAAGTCGACCCTACTTTGATTTTTACTGTTCTTTGTGGCACATACAGCATCTCTTTACCAATCACCCCTCAAGCTGGGCGAGGGCAGGTTAGCTGTACATCCATTAGGGGATACCCTGCTTTGCCCTGCTCTTGCTACCCCTCAAGGGCCATAAAGACAGGGGTACTAATACGACGAAAATAGGGACCTTGGTGCCCTGTTTACGTTTTCCAATTCACACGCTTTGCTTATTCCCAAGCCTTGCATCAGCAAACAGGAGGCTTTAAAGGCGGGAAACGTGAGGACAAAGCAGTGGCATAGCTATAATTGGTGCAGCAGCTGCAGTGGCACCAAGGCCAAAGGGTATATCGGTCCCACTGGAGCACATGGTCAACCCTGTAATGGTATTTTGTGGGAAGGATGTCAACGGATATGCAATGTCACTTCCGCTACCCAAAGTACTGGTTGAATCCATATCCATTTCAGATCCATGGGGAGCTTGCCTGTACTTAGCTGGGCAAGGTGAGAGTTGAGGGGGATGGGCCACAAGAATGTGCTGGCATAACTTCTAAATGGTCTTAACTGGTCTATGAAGCTGCCACACCCAGAACACTCAGCATTGGCAACGTGTGATTTCACTTGTTCCATTAGATGCGCACCCCAAGTCTCAGAATATAAGTAACTCATAGCTAAAAGCCGGCGCTGGCTGAAAGTGTCACAAACTAAATGGCTTCCCTTGAACCCTACATGCTGGGAGGGGAAGCCTGCCTGTAGAGTGCTGGAGGAGTTGGAGTAGTGTAGTTTGGTTTGCTGGCCATGGGAAGCTTGCCTCCCTATGTTTGAGAAGCTCTGGTCGAGTGTTTGCAGGTGTGCATGGGATTACCTGCGTGCTTGCTAAGGGTGTGCGAATTGTCGAGTCTCAGACGTGCAAAAATTTAATTTATTTTCAACCCTTGTGAGCTTCGCGAAGTTAAAAGCCCATCATCTTTACAAAAAAAAAAAAGGATGTTTTCAGTGACCCCATGCAGAAGAGTGAAACAATTACCTCGGCCTCAAAGGACTATGCAGGGCAACCAGTAGACTGGTGAACATGCTAGCCACCCTCATGCCCTGCTACAAGTCCCCTTTCACCCTTGTGAAAAGTGAAACCGCCGGCTCTCCTCCCTGTTCTCCCCAATGCAAGGATTTCCTGGCGTGGCCTACCTAGCTCCAGGGCTCGAGTCGGGGTACCACGCGGGTGGACGGCGTCCCCCCACTTATTTTACAAGGTGGACGCCGTCCACCCTGCTTATCAAAACGTCGTCCCCCCCCCCCGCGCGCCCGTTTCATATCCATCCTCCCTTCACTGTTCTCTTCTCTCTCCTTCTCTGTCTCCCTCTTCGCTCCACTCTCTCGTCTACATACCCCTTTCTTTCACGTCCCTACACTTCTGTCCATCGCGCTGCATACCCACATCTCATACATTTGGACAATCCGGTGTTACATCACCCACGGAGGCGGCAATAAAAAGGTGAACATTTATTTAAGTCAGGTAGAATAATCCTCACCTCTGATCCTAGTAAATCGTAACTTTCTTTTCTAATAGCTAGGGAATTTTACATTTCTTGGCAGGACTGCAGAGGCACAACTAGAGCCAAATATCGGGGGTGGGGGGGGGATTTAAAGAAAAAAATTCGGGGGGAGGGGCTGATTGTTCCCTCAATATGTAGAGTGGAGATGCAGGGGTGAAAACACAACAAAGCCTCGTTAGCAAGTGAATGGTCTTTTACAGGCCTGTGAAGTACTCTGGTGCGGCTGTGTGTACGCATGGGAAGCTGTCTCACCCGGGCTGACACACACGATGGGGGGGGTGGGAGGGGGGGGTCTGAAGCATTTTCAGCACAGTGGGCGTTGCGCGCCTGTTGCACACTATGTACGCCACAGCATGGATCACACCTCATGGAAATGGCACAACACCTCCCACACGCTGGGCATGACTCCTGTCGCACATCACTATTGGCTTCATGGCACTATCTTAAGTGGGCCACAAACCATCACACATTGTTAGGGGCACAGCATCCGTCAGGCTCTGCAGAAGGCATAGCACGAGTCGCATCCTAGGGTGGCACTGCGCCATTGCCACCCTACGCCCCTCTCCTCTCTGCCTGGCATCGGGGACAGTAGGACCCCACAGATCCCATGCTGTAGGGCCTGCGCTCACAAGGTCTGGCTTCCGGCTTCGCGAGCTCACAGCAGGCCCGAGCCGAGGCCCACCACACTTTATGTCTCTGACTTCCTGCAGGAGGGAGGAGGGGAGGCGAACATAAACACATCATATTTCAGACATCGCTGAAGCATGCTTTACCCGCCCTCGGAAGCGGCTCACGTCTCTGCTGCCAGGGAAAACTTACTGAGAACAGAGCGACGGTGGCCCTCAAGGGTTTCCTCGGAACCAAACACTTATGGAAGAGCGTCCATTTCAGTGCTGCGCTTTCTGTTGCTACGTCAGGACAGCTTTGAATAATTCACCAAATTGATGACATCGCTAGACATTTACAGGGAGGGGGGGCAGCCCAAAGGTGCCCACAGCTGCAACACGTCAGTAGGTGGTACATGGTTATGACATCACTGAGCCTTCCAAAGAGGCCATGCATCCGTTTTTGTCTCAGGGATATGACATCACCCAGGTCCTCCTAGCTGAAGTTCGTCAATAGCTGTCACCGGATATGGCATCACAGAGTCTCAGGCAGGGGCTACCCATCAAAGTTTGTCACAGAGTTTTGCCATCGCACCAGCAGAGGTAGGGTGACCAACTGGCATGGGTGCAAATTCAGGACGGTGAGTGTCAAAATTCAGGACAAAGGGTCAAAATTCAGGACAAAAATACTACATATCCCTTTCTTTCACGTCCCTACACTTCTCATCCATCGCGCTGCATACCCACATCTCATAAATTTGGACAATTCGGTGTTACATCACCCACGGAGGCGGTAATAAAAAGGTGAACTTTTATTTAAGTCAGGTAGAATAATCCTCACCTCTGTGTTCCTAGTAAATCGTCATTTTGTTTCCTAAAGCTAGGGAATTTTACATTTCTTGGCAGGACTGCAGAGGCGCAAATAGAGCCAAATTTCGGGGGGGGGGCTAAGAAAAAGTTTCGGGGGGGGGCCTGATTGTTCCCTCATAGGCAGAGTGGAGATGCAGGGTGTAGGAAGGTGGAATCTGACTGCATGATTGCCCCCACTTTTTTCCTGGTGTTTTGCTGGTTTTTGACTTAGTTTGGCTGGGATCCTGCTATCCAGGACCCCAGCCTATCTGCTTTCCCCTTGAATTGATTGTATGTACTTTAGGTACACTCCAGATTGGATTCTGGGGCACCTTTATAAGTCCCTAAGGATCTTCTAGCCAAGTCCAGCACATGCACATTCAACACTTTATGGCAGAAGAACAAATAAAACAACATGGTGATCTTAGCAATCGACTGTTTACGCTCCAAATCTTCATTGTCCAACTATACAAAAAAAAATCCAACACCTAGTTCACAACCCAAGCAAATGTGTATGTTTCCTCTTAGCGCTTCACCAATCAAGTGCCTTTTAATAGCATGCACATCAAAGGGTGCACAAAAGGTGTATCTGCCACCTGAACATAACTCACTGAAAATGTGGACCAATATGAACTATCCATACAATATAACTTCTCTGAATCCGTCGACTCTCATAAAAAATTCGAATTATTGTTCAAATACAGCAGTCCGCGCTATGGCTGCCTCTGTGAAGTGTAGCAGGAGTTGGGTGCCAATAAGTTGTAAGCTTAACAGCTGTTTCTATGCTTGCGATGTTATGTGCTGTATGTCTCTGTAGTAGATCTCTTCCCATCCTTTGTGTTTCAGGGTCGTTCTTAGCTCTTGTTCCCATCGTGTTTGTCCCGAAGTTTTGAGGGACCACAAAAGGAAGAGGGCGACAAGGAGTGCGGGGCAGGGGTTGTTTTCAGGGTAGAGAAGCACACAGAGGGGGAGAGAGTAACACAAAGCATGGAGGGAGTTTGCAGGGGAAGTACACGAGGAAGAGAGCAACACAGAACAGACGGAGCATCTTCCTGGGGGAGAAGCACAGAGCGGATAGGGAGTACTGAGCAGCTTCAATTGTTGAATCTTGCAATAAGTGCAAATGATAGATCTGCTGCACATGTGATGTCACTTCCTGCTGTGATGTCACTTCCTGCCGTGATGTCACTTCCTGCCGTGATGTCACTTCCTGTGACACCACCTAACTTGGAGAGTCCCCCCACTTCTTTTTTTAGGACTTGTGCCCTGCCTAGCTCCCCCCCACCCCCCTATTTTTTAGCACCAGAAATGGCTCACAATGCAGACCTGCTTTGCCTTCATCGTCCTGCGATAGGCAAAGAAGTTAAGAGGCTTTTCTACCTGCCTCAGACCCAGGGCACCAGGGACAGGAAGCATACTCACCTGTGATCTTGGGAATCCCCTCCAGCCGAGGTACAGGTAACACCACCAGGATACCCTGGTCAGTGCCAACCCACAGCAGCCCTTGGCAGATCAGCAAGCAGGTGACCCGCAGTGCCTTAAGGCCTGTGGAGAAAATGCAAAGAGTGTTACAGTGAACAGCAAGTACCAAAGAAAGACTGCACAGGTAGGGAGACTTTTATGATCCACCCTACACTGCTGCGAGATGGGAATGTGGGGCAGTTTATCACTCCCCACAATGACATGAGAAAGAACTGTGAGCTGGTCACAAAGGCGGGGCTTATCCGCCAGGTCTTATTGGCTGTACAGAGCATCTGTCAATTTGGAAGATGGTCCTGCATGTTCTGCCTGCAGGCCCAGAACCATGAATACCACGAGCAGTGGTTAGATAGGACCCTGCGTCTTCATCGACTCTCCAGTGGTAGCTGTAGTCAAGCAGAAAAATGGCCAAGCTATACAAGATGCGGCGAGCAGGGGGCAACCAGACACAATATAACGCAAATTACTTCCAAGTTCATAAAGAAACTGCCCTAATCAAAGATATTAACTTTCAAAAAGGAATGAAAATAGGTTTACAGAGCTCATCGGATTAGCAGTACACTGAAAGGTAAACCCAGCAAAAATACAGGAGTTTCTAGTCTTAGTTCAAAAACTCAAGAGGTGTTACTTATCTTAGCTAGGGCAACAGCTCACAAGACTTTCTGCCCACACGCATTTCATAGCAGGGCAAATACAGTGCTTCAATGTAGTTACTTATTTACTTATTTATTCTGTAGTTTTATTTATCAGGGACCACATCGAGATCGACAAAAAAGTGCTTTACATTGATGAAGACAGACCACGCAGACAATGTTAGGGTGCTCGTGTCCATGAACTTGGTCTACTACCATACCACAGGTAGTACAGTAACCGGGATGGGGGAACCTGCTTGAGGCCACACTGGTGGCAGAGCAGAGGGAGCAGTTTATGGCGCAGGGTGCACTGGTGGCAGTGCAGAGGGAGCAGTTTATGGCGCAGGGTGCACTGGTGGCAGAGCAGAGGGAGCAGTTTATGGCGCAGGTTGCCCTGGTGGCAGTGCAGAGGGAGCAGTTTATGGCGCAGGCTGCACTGGTGGCTGGAGCAGAGGGAGTAGTTTATGGCGCAGGGTGCACTGGTGGCAGAGCAGAGGGAGCAGTTTATGGCGCAGGGTGCACTGGTGGCAGAGCAGAGGGAGCAGCTTATGGCGCATGTTGCTCTCGTGGCAGTGCAGAGGGAGCAGTTTATGGCGCAGGCTGCACTGGTGGCTGGAGCAGAGGGAGTAGTTTATGGCACAGGTCGCACTGGTGGCAGTGCAGAAGGAGCAGTTTATGGCGCAGGCTGCACTGGTGGCTGGAGCAGAGGGAGCAGTTTATGGCGCAGGGTGCACTGGTGGCAGAGCAGAGGGAGCAGTTTATGGCGCAGGGTGCACTGGTGGCAGTGCAGAGGGAGCAGTTTATGGCGCAGGGTGCACTAGTGGCAGAGCAGAGGGCGCAGTTTATGGCGCAGGGTGCACTGGTGGCAGAGCAGAGGGAGTAGTTTATGGCACAGGTTGCCTAGATGGCTTTGGTTCGCTAGCAGATTTTGTCCCGGATCCCATTGGTGACGTTGGATGGGAAGCACTTTTTGGCTGAGATCACATCGGTGACGTGACGTTGGGGCAGAAGCAGTTTTTGATCACATTGATGACATCTGAGAGGGAGCGGAGCAGCCGATGTCACAGAGGACACCGATGGGCCTGGAGGAGAAGTTAATTTCTCAGGTTACATTGGTGAGTAGAAGAGGGGACAGATTGTGGCTCAGTGACCACTGATGCTTCGGAGAGGGAGCGATTTAAGGCTTTTACTACGATGGAGTGTGATGGAGAGATGGGATTAGAGTCCATTGCATAAAATGTGAGCAGTCTGTGAGCCATTTTACACCAGCATGCCGCTGACCAGGCAGTGCGACAGACGTGCTTAGCAGGGTCATGGTGGCAACCTGCACGTGGGGCCCAGCAGCTCCCTGCATGCACCTGTGGGCCTTCTCCACGCACCTCCTGTTTGAAATGCTGAACGCATGGGTGATTTCTCCCGGCGAGGATAGAATACCGCACCGCTTTCCGGGCACCGAAATGAAAAGAGAATTGGCCAGCGACGGCGAACATGTTTTTTGTGCCACTCCACGTTAGCGCAGTGGCGGCAGAACTGCCGCGCGCTGCCTCTTCCGGTTACCATGACGCATCGTGAATGTGAGCACGCGGAGTGTGCAGCACTCCTGCGCGAGGTCCCTTACTCTGAACCCCTGGATGGTCACTACCTCAGGTGTCGCCGCCAAGATGAAGCTATTCCGATCACTGCATTAGTTCATATCCTACCACCCACCAGTGCCACTGAGTATGCAGAGAAAACACACCACGCGCAGGTAGGGTTGGGGTGAAGCGCATCTTATGTCTGGTTGTTCCTTCAGCGGCTTTAGTATCAGTGACAGTTTAACAGAGCACTACATTCACACATTTCTAAATGGTGCCCTTTGACAACCCACGTGTTGGATTTGACAATATCAGAAATGTCTCTCTCGCCACTGTCCCACAGATGAACACTGCTCATTGCTTCAGACCCACTCAACATTTAGCGCTTTATAAGTAGTACTTGCCTCTTAGTGCAAATATTTTTTTTCCAGCATGTTGCAGCAGCACACCCAGGCCTGGACAGCAGATGACTTGGCTCCTGAGGAGCTGTGTTGCGTCAGTATCGCTTCCAGACTTGGCCACCAAGTGTCACTCAAAGACCAGCGCATGTCTAGCTTTGTTCCTCAGGATCTGTGACTTAAGCTTCAGTTCCAGGCCTGCCCAGCAGATGTCACTTTAAGATCAATTCCTGGTCCCCTCCCTTGGGACAGTGTTAGTTCAGTAGCACTCCCAAACCAGGCCGTGGGGTGTTGCAGCTCGGCTTCTCCACAGGAGCTGTCTTTCTTTATCAACACTACTGGCCCAATCCCTGTAACAAGCATTGGCAAAGCCAATAGGTTTCGCCTTGTTGATCTGTTGGCTTGGCCAGTGTTTGTGCTGATCCTGTGCTCCAGTACCCTTTTGTGGACCTGTCCTCTATTGTCTCCGAGGCCTGCAGATTTTTCTATGAAAATTGCAATTGTATGAATACTCCTTACTCAGATAAATATTCTGCATTCCTAGAGTCTGTCCCCAATATCTGCTCCTCCCCTCCTCACAATCAACGAAGAGGTGGATAAACTGCAGGAACAGAAGACGAGCAAATACAGAAGTCAGGATATGGTCCAGCGGAAGCTCTTCCGCTTTGGCGGAAGAGCGTTGCCCCACTCTGCCAGCAGCTGAAAAACTTAAAAAATAAAACAATCAAACCATATTTATTATCATTTTATTTTTCTCCTACCGTGGAATCTTGGGGGCGGGGCCAGGGAATGACAGGCACTGAGGGGGGAGTGGTGGATATTATTTTTTATTATTATTAATGCATCTTGTAGAGCGCGCTGCTACCTCCGGCGGAGGTGTCCCGGCGGGTGCAGAGTGGTCGTGCTAGGTGGGGGTAGCTCTAAGGTAGACCGAAAAGCCAGGTCTTAAGAGACTTCCTAAAAAAAGGTTCTGATTTGGCCTTTCGGAGGTGCTCCGGCATGGAGTTCCAAAGAGAGGATGTTTTAAAAGAGAAGGAGTGACCGCCTAATCTTGCTTTTTTGAAACGGGGGATGGCTAGGAGACCCTGGTGATTCGACCTCAGAGTCCTAGTTTGAATATATTTGGGCAGTCTGAGCTTTAAGTAATTGGGGCCAGTATCTCTGGAAGTCCTGTAGGCAAGGGTCAGAGCCTTAAATTCAATCCTCCTTCTAACAGGTAGCCAATGTAGGCTGCGCAAGTATGGGGAGATGTGATGGCGGAGTGGCACATTTCTGATGAGTCTGGCGGGCGCGTTTTGAATGACCTGCAGCCTTCTGATGAGGTAGTCTGGGAGACCCAAGTATAGGCTGTTGGTGTAGTCTAATTGTGAGGTGATCAGTGCGTGAACCACCGTTTTCCTGCAGTTCATTGGTAGGAGATGAAGGAATCTCCTCAGGGTTTTCAGCTTCCAGAAACATGAGGATGAGACTGGGCAAATCTGGGCTTTCCCTGAGAGGGCGGAGTCAAATTTAAACCCTAGATTTCTTGCTAAAGGTACTGGAAGAGGAGGGGGATTAAGTTCCGTTGGCCACCAAAGTTCGGCTTTTGGTGGAGATGGCTGATTGAAGAACAGAACTTCTGTTTTGTCCGTATTCAGTTTCAAACAGTTGTCAGTCATCCAGGATGAGATGTTAATCAAACACTGTTTGAAGTTGGTGAAAGCGGCCTCAGAGTGATCCCTAAAAGAGAACACCAACTGGGTGTCGTCAGCATACGAGACCACCTTGACACTGATACTGGTATCAGCCCTGCGGAGACTCCCAAGTCCATGCATGATGCCCTGCTCCAGTCCATGGTTTTTTTTCCTTTGAATTCTGGAACTTGTAGTTGTGTTTATTCCAATATAAAACAAGACTACAATTCCCAGAATTCAAAGAAAAAAAGCCTGGAATGGAGCAGCACATCACGCATGGACTTGGGAAACTTGGTGGCTATGTTGCGTGTCCTTCCAATACTCACTTTTATAGAACTATTTTTTTCGTTCTAGGTTGACACGCGAACAGAGTGTGTGCATTTATGTAGCTCTACATTTTCCATCTCTGTCCCTCTTCTGCTTCACTACCCGCCAGCTCTGTGTTGCTCTCCTGTGTCTGCTTTTCCCGCCCAAACAGCAACGTGTTGCTGTCCCATCTGCCTTTCTGGTGCCCACTGCTGCCTCCCACACTCTGGGCCTTTATCTCCCATTGCCGGCTTTTCCCTTACCCCCAAACTCTCCATGTTGCTGTCCCATCTAGCCGCCCCCAAACACCCAGCACATGTTGCTTTCCCGTTGTCTTTTT
This sequence comes from Calotriton arnoldi, assembly GCA_963921515.1. Taxonomy (NCBI): domain Eukaryota; kingdom Metazoa; phylum Chordata; class Amphibia; order Caudata; family Salamandridae; genus Calotriton; species Calotriton arnoldi. Next base: position 1,125,514 of record CAWUFW010002311.1, read on the forward strand.
CTGTAACCCCCCGCATTGTTCTCCCCCGGCGTGCTCCTGTTGTCCATCCCCATTTCCCGTTCTACGACTCTCCCTCCCTTCTCAATTCACTTTCCGCTCTCCCAACAAAACAAAGCGCTTTCACACTTCTGCTTCTATTTTTTTTAACATGTACCGATTCATCTCGTATTGGTACATTAAAAAAAGTGTCATTTTTGCATGCATGCTGTATCATGACGAAAGCATGCAAAATGACATGGCTCGGCAACTGCATCAAACGTCAGCTTTGCCAATGCTTGTTTTGCCCTTTGGTCCCCTTGCCGCAGAGACCACCAGCAGAGCCTAAATGTGCTGATCCATGGGGTGAGGGGCAGGAGTACAAATAAAAATCTCCTTCAGTGTCCTGTGTCCAAGGGAATAATCACCTTCGAGGATTTATGAGGCAACTGCGTGGATCTTGGCAAACTATCTGTATTTTTGGGTCAGGGCGTTTTACTGTTCTCCAGAGGTTAAGCCTACTACCCCTCCTCAGGTGCAATATGAGCAGTAAAAAGGTGCATGTCGCCCACCCCACCTCCAGTGTATGGTTGGTGGTAAAAAAAAGAAACAACTTGTAACTATGCAAGATGGGTTTGTTTGGAAGAGTGAATAGCTCAGTACTAGAAGATCAGCCCTGTGTACCCGACATTCTCACGTGACGACTGATGGAGGCATCCATCTCCTTATATGGAATTGTTTTTTTGAAATGGGAGATGCTGGAATATGAAAACCCTCCTACCATAACAAACCTCCAAATTAGCCTAGGAAGAGGGCATCAAAAATTATCCTTGGCGATTGACCAGGAGATTTCAAACTTTGAACAATGCAACATTTTGAGCGGGAGATAGAACAGAGTTCAGCAACTTGAGTTCAGGCATCGATTCCATTAGCTCCCCTAAAAACTACTGAAGGAAGCACCACAGCTGACTGGTAGCTGCACTCCTTCCAGATTTCTGAACATTAAGTCGAGTACTAATGTATGCTGAGTGCCCTGCAAAACGTGTGTGCTGGTGCTCATCAGAACAGTGGCAGAAACTTCAGGGCAAGCTCTCCTCTAGGCTGGGACTAGGCTGGAGAAAAGACAGGGAGCTCATCTCACAATGCCTCTCTAAGGTGTTCCAGTGGTTGGCCCGGCACCAACTGAAATGCAACCCGGACAAGACTGAGATCATGATTTTTGGGGCTGCTCCCCCTAACCTCCTGAGATCTTGCTGGCCTAAGGATGTGCTGCAGCCAGGCCCTCTACAGAGTTCTGTAAGGAATCTAGGTATCAAATTTGACAGCACCATCTCTTTCCAACCTCAGATACAAGCGCTGATCAGTTCCTGTTTTGGCATACTTCAGATGCTGAAAAGATTCCTACCTCTCCTGTCTGAGTCAGCCAGGAAAAAGGTCATCCAGGCTTTGATCACCATGAGACTGGATTATGGGAACGCACTTTACCTTGGCCTCCCAGAGTACCTTCTGAGCAGACTCCAGGTGGTGCAAAATTCGGAGGCCAGACCTTTACTCAAACTCCTCCCTAGGTCCCACATATCCGCTCAACTGAAGGCCCTTCACTGACTCCCCATGAATGAAGGCCCATGAATGAAGGCCCTGGTCGTAGTGCATAGGGCCTTGCATGATTCAGGAGCAGGATACCTCAGAGAGAGGATTCATGAATACATTCCGGCTCACACTTTGCGTTCTTCCTCTGCTTATCTTGCAAAAGTCTCTCGGAACCACCGACTGAGAATGGGCGGCAGATCCTTTTCTTATTTGGGGCCCCTCAACTGGAACAAACTCCCAAGGGACCTACGCCTAACCAGTGATCTCTCAGTTAAAAAAAACAAAACAGAAAACTTGGCTTTTCACACAATCTGATTAGGTTTTAAGCTGGTGACGTAAGTCTTTAACGCCGGTACACTCTTTGAGTAGCTGTGCGCTGTACAAATTGTTATAACATAATATAACTTCTCCAATGGACTTTCTGCTGCTTGCGTGTGAGGAGCCAGTGTAAAAGTCCAGGTGCCTCAGTATACTCTTCCCCAGAGAATGTCTATGGTACCTGAGGCAGCAGAGCAAGCAACAGGGAAGGAGTGGATCTACTGGTCCAAAAGAAAGCTACAGCGATGAGCACGGGTCAGCCAGGACTAACCCTGCTTAGCAGGATTCCTGATCTTTATACAGATGAAAGAGGACTAGGATCTTCCTTTTTACTGCTCCACCCCCTCCGCGTGCCCTTTGACCCTGGATGGTGGGCTGGAGTTCATTTACATTTCGGAGGGCTGAGAACGTGTCTGAAGAGGTGGTCTGTTACTCTGTAGAAAAAACATACTGAAGAAAACCAGTTCTGGAGCATCTTCCTCCAAAAGCCTGTTCTCAAATAAATAAGTTTCCCAAGGTGGTGAATTCAATCTCGTGAATGCCCTACATGTTAGAAGAAAGACCCTGCTTTCTGGTTTTTTTCCCAACATCATGCAGATCCCTTGATTCCCATTTATGTTTGGAAATCCATGTTCCCTATTTTTTCACTCTGTTTTGCAGGGTTACTCCCCCCCCACACCCTTATTCTCCTCCTCTTCTCCTATCTCTTCCTGTACCCTGAGCTAGGTCCTTTCCTTTATCTCTCAACTATGTTTTTTTCCATTTACCTCTCTCCTCGAACATGGCCTTTACCCTAGTTCCTCAACCCGCAGCTCCTGCTGAAGTGTTATGAAAATAAGGACGTCTTCATTAGCTATTGCAAGGAACAGACTCCAGGGCCCAAAGACAATGTTGAACAAGCATTGGCAAAGCCAATATGTCTCGCCTATACAAGAGCTATTGGCTTTCTCAATGTGTTTTTGCCATGTTGTACACCACTGTGGCTGCTGTTCAGCATGGCTAAAAGTTAGTGGCGTGGAGTGTCCTATAGTGGAGTGGGGGGAGCAGAGAGTTGTAGACTGGATTTGTTGGACTAGAGTGTCAGAGTGGAGTAGGGGAGTAGAGTGTCGTAGAGAGAGTAGAATTCAGTGGCAGATTGTCAGAGTACAGTGTCAGAGTTCAGTGGAGTGGAGTGGAGTGGCGTATCTATATCACAGTAACTTTAATTCCTACTTATACAGTAGGACTTCTATTCATGCTTATACTCTAGTACCTCTACCCCAAATATACCGTAGTACCTTTACTACTACTAATGCTCTAGTTCTAATTCCTGCCTATTTCTTAGTACCGACTACCCTACCTATTGTCTGGTATCTTCACCTCTACCTATACCCTAGTACCTCTATCCTAGCACCTTATCCTAAACTCTACGTAGCCTTACAGCTAGAGCGGTCGACCTAGAAGCTGGGGAACCGGGTTCGAGTCTCGTCAACGACGCTCAACATCCTGTGATTTTGGGCAAATCACTTAATCTCCCCGTGCATAACAAAAATGAATGTGTTCATCTGTAACGAAACTGGCGCTCATGTAAAGCGCTCTGATACACGATGTCTCGGGTCTAGTTCGCGCTATATAAAACTCTAAAAAAAAAAATGCCTTAGTACCTCTAATGAAACACATGTCCTAATACCTACCTCCTTGCCTGTGCCTTCACACTGCCACACTAAGCTACCTATTAGTCTGTGCCTAATTTGTGCCTGTGTTTGCCAGTGGTCGGCACCAGCACTTATCTTTTTTTAACACCAGCGTATTTATGGCAGTATACCACATGGTGGCACTGTCAGTCAATTTTTAAATGAGCAATGTTTTTAAATATTCAATATTTGATTAGAGTTAAAAGTCAATACCTGCATGTCTGAGCCATTCTTATAGATTTCGGTCATATGGTATAGCTCAAATGGTCTTTCCAGGAAAGTAATGGTAGTTGGTGGTGTTGGTACTGGTAGTTGGCTACGCAGGCGATGACCGTACGCGGTGCAAGCTGCAATGGCTTCCTATGAAATATATTGGTCCCTGGGACTATTTTTTTTTTTTAATACAATTTAAGCACTGACATTGATACTTCTACTACCTCCTAGAGCATGATACCCCCAGCCCTACTTACAAACCAGTATCCTCACCCCCTCCTTGTACTCTAGTGCATCTACACGTTTGTTTCCCAATACATCTTCCCCTACCTTTGCCACAGTACCTCTACCCATACCTTTACTCTAGTACTTCTTCCCACATTTATAAAATAGGATCTCTTCCACATTGTCCCCTCTCCATTACTCCTCACACTTTTCCTCCTTACCCGTTTTGTAGTGCAGTTTTCTTATTCCACAAACATTCTCTTTTTCTGTTTTTTACAGTTCCTCAAACATTTTGAAGAAGGGGGTTTTCCTCATTTTCGAAATTCACTTAAATGGAGTTGCAAAAGCCTCCAGTCATTGGGAAGGTAGATTCTATTTAGTTTTTTTTCTTAAGTGTGTACATAGGCACGCCTTTGTTCAAGGACCATGAGGGTTCTTTGGCCCTGCAAGTTTGTTCAAGTTACTTTGTCCCGGGCTTCCAAATTCTTCATTCCCAACTTCCTACTGCGACCCCCCCTCCCTGCCAACAAGTAAATGTGACCGTGACCTGCACCTTCTGGAACATGGGCCTATCTAGATCCAGGACACCCTAGCACTGCAGCCAATCAGGGTGCAGACAATGACCTCTGAAAGTTTCCTGGTAACCAGAGGCTCCAAGCTAAAGAGTACTTGTTGTAACTTTTTTTTTTACAAATCCCTCAATATACCTGTCCCCCCACCACAAACCTTCACCACATTTCCTGACATTCCCAGTTGCAGGCTGAAAGTACATAATGCAGGGCTAATTTAGTAACCTATTGTCTAGACCTAACGAGAGTGCAGGGCTGTAATGCTGGAGCGGGTTGGCACCTCGGACTACTGCATCCATTCAGTGGCTGGACCCAAACCGCACATTGAGAAGAGTTCAGCACATTAGCAGTACATTAACTGCAGCTTTTGACTCAACAGAAAGGCACTGAACATGCTTCGGATCATTACCTTTTAAATGCTAGTGCTAGACGCATTGTTTATTGTCTCCCTTCTCACATGATACCTACTCTACTTCTCTAAGCATGCATTAAAGAAATATTGTTTTAAAAGTCACATTTCAGACTGGATATTATCTGTGAAAACCATTCTCTATGTTGTGCCTAAGAACAAACCCTTAACCACCTCCTATCATAAATCATGACTGCTCAACCGCGGCTCCGGCTGAAGTGTTACGAAAACAAGGAAGGCTTCTTTAGCTATTGCAAGCAGCAGACTCCAGGGCCCTAGGACAACGATGAACAAGCACTGGCAAAACCAATAGGTCTTACCTTTACAAGAGCTATTGGCTTTGGCAATGTGTTTTTGCCATGTTGTACACCAGTGTGGCTGCTGTTAGGTATGGCTAAAAGTTCTTGACGTGGAGTGTCCTAGAGTGGAGTGGGGGTGAGGGGGGGGGGGTAGAGTGTCGTAGCCTGGATTTGTTGGAGTAGAGTGTCCTTGAGTGGAGTAGGGGGGATTGGAGTGTTGCAGAGTTGAGTGGAGTTGAATGGTTTAGTGGCAGAGAGTGTCGTAGAGTGCAGTGTCATTGAGTGTAAAGTCAGAGTGGAGTGGTGCAGAGTGGGGTGGGGTGGAATAGGGTTGAGTGGGTTGGAGTGGATTGAGGTAGTGGGGTGGATTGGATTGGAGTAGATTGGGGTAGAGCGGGTTGGATTGAGTGAAAAAGGGTGGATTGGAGCGGGTGGACTGGATGGGATGGATTTGAGTGGTGGATTGAAATGTGGTGAGGTGGATTGGATTGAGGTGGATTGGGGTGGACTATATTGGTTTGGGGTGGGTGGATTGGATTGGGATGGGGTGGACTGGACTGAAGTGGGGTGGATTAGAGTGTGGTGGGCTGGATGGATTGGACTGAGTGGGGTGGGCTGAACTGGGGTGGATTGGACTGCAGTGGAGTGGGGTGGATTGGAGAAGGGTGGACTGGAGTTGGATGGACTGGAGTGGGGTGGAATTGAGTGGGGTGGAATTGAGAGGGGTGGAATTGAGTGGGGTGAATTGGAGTGGGGTGAATTGGAGTGGGGTGAATTGGAGTGGGGTGAATTGGAGTGGGGTGAATCGGAGTGGGGTGAATCGGAGTGGGGTGAATCGGAGTGGGGTGAATCGGAGTGGGGTGAATCGGAGTGGGGTGAATCGGGGTGGAGTAGATTGTATTGCAGTGGGGTGGATTGGATTGGAGTTAGGTGGATTGGATTGAGAGGGGTGGAATGGATTGAGTGGGGTGGATTGGGTGTGGTGGATTGGATTGGAGTGATGTGGATTGGGGTGGGGTGAACTGTATTGGGTGGGGTGGATTGGACCGAGGTGGATTGGATTGGATCTAGCTTGATTGGGGTGGATTGGATTGGGGTGGGGTTGATTGGAGTGGGGTGGGGTGGATTAGATTGGGGTTAGGTGGTGTGGATTGGATTGGGGTGATGTGAGGTGAGTTTGATTGAAGTGGGGCGGATTGTTTTGAATTGGAGTGGGGCAGATTGTTTTGGATTAGATTGGGGCAGATTGTTTTGGATTGGAGTGGGGCAGATTGTTTTGGATTGGAGTGGAGTGCATTGGAGAGTGGGGTGGATTAGATTGGGATGAGGTGGATTGGACTGGATTGGGTGCATCTAATTGGTGTGGATTAGATTGGTGTGGGGTGAATTGGGATAGAGTGGGTGGATTGGGGTGAGGTGGATTGAATTAGAGTGGGGCAGATTGGAGTGGGGCAGATTGGAGTGGAGAAGATTGAGTGGGGAAGATTGGAGTGGGGAAGATTGGAGTGGGGAAGATTGGAGTGGGGAAGATTGGAGTGGGGAAGATTGGAGTGGGGAAGATTGGAGTGGGGAAGATTGGAGTGCGGCAGATTGGAGTGGAGCAAATTAGAGTGGAGCAGACTGTTTTGGATTGGAGTGGGGTAGATTGGAGTTGGAAGGACTGGAGAGGGGCAGATTTTTTGGATTGATTGGGGCAGATTGTTTTGGATTGAGTGGGGCAGATTGTTTTGGATTGGGGAAGATTGGAGCGGGGCAGAGTGTTTTGGATTGGAGTGGGGCAGAGTGTTTTGGATTGGGGCAGATTGTTTTGGATTGAGTGGAGCAGATTCAATTGGGCAGATAGTTTTAGATTGGAGTGGGGCAGATTGAAGTGGGTCAGACTGTTTTAGATTGGAGTCGAACAGATTGTTTTGGATTCGAGTGGGGCAGATTGGAGTGGGGCAGATTGGAGTGGGGCAGATTGTTTTGGATTGAATAGTAAAGACTGGAATGGGGCAGATTGTTTTGGAGTGGGGAAGATTGGAGTAGGGCAAATTGTTTTGGATTGAGTGGGGCAGATTGTTGTGGATTGGAGTGGGCAGATTGTTTTGGATTGGAGTGGGGCAGACTGTTTTGGATTGGAGTGGGGCAGGTTGTTTTGGATTGGAAAGGGGCAGACTGAAATACGACAGATTGTTTTAGATTGGAGGGGGCAGATTGTTTTGGATTGGAGTGGGCAGATTGTTTTGGATTGGAGTGGGGCAGCTTGTTTTGGATTGAGTAGGGCAGATCGTTTTGGATTGGAGTGGGGCAGATTGTTTTGGATTGGAGTGGGGCAGATTGTTTTGGATTGGAGTGGGGCAGATTGTTTTGGATTGGCCTGGGGCAGATTGTTTTGGATTGGCCTGGGGCAGATTGTTTTGGATTGGCCTGGGGCAGATTGTTTTGGATTGGCCTGGGGCAGATTGTTTTGGATTGGGCTGGGGCAGATTGTTTTGGATTGGGCTGGGGCAGATTGTTTTGGATTGGACTGGGGCAGATTGCTTTAGAGTGGGGCAGATTGTTTTGGATTGGAGTGGGGCAGATTCGAGTGCGAAAGATTGGAGTGGGGCAGACTGTTTTCAATTTGAGTGGAGCTAATTGGAGTGGGGCAGATTGGAGTAGGGTGGGTTGGGAAGATTGGATTGTGGTGGTTTGGAGTGGATTGGATATGGGTGAGTGGTTTGGATTGGGGCAGATTGGAGTGCCGAAGATTGGGGTGGGGCAGACTGTTGTGGATTGGAGCGGGGCAGATTGTTTTGGATTGGAGTGGGGCTAATTGGATTGGGGCAGATTGAAGTGGGGTGGGTTGTAAAGATTGCATTGTGGTGGATAGGAGTGGATTGGTGTGAGTGGTTTGTAATGGAGTGGATATGTTTGGATTGAGTGGGGCAAATTGATGTGGGGTGAGGTGGGGTAGATTGGCATGGATTTGAGTGGGGCGGATTGGGGTGAGGTGGATTGGGATGTACTGCAAGCAAGATTATGCGTTAAAGCATCATTTCAGAAAAGTACACATAAGAAAAAAACAATGTCAGTTTGCAATGAGATAACCATCATCTTTTAAGAACAGCACCCAGGAGCAAAAACGATAGAAAATATGAGTGCAAAGTAAGAAAAGAAGACATGGCAAAATAAAAGAAAGTTAATTATAGAAAATCAAATCATTGCAATTTTGTTTGTCCTGCTGGGCACGTTTTTGCCACTCACACGCCTTTTGCTTGCATGGTACTAAGCGTTAAAAAGAACAAAATAGTGCCTCAATCACGTCAGGAGCACGGGACGGGCACTGATTAAAATGAATCAATCAGTGCTTGGTCCCTGCTCCACAGAGAGGAGCAGAAATGATGTTAAGCCTGCGTTGACGAATTGCGAGGCTGTAAAGGAGAGTGGCAGGTAAGCCAACAAATGGTAAGCAATAGGTGGGCTCCAAGCCTTTTTTGTTAACAGTATCTAGCAAGCGAGACGCAAGCGCTAGCACTTGCTCTTGCAGGTTCGACCCTAAACAAGTGAGGCGCATGCGCTGGTGCATGCTCTCACAGGCTCGACCCTAAAAAAGAGAGTACCAACATGGATACTGCCCAGTACTGTGTCTCCCCTCGGACCTTGAGCAAATGTAAGACTTGACATGGAACTAGCAGCAGAGTGTGGCGCGTGTGCCCACTATCCCTCACCTGGCAGGAGCAGTGTGGTCCGCGTCACAATGTTAATTTCCTGCAGATGCTCCAGGGTCTCAGTGTGGAAGAGGCGAATGGAGGAGCCTGCGGAAAAAGCCATCCACACGCCACTGCCTGCTTTCACCATCTGTGTAACACCCACCTCCGGATCCTGATGAGCCTCGAATCCCTATAGAGGAGAGAAGAGAGAAAAGAAGGGGCATAAAGTACAGCAGACTCACTTCCAGCAGCCCTATTTCATCCTTAGGTAGTGCAGGCACAGAAATGGTCAACAGCTGCATTCATGCTGCAGGGCAGGAATTAGCAGACTAAAGAATGCCACATGGGACAGTTGTCTATTTATTGACTTTCCCTTTTCGAGCCCTCAGTATGGCAGGCTGGTAAAAGTTACTAATCCTGCATGCATCACAGATGACAAAATATTTCTTGACTGAGTTACAGGATTGGTTAAAGGGTAGTTGGTTCCAAGTTTCATAGTGTAATTAATGACCAGCCTCAGCACCACCTCCGGTTTTTCTCTGCTGCCCGCCTCCCGACCTGGGTGCATGGCCTGGGCACATCTCATTACCCTATATGGTTCACCACGTGTCGAGCCTCTCCATACTGCGCTACTTAGGAGATCTCTCCTCAGGTACTATCTTTTAGGTACCAACTCTTAACTGGTCATGTTACACCAAGCAAGAGGCTCCTCTCAGTCACGAAACTGCATCCCCCGATCCTCATAGTGGTGCACCTGGCGCAGTAGAAAAGGCAGATGGTAACTGCATTAGTGCAGGTCTATTTAAATTATTTGCACTGTTGATGCTGCGACTAACCAGTTGTCCACCTACCACCAAAAAGGAAAGAATATTATGTGTCTGAATGCTGGTTAGAACGGGAGTAGGTAAAAAAGCACTTCAAATTTATTTTTCTTTGGGGCTGTTGGTTTCTTTCTGTCTACCTCCATTAAGGTGTTTCTGTAGGCACAATCTACTTCCTGCCAGTGCTTAATTTGAACCAGTGGTTTCCGGTGCTCAGCACAGGCACTAAATTACCAGCACTGGCATTTAATTGCCGGAACCTGCACTTATGATAGCTGCCACATGGTTGCGCTGTTTGTGCAATTTAAAGATGAGCAGAAAAACAGTTGCTAGCTAATTCAATATACATTAAAACAACTAATACCTGCCACCCAAGCCATTCTTAAAGCTTTGGCGGTCTTGAACAGTCTGAATTGTCATACTTGTAGCATTCTGATGGCTAGTAGTTGTGTTAGTACAGTGGCAATGTGTGGTGCAAACACAGTGGCTTCTTGACGAGGGCTCCGGCACTTATTTTTTTTTAAACAAATTAAGCACTGCTCCTGCCCTTCTCTGTCCCACCTCCCTCCAAGTGCGAGTGCACGATGTGTGAGGGTATGTCATTGGCCATGTATGACCTCATGTGTTGGACCTCTGCTTGCCGCCTGCCTCCTCCTTCTGGTGACTGACTTTCCCTAGCCTTAGACAATCCGTCCTCCAGGGCGCCCAGTCCCACTGTCTAGGTAAAGGGTGACTTCCAGTGATGACATCCCTGTTTGGACCTGTCAAGGCCTAGAATGACATTGGGCTAGAGCTCCTGCCCCCTTAACCTCTTATTGCTAGCTTCCCGCACCCTAATCACCTTATTACTTGCCAATACCTTCCACAAGACTTCTATTGACCCCAGGCACTAGTTTAACTACTGCCTTTGTGGTATCCAGTTGTGAACGGTCTCCTCTCTGGGTGGACCCACCGACCCACTACTGTACTATGTGTAGAGACCTCTTGGATGAACCATGACCAAACCTGGGTTGGCCCCATCAAGCCACAACTTTAATGTGTCTGATTATTTTTGGGTTGTGCCTCTGTCGGTTCTGGATAGAAACCATACAGCCAATGCTACACCGCTTTCGAATAGTTTCAGCTTGTGCCTTTTTTGCTTTGGGTTGGGCCTTCTCCATTATTGTGGAGTCTATTGATATCGTTTGGGGGCACAACTGCCAAACCTGGATGTAGCCAGCCCCATTCCTACGTCAAAATACCCCACTGCCAGTATACGCCATCTTGCTAAGGTAATTGGGGGTAGGTATGTGCAAATGAGTCCATATGCCTCACATGTTTCAGAGCATCTAACAATTCACTGCAACAAGTTTGGAGCACACCTCCAAAACTCTTCCCACGTAGACTACTCTGAAAACAACACACTACCAACCATGTAGAGCAGGTGAGTGCTACTTACTCAACCCCCAAAAAAACGCTTTGGGGCTTCCAAAGTGTATGGAAAGCGCTATATATAAAGCAGTACAATTCAACAATGCAGCAATATTTTTCCAAACCTCGTTCTCCATATTCAGAAATCCTCTGACTTCATACACTCGCTTACCAGACGCAGAGATCCCAGTCCTGTTTCATAACTGGAGTTCGCCATTTCCTCTCTAGCTGCTTGGTTCTAGGGACACAACACGTGTGTGATCAAGCTGTTGTCAAGATTCAGGATGGTCCCATGTTAAGGACTCTCTGGCAATGGGAATTAGTTGTGCTGACTGGAATTAGAAAGATACCCAGTGTCTGGGAGCAGAAGGGGCACCCCATAGTGCACTACCTTTCCAACACTCGGTCATAGAAGTGAAATCCTATTGGTTGTGATGTTCCTCTTGCACTGAAGGACACTTCCCATTCTCCTCCGAATATCCTGCTTCCAATAAGCATATGTACCAGAGCCAATCAAGCAGAATGGAGCATCACATTGCAAGCAGCAAGGTTTTCCCTTTCTCGTTTAAATTGCATGACCAGTGAGATATTGCACATTGTGCTTGCGCACGTGACGAACAAGTTACTTAACTTCGGTAACGATATATCTGTAAGAAACATTAGTAGTGATAGATTCCTTACCTTAGAATATCCCCAGGCGTCAGTCTGAATCCGGAAAGTTTTCGTTAGCAGTACCCCTGCGCGTCGGAAGGTGGCGTCGTGCGGCTCCGCGTCCGTCGTAGGCGTCGTGATCGCCGGGATGACGTCACGGCAGCTACTTAGACGCCGCCCTCGCACGCTGACGTCTGTTCTGTACACGACTTTCCGCGACAGGAACGCAGAGCCATGCAAGATACTGGCCACTGGTGCATTGAAACTAGGGCCCTGAAAGGGATGACTTTAACCCTAGAAATCAGTTCGCAGAACGGGGAGGATGGGTGGGGCGGTAAGGAATCTATCACTACTAATGTTTCTTACAGATATATCGTTACCGAAGGTAAGTAACTTGTTCATCTGAAAGAAACACGTTAGTGAGAGATTCCTTACCTTAGAATAGATACCCCAGCAATACCAACCCCGGTGGTGGGTCTGCGAACTAAGATCACACCAGAAAGTCACGGAGAACAGAACGGCCAAAGAAGCAGTCTCTCCGGACTTGGCTGTCAAGGCAATAATGCTTAGTAAAAGTGTGCAGCGAGGCCCACGTGGCTGCCTGACAGATGTCTTGCAGGGGGACACCACGTCCCAATGCAGTAGTAGCTGCTGTTGCCCTGGTAGAATGGGCGCGCAGCCCCACCGGAGGCTCCTTTTTAGCCAGAGAATAGCAGGCTTTTATACACAAGACAACCCAGCGGGAGATAGTCCTGTGTACAGCCCGGCCTTTCTTGGCGCCTACGTAGCCAACAAAGAGCTGGTCATCCACCCGGAACTGTTGTGTGCAGTTGAGGTTAAATGAGATCGCACGTTTTGGGTCCAGACGGTGGAGCCTCTCTTCCTCTCTGGTCGGAGGCGGAAAGAAAGTGGGCAAGGTGATAGTTTGCCCGATATGGAAGGCAGTAACAACCTTTGGCAAAAAGGATGGACGTGTGCATAGCACAACCTTGTCCAGATGAACAGACAGAAAAGGAGGTTTACATGAAAGAGCCTGGAGCTCACTCACGGGCCTAGTGGAGGTGATGGCAACCAGGAAAGCAGTCTCCAAGGTTAATAAACGAAGAGGACAGTTGTGAAGCGGCTCAAAGGGAGCGCACATCAAATAAGTAAGAACCAGATTCAAGTCCCACTGTGGCATCACAAACTGAATAGGAGGGAAAAGGTGAGTAATGCCTTTGAGAAATCTATTTACAACAGGGGACTTGAAAAGAGAGGGCTGATCAGGTAGCCTGAGAAAGGCTGAAATTGCAGAAAGGTAGCCCTTGATAGTGCCCAGAGCAGAGCCCTGCTGGGCTAAAGAAAGAAGGAACAGGAGGACCTCAGAAAGAGGGGCAGAAAGTGGATCCACAGCCTTTGCTGTGCACCATGCCACAAATTTGTTCCACCTGCAGGCGTATACCGATTTAGTGGAGGGACGCCTGGCTGCCAGAATGACATCACAGACTTCGGGAGGCAAGTGAAATGGAATCAACTGTCGCGGCTCAATCTCCACGCAAGGAGGTGGAACTGTTGAAAGAGACCTTGCACCACGTCCGAGTGAAGACGCCATTCGTGATCCATCATGCACCTGAGGCTGAGTTCGTCCGCCCTGGTGTTCAGTGAACCTGCCAGGTGTTGAACCACCAGGGAAATGCCCTGATGTTCCAGCCATGTCCAGAGGCGCAGAGCCTCCTGACATAGGGTCCAGGACCCCACCCCGCCCTGTTTGTTGCAGTACCACATGGCGGTTGGTGTTGTCTGTGAACACCTGCACTACTCTCCCCTTGACAGAGGGAAGGAATGCTTTGAGTGCAAGTAGGATCGCCCGGAGCTCCAAAATGTTGTTATGGAGCTTGGACTCCGCCGGAGGCCAGAGGCCTCTGATCTCCGCCTCTCCCATGTGGCCGCCCCAGCCCAGGAGGGACGCGTCCGTCACCACTGTGTGCTCCGGTTGGGGAAGGGAGAGGGATCTGCCGCTGACCCAATGCTGGTTCGTGAGCCACCACTGCAACTGTCTTGCAGTGCCCTCCGAGATCTGGACGTAGTCGGACAGATTCCCCTGATGCTGCGCCCACTGGAACTTCAGGTCCCACTGCAGAGCCCGCATATGCCATCTGGCATGATTGATCAGCAGGATGCAGGAGGCCATGAGGCCCAGCAGCCTCAAGGTCATTCTGACCGAAACCCAGGATAAGGGCTGAAAGATTGGAATCATAGCCCGAATATCCCGGACTCGCTGTTCGGGAGGATAGACCCGAAATTGCGCTGTGTCCAGAACTGCTCCGATGAAGGGAATCAGGTGCGACTTCGTCACGTTGATGGAGAACCCCAGCAAATGCAGGAGGTCGGCCGTAGTCTGGAGGTGGGAGACGACTGCCTGGGGCGAGCCCGCCTTCAACAACCAGTCGTCGAGATAGGGGAAGACTGAAACCCCTGATCTGCGCAGATGAGCTGCGACCACCGCCATTACTTTCGTGAACACCCGAGGGGCGCTGGTAAGGCCAAAAGGAAGCACGGTGAACTGAAAGTGCTCGTGGCCTACTGTGAACCGCAGGTAACACCGGTGGGCCGGCAGGACGGGGATATGAAAGTAAGCGTCCTGCAAGTCCAACGCTACCATGCAGTCTTGTGGGTCTAGGGCAGACAAGACCTGAGCAAGTGTGAGCATCTTGAACTTCTCCTTCCGGAGGAAGAGATTGACGTTCCGAAGGTCCAAGATAGGACGCAGGCCCTTGTCCTTCTTTGGAATCAGAAAGTAGTGGGAATAACAACCACGACCTACTTCTGGCGTTGGAATGCGCTCTATGGCCCCCTTGGCCAAGAGGGCCACAATTTCCTGCTGGAGAAGTGCCAAGGGATCCCCCAACATGCGGTGGTATTGAGGTGGCAGGGCTGGAGGGGTAGTCTCGAAGGGGAGGGAGTAGCCCCTTCGGACAATTTGTAAAACCCACCTGTCCGACGTGATGGTGCGCCAGTGGGGGAGGTGATGGCGAAGCCTGCCACCCACTGGCGTCTGGTGGGCCTGAAAGGTCGGACTAGGAAGGTTTGGAGGCAGAGGTGGTTGGGGTGGTGGTGGACTGACCCGTCCGCTGGACCCCTGAACCGCTGCGGCGGTTCCCACGTCCGCGGCCGCGCGTGGACTATTGCGCAGGCCTGTGGCTCTGTTGCGAACGTGGTGGGTTGCCCCTTCCACGAGCACGAAAGGAGCGAAAGACAGAAGGCTGAGGAGGCCGTGTGGCCGAAAGGCCCAAGGACTTGGCCGTGGCCCGTGAGTCCTTAAATCTCTCCAAAGCACTGTCTGCCTTGTTGCCAAAGAGGCGAATGCCATCAAAGGGCATGTCCATCAAAGTGTTTTGGACATCCCCCGAGAAGCCAGTTGTCCTCAGCCAGGCGTGGCGGCGGAGCACCACTGTTGTGGAAATCTCCCTGCCCAGCGAGTCGGCGGTGTCAAGGCCACAAAGGATCGTGAACTTGGCTGCATCTCTCCCCTCAGCAATAGCCTGGGAGAGTAGTGTCCAAGCCTCCTCTGGACACTGAGGCAGCACCTGCGCCACCGTATCCCACAGAGAGTGAGAATAACGGCCCAAGAGGCATGCGGTGTTCACAGACCGCAGCCCTAGACTGGCGGAAGAAAAAACCTTCTTCCCAAACTGTTCCAGTCTCTTGGATTCCCTGTCCGGGGGTGCGGAAGGGAATGCGCTTGGGGAAGCGGAGGCTTGGACAACCAAGCTCTCAGGGGTGGGGTGTTGGGAGAGGAAGATGGGGTCGCCCGGGGCCGGGCGATGGCGTTGGGCCACGTTCCTGTCCACAGGAGCCCCTGTGTTGGGCCTGGACCAGGGGCCCAAAAGAACGTCCGAAAGTGCGTCATTAAAGGGCAGCAGTGGTTCCGCAGAGGTAACTGCTGGCTGAAGCACTTCTGTCAGGAGGTTAGTCTTGACGGCCACAGTAGGTAGCTCGAGGTGGAGAGCCCCGGCTGCCCTACGCAACACCACAGAAAAAGAAGCACCCTCCTCCGTAGCCACGGTAGGAGGAGACAGCATGCCAAGGTCTGGAGAGGTGTCCAGACCACTGGCATCCCCCAACTCCTCTGCCCAGTCCGGGTCATACTCGCATTGAGCAGCGAGAGGGTCCTCAGACCCCTCCCAGTCCTCCCCTTCCTCCTTATGCTGTTGTACAGGCAGAAAGGAGGAGGATGGAGATAGGGAAACAGATTCCCAAACGGCGTCGATCGACACCGTTCCGGCACAGTCTCCACTTCGGGGCAGAAACCGGGGAAGACGTCGTCCGGCGCGCCTGGCGACGCGAAACGTGGTGCCGGTGGGGTCGACGTCAGTCGAGGTGTCACGAGGTCAACCGGCGTCGACCGGGATCCAGGACGGGATCCACAGGAGTCCTGCGGTGCCGAGGCCGGAGCCGACGGCGACGCCGGGGCCGGAGCCACCAGCGTCAAAGGGCGAGGACTCCCAGTCGGGCCCGCGGGGCCCGAAGGCGCACCGGAGGGGCCCGACAGCCCAAATGGGCGAGCCATAGCGGACAGGAACTCCTGTACCTGGGCCGGAGTCGCCGACGAACCCGGGAAGGGCGGGTAGGTCACCGGCGACTGCGTAGGCTCCGCCGGAGCCGCGGGGGTGGTACCACCCGCACCCTCAGCCAAGTCGCGCGAGGGTAAGTCGGGGAACGATGACGTTTCTTCGACTTCTTTTGGCGCTTCGCCTTACCTGACCCAGAGTGCGAAGACTTCGATTCTGACGACTTCCGATGGTGGTGGCTCCGCGACCGGTCCCTCGACCTCCCTCTGAATGGGGCCTTTCATGGCGCGGAGCCAACTGCCGGGCTTCAAGCAGCTTTTGGAACCGCTCCTGCAAAGACTTCGGTGCCATGGACCGGCAGTCGGGGCAAGACTTTGGGTCGTGGTCGCGCCCCAGGCAGAAGAGACACACGCGGTGCGGGTCCGTCACCGACATCATCCAATGACAGTCCTCGCAAGACTTCAACCCGGGCATCCCTAACTGCATCAGGAGTCAATCGACTCAAAAAGCTGAGACAAAACATCTCCAAAAACTCAGTCAAAAAAAACTGGGGGTACCGCTCTCTCCGGATCTGCGCTTGCTGGCGCGGAAAAAGAAAGAACGGATGTCAGCGCGCGAGGGCGGTGTCTAAGTAGCTGCCGCGACGTCATCCCGGCGATCACGACGCCTACGACGGACGCAGAGCCGCACGACGCCAACTTCCGACGCGCAGGGGTACTGCTAACGAAAACTTTCTGGATCCAGACTGACGCCTGGGGATATTCTATGGTAAGGAATCTATCACTACGTGTTTCTTTCAGATATGCTTTTCTCGGTGCTTATCAAAACCCATAAACAAAAAAAACGTTAGCTTCCTGCTTTGTACATGTTTAAGGTCGAGGCTGTTGGGAATGCTAAGCAACATCCCTTCGAAAATAAAGGAAAACATTATCCTTTCAGCAAGGAGGCAACAGATTCAAACCTATGTTTCTTTTCCAATTAATTTATGGGGGGAGGGGAGTTGGAGGGTTGCGATTTTCAAGGACTGATTGCATAGAAATATTTGTCTCTCATAGTGAATATAAACACCTAACGCATTAGCAAGAAAACAGAGCAGCACAAAGGCATTCAGTGCAGCATTCAGCAGAAAAAGAGCATAGCTCGTCACAGTTCAGCCTTCGCCCACGGCTCTTCGTTTAACATTTTCATACCAAACTCAAGGTAGCATGTTTGTATTAACACACCGGCTGCTTCGGGTGGCCAGAGCATGGCATGGACCTGCTCCTTCCGGTGCACAGAGCACAGCATGGACCTGCTTCAGGTGCATAGAGCATGCATGGCATGGACCTGCTCCTTTGGGTGCACACAGCACAGCATGGACCTGCTCCTTCAGGAGCATAGAGCATACATGGCATGGACCTGCTCCTTCGGGTGCACACAGCATGGCATGGACCTGCTCCGTAAGGTGCATGGAGCATGGCATGGACCTGCTCCATCAGGTGCATAGAGCAAGCATGGCATGGACCTGCTCCTTCAGGTGCACAGAGCAAGCATGGCATGGACCTGCTCCTTCGGGTGCACAGAGCATGGCATGGACCTGGTCCTTCGGGTGCAAAGAGCATAGCGTTGACTGAACCTCCTGGTTCATTTGATCAGAGCATGCAGCGGCGGCTCCTCCACAATGGCGGAGGAGCGTCGCCCCACTGGCTCAGAGCCAGCAGCTGAAAAATAAAACAATATTTCATTATTGTTTTATTTTTCAGCTGCTGGCTGAGGCAGCGTGGGTAGGGAGGGACAGGGTCTGGCCATGGGAAGGAGGAGGAATGAAGTGCTATGTGCATTTCTAAGTGCGCATGTCTGTTTGACCAGCCGTCTTAGGCTGGCCAAACAGACATGCACACTCTGGTTTCTCTAACCCGGCAGGTGTAGAAATGGCAGAGGCTCCCTGTGCCTAAGCGGAGCATCAAACCAGCCCGCTCAGGCCAATCCCGGCGCTGCTCTTATAGTATGAGAGCAGCATCTGGATTGGATAGGGAGTCTGTCCCAGGGACTGCCAGGAGCAGCAGGAGAACGGAGGAGCACCGGAGCACGAAGCGGCCACAGGGTCAGGTACATTTTTTTTTTTTTTTTAATTCAACCCTCCCTACCCTGCCACAACTGCTGCCCTGCCACACTGCCACTGCAAATTGGCAGCAGCCGTGACTGAGGGCATGGTGTTGATATTTACTGCTGTTTTGGTCTAATCTAACCACCTGAAGCAGCAGCAGTTCAGTATGGCAGTAACCTGTTGCTACTTTATGTGGTCGCAGTATGGTGCTGACCTACTGCTCCTTCGGTGGTCAGTCTATGGCACTGGCCTGTTCTCCTTTATGTGGTCAAAGTATGGCAGTGACCTGCTGCTAGATTGTGTGGTCAGAGTATGGTCCTGACCTGCGACTGTTTGGTGAGGTCACAGTATGACCCTGACCTGCTGCAGTTTTTAGTGATCAGATTATAGCACTGACAGGCCAATTAGAGTAGGACTCTGCGGTCCTGGAGGTGGACACCGTCTACGGTCCTGGAGGTGGGTGGCTGGCGCTGGTGCATTAGGGGCTACAAAGGGTCAGCATGGGTGATCCCATTTTGGCTGTGCTTTTTAAGCAAAACACAAAACTCGGATGAACAATGGAACCACCAAGACTGTACCCTCACCCAGAGCATACTTGTGGTGTGAATGTGATGTGTATTGGGTTACATGTCCAGGCGTACATGTGACATGCTCTCTGTGCCAGACTGTGGTTGCCTTACTCGCCCCTGTGTACAGCTCTCTCTCTGCCAGACTGTGGTTGCCTTACTCGTGCCTGTGCACAGCTCTCTCTCTGTGTCAGACTGTGGTTGCCTTACTCGTGCCTGTACACAGCTCTCTCTCTGCCAGACTGTGGTTGCCGTACTCGGTCCTGTGTACAGCTCTCTCTCTCTCTGCCAGACTGTGGGTGCCTTACTCGCTCCTGTGAACAGCTCTCTCTCTGCCTGAGTGTGGTCGCCCTATTCATGCATGTGTACTGCTCTTGCTGTGCAGACTGCAGGTGCCTTACTCGCTCCTGTGAACAGCTCTCTCTCTGCCAGTGTGTGCTCGCCCTATTCATGCCTGTGTACCGCTCTGTGTGTAGACTGTAGGTGCCTTACTCGTGCCTGTGTACAGCTCTCTCTCTGTGCCAGACTGTGGTTTCCTTACTCGCTCCTGTGTACAGCTCTCTCTGTGCCAGCCTGCAGGTGCTTTACTCGTGCCTGTGCACAGCTCTCTCTCTGTCAGACTGTGGTCGCCTTACTCGTGCCTGTGCACAGCGCTCTCTCTCTGTGTCAGACTGTGGTTGCCTTACTCGTGCAGGTACACAGCTCCCTCTCTGCCAGACTGTGGTTGCCATACTCGGTCCTATGTACAGCTGTCTCTCTCTCTACCAGACTGTGGCTGCCTTATTCACTCCTGTGAACAGCCCTCTCTCTGCCAGTGTGGTCGCCCTATTCATGCATGTGTACCGCTCACTCTGTGCAGACTGCAGGTGCCTTACTCGCTCCTGTGAACAGCTCTCTCTCTGCCAGAGTGTGGTCGCCCTATTCATGCCTGTGTACCGCTCTGTGTGCAGACTGTAGGTGCTTTCCTTGTGCCTGTGTACAGCTCTCTCTCTCTGCCAGACTGTGGTTACCTTACTCGCTCCTGTGTACAGCTCTCTCTGTGCCAGCCTGCAGGTGCTTTACTCGTGCCTGTACACAGCTCTCTCTGTGCTAGACTGTGGCTTCCTTACTCGCTTCTGTGTACAGCTCTCTCTGCCAAGCAGTGGTTGCTTACTTGCTCCTATGTACAGCTCTCTGTCTGACAGAGTGTGGTTGCCTTATTCGTGCCTGTGTACAGCTCTCTCTCTCTGCCAGACTGTGGTTGCCTTACTCGCTCCTGTGTACAGCTCTCTCTGTGCTACACTGTGGTTGCCTTACTCGTACCTGTACACAGCTCTCTGTGTGCCAGACTGTGGTTTCCTTACTCGCTCCTGTGTACAGCTCTCTATGTGCCAGCCTGCAGGTGCTTTACTCGTACCTGTACACAGCTCTCTGTGTGCCAGACTGTGGTTTCCTTACTCGCTCCTGTGTACAGCTCTCTCTGTGCCAGCCTGCAGGTGCTTTACACGTGCCTGTACACAGCTCTCTCTGCGTCAGACTATGGTTGCCTTACTCGTGCCTGTGCACAGCTCTCTCACTGTGTCAGATTGTGGTTGCCTTACTCGTGCCTGTACACAGCTCTCTCTCTGCCAGACTGTGGTTGCCTTACTTGCTCCTGTGTACAGCTCTCTCTCTCTGACAGGCTGTGGTTGCCCTACTCGCTCCTGTGAACAGCTCTCTCTCTGCCAGAGTGTGGTTGCCCTATTCATGCCTGTGTACCGCTCTGTGTGCAGACTGTAGGTGCCTTACTTGTGCCTGTGTACAGCTCTCTCTCTCTGCCAGACTGTGATTTCCTTACTCGCTCCTGTGTACAGCTCTCTCTGCCAAGCAGTGGTTGCTTACTCGCTCCTATGTACAGCTCTCTGTCTGACAGAGTGTGGCTGCCTTATTCGTGCTTGTGTACAGCTGTGTGTGCCAGGCTGCAGGTGCCCTACTCCCTCCTGTGTACAGCTCTCTCTCTGCCAGACTGTGGTTGCCTTATTCGTGCCTGTGCACAGCTCTCTCTCTGTCAGACTGTGGTTGCCTTACTCGTGCCTGTACACAGCTCTCTCTGTGCTAGACTTTGGTTGCCTTACTCGTACCTGTACACAGCTCTGTGTGTGCCAGACTGTGGTTGCCTTACTCACTCCTGTGTACAGCTTTCTCTCTCTGCCAGAGTGTGGTCGCCCTATTCAAGCCTGTGTACCGCTCTCTATGTGCAGACAGCAGGTGCCTTACTCGTGCCTGTGTACAGCTCTCTCTCTGTGCAGACTGTGGTTGCCTTACTCGTACCTGTACACAGCTCTCTGTGTGCCAGACTGTGGTTTCCTTACTCGCTCCTGTGTACAGCTCTCTCTCTCTCTGCCAGAGTGTTGTTGCCCTATTCGTGCCTGTGTACAGCCCTCTCTGTGCAGACTGCAGGTGCCTTACTCGTGCCTGTGTACAGCTCTCTCTCTCCCAGAGTGTGGTCGCCCTATTCATGCCTGTGTACCCTCTCTCTGTGCAGACTGCAGGTGCTCTTCTCGTGCCTGTGTACAGCTCTCTATGTGCCAGCCTGCAGGTGCTTTACTAGTGCCTGTACACAGCTCTCTCTGTGCTAGACTGTGGTTTCCTTACTCGCTCCTGTGTACAGCTCTCTATGTGCCAGCCTGCAGGTGCTTTACTCGTGCCTGTGCACAGCTCTCTCTCTGTGCCAGACTGTGGTTTCCTTACTCGCTCCTGTGTACAGCTCTCTCTGTGCCAGCCTGCAGGTGCTTTACTCGTGCCTGTGCACAGCTCTCTCTCTGTCAGACTGTGGTCGCCTTACTCGTGCCTGTGCACAGCTCTCTCTCTGTGTCAGACTGTGGTTGCCTTACTCGTGCAGGTACACAGCTCCCTCTCTGCCAGACTGTGGTTGCCATACTCGGTCCTATGTACAGCTGTCTCTCTCTCTACCAGACTGTGGCTGCCTTATTCACTCCTGTGAACAGCCCTCTCTCTGCCAGTGTGGTCGCCCTATTCATGCATGTGTACCGCTCACTCTGTGCAGACTGCAGGTGCCTTACTCGCTCCTGTGAACAGCTCTCTCTGCCAGAGTGTGGTCGCCCTATTCATGCCTGTGTACCGCTCTGTGTGCAGACTGTAGGTGCTTTCCTTGTGCCTGTGTACAGCTCTCTCTCTCTGCCAGACTGTGGTTACCTTACTCGCTCCTGTGTACAGCTCTCTCTGTGCCAGCCTGCAGGTGCTTTACTCGTGCCTGTACACAGCTCTCTCTGTGCTAGACTGTGGCTTCCTTACTCGCTTCTGTGTACAGCCTCTCTGCCAAGCAGTGGTTGCTTACTTGCTCCTATGTACAGCTCTCTGTCTGACAGAGTGTGGTTGCCTTATTCGTGCCTGTGTACAGCTCTCTCTCTCTGCCAGACTGTGGTTGCCTTACTCGCTCCTGTGTACAGCTCTCTCTGTGCTACACTGTGGTTGCCTTACTCGTACCTGTACACAGCTCTCTGTGTGCCAGACTGTGGTTTCCTTACTCGCTCCTGTGTACAGCTCTCTATGTGCCAGCCTGCAGGTGCTTTACTCGTACCTGTACACAGCTCTCTGTGTGCCAGACTGTGGTTTCCTTACTCGCTCCTGTGTACAGCTCTCTCTGTGCCAGCCTGCAGGTGCTTTACACGTGCCTGTACACAGCTCTCTCTGCGTCAGACTATGGTTGCCTTACTCGTGCCTGTGCACAGCTCTCTCACTGTGTCAGATTGTGGTTGCCTTACTCGTGCCTGTACACAGCTCTCTCTCTGCCAGACTGTGGTTGCCTTACTTGCTCCTGTGTACAGCTCTCTCTCTCTGACAGGCTGTGGTTGCCCTACTCGCTCCTGTGAACAGCCTCTCTCTGCCAGAGTGTGGTTGCCCTATTCATGCCTGTGTACCGCTCTGTGTGCAGACTGTAGGTGCCTTACTTGTGCCTGTGTACAGCTCTCTCTCTCTGCCAGACTGTGATTTCCTTACTCGCTCCTGTGTACAGCTCTCTCTGCCAAGCAGTGGTTGCTTACTCGCTCCTATGTACAGCTCTCTGTCTGACAGAGTGTGGTTGCCTTATTCGTGCTTGTGTACAGCTGTGTGTGCCAGGCTGCAGGTGCCCTACTCCCTCCTGTGTACAGCTCTCTCTCTGCCAGACTGTGGTTGCCTTATTCGTGCCTGTGCACAGCTCTCTCTCTCTGTCAGACTGTGGTTGCCTTACTCGTGCCTGTACACAGCTCTCTCTGTGCTAGACTTTGGTTGCCTTACTCGTACCTGTACACAGCTCTGTGTGTGCCAGACTGTGGTTGCCTTACTCACTCCTGTGTACAGCTTTCTCTCTCTGCCAGAGTGTGGTCGCCCTATTCAAGCCTGTGTACCGCTCTCTATGTGCAGACAGCAGGTGCCTTACTCGTGCCTGTGTACAGCTCTCTCTCTGTGCAGACTGTGGTTGCCTTACTCGTACCTGTACACAGCTCTCTGTGTGCCAGACTGTGGTTTCCTTACTCGCTCCTGTGTACAGCTCTCGCTCTCTCTGCCAGAGTGTTGTTGCCCTATTCGTGCCTGTGTACAGCCCTCTCTGTGCAGACTGCAGGTGCCTTACTCGTGCCTGTGTACAGCTCTCTCTCTCCCAGAGTGTGGTCGCCCTATTCATGCCTGTGTACCTCTCTCTCTGTGCAGACTGCAGGTGCCTTACTCGTGCCTGTGTACAGCTCTCTCTCTCCCAGAGTGTGGTCGCCCTATTCATGCCTGTGTACCTCTCTCTCTGTGCAGACTGCAGGTGCCTTTCTCGTGCCTGTGTACAGCTCTCTATGTGCCAGCCTGCAGGTGCTTTACTAGTGCCTGTACACAGCTCTCTCTGTGCTAGACTGTGGTTTCCTTACTCGCTCCTGTGTACAGCTCTCTATGTGCCAGCCTGCAGGTGCTTTACTCGTACCTGTACACAGCTCTCTGTGTGCCAGACTGTGGTTGCCTTACTCGCTTCTGTGAACAGCTCTCTCTGCCAAGCAGTGGTTGCTTACTCGCTCCTATGTACAGCTCTCTGTCTGACAGAGTGTGGTTGCCTTATTCGTGCTTGTGTACAGTTCTGTGTGCCAGGCTGCAGGTGCCCTACTCGCTCCTGTGTACAGCTCTCTCTCTCTCTCTGTCAGACTGTGTTGCCTTACTCACTCCTGTGTACAGCTCTCTGAGCCAGACTGTGGTCGCCTTACTCGTGCCTGTGCACAGCTCTCTCTCTCTGTCAGACTGTGGTTGCCCTACTCGCTCCTGTGTACAGCTCTCTCTGTGCTAGACTGTGGTTTCCTTACTCGTGCCTGTACACAGCTCTCTCTGCCAAGCAGTGGTTGCTTACTCGCTCCTGTGTACAGCTCTCCCTCTGACAGAGTGTGGTTGCCTTATTCGTGCCTGTGTACAGCTCTCTCTCTCTGTGTGCCAGGCTGCAGGTGCCCTACTCGCTCCTGTGTACAGCTCTCTCTCTCTGCCAGATTGTGGTTGCCTTACTCGTGCCTGTACACAGCTCTCTCTGTGCTAGACTATGGTTGCCTTACTCGTACCTGTACACAGCTCTCTGTGTGCCAGACTGTGGTTGCCTTACTCGCTTTTGTGTACAGCTCTCTCTGCCAAGCAGTGGTTGCTTACTCGCTCCTATGTACAGCTCTCTCTGTGCTAGACTGTGGTTTCCTTACTCGCTCCTGTGTACAGCTCTCTCTCGGTGCTAGAGTGTGGTTGCCTTACTCGTGCCTGTGCACAGCTCTCTCTCTGTGTCAGACTGTGGTTGCCTAAATCATGCCTGTACACAGCTCTCTCTGTGCTAGACTGTGGTTTCCTTACTCGCTCCTGTGTACAGCTCTCTCTGTGCCAGCCTGCAGGTGCTTTACACGTGCTTGTACACAGCTCTCTCTGTGTCAGACTATGGTTGCCTTACTCGTGCCTGTGCACAGCTCTCTCACTGTGTCAGATTGTGGTTGCCTTACTCGTGCCTGTACACAGCTCTCTCTCTGCCAGACTGTGGTTTCCTTACTCGCTCCTGTGTACAGCTCTCTCTGTGCCAGCCTGCAGGTGCTTTACACGTGCCTGTACACAGCTCTCTCTGCGTCAGACTATGGTTGCCTTACTCGTGCTTGTGCACAGCTCTCTCACCGTGTCAGATTGTGGTTGCCTTACTCGTGTCTGTACACAGCTCTCTCTCTGCCAGACTGTGGTTGCCTTACTTGCTCCTGTGTACAGCTCTCTCTCTCTGACAGACTGTGGTTGCCTTACTCGCTCCTGTGAACAGCTCTCTCTCTGCCAGAGTGTGGTTGCCCTATTCATGCCTGTGTACCGCTCTGTGTGCAGACTGTAGGTGCCTTACTTGTGCCTGTGTACAGCTCTCTCTCTCTCTGCCAGACTGTGATTTCCTTACTCGCTCCTGTGTACAGCTCTCTCTGCCAAGCAGTGGTTGCTTACTCGCTCCTGTGTACAGCTCTCTGTCTGACAGAGTGTGGTTGCCTTATTCGTGCTTGTGTACAGCTCTGTGTGCCAGGCTGCAGGTGCCCTACTCGCTCCTGTGTACAGCTCTCTCTCTCTCTGCCAGACTGTGGTTGCCTTACTTGCTCCTGTGTACAGCTCTCGCTCTCTGACAGACTGTGTTGCCTTACTCACTCCTGTGTACAGCTCTCTCTGAGCCAGACTGTGGTCGCCTTACTCGTGCCTGTGCACAGCTCTCTCTCTCTGCCAGACTGTGGTTGCCTTACTTGCTCATGTGTACAGCTCTCTCTCTCTGACAGACTGTGGTTGCCCTACTCGCTCCTGTGTACAGCTCTCTCTGTGCTAGACTGTGGTTTCCTTACTCGTGCCTGTACACAGCCCTCTCTGCCAAGCAGTGGTTGCTTACTCGCTCCTGTGTACAGCTCTCCCTCTGACAGAGTGTGGTTGCCTTATTCGTGCCTGTGTACAGCTCTCTCTCTCGGTGTGCCAGGCTGCAGGTGCCCTACTTGCTCCTGTGTACAGCTCTCTCTCTCTCTGCCAGATTGTGGTTGCCTTACTCGTGCCTGTGTGCAGCTCTCTCTCTGACAGACTGTGGTTGCCTTACTCGTGCCTGTACACAGCTCTCTCTGTGCTAGACTGTGGTTGCCTTACTCGTACCTGTGCACAGCTCTCTCTCTGTGTCAGACTGTGGTTGCCTTACTCGTACCTGTACACAGCTCTCTCTGTGCCAGACTGTGGTTTCCTTATTCACTCGTGTGTACAGCTCTCTCTGTGCCAGAGTGTTTGCCCTATTCATGCCTGTGTACCGCTCTCTCTATGCAGACTGCAGGTGCCTTACTCGTGCCTGTGTACATCTCTCTCTCTGTGCCAGACTGTGGTTTCCTTACTCGCTCGTGTTCAGCTCTCTCTGTGCCAGCCTGCAGGTGCTTTACTCGTGCCTGTACACAGCTCTCTCTGTGCTAGACTGTGGCTTCCTTACTCACTCCTGTGTACAGCTCTCTCTCTACCAGAGTGTGGTTGCCCTATTCATGCCTGTGTACCGCTCTCTCTATGCAGACTGCAGGTGCCTTACTCGTGCCTGTGTACATCTCTATCTCTGTGCCAGACTGTGGTTTCCTTACTCACTCCCGTGTTCAGCTCTCTGTGCCAGCCTGCAGGTGCTTTACTCGTGCCTGTACACAGCTCTCTCTGAGCTAGACTGTGGTTGCCTTACTCGCTTCTGTGTACAGCTCTCTCTGCCAAGCTGTGGTTGCCCTATTCGTGCCTGTGTACAGCTCTCTCTGTGCAGACTGCAGGTGCCTTACTTGTGCCTGTGTACACCTCTCTCTCTGTGCCAGACTGTGGTTTCCTTATTTGCTCCGGTGTACAGCTCTCTATGTGGCAGCCTGCAGGTGCTTTACTCGCTCCTGTGTACAGCTCTCTCTGTGCCAGCCTACAGGTGCTTTACTCGTACCTGTGCACAGGTCTCTCTCTGACAGACTGTGGTTGCCTTACTTGCTCCTGTGTACAGCTCTCTCTGCCAAGCAGTGGTTGCTTACTCACTCCTGTGTACAGCTCTCTCTCTGACAGAGTGTGGTTGCCTTATTCATGCCTGTACACAGCTCTCTCTGTGCCAGACTGTAGTTCCCTCACTCGCTCCTGTGTACAGCTCCTTCTCTCTGCCAGACTGTGGTTGCCTCACTCGCTCCTGTGTTCAGCTCTCTCTCTCTGTCAGACTGTGTTGCCTTACTCACTCCTGTGTACAGCTCTCTCTGAGCCAGACTGTGGTTGCCTTACTCGTGCCTGTGTACAGCTCTCTCTGCCAAGCAGTGGTTGCTTACTCGCTCCTGTGTACAGCTCTCTCTCTGACAGAGTGTGGTTGCCTTATTCGTGCTTATGTACAGCTCTCTCTCTCTGTGTCAGGCCGCAGGTGCCCTACTCCCTCCTGTGTACAGCTCTCTCTGCCAAGCAGTGGTTGCTTACTCGCTCCTGTGTACAGCTCTCTCTCTGCCAGACTGTGGTTGCCTAACTCGTGCCTGTGTACAGCTCTCTCTGCCAAGCAGTGGTTGCTTACTCGCTCCTGTGTACACCTCTCTCTCTGTGCCAGACTGTGGTTTCCTTATTTGCTCCTGTGTACAGCTCTCTATGTGCAGGCCTGCAGGTGCTTTACTCGCTCCTGTGTACAGCTCTCTCTGTGCCAGCCTACAGGTGCTTTACTCGTACCTGTGCACAGGTCTCTCTCTGACAGACTGTGGTTGCCTTACTTGCTCCTGTGTACAGCTCTCTCTGCCAAGCAGTGGTTGCTTACTCACTCCTGTGTACAGCTCTCTCTCTGCCAGACTGTGGTTGCCTAACTCGTGCCTGTGTACAGCTCTCTCTGCCAAGCAGTGGTTGCTTACTCGCTCCTGTGTACACCTCTCTCTCTGTGCCAGACTGTGGTTTCCTTATTTGCTCCTGTGTACAGCTCTCTATGTGCAGGCCTGCAGGTGCTTTACTCGCTCCTGTGTACAGCTCTCTCTGTGCCAGCCTACAGGTGCTTTACTCGTGCATGTACACAGCTCTCTCTGTGCTAGACTGTGGTTGCCTTACTCGCTTCTGTGTACAGCTCTCTCTCTCTGCCAGATTGTGGTTGCCTTACTCGTGCCTGTGTGCAGCTCTCTCTCTCTGACAGACTGTGGTTGCCTTACTCGTGCCTGTACACAGCTCTCTCTGTGCCAGACTGTAGTTCCCTCACTCGCTCCTGTATACAGCTCTCTCTCTGCCAGACTGTGGTTGCCTTACTCGTGCCTGTACACAGCTCTCTCTGTGCCAGACTGTAGTTCCCTCACTCGCTCCTGTGTACAGCTCCTTCTCTCTGCCAGACTGTGGTTGCCTCACTCGCTCCTGTGTACAGCTCCTTCTCTCTGCCAGACTGTGGTTCCCTCACTTGCTCCTGTGTACAGCTCTCTCTCTCTGCCAGGCTGTGGTTGCCTTACTCGTGCCTGTGTACAGCTCTCTCTCTGGCCAGGCTGTGGTTCCCCTGTCCCACGCTGCGCTGTCTGCACCCGAGTCCTGCTCCCAGTTCCAGGCCGCGGTTGTCCTACTCGCGCCCCTGGTCCGGCTCCTGGTAACAAAGGCAGAGAGCTCTGCCTTCTCTCGCGCGCCACATTCGCTCCATCTCATGGACAGATTTTCTTGCTACACTCTAGTTGTTTTCTGATGCCCCCAGGGAAGCGGGGAGGCAGCACACGGGAGTGGGGGGAACAGGTAAATGTGTTTCTAAGGAACTCACACAAATCAATTCCATGTACTTTCAGCTCACTTTTAATTGAAGACTGCAATGGCCGCAGGGCTGGGGGAGGGAGATGTGCACTGCTGTCGTTTCCCATATGTATGCTGCCAGGGCTTTCATTTATAAAGGGAAATGACGAAGGACTGTGATAAAGGAGGGGTGTGGGGCGAATTTGATTAGCAGGCACTTGGGAGAACGTAGGGATTTAAAACACGCACACACACAGCACTGAAAGTAAAACCTACACCTAGCCACATCTTACTGCAGTTCAGCTTTTCACTGTTTAACGCTTCGGTATCCACCCACATTGCTGCCTGGTGGCTGAAGTCAACCCTGCTTGCTAGGTGTGTGCCAGGGCTCGGCACCAGAGTTCTGCTCACGAATTGCCCAGAGTTCTGGTTCCGGTTTCCAGTTGCTGGTTTTGGCGCTAGGGGTTCGGCCCTGGAGACCTGTAGCAGTGTTCTGCACCTATGTTTGTGCTGTGGTTTTGCATCTGGGTTCTTTTTCATGGTTCTTAACTATGGCTTTGCGCCAAGGCTCGGTGTGGTCCTGAAGCAGCGTACAGAACCTTGTGTCAGAGGTGGTACCTTCAGTCAAAACATAACCACTGATTTATGACAGCAGATAACACAAGGTCAGTGGCAAAGAGGTGAAATGAGCAAACAGGCACATGCAAGAAGCCTGCCCGAGTGACAGGAGACCAACCAGAATGAGACATAAAAAGAAGGAGTAAAGGCAATGGAGATGGGACAGGTTGGAAGGCCTGAGTTTGTCAGACAAAGAGAGACAGGCGCAGGCAAGGCAGCCAGAATCTGGCATGGGGAAAGGGAGACAAGTACAGCTCGGGGAAAGGAGGACAAGCCAATGTACAGTGGCTAGAGACAGGAACAAGTATAGCAGCTAACATCTGGCATGGAGAAAGCGAAACACTATGGGCCTGATCCCGAGTTTGGCGGTCTCGCAGCGGGTCGCCACGCCAGCGCCCCGCTGCGAGACCGCCAAACCCATAGTCAGACTGCCCATCGGATTACGAGTTTAATCCTGCCGGGCGGTCCAGCGGCAGCGGTCCCAAGGCGGTGCCTTTCTAAGGCTTAAAGAAGAGCCATAGAAAGGCGATGCCGAAGCAGGCTCTTGCATGGGAAGAAATCCACCATGTCCTGCATTTCTTCCTGTGCAGGAACTGGGGGTGCTAACATACAGGGGGGCACACCATGTGCCCCCCTGCATGCCACCCCCCGGCACAGAGGTGACAGGGTACCCTGTGAGGGCCCTTGAGTTGACTCACCACCACCCTTTCCATGGCGGGCTCACCACAGTGGAAAAGGTCGCAGTGAGGCAACTCGTAATATGCTCGACAGTGCCACATCGGCACTGCCAAAATATTGCAACCATAGACCGCTGCGCCACTGCAGCAGGATCCATGATCCCGGGTGGTTGCGGTGGTCCTGTGGCAGTCCGATCACCAAACTCGAAAGATGGCTGTTGGACCACTGGGGCAGCGGTGGCCGCACCGCCACCACGGGTTCAGAGGTACGATGGACCTCCAAACTCTTAATTAGGCCTTAAGAATGGCAGTCACAGTCTGGCATAGGAAAAGCGAGACAAGTACAGTCACTACTGATATTCAAAAAGACAACACTAAGGATCACTAAGGCTACGTGACGTTCTGCAGTCCTCGAACCTCACTGGCTAATGTGTTCAAACAGATACAACAGAAATGTATTGGTGCTCTGAGATGGGACGCTACGCGAGGCTCCCAAGGGTGTTCACAGTGCCGCAGTACCTAGAACCGCGAAGCAATGAACCTGCATGCTGTTACATCTTGTCGGACATTACAGTACTGGTGATGATGTTTGTATATCTGTTTAAATTTTAATAAAGAGCTACTTGGAAAAAAAACTGAAAATTATAAATATACTCATTCTTTAATTAACCGCAAGGCCATCCTGCACCTAGTCAGAGATCTGGCATCATCCCACCACTCCAAGGTAAGAAAAATCGAGCAGTGACAAAGCATTGTGGTGCAGCATGGCACCAGCAGTGCCAGCTGCCTTAAAATACATGTAGGAAAGGACTGGCAAAACAGGAACAGGCACACACCCAGATTCATGTGGTACGTGACACGCTTTGACCCTTTGTTGTGTGATGGTGTGATTGTATGTGTGTGTGGGATGGGGAGTATGCGTGTGTTGCTGTACTAGTGCGTGTGTGTGATCAAGTGTGCTGTGTAATCACGTGTGGAGTGTGTGCTTATGTTTGTGTATTATACTGCAGTGCAGAAAACATGCGAGGAGAGGAGTTTTAGAAGGCCTTTAAAAGCACGTGCCAGCACGTGTCATCCGTGTATTTATTGGAACAAGGTCGAGAGAGACAATTGTGATATGTATGCAGGAAACTGCTGGTAAGGCAGCAGGAGGGTCTCTGGTCGCCTGCAAGCCATGGCCTTGGATGATTCATAGAGGTGGGCAAGCCACTAAAAGCTCGAGTTTGAAGCCTGGCTCTGGCTCAGCTCGAAGTCCTAATGGAACCTCGAGGCCATAACGAGGCAAGCTTTCAAGTGGCTTCTGCCTGCCTCCTTCCCTCCACCCAGGTTGAGGCATTACGCAGCCATAGTTGCAGACTTTGCAACAGGGGAAAAAGGTTCAAGCTTGGTGTCGGCTCAACATCCTGTGATTCTGAACAAATCACTTAGGGCCAGATGTATGACCGTTTTTTGCGGTCGCAAAGGGGCTTCAGACCCCTTTGCGACCGCAAAAAAACGAGTTGGCCATGTACTATTCCCATTTTGCGAGTCGCAAATTATTTGCGACTCGCAACATAGGAATAGCGAGTCGCTATTAGGAAGGGGCGTTCCGAGGGCGTCCCTTCCTAATAGCGAGTCCTCCAGGTATGTATGACTCTTTTGCGACCGCAATTGCGGTCGCAAAACAGTCGCAGTTTACCACCCTTCTCAGAAGGGTGGTAAAGCACTCGCAAACGAGAAGGGGTCATCAGGGGACACCTTCCCCTTTGGGAATGCAGGGGAAAATATTTTTTAAGGGCAGGCAGTGGTCCCAGGGACCACTACCTGCCCTTAAAAAATGAAACGAAAATGTTTAATTTTTTCTTTTTTAAATGCATCCCGTTTTCCTTTAAGGAAAACGGGCTGCATTTAAAAAAAAAAAAACTGCTTTATTGAAAAGCAGTCACAGACATGGTGGTCTGCTGAACCCAGTAGGCCACCATCCCTGTGAGGCTGGCCATTCCCAATGGGGTCGCAAATTGCGAGTGGCTCATGAATATTGATGAGCCTCGCATTTTGCAACCCCATTGGGAATCACTAACAGTGTCTCTGACACTGTTGTACATTGGATTTAGCGCCTCGCAATTTGCGCCTCGCAATTTGGCGCAAATTGTTAGGCGCTAAATCCATTGGTCGTACATCTGGCCCTTAATCTCCCAGCGCCTATGAGAATTTAAAGTGACTTTGTGTAATACTACTGGAGCTCATTAAAGCGCGTCAATACCTTAGAGTCGAGTTTGCACTATATAAAAACTAACTTTTTAGTGACTTTTGTAAAAAGTGAAATCAGAAAACCTGGCTAAATCACTGCTTCACCACTTATTTTTGTGTGATCTTAGGCAAATATTTTATTTCACAGAAACTCCTTTTTCTTCATTGTCCTGTAAGAAAACACTTTCAAATATGTACGTGCAGAATACCAGTTGTACAAACACATATTGTGTTTATTTAATAGACTGTAATATTACTCTATAGTATTCTGGGCCAATACAGGGTTTACTTGACAATTGTCTTGCCTCTTAGTTCACTAATGGTTTACTTGTAAACATTCTCACTTTTAAAAAGTACTTCTCAGTGCGGAGCTATAACGGGACGTATTAATTTCAAAGCTTCCACTTGTTAAAGAAATGCACTTTCTTGAATTTTGAAGAGACTATCACATTTTACGTGATGTTTGCTGTATTATTTACAAAGCAAACATTTTCAGGGCTTGTCTCGGGCATAGGCTCTAAGAGCCAAGCCAGACCCTTGACTTGGCTTTCTCTCTGTTAATTTGTTCGCTCGCCCATCTCCAATGATTCGTCACAAGAGCCAGCCAGGGTAGACACTACGGAACAGTGCCAGCCATTCCCCATGCCCACGGTTTAAGCATGCAAAAAGAACAGTTGATGGACAGAATGCTGAACAATGTCTTACATTCACCCCAGTACAGATATCTGGGCCTAAATCCATTGTTTTTTTGCTCCCCATGCCATTCCAGTTAGCATGGTGCATGCCTTCTTGGTACTGCCCCGCATTCAGCTACTTTTCAGCGAAGTTCGGTTTCTGGAACCCACACAAGACAACCAGACATACTGACTGGCTTCCTAGGGGACGGGAGGATAGAGACACTGAAGTCGCATCCACTCACACAGGGATATGTGGTCAGTCCCTCCCCTCACTGCTGCCGCTCAATGTATTCTCTTGTCTTACTTTTAAAGCCAGTAGGCTGAATCTGCTGCAGAGCTCGCCTGCTAGCCTGTCTGGGAGGGTGTTACACCTGCCCTAGTTTGCTGCTATCTGCAGTGATGCGTCTGGTGGCCAAACATATATAATGCAGGACTTTGTGGGACGGCAGGATGGATTAAGAGAGGGAAATTTAGCAAAGTAGACAAGAACATGGAGGCTGGGGGTGGTGGCGTCCAGCACAGGAGCGAAGGAGGGCAGAACAAGACATACACAGTGCTGGGAGAGACAAACGTCAGGATGAGAAGGAGGGCAGAACAAGACACACATGGTGGTGGGATAGACACGTTAGGGTGAGGAAGGCGGAACAAGGCATACACGATGGTGGGAGAGACACACGTCAGGGTGAGAAGGACCGCCCATGCTTTGAATCTCTAAGAGGGGTGAGAGGGGATCCCACTAAGTCAATGGGGAATAAAATGTAATGGAGTGTGGGATAACTTTTTAGGGGAGAGTGATCCTATTCAGGTCAAAGGGGAGGCATTTTGTTTATCTGGAGGGTGATGGTATCCAAGGAGGTTGATACTCCAAAGGAGGGGGGGTTCAGTGGTATGGATTCAGGCAGGGGCAGCTTAGGAAGGAGAGATGGCAGACCCATGACAGAGAAGGAGGGAATAACAGAGAGCAGACAGGGGAGAAGGAGACAGGCAGGCGGCACCTTGCGAGGGAAGCAAAGAGGGCAGAACTTGACGCAGCTGTGAGGGGCGAGCAGCACCCTGGAATGGAAGACAGTCACAGAACTCTACCTAGCAGGTACTGCTTGTCTGGCAGAAATGTCTGTCAAAAGTCAGGGCTCCATGTAAAGTGTTGATACACCTTCATCTATTCCACAATGTGTCGGCCCCCCTTCCACAACACAGCTATAGCACCAGCCCTGCTAGTTAACAGAGAGACTACCATTGCAAGATAACAAATCTAGACTTGCATAAAGAAGATGAACGCATCACCACTGCATGGACGCCAGGGCCGGTTCCCATGGAGGGCCGGTTCTGCAATAACGGCCCCCTGTAACAAAAGTGGCAGTGGAGCTTGACACTAGCCCTCCCCCCCACCCCCAACCCCCCCCCCGGCCAGTGCATCTCAGTAGCACCCCCGGGGCGAGTCAAGCTGAATTGCCACGGCTGGTTTCCGTTGATGGACGCTCACCCTGTATGCTTTGAAATGGAAGCACTCTTTGTGTAATTGATACAACTACTTCCTGCTGAGTAATTAATTTCCAGAAAGATATACTCCGATAGCTTGCTCCTAGCACCACTAAGCCACGCCTTACTGAGACCAAGAAAACAACCCAACCACACATAAAAACGTGGCTCTTCGGATTTGGAAATCACATGGATTCAACACTCTATAAGACAAATTAGCAGGTGGAGACCCCCCGAGGTGACAAGTCGCGCTTTACAAGAACTCTTTGATTGATTGACTGAAAAATAGCATGCTTACCCTGGTGCTGTATCTTGTGGTCTCTCTGTTCCACGTGCATAAAATATTCCTGTGTCACTTCGAGGGTGAGTCTGGCAGTTTCACCAGTTGGGACTAGAGGCTTAGCAGGGAAGTCCCTTGCCCCTGGTGAGGTACTCTGTCCCTGGTGAGGTTCCCTATATATATTTGTATCCAACAACAGAACTTGATGTTCCTGAACCTATCCTGAGGGGTTAATTAGAAACTTACCTGTCTAAACAGTGGCGTCTAGAGTGGTTACTGCTTGAGATTCCTCTTTTGTGGCTGTGCGTACAGACTTCACAAAAGAACACTTATTTGTTGCCAGATGCGCCCAGCCATGTCCGTGCCTTTCCTAGTTTCCTCAACCATGGTCCCCAGCTTTACCCTTGCTTCCTCTGAATTACTGCTCCCTTCGGAGTCTTGCAGCCTGTTTTATAGATCCAGTTATCGTTCCCGCCATAAGATAAGTGACATGTCACCACTACCTGATGTATCCCACCCAGTGCTGGAAAGTCAGGGGATCGCGTCAGATTCCTATTTCCAGCAGCTATTTGTGGGCCGGATCCAGCCAAAGGAAAACATGCTGAATTTGTTATTTTAATGAGAGCTTGACACAGTCAGCAGCACCCGCATGCTGTCTGCAATCCGTTCGGAGCAGCAACGTGCAGGCGGTATTAGTAATTACACAAATATTGATTTAAATGCCACCTACTATTTTTTTTAATTAATTATTTTATAGCGCTACTCATACCACTAAAGAGTGTCGGAGCACTTTACATCACACACAGAGGCACAATAAATTATACAAGTGTGTAAAACATTGTACAGGAAGTGTTACATAAAACAATGAGTGTTATAAGGTGTAGGAATGACATATCATCCATACTTGCAGACATTATATGTTAAGAGTGAACGGTCAGGAGAAACACAAATTGAGGACATAAAACATAGTGCAGTAATTGTGGATAATACTTTCCAAAAGAACACTTCTTTACAATCTTAGAATAACAACAGATTGAGAAAAAAACAATAAGGAACTAAACCCATGACTTGCAATTTGCATGCAACTCCATGATGCAGATAAATTGGTCACTGTGCTATATTAGAAGGCTTGCATGCAACTCCATGATGCAGATAAATTGGTCACTGTGCTATATTAGAAGGCTTGCAACTTATAAACTGGAAGTAACAAAATGATCTCGGCTTCAAAAGCGGTAGCCCAGTTACCTCTCTAAATAAAATACCAATCTTTAATTTGCATGTTTCCAAGAAGCGCAGGCGCATTAACCCTCTATGCTACTTTATAAGTCAAAACTATGACTGGACAAAACATAGAACTCTCCCAAAACTATTAACCACTAGAGTTATCTTACCACTATTATAATTTCTTCAAAATTGCTGCAGTAGGTGCATGAACCCCTTAAGATATTTTAAAATGCAGCCTCTCTGTGGCCAATTAAAGAATCTAGAACCGATTTACTGTCACATATGTCCTACGGTGCCAATTTCTTTGCAGCGATTTCTTTTATGAAATAATTGTATATACATCGACTGCCAGACTGTTTTTTCAAACTCCGCCCCTCGTGACTCCACCCCCCTTTCCTTTAGCACACCTTGACCCCCAATCTATGGGGTACCGGAGTACATTTTTTCAATTCCAACACTGATCCAGCCCAAGAAGGCGTGCGCAGGCCAGTCCGCACTTACCCACACTGCAGCGGAAACGACCCTTTTCTTTCCCTGCAAATCCCGAACTGGCTGGCACCATAAATAAGACAAGAGTGGGCCAACTAAGAGCGCCGCACCCCCCCCCCCCCCCTCCCCTCCCCTCCCCCCAGGCTATGCATTATTCATCTGCAGTGCAGGCGTCCGGTGAGATTTATGAGGCCTAATACATGCAAACTAAGTTTATGTGCAAAACTGTGAAAATAAAGCGGGCGAAGGGGAGATGAGCGCGCGGGGCGACTGCTGCACGCGCCGGCTGGCAGGCTAATATCTCCCTGTCACTTTCACTAACTGTCAAGAGCTGGAAGCAAGGGGAAGGGTGCCACCAGCGGGGATCCTGGGGAGGTGGGCACGGCAAGGAGGAAGCGCGCCTGTGCCACCTATCGCAGGATCGGACCTCAAGCACACAGGTCGCATGTGTGGCTCGCAAACACACGGGAAGCAGCGTGCCGGATCTAAACGCAAGGGTCGCATGTCAAGGTCTCACACAAGTAGGTGACATGAGGACCGAAAAAACATAACTCGAATGTTCTGCTCTCTAATACACAGGCCTCGTGTGAGGCTCTCAAACACACAGGTGACTTTTTGGGTAACGAAGACAGAGAACTAGCAGGCCCGATCTCACATACAGGTCACGTATGTGTATCTTATACGCACAGCTAACAAGCCCAGGTCTCAAACACATGGATCACATGTGAGGATCTCAAACAAACAGGTGACAAGCGGACCGAAAACACAGAATTCGGATGTCCTGATCTCAAACACGCAGGTCACATGTGAAGGTCTGATACAAACATGTGACATGTGAGGACTGACATTTAACTCATGTTCTGAACTCAAATACACAGGTCACATATGTGCATCTCATGCATACAGCCAAATTCCCCAGATCTCAAACAGACAGGTCAAATGTGTGGGTCTCACACAAACAGGCGACATGTGTAGCCTGAAAACACGGAACTCGCCTGTACTGAGCTCAAACACACAGGTCACATGATGTATCTCAAACAAGCGGGAGGATCTCAAACAAACAAGTGACATGTGAGAACAGAACTAACATTTTCTGATCTCAAACCCACAGGTGGCATGCAAGGATGATCACAAAAGACACAGGTCACATGTTAGGTTCTCAAACAAACCAGTGATGAGGAGAACTGAAATCCAAGTACTCAAACACAGTCCACAAACACACGTCTCACGTAGAGATCACCGCTGGATCTCAGACACATGCCACCTAGGGTGACCATCTCCATCCAGGCCATTAAGGACACTGTTTCCAGTCCTGTACTTTAGTGAAACAGCCTAATGCATTCTGGGTGTTGTAGTCTTGTTTTGCTTCCAGTGAACTAATCAGACTAACACCTAAACTCAATGAATTGTAGGTGAAACTTCAGAACTGAATCCGCGTCCTTAATGGCCTGGAGTGGTGTTGGTCACCCTAATGCTACATGCTCAGACTTTAACCATCTCACATGTCACACCTCGATCACAAACAGAGGGTACACGTTAATTGAGATTTCACGTTCTTCACCTGTTTGAAACTCAAACACGCAGCAACATAAATCAACAGAGACTGAATCCCCCACTGGGCAGAGAAAGATGTATAGATACATACAGTCACCCGAGCACATGATGATAGGCGCACTTGTAGTAATGGGAACAAAAGGCCAGACACGTGCAAATACCAAACACAAAAGACGCACAGAAGTAACTCGAGGCATACGACACACAGACACTTGGTAAGACGAAAGTTACACATTCAATATCACACACACAAAAAGAGCAGATGTGCAACTTAAAACAAAAAAACGGAGCGGAAGTACAAATACGTGTAAAGAAGGTATGGCAAAACTACACAAGATGCGAACACAACAGTAGACAAACAAAAACAAAAACGGAGATTCAAGTTAACAGATAAGAGTGCAATTATGGGCACACCTGGCCAAGACAGTAGATACAAGCACAAAGGCTAAAAGACAAATGCGCCAGCAACTTAAGACAGAGGAGCATATAGACGCCCACATGCACAGCAGCAAACATAAACTGACAATGACAGGCTGAAAGACACTTTCACTCATGTGATACTACCAATCTTAATGCTTTCGTAAACACGTCGTCTCTTTATATAATTTGACAGTAATGCGGAGACACCTGCTCAGGAGTAGACAACCAGAGGCTGAAAACATTGCAACACACACTCATGCACACAAAATTAAGAGAATGAATGGCAATTTGCTACTTCTATGTGTGCTGCACTTTAGATTTGGACCAGGACATAGGCTCCTACGACTGATTGGTTAAAACCTGGAGTTATAACTTGAGGGACAGACGCACCCTCAGGTGCACAGACGATCGGCACAGGGTTCTCAGCCTGTGCAGTGTGGTAGGTGAGCCCCTCCCAAAGCAACTAACGAGTTAGTATTAAGAATTCAGAAGTTTTCACAGCTGGAAGGGGATTGAAGGTGTGTAATTTTACAACTCTCAATTTAAATGTGTTGTATTTTTCAATCTCATTAAATAATGCCAAAAAAGGATTGGAACAAATAAAGGCATGAAACCAGGCAGGGGACGGGGTGGTGGAGGGCTGGGGCAAGGGGAGGGGGCATGTGTGCAGACATAATGAGGGCAGAAAGAAGGAAAGACATTGAAAAGGAAATGAGTACGGAAGAAAAGCAGGAAGTAAAAGAAAAACAGGCAAGAAAGATCTATATGGAATTCTTGCGTCCCCTGTCTCATCCCTGAACATTTTTTGTCCTATGTACACTGTTCTGAATCCCAGGAGTAGTAACAACTTTTAATGGTGACCTTAACCTTAAAACAGGAATTTTGCCAATCCCTGTTTTATCTTGCGTGTTGTGGGTGTTAACATGTATCTATAAACTCAGTTACCACCTTAACAACATTACTTTCTGGGCAAGTGTATCCACTGTTTTCTTTTTCCAACACAGAAGTATATTTAGAAGTTGAATTATTGCCAATTGAAAGTGTTCAAACATTTTCAAAGAATGTTTCTGTTACTTTTTATATAAATTAGCATTTTATATTCCCTTCTGAAAAGCTGAAATGTCTACTGGCTATCTGGTTTCGAAAAATGCTCATCATACGAATTTTTCTTTCTCTGCAAACTGCCCAATATTATCGAAAGGTTAATTTGTACTTACCCAAGGACATTCATGTCCCCTCTTGGTTGGGGAATATGCAACGTTCTGATTAACGGAAGAATTATGCTATTTTGGTTTCTTTGTAAAATTTTGTTATATATGTCTTTTGCAGCCCCGATGAACTCCCTTGTAG
The DNA here is from genome assembly GCA_963921515.1 of Calotriton arnoldi. NCBI lineage: Eukaryota > Metazoa > Chordata > Amphibia > Caudata > Salamandridae > Calotriton > Calotriton arnoldi. Next base: position 1,165,213 of record CAWUFW010002311.1, read on the forward strand.
GGATGAAACGTTTTGTCTGGGCTGCCTTTGTCTCCTTTTATACAGAAAAGAAGCAATGAAGAATAAAGATTGATTATATTTTTTTTAATCATTGATATTTGAGTTACCTCATTTGGACAGTCCAGAATTGAAAACACTGCCTCAACATCACGGAGTTTGTTTCTTTGCTGATGTGATTGATAAACCAAGAATGAATTTGGACTTTTGAGTGTTTCCTATCTGTGATTATTCTGATATGCAATTAAGTGGGTTGTAGGGCAGCTCAACCCTGGGGTTAATGCACCTAATTAATTGAAATTCCACAATATACTCCAGTGTGGTTCAATGATACCATTGATGCCAAGGGTTTGAATTTATAAACTCTAACAATAGTTTTACAGCTTGAAACTCTTCTAGATTCTCAAGATGCGTATTAATCCACCATCTAGTATTTGATACCAGAATTGTACTTTCACTTCTCAAAGGTTTAACTTTGGGCAGAGTAACAATGACTCTCTTTGATAAGGACCATGAGCCCACATTGCCCATCTATATGTCTACTGTTTTAGATTCTTCTCAACTTAACTACAGGTCAAAATGTATAGAATAGATTAGAATCCTGGTTTCAAGAGCCTGGGTTGTGACACTCAGAAACGGTTCCTAGGTGCTGGAGGTAAGGGTTTGGGGGTTGCTGCAGCACCCCCAAAATAACCATGCTGCAGTTCATAAAGTGAACGAGCAATAAAGATGCCTTTAGATTTAGTTTTTATCACATCGCTTGTGCTGTGTGCTGAAAGACAGAGGTCAGATGTCAGGGAATGTCTTCTGACAAATTGCTGCTTATTCTTTTAACATGGAAATTGATGTTTACTTTTTTTCTTTGACTGAAAGGTGAGAACATTTTGTAATGTGAATAATGGGATGTTCTTGCTGGGATACTGGGAACGTGAAAGGAAAGGCTATAAGATGTAATTTCTTTCTAGCACACAGTACAATTTAAATAAATGTAAATAAACAGTACAAATATCTCAAAATACATGAGCAGTTAGGAAAGCCCAAATGAAGCACATTATTTGTAATTCTGAAGTATGATGGAAACAAAGATTTTAATAGGATAAAAAAAAAATCAAGACACTTGGGTGATGCACAAATGACAAATATTCGCTAAAATGCGATGTCCATACATTATCGTTTGTGGGCCATATAGGTTTATCAGTAAAACCACATGTCAGTGAAAATTAGTGTCACTTTCAATGGAAAATGTGGTGTCTGTAAATGACATTGCACTTCCACACCATGCTCTAGTAATGTATTTACAACAGTGTGCTCCAAACTGTATCCCTGGCTACATACCACACCCCTACCAGTCTTTGGCTGAGGGCGTGGCTCATTTGCTACAGCTGTGCTTTGTGTGATGCTTAGTTTTATCACAATCCTTAGGACTTCAGTGATGCAATATTGATGCCAGCACCCTCAGTCTGAAAATCGTTTCTGCACCACTGAAAGGGGTACATGACAGAAACGCCGTTATGTTCAATAAAGAAATCCAGCATAAAGCACCTTCAGGGGGGCTTGCTTGATTGTTCAGCTCACTGAAGGAAACTCCTGGAAAGCTACAAAAAAGTGCACAGGAGGGGGTAGAACCTTTCTAAGCCATGCACTTGACTTTCATCCCTACAAGTGTCTTTCCTGAACCCTACCAAATTGTACTGAGTTGGAGTTACTTTTTTTGCCTACTAATGTTGTTTCTGCTAAAGGCCATGTAATAAGACTTTCAAAGGCTATTTTTAGATCCCCTTGAGACAAGATGACTGTTGACCTGGTCTCTGGGTTGTGCATTGACTGACTTGGACTGTGCTCTGCTGCTTGAAGTCTCTGTTTATAGGTTTTTGGATGGTTGAGCACGAGCACGTGAAAGGTGTGGAGAAGGCTGCAGAACTAAATAAGCAATCTTAAAGAGCCCAGCACAGTTGTAACCCACTGTCCCACAGCCAGTTCTGAAGTAGTATGTCTGCTTGATACATGCTGCGGTGAGTGCACACTACTGGTTGGCACTATACCCAAGCCTGAACTGCATGTTTTTTTCAGCCAGAATTTCCCCAGTGGGTTGGAGACTTTGGAGGTTGTTGTGGTAGGCAGGAGCCACCTGCAGGCATCTCTTTCTCCTGCCACTTTCGCCAGCTCCTTCAGATAATTACAGCAGGCAAAGGGGTGGCTTCAAACCAGAATAGGGGGTGTGCTCCCTTTCAAAATGAACCAAGATGACATCCGTTCATGCCTGACAATTGCTTCTTTATTTAAAGGTGAGTAATTCCATGATCAAGTGGGGGGGAAAATGATGTTTTATGTAGAGTACGATGTGTGTAGACAGCCGACACGTGTTTCGTCCCTATGGCTGATATGCCTGGGGCTTTCTCAAGGCTCAGAAAATAGCTAATCCACTCATGTCTTCATTGTGTCTGCCGTGGTCTAAGTATGTCTTGGTCCTGGGTCAAATCCCTGCGCCTTAAGTAAGTATATTGGCATGGTACTAGTGCACCAGGTGTGGTTTCAGAATTGAAGGAAGGAAAGACGAGAAAGAGAGATGCGAAACAAGGAGGGGAGCAGGGCAGGTTTGAACACTATTGCCATGGTTGCTTTTGGTTTCAAGTCCGACTCTAACTATAACTGAGTGGGGCAGGGTCCAGAGCTGATGCTCTGTTAAATTCGAAGAAATGTGAGCCTGAAAGTCTACAGAGACCTACAGGCAGTGAGTTAAAGGGAACAAAAGTAACAGTATAAAGCAGCACCATCTATATGAGGAAAGTGTGACCAATCCAGACTCACCGCCTTCTTGCCTTTGATAGCGGCACATAAGAGTTTACAGAAATGCTTGACCACAAACTCCAGCGCACAGTTTGTGGTTTTGTGTAGCCCTTCCTTGAAAGCACATTAGGGCAAGTGTAGCTGGATACAACTGAGCTCCATTAAACCGACTAATTGCAAAGGTCACCTTTCTAACTGGTCTCAAGCTCCCACTGAAAACGGTGCCCAAATCTACTCATATTTTGCCCTTTTAGGTTCTGATTGTGATGAAAGACCCAAAACAGGACGATTGTCAGGGTTCTGATCTTTTCCTTGCTCTTGTTTCCATTAGTAGGCCTCCATACACTAACAAAAACGGCTGATCCCATTTACCATTTCAGAAACAGTGTCAGGATCCGGCCCCCTTGGACCCCGATCCCACAGACGAGACCCAACCTCAATGGGCCACACTTTTTTTTCCCTTTCAGCCTCCCGGGACTTGGGATTTGCTAGACATTGGAGACGACCCGGAGAAGCAACACCGCGGGCCCTTTAAGACCCAGGAAGACGGAGAGCCGGGACACACCCCCTGGAGGTGGGGTTGCAGCGCCTCCGAAAGAGAAAAGGGACCGGAAGGCGGAGAGACGGCGGACGAGCATCCGGAGGAGGAAGTTTGCGGAGACACACTGGAAGAGACGCTGAGGCGAGTTCGAATGCAGAGCGGGGCCGGAGAGAAACCCGAAGTCTCGAGAGGCGGTGATCAGACCCGCGTAAGAGAACCAGGAGGCCCCCCAACACCACGAAGTGCCCCGCCACGTTCCAGGAGGAATGTGGCTTGAACAGGTACGGGCAAGGTTCCTGGGAGACGGGCGGGAGCAACCTCCCCAGGAGGGAAGCAAGGGACCGCATAGACCTCCCCGTTTTTTGTAATTTCGCAGGTGTTGTCTACATTTCTGTCTCGCCTCTTCCAACCCCTCGGTGGTGGTCTCCCGACTCAATACACCCTGTAGCCTCTTCTGATTGGGTGTTATTTCCCTCACCTCCTCTCCCACAGCTGATCATATTCAGTGCCCAGCACCGACGTATTCTTTTCTTTTCTTGTTTATTTTGGTACGGCCCCGTGTTGGAGCGCCGCCCTTGGACTACGAGAGACGACGTAAAGGAGAAGACGCTAATTCCCCCTGAAGAGAACGCCCAAACTCTTGTTGCCAATTGTATAGTGAACAATAAATCCACTTTACTCAGCCATACATGTCGCGTGGTTACCTGCCCCTCATGACAAACAGTTAAAGTAAATTTGAAATATTTTTCTATAGGCATTTCTATCTACTTTTTGAATTCAAAATTCATAATGTTATGGTTCCTTATGCCTTATCTCTTTTGTACTTTATCTTTTAACATATTAGACATAGTGAGAGTACACTTTTAATCATTCCACAACAAATCTTACGCCCGGCAGGTGAACCAGGGCTAATACTGTTATGCCAACGAGTGCCTCGTGAAGACCTTCTGATTTGCCCGTATATGAAAATGTCTAGATTTGGGCACTGGTGAGGATTTGCTTAGGTGTCTTAAACCTTTTAAGTATTCTCCAGTTCCTTCCCCGATAGCAATTCCTTTCAAAGGAAGGCAGAAAGTGAGGAAGAGAGTTAAAGAAGAAAAAACGGAAGAGGATAAAACTGGAGATTGAGATGTAGGGTAAGTTAGAAAGCAAAGATGTAAGGAAGAATGAAAATCTAAAGTGATAAAAAAAGGGCTATCTTGAGTGTACCTGAGTTCGTAGTGTAATGGGGTCCAGTGCAGAAACTCTGTTCCCACAGCTCGCCCACACACAGTCCTCCAGAGCCAGGAGACACCTCACAGGCCGGGGCCCAATCTTCACGCATGAGGATGACTGATGGACCCAGAGATCTTCTGGAAGGAGAGAGAGAATACAGTCAAGACAAAGAAAACATGAATCCATTGAACTTCAGTACTTGACCAGCTGCACATCCAGCTATTCCAGCAACATGATCCAGACACATGTGTGCTGTGGACCTCACCGATAATCTCCAGCCACCGCTGCCACTTTAACTCTGTAGCAAATACAGGTATATGCAAATGCACATCAGTCCAGAACTGTGGCCTTCATTATTCCAGGATGAGGACCAAACGCAGATCTTCCCAGGCATGCAAAACCTCACCAGCTGCATCCTCTGCTATTCCAGTACTAAGGTTGATGCAGAGCGGTCAGTGCACCCCAGCACTGATATCCTATCATCTAAGACAAATGTTCCCAGAAACTCTGCCTGACCCCTTGGCACTTGGGGCATGTTTCTACCTTAAAGACCTAACACACCTGTAAGAATAAAATAACATAATTAGAACTTTGAACCGCACCACTCAAAGCTGCAGAAAAGGAATACCAGCATGGCTCCCAAAATACTGCTCATAGAAAGTAAAAATTAACAACTTAAATTTATTAACACACCTCTATAATTAATCTGAAATCCTACACACTTGTATATACACTGACTCAAGGAAAGTCTTGTGGAATGAAAATCACGGTCTTGCATGTGTAAAATACTACCTGACAGCCTAGAATCTCAAGCACTGTATTTATTAATCGTTTCACATGTGGGCATGGAGAGCCCTGCGAGGTACATGTACTCCTGAGTGACATGTCCATGTGGCTTGTCATTTCAGTCTCAAACATTTCCACAAATCTCTCAGCTCCCATCTTGATACTCTTATTGGTTACCGTTTGGCTTTCTCCATCAGTAAACCTCTTATCCTGAGCATGCTCTACTGTAGATGCTTTGTATCAACTCCCTGCACCAATGCAAGATTCCTATAGCCCCGTCGCAGGGCTTTGATTGACTAGCTCGCATGATTTCAGTGTGTCTGCCAGCACTGGCCTTTAATCAGTGGTACACTTCTAGAAGATTCTGGAAGTCGCCCCTTTAGCACTGACTACCAGGAAGAGTCACAATGGATCGAACCTCCAGTCTGCATTGGTTCACACTCTTTTTCTATGAACAACAGTGCTTGTCCCATCAATCATAACCTCCTACAGCATTCCTGGAATCAATATATGTGAAAAGATGGACCATGCAGACTGAGTGGCTTTTGTTTCCATCTGACCTCCCCCCTTTGTGCGGAGGTTTTGGGATGTGGCATAAAATGTATTCTTGAGTAGATGTTAAGAAAATCAGAGTGGGCCCTAACTTGAGTAGTTTCACCCAGATATTTATGGGCGTGGGGGTGAGAAGCTAGACAAAGGGGGAGGAGGCGTGGAGCGAGAGAGGAAAAGGAACAGAACAGGAAGTGAGCAATGTCAGGTGGTGGCCCTTGCGATATCACACACAGAAATAAGACATTATCATAAAAAAGATTTTGCCCCTATTCTTTGGCTATTTCACTTCTCCACCGGGTGTGGGGGGCATACATGCCCATGGTGCCTCTCACTTTTTCTATTGCTGTATACCACTGTTTGCCACATCACAGTGTTAAAGGAGGCAACATATACCTACACACTAAGAGCTAAATTGATCATTTCTAGTGTAGTTTGTTGTACGGATAAAAAAACATGTCTTCTCAATGTTTTTCAAAAGAGAAATTCAACATGGTTGATTCGCTGTTGAAAGCTTCCTGTCTTCAACAGGTTTGACAGTAAGGATCCTCTTCTGCTCTGCTAGAAGATTCAGTATCTTCCAAGAACAGCAGGACGGAGTTCTCAACTATGAAACCACAGCAGCAACTGAATGCATGGCAAAATTCGGCATGCTTTTTTCACGCATGCCTTAGGAACTCCGTCTTTTGAACGAAAGCGTCTTTAGCAAGCATTTGTTCTGCACGCATGCTGTTTTACTGACTTGCCTTAGGGGGGCGCTGGATATTGGAATAGTTTAATTTACTATTCCAACTCCAGTCTGCGCAACAGTAGGGAAGGTGTTGGACTTTCATTCCAACACCACTCCACCACTGCGCCTCCCTAAAGCAAGTCGTTGTAACGACTTGCGTGCAGAACGAATGCGTGCTGAAGACGCATTTGTTTTGTTGCCGGCGCTGTGAAGGCACAGCGTGATTCTGACTTCGTCCCAAAGGACGTTTCCCGCAGCAACCACCAGTGGTCAGATTGAACCAATTCACATAGCATATAAAAGCTATCCACAGCCCTGAACTTGAAAGGCCTATTCCCTTGTGTGCTTGCAGTCCAGTAACCAGAAGCTTCCTGTCAATGGCTTAACACTTTATTAGCCAATGAGAATTGTCCTCTGACAATTCCCAGTTCTCCGTATTAGTATTTCTGGGTAGGCAACTAATGCTGACCTGCAACACCTCCTGCTAACGAAGTAGAGGGATGGAAGCTTAGCTCTATTAAATCACTATAAAATTGCCCCTACAACAGACCTACTGGTAGTATACAGAGAACCTCAGAGATCTCTAAAAATGTACATGGATCATGTTCTGCAGCCGCCATGCTTAGTCAGTATTGCCCACCGCTCTGCCATTACACTCAGACTTTGATCTTCAGAAGCCCTGCTGTTACAAACCTGACCACAAAGAGCTCTGCCAGAGCAGGAAACCTGCCATCCTGCAGCCACGCTGACCCACCAGTGAGGTATCTGCACATACACACAACACTGAAAATGGAACTAAAACCTTGCCTGCAGCGTACCACTGATTAGAGTCATGGGGGGGCATACAATTCTAACAATTCACCTCACTCCTACACTACCACTCCTTCCTATATCAGTGCTAAAACCCAAAGATTATCTTCTAAATCAATTCCACAACCTTGGGCATCCCCTGGAAGGGAATCAATGGAAGGAGGGGGAACAGGCTCTTGCACCACACCAGGCCCACCACCATGGCAGAAGCACTTAAGGTGGGAGCCAAATCTTGCAGGGCTTGACAACTGGCTTGATCTGCAACAGTCTTTCTACCCAATCACTGAGACCTGCACAAAGCTCAGATGATACCACTCAGTCCTGATCAATCAGACCCCCGAAACTCCGGTACTGAAGGCAAACACATAGCTCGATAGTGCGTCTTACGTCAGTATTTGGAGCCAAAGACACTATTACCAGTTACCTCACTCCTGGCCAGCAGCATGCCTAGCTAGCGTGATACAGGTTTGGGCTCTATTATGCAGAAATGATAACTTCATTGCCTTCTGATGTTGACAAATACGCAGAGGGTTTGGTGCAGAATTATAGGGTGTCGGTGGAGCTTTGGCGACTCAGCAGAGAGAGGCTGAGTGAATGTGACTTTAACAGCTTTTAAGTTGAGAGCCAACATGAATAATTCAGTGCATGCACCCTACGTCAGCCCAGTTCACAGTTGCTTTAAACACATTTTTCGTAAATAACTCCACATACAAGCAAAAAAAGCAGTGGGGAGAGTGGGGGAATCAGCTTGCTCCAAGGAAGATCTAGACATTTTTGCGAGATTTAAACTGTTCCAATTGAATTAGCGCTAGCAAAACAAAGACAGATCCATGAAAACAAACGTCTTCTAGTTCTATGCAGTGCGGGTGCAGCAAGCAGCCACACTGCAAGTTTACATTTCATGTAAAAGATGCACATGGGCACCAGTAGTGCAAGCTTCCCTTGCCCGCGTGCCGATGAGTTAGCCAATAGTAAGGCAAGCTCACCTCAAGCATAAAGGGTGAGGAAGGCACGAGTAGCGGCTCTCTTCACCCAGGAAGGGAGTGCCACAGCCAGTAGCACTACGTTTTTCACACCGACAGCAAGTACAGCACAAGCAGCAACGAAAGCTTCATTCACCTTAATGATAGGTGCAGTATGGACAGCACCAGCAAAGCTTCCATCATACACAACGTGCATGAATTGAGCAGCAGCATTAGAGGCTTCAAAACAAAGAGGAGGGACAAGATTATAAGCAGGTTTGTGGGATTATAACAGGCTCAGCAGGAGCAGAGGCACTCAAAGAAACAGTAAAGGGCAGTGCAAGACACACACACACACACACACACACACACACACACACACACACACACACACAGGTAGTGCAGAGCAGTGCGAGCTCTGTCCAAGCATCCATCAGGTAGGAAAACACGAATATAAGCACAGTATGTTTGTTTTCACAAACAGAACACATATATGGTTTCCTCAAACACACAAAACCGGTGCAGCCTGGGCCGCAGAAGCGCAAAGGTACATCCCACTTGCAGAAGAGCTATGTTATGTTATGGGTCACTTGTAGAGCGCACGTTCATCATAAGGTGTCTTGGAGCTATGTATAATGTATTACACCACAATGCATGCTCCCTTCGCACACAACAGGCACAGCACAGGCAACAGCAATGGATGCTTCCCTCATACACACAGCACAGGCCCAGCAGGAGTAGTAGCAGTCCAAGCAGCTTGCTCACACGGGAATGTTTCCTTCAGCACTAGATGTCATGCATGTCTCACACCGCTGGCAAATGAGAGACACACGCCTTCAGTTACTGGCCTCTTGCTGCCAGGAAAGGGTGGTCCTGATGAAGGTTTCTTGCTGGTCCCATAAGCAGTGCACCAGAGCAGGGTGCGAGTCAAAGACAGAGAGTACACAGTGTCACACCACTGCCTCACCTTGGTCGCTTGTGTATACAGCTACTGTTCCATCCTGCAGGCCTGCACACAAGTGTTGAGGAGTGTGCACCAGGCACAAAACTGGTTGCAGCCCAGGGCTTTTAAAAGTCAAGAGACACTGCGTCCCTGTGTCCACATTCCCGTACACCACAATACTGTAGAAAGAGGGGAAGAAGCAAGATCACAAGTTAGCAAGCACCACCTTCCAGGACCCCATGTATGGGTTCAGTATGAGACATAAAGGGGGAATAAATGCAGAAAATACTGAGGGGCATGAAGAGTGATTCACTGGCATGTACACTTTGTGCTAAGGACGATCCAGAGCTCTACAACATGCACACACAGAGGAGGAAGAGTTCAAAGTACAACTACAATGCACGCAGAGAGAGACCCTACTCTAGGATAGAAAGATAGTGTGCTGAGGGAGACCAACTCTGCGATATAAGCAGCATGCACAGTGGGGGGACGGGAGTATCCCTCTTGAGGATTGAGAACCCCGTAATTAATAGTAAAATAACATCAAGAAAAACACCACATATACAATGTGTGTTGGAGGAGACACAACCAGAGCAAATGTATACTATGGGCCTTAGAGTTTGGCGGATAGAATACTCCATCACAAATGTGGCTGAAATCCCATATTATAAGTGCCTTAAACCCTATGCCTATGTAATACGACTGACGAGATGTCTACCACATTTTAACAGAGTATCCCATCCACCAAACTCTAAATGTACCCTACATATTTGAAAGAGACACAGTCCTACGATAAATAAACACCGGGGCAAAGAGAAAGAGCATCTTGGACATTGTGTGATGAGGGGACACCAAGTTCTCAGGCACATACATATGAACTCTCTGCCGGATCAAGAGGACTTTCCACCCACCACCCTTTCCATTGTCATTTATGCACAAACCTTCCATCCTGGAGACCCAGGCAGATGACAGGGCGCACTGTGGAGGACGGCTCACTCTCTGGTGGAATCTCCTCTTCATCCGCAGATCTAACCCGCTCAGGGATGTACTCCATGCACAACACCCTGGATGCCAGTGGAAAGGATTTCACCGCCCGGGGAGTCGAGTGATTGAAGGAAAAGATCTGCACTTGCCCAGATCCTGCCTCCTGGCCTCCACCAACCTGCCGTAAAAATGAAACAATATAAGCTGTTGCGATCTGAGTCGAGTCCGACACTGCTACATCCTGACACACATGGAAGCCGGAGATAGCAAGTTGATCAAGCCCAGGGGGACGCATCAACAATGGATTTCGAATACTAAATTAAATATATTCCATGCACTTTAAGCTTCAGGAAAATAACTCGGTTACTGCTGAAGGCATAATCAATCATGGGTTAGAGTAACGTTTTAGAATTTAGAACAACACCTAGAGGTAGGATTTTTTAAAGAGAAACTCATTTCGCAGACAGTGCATGAGGTCCGTGGAGACCCAAGAAGGAAAGCAATGCATGATGTGTATATGACCAAATAATCAACAGATTGGATGGAATGCAAAAATGTAAAGACAGGTGAAGACAAACTATAGAGAGATCACATAGAATACAAAAAGAAAGTGATATAATAATACAAAAAAGTGAGGAACAGATAAAGTGAAAGGTAGCTGTAAGATACAAGTGAAGGTGGAAAATAGAGAAATGGATTAGGGAAAATGAGCAAAAAACTGAGTATAAGCACAACAGGCATGAAATGGCACGCTGTAGCTTCTGCAAGATATATTAACTAGATGATCATAAGGATTTTTAGGGGTTAGAGAAAGGTACTTGAACACAAAGTTAGAGCAATTCCTGGTTTGCTACACGATGGACATGCTTAGGCACAGAACAATCAGTGTTAAAATGATGAATGTGTTATTCATTGTCTACAATAAGAAACTTAGGTCACAGAAATCAATTTAAATGTAACCCCTGTGATAGACAATAAGAGTACGGAGCAGTGTGAAACTGGACTTACTCTGGCAATACATTCTTGTGCTTAGTCATTTTGGGAGCTGAACGTATAAAAGCTCATCAAAGAGATGAATCAAGGCAAAAATGACACACCATAGAAACAGAAATCCCACTAAGGTCTGTGGAATCTGTTGTATGACTTGTGACATCAGAGTTTTAAATATCGGTTAATCCCGCCAGCGGCATAATGTAAAATTATGCCCCCCCCCCCCTTGCAGAATGTGAAGAGAGACCCCAGAGTACCCCATATCTCATAGATATCCATTGGCCTTGGGCAGAATGGGTGCCCTCTGAAGGGTTTGGGGGGCCCCTGATGGGTTGGCCCCCTCACCTCGCCCGGGCCTGCATTCCGCCCCTCAATCCAGCACACCATGATTAGGTTCACTCTTCCAATCAAAAATCGGACTGCAGTTTCTGGAGCCTTTCCTATTCCAAGTGACACCAGAAATACAAATATCAACCCGTCCAGGAGGGCAGGAGCGTCCGTGTCTACCATCACAGGATCTCACTGTGGTCTCTGGGATCTACTGCTCGCCGTGGTCCACCAGAGTGGCAAATGTCTGCTCTCCCAGCAGAGCTAGAGCGTGTGCCCCCAAACAGGAACTAGAATCAGACTGAGGTCTCTGGGCACAAGTGTTAGGGCAAGTGCTACAAGACACCACAGTCTGCTATCTCAGGACGGCAATCTATGTTCCTCTCACCATAAAATGCCATGAAATCACCCTCTTCATCCACCATGAACTACACCAGCATGATTCACTGCCAATTGTCAAAGAAAAACACTTATTTTGACCAGAGGACGTCAGACAAATAAAACTTTGTCTTTGCGCACTCTCAATCTAACCAGGAACAGGCTGGTAGGGTTTTGGGTGTATTCTAGGGTGATCATAACAGGAGATCCCCTAAAGCTTCCTAAAGTAGATGCGCAATAACACAGGACCTGAATTTACTGTCTGGAAAATCCAGTAGGGAAAATCACATGAGGCTTGGGCTGCAAGCACAGCCCGGCCTTGGCCCCTAGATATGCCCAACCCTCTTCCATGGCATGGGGAGCACAAAACTCTCCCCCCTGCAAGCCAACAGTCTCTGCTGTATCCTGAAGCCCTCCCACCTTTTTGTTTTTGTTTTATATAGCACAAACTAGACCCGAAGGTATCAGAGCGCTTTACATGAGCACCAGTTGCAGTTCCAGACGCACCCATTAATTTATTTTTAATTTTTTGTTAGGCACGGGGAGATTAAGTGATTTGCAGAGAATTACAGGATGTTGAGCTTCCCTGCCAAGACTCGAACCATGTTCCCCAGTTCGAGGTCGACCGCCCTCTATCTGCACCCCCTACTTCCATTTGCCACCTTCCTAGAGAAGTATATTTGTTCAAGAATTGCAGACGCAGTCAGTGCTTAATTTGTAAAAAATAATAAGTGCCAGGGCCCCTGTCAGGAGGCACCTGCAGCTTGCTCCACCCGTTGCCCCTGCCACCACGGTCAATGACAATTCAGACTATTCCAGGCCCCCAAAGCTATAAGAATGGCTTGGGAGGCAGCCATTAGTAATATATTATATTAATAATAAACTGTTGTTCTGCTCATCTCTAAATTAGACAGACCGCGCCACCATATGTGTTGGAAATGGCCCTTTTTGCAGGGTTATCCCCAAACTTTTTGCTTTTTCCTCCTATTTTTCCCTGTTTGTGTTGGTTTTAGGACTCTGGGCACTTTACCACTGCTAATCAGTGCTAAAGTGCATATGCTCTCTGTGTAAATTGTGTTATGGATGGGTGTTTCCATGATTGGATATTTGATTTACCTGTTAGCCCCATGTAAAGTGCACTGCGTGTGCCAGGGCTGGTGAATCAAATGCTACTCGGGGGCCTGCAGCACTGGTTGTGCCACCCCCGTGAGTAGCCCTGAAAACGGTAACTCAGACCTGCCATTGCAGAAGTCTGAGCGCAGTTTGTAACTGCCATGTCGACTTGGCCAGTGCACACACTGGCCGGTCCCTAACCTTCCCTTTTCTTACATGTCAGATACCCCTCAGGTAGCCCCAAGGTACCCCTGTGGGCAGGGTGCAGTGTATGTGAAAGGTGGGACATGCCCTGGTGTGTGTGGCATGTCCTGATAGTGAATTACAGCCAATTTCGTTTTTCACTATTGCAAGGCTACCAGTTCCACATAGGATAGAATGGGAGGTTTGTTTATAACATCTTATAAACATAACTGGCCCAGGGAATTCGGTAAGAAAATAGAATTTAGTATGCCTGAACTCAGAATCTAAAGATGCATCTTTTAGTGAAGGTGATTTTTACATTCTGTGTTTGAAAATACCACTTTTAGAAAGTAGGTATTTTCTTGCTCAGTCATCCCGTGTGCCTCTGCTGGAATGTGGATTGCCTGTCTGGGTTTTGGATGACAGAAGGCTGGGGGAGCAGGAGGGGTGCCAGATGGTCTAGGTAGGTCAGGAAAGGGCTGAAGAGACCTGGGTTACGATGGGGAAGGGGGAGGATATTTCCTTGCACCTCAAAGGGCCTGCTCTGCCTCTGACAAATGCCGTCTCCACCTCCTGCCAGGAATTCACACCAGAGAAGGCAGAACTGGTCCTGACCGGGCACAGGCCCTCTCTGCCTAAGAGATCAAAGGATTTTTGGACATAAATGTTGGGTTCCAGACCCCTGAACTTCAGAACTCATCTGGACAAGAAGACTGCCAAGAAGAAGAGCCAGAGAAGCTGCGAAAAGGAACGACTGCTTTGCTGGGTGCTTTGCTGGGCTGAACTGCAGTGGCTGCTTCTGTCTTGGGCAGTGAAAGGCCTGGACTGGACTTTCTGCAACCTAATTTGTGAGTCTCTCCAAGGGCTTGAGGTAGAGCTTGCCCCCTGTTCACGAAGTCTCAGGTACAGCAAAGACTTCAAGTTCTTCGACCCGCAGCACTGGGGACTGTGTGTTTTGTGTTGCCACACGAAGAACACCAACTCGACGACGTCTACGACGCCACTGCTGACACCGTGTCCTGAAGGCACTGCAGAGGGCACCGCCGCAATGCCGCACCGCAACCCTGGTCTCACCGACGCCTGTTGACGCCGCCACCGAGCCGCTGCTTGCACCGCGACCTGTGGGCACCGCACTCCGCACCGCCTCGCTTCACGCCGAAGCTTTGGCACAGCAGAGGGCACAGCCGCAATGCCGCACCGCAACCCTGGACTCACCGACGACACCTGTTGATGCCGCCACCGAGCCTCTGCTTGCACCGCGACCTGTGGGCACCGCACTCCGCACCGCCTTGCTTCACGAGGACGCCTTGGCCTGCCTGACGCCGCCACTTCCCGCCGAGATCGACGCCGCTGCTTGCACCGTGGTTCGGGGGCACCGCTCGTAAGTTACACGACGCACAGCCCTCATCCCACACCGCAGCCTTGGCCTACCGACGCCGGCGCCATCGACTCCAGTTGGTCAGCCGACGACAGCGCTTCAGCAACGACGACGCCGCTGCTTGCACCATGACCTGAGAGCACCGTGACGAGCACCGCCTTCATCTCGCACCGCGACCCTGGTCTCACCGACGACACCATCTGACGCCGCCACCGAGCCGCTGCTCGCACCGTGACCTGAGGGCACCGCACGCCGCACCGCTGCACTTCGCACCGCAGCACCCGACGCCTGCCGACGCCAGTGCTCCTGACTCCATCAGAGAGGAGATCGACCTGCAACGCGTGTGACTTCGAGGGCCCCGACGACTCCCGCACCGACCTCCGGAACCGACGCCTGCGGACGCCGTGTTTTCGGAAGCTCAACGAGAGGTCATCGATGCCCGGCATTTCTAAAAGGTACTGTTTGCGGGTCTTCCCGACACCGTAGCTGGCCCGCGACGCCGCGGTCAGCCAGAACTGTTTGGATTTGTTTGCTCACGACGCCGTGATAGCCCCGGACGGAGCTATCGACATCAAGGAACTGTGTTTCAAGCGTATTTTGATAATTGAAGATTTTTGAGTACTGTATTGTGGATTTTTATCGTTTTTGGTCTTGTCTTAAGTATATAAAAATATTGGATATTTTTCTAAACTGGTGTGGTGTCCTTTTGTAGTGCTTTACTGTATTACTGTTGGTTATGTGCAAATGCTTTACACACTGCCTCTCAGATAAGCCTGGCTGCTCGTGCCAAGCTACCAAGGGGGTGAGCAGGGGTTATTTTAGACGTGTAACTCCCTTATCCTGACTAGAGTGGTGGTTTTTGCCTGGCTTTGGCCCACGCCCAAGCCTACCAAAAATCCCATTTCTAACAATATGGAAGCTGTTATAAGTGCCAGTGTAGACAATTAAGCACTGGTGCCGAGCACCGGAAACCACAAGCTCAAATTAAACACTGGACACACTTCATGCGGATTCATGGCCCACATGTTACTGTCCAATCAGGATACAAATACATAAGAGATTCTAGTTATTTGTGTGGGGATGCCAACCAGAAATGTTACTTCTAGATCCTCTGTATCCCGGCACGTAAATCCGGCCACCTTGTAATCAGGACCTAAGTGGCCATCACTAAAAGTAAGGGAGTGTATGTGATTGGTTCAGGGATACAAAGGCTGTGACATCTATGATTGGATCGGTTTATGAGACCGGCACATGAATACACAGCCTATTGGCTTACATGGACTAAAAGATGGCCACAAGAATAACGAATCAAAGAGTTGTTGGCTCAAGGGATTGGCAACCAATAGATGGAAAATTGGTGCAGGTGGGCAGTAGACATGAAGCTTAAGAAAAGTCCCAAAAATGCAACAACCCACGCGTAAAGAGGTCACTAGCAGTACGTTTGAAACTGGCATCAAGCCAAAAATCTAGTCCCACTCTACCCACAGTACTCATCCATGCCCCTCAGTAGCTTCGAGGCACATTGAAGGTGAGTATGTGCAGCAGCAGCCTGGTTAATATCAGCGTAGGTGCTGACTGTGGAATATGTTATTCTAGCCATGGGTTCCACACTAGATTCAGTTTTGTTATGCTGGAAATTCATTTTATTTCCTAAGTGTCAGTTGTCTTATCTGCTATAGTGCAAACTGCAGATGTACAAAATAACTTAACTCCCTGACTGCCATACTGACTTATAATATATACAAATACACAAAAATATATATAGATTCTGTTGGAAATGGCCCTTTTTGCACTGTTATCCCCAGACTTTTTGCCTTCTGCCTCCTCTGTTTTTACTATGTTTTTGCTGGTTTTAGGACTCTGGGTACTTTACCACTGCTGATCAGTGCTAAAGTACATGTGCTCTGTGTCTAAACTCTTATGGTAATTGGTTTCTCCATGAATGGCATATTCGGTTTACTAGTATGTCCCCAGGACAGTGCACCATGTGTGCCCAGGGCCCGTAAATCAAATGCTACTAGTGGGCCTGCAGCACTGATTGTGGCACCTACATGAGTAGCCGTGCAACCATCTCAGGCCTGCCACCGCAGAGCCTGTGTGTGCTGTTTTAAATTGCCATTTCGGCATGGTAAGGGCTCCCACTTATCAGGCCCAAACCTTCCCTTTTATCACATGTGAGGCACCTATTAAGGTAGGCCCTAGGCAGTCCCAATGGCAGGGTGCAGTGTATTTAAAAGATAGGACATGTAATCATATGTTTTACATTTCCTGGTAGTGAAATACTGCTAAATAAGTTTTAACTACAGCAAGGCCTATCTCTTCAAAGGCTAACATGGGGATTGCCTTGAAACATCTTTCAAGTGTAATTTCCCATTGGGTACAGATAGAAAATGAAAGTTTGGTGTCTCTGGACTCACAATATAAAAACACATCTTTTAGTGAAGTTGGTTTTTAAATTGCAGGTCTGAAAATGCCACTTTTAGAAAGTTGGTATTTTCTTACTTTGACCATTTGTGTCTGAATACACGCCTGGGTTGGATGACAGTTGGGCTTTGCAAGTTCACTCTAGACAGTCGCACATAAAGGGAGCTGAGGTGTACCTTGCATAGCCTAATGGCCCATCACCAGGCTGATGGGTCTTCTTGAGCTAGAGTGGTGGGAGGAGTTGACACTTGCACCTGAATAGGGCTGTGCCTTTCACCCCACAAAGAGCTGCAAACCCCCCTGTAGTAAGTCTGGAGCCAATGCCCGGAAGGGCTGGGGATTGTGCACTACGAAGACCTTACTTTGAAGTCTCCCTACTTTAAATGCTAAAATGGGTAGAAGTACTGGACCTATGACATCATATACTCAAAACACTTCTGGAGTGATGACATTCTGCCAGGAAGAAGAACTGTTGTACTGCCAGGAGGGACTGACACTTTGCTGTTTGCTTTGCTGGGCTGGCCTGCTGTCTGCTGCTTCTTGCCTGGGAGTGAGATAACTGGACTTTGCTCTCTGCAACCTGCGTCCAAAGTTTCTCCAAGGCCTCGAGTTGAGCTTGCCTCCTTTTGGAAGTCTCAGGGCCATCAAAGACTTCACCTGCAGCACCTAGGCTCCTCTGCTGAGATTCATACTCTGCCAGGTGGTGCCAGTTCCTGGTTCTTGGAAGTGAGTTTGCAGTGCTTAAAGAGAAGAAACCAGTTTATCAACTTCGAGTGCGGCTTCGGAGCCGGCGCTGCTCTTCGACACAGTGCCACTGCCTTCACTGGAGCCATGGTCCCTGCTGGAAGCAATGATTGTGACTTACAACAAAGGCCCGATGCGCCGTAGTGCCTCCAAAGATCCGCCCATCCCCGGGGCCTTTCTTTATAATAGGTGGGTGCCCCAATGCCGACCCAGGGCCCCCACCAAGCACACGTTTTACATTTTTCAAATTTCCAGCTGGCTGGGAGCAGACTTAGTGTTTGCTCCCACTTGGTGGGAAATATGAAAATGCTCCCACCAGATGGGAGTAAACACGTTTCCCTGCAAGCGCTAATGCCAGCTGGGAAATTATTGTGTCCCGGGGGTGGGCTCCCTGGGACACAGTCAGTGAGCCGGCCTCGGGGAATCGGGGCCCCAGGGATATAAAGGCGCAGGGATGGGGGCCGCGCTGCCCCTCTCCCTTTTAAAATGTGTCACGGCCCCAGGGCATGGGGTCCCCAGGACCTCTTTAAGGCTCGGGGAGGGGCTGCAGGTGGACGAGCCACATGCCCACCCCCTTATTTTTTACCCCCGGCTCTGGGGGTTGAGGTCCCCGGAGCCTCTCAGAAGCTCAGGAAGGAGGGCCACACACCACTTTCCAAAAAAGAAAAATATGCATTGCCCCCCGGCCAGGTCCTGGCCCACCTCGGGGAGTTTTAATAAACAACCTCGGGAGTCCACACTTTTTGGGGGGTTTTCTATTTTGCCACAGATTTGTGGATCCTCCTTAGGGGGTCAGGGTACCCTGACCCTGCTCCCTATGTTTTGCTTTTATTTAGGACTCTGGACTAATGCATGTGTCCTAAGATAGCTGCCACCACTTCTTGGTTTATGTGGTGGCAGCCAATCCGCTCTCAGCAGGAATTTTGTCACATCCATGAAAGCTCCTTGCCCCTAGATATACAAAGTTCTTGAGGATTAGTTGCTCAAAACTACTAAACAGATTCACAGCAAATCACGAAAAACACTCTTTCTGGCCCAAGATCTAGCTTTCTGCAAAATTTGGAGTTATTCTGTTTAGTGGTTTGGGCTGTGGCTGTGTCTAAAGTTTCTATGGAAAAATGAATGAGGAAAACGTGTTTTGGGACCCCCCTCTTTTCTATGCCCCGCTTGATGGATCACCCCATAATTTTCCAAGCGCAAACTAGTCAAAAAAGTAGCATTTTTTCAAAGTTTCGTGGAGATTCGTCAAACAGTGACAAAGTTATTAGCAACACAAAAAAGGTATTTCCTATTGAAACACGATCCTAACTAAAACTACTCAGAAGTGTGCATTTATGGCGGCAGTCAAGAGTTAAGCACTATGTAAGTACAAAATGGAAATGAGAAAGTAAGAATTCTAGGGTCGTTATCAAGCCCTTTTCTATAAACCCCTCAAATAAAGTGATCTCGTGTATAAGAAATTACGCGTTCACCACTTACTCACCCAGAGGAACCCTGGAGGCAGAGAGGTGCTGAGAGCAGAAAATCCAAGTAGCGATGTCTGAACAGGATTGTGTGCAATCGCTCCAAGCTGAAAAAAGAGAGAATGGTTGTTTTAAAATGTTTTGGACACCGGATACATCCTTTCACCCCTTCATACAGGATATCACCACTATTATTTTGTATACCCAGGAGTCACTGGGAAGGTTTGTGTAGGTATGACGATTTTGTGTGGAAGCTCTGAGGTCTACCCTAGATGGTGAGTGTTTGGACCCAGACCTCTCATGAAAGATGGGCCACTGCTGTCTTTTGGGGAGAAGAGAGTGTGCTGAAATGTTTATGCTGCCAGGATCCAACCAAAGAGGAGGAGTACTGCTACCTGGAGGCCAGGTGAAAAATGGACTGCAGAAGTACCGCCATGAAAATGATCATAGAAATGTTGGCAGATGGGTCTCTGGTGGCTGGGGCACACAAGGACAGTGAAGGCGCTGACAAGTACAAATACTCTTCTGGGTCACACATCACTATGTCATTCACTTGGGGTTCATAGTCACATGGGACAAGGCAGGCACTGCCAGAAAGAAAACACTTCTGTATGCTACAAACTAGCAGAGCTTCCAGGAAACCAATGTGTAACAACTTTCGGACCGTCTTATGGCTAACATAGATGTCCTAGTTAATCACCAGTGTTTACAGTCCTGGGCATTTTTTGTTTTTGTCCTTATGTTTGGTCAATCTCAGTTTTCTCCTTTCCTCTTGTTCTTCTGGTTATTGCAGCTTTGATTAACTGTCAATCCCCCTTCAGCAGGTTTGCTTGTTCCTTCTGAGTTTACGGAGTGTGTCTTGGTCCTACGCTCAGCTCGTAAAGGCACCTCTTTAGAAGGAACTGGTAAAACTCTTCTCATGCTCAATAGCATGAATTATCTGATGGAGCTATTTGGGGTGGTCATGGTAGCCCTCCGTATTTACCTCTGTAGAAAGAAGTTGAGGTGAATGCCTGAGACAACTGGAAGGTGCTGCCTGACAAAGATCTCCTCCCCATTGAGTGTGCTGCAGACACCTTGATGTGTTTTTTATAGCCAATTTTTTCCTGTGTGGCACCTTCCTTGATGATTATTTACTTTGATCCCAGTAGTTTTCTTGTTCAAGAAGGAAATGGGGATTGCTTCTGGATCCATCTGCCAATCACTACTCGAATTGCACTATGTGCGGGGTGGGAAATGTTCCTTATTTTCATTGGTAGAAGAGAGATCGATATGTCAGGTGAGGATTAATATCTGGCTTTCTCTTTAGGAAATTTCACCGTGGAAAGACAGCAGCATATTGTTCATGCTTCTGTAAAATGCGAGAGGCCTTTTGGATGGTAGGATATGGTCCCAAAGTTCACTATAGAATGTGAACGATCTGTATTTTATGTTTTGCAAGGGGAAAGAGATCCATCCAGGTTTTCTCTGGGAGACCATTGGATAATGTGTATTATTCAAACCTTTCCATATAATGTGGAATTATGAATATTTTCGCAGTAAAGCATCAAAACCAAAGTTTCCAAGTGCCTTTTTGCAGAGATGGAAAGAATTAGGAAACATAACATACAATAGAAAGGAAACATGCTGTCACATTCGGACAACACAGGTTTTTGGCTCTGATCTTCATTTTAGTGGGCCTGTTTGGCATTTAAGAGCGGAGTAAATATATACACAATTTATTTTAGGGGCATTTATTCACAAGGGTTTTACACCCATGGTTTGAGGTATTTTGAAGATTTAAGAAGGTGTTGATTGTATGATTGAACACGTCTAATGGAGAATACTGCCAATTTGGTGTTCATGACTTCAACAGTATCAGTACCTGCTGATTAGTTTTGTGGATTTGGGTCTTGCAACAAGATTCTCTGGCAGACCAACCCAAAAAGCTGCAGAATTTGACTTATTAGTCGACTACAGATGTAAAAAGAGTTTCAAGATCGAGTCAGAGAGAGAGTTCTGAAAGTGAAGTAATATTTAGTATTTCATTGGTTTTCTGTCCAGGCTCAGTTGAATGTGATTAAAAAGGCCTTGGGACATCACAGAGGGAACAGCCGTGACTTAAAAATATAAAGTTTTGTGATTTTCAAGGCTACAATATTGATTAACAAAGCAGTTTTGGTCAAAGTGTACCACTGTCATATTTCAGCATAGAAGGCAGTAGTGCAAGAAGCCCCTCCCCGCATTCTTGGCTCAGCCTCACAGCACTCTAGCTGGGGAATCGTTACTCTGTGTCTGGTGTGGAAGGTAACTGAGCAGAGAGGGCTGTGGAGGCCAGAGCCCTGCCGGAACAGAAAGCTGACATGAGGAGAGATCAACATGGAAGAAAATGTACTGAAATAAGGGGGACCCCTGCAAAGTCTGGAACATTTCGAGGGTGAATAACTGCAAGCGTCTTGGAGCACAGAGTGTCTCCCAAGTGTTTAAAAGAGTGGGCAAGAAGAAAAACAACTACATGTGACATGATCTAAATATATATTATATAAAAGTATTTATGTAGCACAAAATATCAAGTAAGTGGGAACTGGACAATAGAAGGGGGGAAGCAAAACGCAACTAACGCTTGCTTAAAAATCAGTGGGTTTCCTTCACTGAGATCCATGAGGGGTAAGCAATAGAACTAGTTACTTATAGATAAGGTGTGTGTTGATGTTTACCTTCTTCCTAAAGCGGTGGTGGCGAACAGTGAGTGAAGGTGTTTGTCGAATCTTTGTTGGCACCGAGTTCAAAATCATTGGTGCACTTCAACAGAAGGCCTGTCTTCTGTCTCCTTCCTTCTAGCTCTCATTTGGTTCAAGCCTGGTGATCTCCCAGCTGCATACAATGTGTTCACCACTAGAGATCTTCATCCTGTTTTCCTGGTAAGGTGGCGTGCTGGAGGCAACAGACTAGAATATGATGCAGCAGCTACTGGAGGAGATTTGGTCTTCCATTTGGAAGCAGTGAAGATCCGAGGTTGTCGGGTTGCTCCAATCGTACAGTCTCAGTTCCAACCCAAGTGCTGCTGCTGATTCCTAGAAGAAGCTTAGTACTGTGTCTGGGAAACTTCCATGCAGGGGATTGCCGCTGTCCCAGTTTAAAAGGGCTTCGGTCCAGAAGGCAGGGTGGAAGTAGTGAACTGGGAGAAATGCTTTGACAGTATAGAGAAGTAAGAGCAGCGTCAGGCCGTTTGTGTCTTAGCTATTGGATCCATGTGCGCGGTGAATAGGTAGAAATATCTAAATTGTGCGGAAAGCTTTCATTGTTCTGATTAGTTTTGAACTGAAACTATTTTGGAGTTTAGACAGTGCTTGTTTTAGAGATTGAGTTCATCTGTGAAGCATTCCTGACAACGATTTATTCTGCCAATATATACGGATGTTAAGTGGGTCACTTATGTGTCACGTTCTATCATGATTCCATTCTAGCTATCAGACAATCATCAGAATTCAGTCATGTTTGTAGGGAGAGTATGGATAAACAAAATGATTTTAAAGCAGCTTTAAGTAATAATTTAAAGAGTAACGAAGAGTTATACTTTGGGGCACTGGTGGGTACATTAGTCTTGCTGTTCAATAAGGCCATGTCTTTGCATATCAGAATGGCTTTAATTTAATGGTCTCCCGAACCACTTGATTACCTTTAGATCATGGGCATTGGTAGAGAAGGCTGGTAGGCGGCAAGTGAGGACAGGGCACCAGAATGGCGCCTTCGTCTTTTTGTCCTCCTCTGGGCAGAGCCAGCCCGGCTGGTTCTCCTCCTCTGAGAGAAAAAGAAATGGGTTTATATTCAAGTAATCATCCCTGCTCCCCAGTACTCACATTCATTCAATAAGAAACAAATCCTCTCAGAGCACCAAGACCTAGCCTAAGAAAAAATTGCCTTTGAAGAACATCCATTCTATCATCAATCTAAGACTTCAATGTACCTATTTATTTACTTTTATTTTGTTACTTATTTTAGGTTTTATTAAGTGCATCAAGACCAATATGGTGTCAGTGCACTTTACAATGACACAAAGAGACGGGAGTAAAAAAAAAAAAAACAGCACTTAAACAGAAACATGTAACTTAGCGTGTCGCCATAGAGATGCGTAGTACAGTCAGTTAATTAGAGAGCCCCACAAAAAAAATGCTGCTAACAGGAGAGATGATTTTTAACATACAAAACCAACTGAAGGCACTTTGGACATTCAGCCAATCCAAGAATTAACTCACAGCCCATGCAGCTCATCTCACGATAGACCAAACGTGCGCACACCCAATCAGAGGGTGACCGTACATTGCATTTATCCAGCCAAAGAGAGGCCCAAAAGCAGATACAGCTATTCAGATAAAGAGACCTCAAAGACCGGTTTAGCCAATAGGACTACCATCACTGATAAGTCTCAGATAATCAGAGCAGGATGTCTGATCCCACATCACATGTATTTTTCCTATAGATCTCCAATAAGATGTAATGTACACAAGATAGTCTCTGGAACTAAGCAAGGGACCACCAATAGGTCTACTGCAGAACACCAAAGGAAAGCATAATCTTTTCCACAGATAATTCAATGGCCGAGTGGCTGACCCTTGACACACAAAGAGAATTAGACAACTCGTCACTCAGTAAACCTTTATGACTCTGGGATCCTAATAAGAAGAAACAGGGAGCAGGGATTCACCTGGCGCTCTCGGTTTCAATGCTGCTATACCTTTTACTAGCTTTGGAGGGGCCTTCATCTACCTCCCGAAAGGGTAGATTTGTCCTCATTATCATCATGGATCTTAAGGCGCACACTATCCAATGGTCTCTTGGAGATGAATAACCCTCCACAACTACTGACAAGGCAGCCTTAGCCATACTGTCAAGCTCTGTGTAGGAGAACCCTGGCCTGGCTTTAGAAGTGGGTGTCTATGGTTCCATACCATGTTAGATGGCATCCCTAGGCCCTCCTGTAGACTCTTTCAAAGAGGACTCGCAGTGGGGCTGCATGTGCCACCATACATTCTTCTACGGCCTTTTTGCTAATGCTCCGACATCTGCAACATGGTACTGGCATATGAGCAAAGACATTCCCTCATTTGAGTGGGATCACAACATGGTGTGAATGAAGGACTACCAAATTTACATTGCACTGGTGCTTACTTCGCACCAGCACAGTCGAAAATATGAGGGAGCACAAAAATCTGCAGCCCCTTCTGTAATACCAAAATTTAGCAGGAGTGAAAAAGTGGGGATTACATCCATAATGAAGCCCCAGAACCCTCCTGCCCAGATTTTACAGTGCAAGCCTACAGCAGTACAGTTTTGACCTATGTATATACATTTACATTGACCGACTGACAAAAATAGATTTAGTTTTCAACTGTGATGATCGCAAACGTGTGTTATTCTCTGGTCGCTCAGTGCGCCAGCTTTGCAGTAATTAATGAGCGTATCAGAACTGAACAACTTGCATGAAACATACTTTTAGCACACCTTTAATACGGAGTCATGTTGTTATTGGGTAGCATGCCACTAGTAGGTGTGGTATGGGTGCCCGGCGTTTACGTCGTTCCCATAACTTCATCTGACCATCCCTAGTTTACTTTGACAACTCCTTCACTTTGTCTGTATTTACTAAGTTATACCATCACTGTGATCAAAGTATCAGGAAAATGACTTATTGCAGGTAGAATTTAGTATTACTAACAAGAAATTATTAATGTATATTAATGTATTTGCCTTAATGTAGAAGGAAGGATAGTATTACTGTGAATAAATTAGTTTAGTTATATAAAATCGAAAATAAATCAATAACAGATAGGGCTAGAGCTAGTTTTAAAATAATTGAATGCAACAGAAATAAAATGAAATGTGTTGAAAAAAGTTTAAGGTTAGGTTTAGCATCAGAGTTAGAATAGAGATGATCGTTATAATTTAAATAGTATTTTAATAGGTCTAGTTGAAGAATTCATTTAATCCAACATGATAATTTCATTTGAATTCAATTATTTAGAGCTAAACTTTGGATAAAAATACGATTCTTATGTGTATGAAACTAAAAGATGGAGTAGGATTAGAAATATGATCAATTTTACATAATAAGAATAATTTACATTTGTATAAAATTAGGGCTGAGGTTATGTTTGCCAGTATCATAAGATAATACATAAGTTTAATTAAATAAAAAAATGTCATTTATGTAGAGGGCACAGGTGTAAATGGAGGAGATGCAAAGTAATTATATTAGAATTGGCTTAAGGAAATAGCTTGCATTATGTTGAGCTTTAGCGTTAAGGATGGGAACAAAGTGAAGGCAGGTCCAAGTAAGGGGGCATAAAGGTAATTTCGCTGTTACAGATAGGTGGGACAGGTAAATGCAGGTGGAAGTAAAGGGATGGGGAAGTAGATGTAGTAGAAGTAAAGACATTCATCAGTGGTATTACATAAGTTGCTCTGATGCAGCAGCGGCTGGCATGGATCGTGGGGGCAGGGCGGGGGGGCGAGACAGGGGGAAAGAAAAAGTAAATAACACTTACCTCTTCGCCGAACTCTCCTCCTCACCACGTCTCTCCTCCTTATCCCTCCCTCCGCCGGAACAGGAAGCGCTCAGGCTTCCAGGCTCCCCTGTGCCAATCACAACGCTGCGGCACTCAGACAGGGACTGGGGGCCTGGGCGTGATCTCCACCCAACATGCAAAGTGCGCGTGAATGTTCGGCCGGCCCGTGACGGCCGGCCAAATATTCATGCACACTTTACAGAGTGCCCACTACTCCCAGCTCTGAGAGCAGAGCAGCCCTGCCATGCCAAGCTGCTGTACTGCAGCAGCAGGAAAACATTAAATGATAATAACATTGAGTTATTATCATTTTATTTTTCCTTTATTTACACTGCTTAAAAGCAGTGGGGCGACGCTCCTCCGCCTTAGCGTAGGAGCCGCCACTGGTCTGATGCCATAGAACATACGCACCCAAGGAATTGTGTAGGTTCACCACTGCCAGGTTCCCTGACTTCTTACATTTGTTGTTTATATGCTACAGTTCAAAGCCCCCTGAGACACAGGCAACACGCACATCTCAGAGTAAAACAAACTAACCAATGCCAAATTGTAATTCTGCTACATTAAATGAAGCCCTAACAGAAATCAGACCGCGCTGGCAGATCTTCAGGACTGGAACACTTGATTTTGTGCCTGAGCCAGACATTTACATGGCAGCGAGTGAGGCATTCAAAACACAAAAGAGATGAGTCGCTTAAGCTTAGGGGGCTCCGTTTATTCCAGGTTAAGCGGTTTGGCATTACAGTGGTTAAACGTTCAATTCTGATCCCTGGCATAGCAAGTGGAATTGTGAGTTGTGTAACAAATTTCACACCTTTGGAGTTTCCCTCTGGTTGATTCTGGAAGGTCAGACCTGCTGTAATGTATCGGGGGGGAAAGTCCAGACAAAAGGCAAAACATGGAATTTATGTATTAAAATACAACTCTGCACTGTATGCCTCATTTCCGAGTTGAAAACTCGGAATAGGAGTTATTTACCACTCTGGTAAATACCTCATTCCTGGGTAATGAAATTTACCGCACATGGTAAATTGACTGCCATATTACAGACAAATTGGAATCTGGGACCATGTCTGCGATTTATAATATCGTTAATACTAGCCCTTCCTTGATGGGCACTTAAGGTCCCTTCTGATTAGCAGTAAACAAGTGATGTGAACTCATTCACAGGATTACCTAATTAGACTTTCTACACTTTCACACTGTCTCCCAGGCAAGGATTTTCAATGCCCTAGCAAAATTATATTTCACTGTTTGGTTGCTCCATTTCTTCTAGCAACAAGGCATTTTTCAGGCTCTCTCTTACGATCTGGTGCCATTTTATGCCCAGTTGTGGCAGGACTAAAATGGAAATGCCTACAAAAGCATTAATGTAATAGCGCAGTTTCTTACGCAAATCGGATTCAGGTCTATAGAAAGAAAAAGAAAAAACGTACCTGCTCGTTGCCGTTCACCAGCCGCAGCCTCTTCTTCATCCTCATTGTTCTGCTGGCTCCGGACAGCACCCAGGCTCCCCTAAGCCAATCACCATGCTGCTGTCACCATGACAGCAGCTTCGTGATTGGTCTGAGCTCAGTGGTTCGGCGCTCAGGCGGGGACTGACAGCCTGTGCATGTTCTCCACCCAGGCTGTGCATTACAGCCCGGTGGAGAACATGCAAAGTGTGCATGACTGTTTGGCCGGCCCAAGACGGCCGGCCAAACCCTCAAGCGCACTTAAGGTGCAGCAACCACTCCTCCTCCCTCATCGTCACGGGAGCCCAGCCCAGCCCCGCCCGCCCTAACCTGGCCGCAAGATACTAAAATTAAAATGATAATAGCTTCCGTTATTATGATTTTATTTTTCCTTTTATACTGCTCCGAGAGCAGTGGGGCGACACTCCTCTGCCTTAGCAGCGGAGCCACCACTGCTGCAGAGACCAAGAAGGAGGGGGGAATCTCTATGGCAGGGAGAATGCGAGGTGCATTCTCATTGCCTCATGCAGGGGGTGCACTTTCAGCCACAAGTGCAGGGACGGTTCACAGACTGAAGGCACTGACATCATTATGTGAGCCGCCTTAAACTGCAAAACATTCATTGTATTACTCAACAGTACCCGGAGTCTGCGGGTGCTCCGGTACACACATCACCCTAGGTTCACCTCCTATGTTCCTCAGGCCAGTCTTCTACACAAACCGTGGGCTACCTTGGCCAAGGCCCAAGTTGACTCTAAGCAGACTGCAATGGATCTTGTCCTTGCTATTCACAACCCTGCACGTGTTGCATAAATATTCATACAATACACCCCTATGGTGAGGCTCAAGTGCTACTGCCGCTAAGTGTGGCGTATTTTATGGCCCTCCCTAGCTGATTTAGTTCATATCAATTAAACATTATTGCCGTCTGCTAGGGGTGTTAACAGTGGTTACTACCCGCTACAGTGGGCGTTAACTGTTGTTAGTTGCAACTTCATCATTATAGGTTTGACGTAAAGGTGAGGAAGCATATTGAGGGGAAATGCAATTAACACCGGTTTATAGTCAGTTGCATCTGGGCAATAAGCCCATTAGCATTCACCTTCTTAATTGCAACGGACTTGGTGCATAAGCCACCCTCCTTCTTGGTCTGTTTCATGTCCCTGCCCTTGCATCTAAAATACAAGAAATCAGCAGGAAAGCGCCTGCATTCTAAGTAGGCCTGGGAGAAATGTAAAGTGTGCCACTTATTACACAAAATTCCTGAAATTACACCACTTCACATAATTACGCGACATTTGTGATAAAAATTTACAGTGAACTGTGGATGCGTGGGCGCAACAGCATGCGAGCACCTGCTGTTCGCAGTGCCTTTTTTGCACTCTTTTAAAGAGCACAAAATGCATCCTCGCATCAGAATTAACACAAAGGTGCAGTTTGCACTAAAAAAAGATTGTGCAAAATGACAGATTTGCAATTTGTGTAATTAAGTGTAATTTGGCATAATTTTGCTGAAATTCTGCCTAATAACGTGAAAGCAAATTACGCAAATTTCACACACTCCTAATTCTAAGCATTCTGATTGGACGATCTCTTCTCATCATTCGATATAGACTACTAATCTCTGAGAATTCATGTGGCAGCGACCACTGCAGAACCTAACGTTTATGCAATGGAAGGGCTGAAAGGCGGGAAGTGTGCTCACTTCTGCAAATGCTTTATGTAGTCGCGGGCTGGGTGGTAAGCTCAGGGAAAATGAACCCTTCCGATGCCAAGCTTCTCTGCAGTCGCTGAAAGCAGAATATGGATGATTTCGCCTCCATGAAAAAAGCGAAGTAATGCTTTTTCACTTGAACAACAGATCCGCTCTGCTGAAAAGCCTGAAAGGATTACAGACTCTGTTCAATCTAAGGAGCTCCCAGCCACTGCCTGTTGTCCACTAAGCCCCTAGTTGTTATCTCTGATGCATGTAGGACACTTCTATCCCAGCGAATAAATGCACGCCTGCACTTATCACTACACCCAGTGCTGAACCTACACGAGCCCCTTCTATCGATTTCTAACCCTACCTGTCTAAGATGGAGGCTGCTAAAGCATCACCAATAGGCACTTCGTCCTTTTCTAACTCTACAGCGGATCCGTCAATTTGCTGATTTCATGCCGCTAGGCCCACGGTTTTTGTCACACTTTAACGTATATGCCAGTTCTTAATTTAGAATATTCCACCCTCAGTGAGTAGAATTTTCTAATAGTCTTAGAGCACTCCTGCCTTTGTCGGGTCAGGGCCTTTAACAACCAGTATAGCCCCCAGCAGCATACTATAAGGCTATAATATTCTTAGCTACAATCATTTGTACCGCTGAGATGATGACACCAGTGGACAAAGAAAGGGGGTCATTTGAAAATGTCTGCTGTTTCTCAAAGTGTGTATTCATGCATTAGAGTTTTTAAGGTGCAAATCACCAAAACCTGCATGCTCCACCAGCAAAACCCCAAACTGGTAAGCTGTCTTGAAAAACATCTTTAAGAGTCCTAGGAAGACAAAGACCGTCAAGAACCCCGTAGATAATGGCAAGACCCTACTGCATAGCACCGGGTCAGGAATTGCAACTGAGTAGTAATATCATTGGCCAAAACACTGGCATCCATTACAGCTCCATACTTCTGCAGTTGAGATGCACCCAGTACGTTAAAGAGCGAGAGCAGGGATTAATGTGCTTAACCTACGTCAGCCAGAGTGAGGCGCCTTCCACCAACGAGGGCCGTCTGCTGCAGCAGATGAGGAGACCACACGTACAGTAGGTACTTGCATGGCCAGAAGCAACTCCACCTCGTTCAAACTGATGAAATGCCTTGGTGCCCAGCCAGGCCGTGCTCTGCCACAAAGATGCCACGTTTTACTGACAGACTCGTCGGGCTGCCAGGTACGCACAGGAGTGTGCTGTCCGACACTCAACACTTACATGTGCAATTCCATGTATTGCTCACAGTTACCACACAATCGGAACTGTTATGTCAGTAGTGGTCGCTCGTATTAAGAAGTGGTGGGGCGGGGAGAGGGGAAATATAAAAAGAATAAACATATAAAAAATTACACTTAACTTCTCCGACGGAAGCCACCTTCCTCCCGATCCTCACCGCCCGGACGTAAGGAACTGCTGCACACTGCGCAGGCTCCGAGCATGTGAGCAGCGCTGGGATTGGTCTGCGCGCCTCAGTTCACGCTCAGACATATGCTGGGAGCCTGTGTTGATTTCTCCACCCAGCTGTACAACAAAGCTAGGTGGAAAAAGGCTAAGGCACTTGGCAGTGCCCACCACTCCCCCCGCCTCCATGGTGCTGCAGTTGCACCATCAGTATGGGAGGCCATGCCCCTCCCTCGCAGCCTGCAGGGCTAAAAATAAAATGATAATAAAAATGTTTTATTATCATTTTGTTTTTGTGGGTTGCCTCTGCTGGCTTTCAGCAGGGGGGGGGGACTAATTTCTGGAAATTCTTGTCGTGTTGGTTTCATATTACGTCAATATAGGATTAAAAAAAAAAAAAAGACTTGGGAAAAATGTTTACTCCCTTTCCGAAGAGATTATTTGGGGACGGGCCTGTACCTACCGGGAAAGAGGTAAACATGTGACCGGCTTTGCCTGAGCCCTACCTTCAGTGGCGTAATATAAAAAGATGGGGGCCACCTGCAGAATCTCCCAGATCTTGTAGATATCAATAGACCTCGGGCTGAATGAGGGCCCCCGGCCCCGACAAAGCACCGCAGAGGCTGCGGGGACTTGCGTATACCCCCTGCCTACCACCCTTTGTAGAGGCACGGTCCTTCTGTAGATTTGAGAACCTCTTTAGAAAGACCCGTTTGCTTCTGCCTAGCACGTGCTGCAGGACTCGCACACAGATTACAAAATGCTCATGAAATGACATTAAAGTGTGCAGGTGTTTAATTTGTAAATAAAATTGCCAGGGCCCAAGGTAGGTATTTCACGGGAGGCAACTTCAGTTAGCACACCCTGCCAGTGCTATCAAATGCAGTGCCACCGTTATCTACCAACCAACATACAGCAATAGATGCGACAATTTGAATTATTCCATGTCACCTAAGCTGCTAGAATGATTATTTTAATGTGTACTGAAGTTTTACACGAGCTGATGATGTGATATTCTAAACAGTAGACTGACACCGCCACCATGTGGTAGACTGTAAGAAATAATTTACAAATAAGTGCCGGTGCCGAGCACTGGCAAACACCTGCACAAATTTGTTGAAGAAAATGAAGGACAATTCAAATTCAAATATACAATGTAATGTCCTGGGAATATGAGAGGTGCTGCTTCTGGACAAGTCAAAGGCTACCCTAAATACAAGGAATGTTCTCAACAGTGAAGGGAAAGGCTGCAGTAAGAGTACCCCGTTAGACACATTGACAACAAAGAACTCACAAACAAAATGCAGCCTTCCTTTGCGTGTCTCTCTTTCTTTGGATATTCTTGGCTTGGAACAGTGGGTGTCTGTACAATGGATATTAGCCAACAGGGTATTTATTTATTTGCAAAGTTTTATATAGCGCTGGCTAGACCCGGGGGTATCAGAGCGCTTTACATGAGGATCAGTGAGTTACAGGTTCCATAATTACATAGACAGGTATAGACATAGGAGAAAAGAAAAAAACATGAGATTACACAATAATGTGAGATTATTAGCGCGTACACACGTCTTATGGGGAGTGAAGAGGTAGAGGGGGATGGTAAACGGGGGTAGGGAATGCAGGTAGGAAAACACAACGGGGAGGCGAGGAAAACGATGTCCGATGTCCGGCTGGGTAGGTGCCGGCCGAGGGTGAACCAGAGCCAAACTCCTCTATAGCTGCATATGACAGCTCCACCGGGTATCAGCCAAAGTTGCTCGGGCACCGCGGTATTATTTGCAAAGATTTACATAGCGCTGACTAGACCCGGAGGTATCAGAGCGTTTTACATGGGGATCAGAGAGTTACAGGTTCCATAATTACATAGACAAGTATAGACATAGGAGAAAAGAAAAAAACATGAGATTACACAATAATGTGAGATTATTAGCGCGTACACACGTCTTATGGGGAGTGAAGAGGTAGAGGGGGAATGGTAAACGGGGGTAGGGAATGCAGGTAGGAAAACACAACGGGGAGGCGAGGAAAACGATGTCCGGCTGGGTAGGTGCCGGCCGAGGGGTGAACCATAGCCAAACTCCTCTATAGCTGCATATGACAGCTCCACCGGGCATCAGCCAAAGTTGCTCGGGCACCGCTGTAAGTACAGACAGTTTAGGTTTCCGCCCAGGTGGCATGGTTAAAGTTCCATCAGGAGCACCAGTCATGGTGTTGCTGGTAAACGCCGTCCGCCTCATCCTCCAGCTCGCCCCCAGGTCAAGAGTGGAGAGAGGAGAGGTGGAAGGGACAGTTCCAAAAAGTCCGCAGAGTGCTTCTGGAGTGACCCCCTTGTCCCTGCGTCCCCATGCCTACCGTGGATATTCCCCAAGTAGAGGTGGATTTTTCCACCGCGGGCACCAGGTGGGTTTGCGCTAGCTAGGTCTCTCCCGATCAGCCAGCGAGGGTCCCGGCCGTTCCCTTCAGGCTTTTTTCCCCTGTCCGGGGTGTCTCCCCCCCGCTTTGAGTATGGTCCTGCAGGGGATCAGGTCCCTTCAGTGCCTTGTAGGGTCGACTTTTCTGTGGAGTCTCTGTGGCTGTGGGAGCTTCTTTTTGTGTCTGGAGCTGTTCTATTACCCTTGGGTGGCCGCCATGTTGAGGTCAGGCACCTAGGGGTTCATGAGGCTGCCCTGTGCGGCCCCCAGATGCCTGCATTGCCCATTGTGTGCTTCTTCCCCGGCCATAACTCACTCTTCGGGCAGCTGCTCCATCTTCACCCACCCTACTGGTGTCTGCAGCGCCTCGGGCCCGTCCACAGCTCACCGGGCCGCCATCTTGGAGTCAGGCGTCTGTCTCTGCGCTCTCTACTTCTGCGGTTCGTTCCCCCGCCACCTCGCCAGTTGTGGTTAATGCTCTCTGGGCCGCACAGCTCCCCAGGGGGTGAGCCTGCCTGGTCAACCCCAGTCGGGCGCCGCCTGCCGCTGTATTCCCCCTCGGCGATATAGGCCGGTACAAAGGTGTGAGGCAGCGGGACGTAAGCCGCTCTATTCCGCTGTCGCTGTCAAGCGCTCCCCAAGCCGCTCCTTACTTTAATGCGGTACCGCTGACTTTACTCTGGCGCCATCTTGCCGTGCTGCCAGCCGGCCGGCCGCACTGCGTCCTTCAACTCTCAGCACAGCTGCAGTATAGTTTACATTTTAATGACAGAATAGAAAGGCGCATCTCGGTCACAACGAAAAGCCTGTGACTATCCTTCAGTTGTATATAAATAAATGTAAGTTAAAACCCTTCTGTGATGGCGACTCTCTTTATTCCAACACGAGCACTGTCGTGGGAGTTTGGGTAGGTAACGGAGTCCTCCTTCAGCCTTAGTAGACCTAGTAGACTTAGTAGGGTAGCTAGGGTCGAGGCCGGGTCACACACATGCCGGTGCATCACGTACCCACAGTAGACGGTTGTATTAAAGAGTGAAACAGAGGCAGAATGACAGAGAAAGTGGCAGACTGGAAGTGCAAGAGAAGGTAAAAGTTATTTAGAAACTACAAGTGAGAGCATGAGGGAGGAAAGTGTAGTGCAGTGTGTGCATGTTATGTTAGTTAAAGGAAGGAGAAGGCTTGGACTCGGATTCCCGCTCACGTGATGTGGATGCTGAGGCTAGCCCTCGAGTCCATGGATCTTCGAGGATGGTGTGATCTGGAGTGCAATGTTGCCTTGGTGTTACTGGTCAAGGCAGTCGGTAGTGCTGATGAAGACCTGGGTTAAGCAGGGTGTGCATCCCGGTTCCTGGTGGGGCTTTACATTACCATTTATTTATTTTCATCTTCAAGTGCTACCTCGTTATTCTAATAAGGAGCCTATAGAGAATCTCATCCACCGGGTACAGCTTGGTTCCAGTGACAGAGTGAGCATGGGACCCACGTTTGGGCATACCCATGCCATATGGGGCGATACATGAAACACACAAAAGGTGATGGGAGGCTGCTTGCAATAAGTCTAACAACTGGCAATAGTCCGGGTAGCATTCCAACCCATCATTCTTTTGCTCACCATGCCACCTCAGTTCGGATCCACCATATGCAAATCAGCCTTGACCCTATTCCTCATGGGAACGGCCCAGCCTGAAATGCCAGGCCAGGCCCTCCCTGAACCGGAACACAAGCAACACAGGACCAGTTTTGCTTTGGTTATGGGTTCATTATCCAGGTACAGCTTGGGTCCAGTGACACAGTGAGCATGTGACCCATGACTGGGCATACCCATGGCAATTAGGGCAGTACATTAAACACATAAAAGGTGATGAGAGGCTGTTTGCAATAAGTCTAACCACTGGCACTCGCTCTGGAAAGCACTCCAACCCATCGTT